>OU342739.1:569044628-569644628 GCA_910589765.1 Avena atlantica | reverse complement strand
AGTTGACTAAGCCAGAGCCATAATAGCATGTGGTTGCACACGAAAGCCACAATTGGAGAAGCATGTTCAATCTCTAAGTTTCCTAGGTGGGTTTTCTTTGGAGCACAACACAAAGTGATTACCATAGACATGGCTCCTTTTGTTGCCACCTTCTCCAAAACTTTAAGTATCCTCCACCTAGGTGGTTCATTGAGTCCTTGTTTTATTATATAAAACACAAGTCCTTTTCTCAACATTGTAAAATCTCAACATGTATCTCTTTTCACAATAAAGCATGGCTAAGCATGTACAACTACAATATTTTCTCTAAGGAATGTAAGGGCATCCTATTAGGATTTAGCATAGCATAAGTATAAATCATTTTCATGCATGTTTTCAAAATCCACTAATGTATAATGAAAATAGTAGGACTTTTGTATGATAGTGTAACTTTCCTTTTTGGTAGGGAATGGTGGTTCACTCCTTGATCTTTCTAGTATCTCACTTCTCTAACTTCACTACAAGTCAATCAAGCAAACACAAAATCAACTAATATTCCAAACCAATAATCACTCAAACAAATTCACACACACAAGACAATGGAAACTAATTCATGCATGGGAGCATGCACAAGATAGTTTTATTTTGTAAAGAGGGTCTCTATTGGATTTCTAAACTTTGTAAGATCCAATTTGGTCATTTACCAAAATGGCAAAGTCATTTAGAGGGGTTTGCCCTAAAACTATTTTAAAAATCCATTCAACATTTTATGTGGTGGAAAATGGTTTTATCAAATCATAAAAATCTTTAAGTTTCTCACTAAAATTTCTAACTCTCAAGACTTGGTGTTTTGGGTCAGTGGCTTTGAATCAAAATATTTTCCCAAAGCTTTTATTCCAAAATCCTTTTTCATAATAAAACCATTATCTTTTCTTAGCTAAAAATAGACTAATTCAATTAATCCATTTTAAATTTTTCCAATTTCATTTTCAAAACCATGGGTTGGTTCCTATGGTCAGTAAGGTCACTACAAACCACTTTGCAAAAGTTTTAACCCTAAAATCAATTTTAAACAATTTTTCTACTCTAAACAAGCTCACAAAAGAATGTGCAAAAACAAGCAAACTAACCGATACTATTTGCTAAACCAAGGGCATGGTTGGCTAGGTCTTGCTCTCCTGAATCCAACGACATAAAATTTGCAATTTTTGGACATGTGGATCCAAAGTTATAAGGGTTTGAAGTTTGCAAATAATTCTATTTTCAAATCTGTTTTTAAACAGAATAGGTGACACGCGGCGTGTTTTAATTGGACAATACCGGTTCGCTGCGGATCATGGTTGTAGGGCGTTGGATCAGATCGATCGCATGGTCCTGGAAGCATACCCCTTCGGCGCTTAAGTGTTCTAATCTTGCTCGCCCATTCTAGATCTAACGGACCTAAACAAATGGTCATTTACTGGCGGTGCTGCGCGGCTGTGCGCGGCGGCGACGGGCAGACGGCGGCGACGCTGGTGAAATAGGAAGTGAGAGGGGTAAAGGAAGTGCTCACCGAGTTCGTGAGGACGAGGTGGTGCTCGTCGTGTGCTCGACGTGGCAAGGGGCCCACGAGGTTTGTGGCAATTCCTCACCGGAGCTTGCTACAGCGACAGACGGCTCTGGACGTGGTCGGGGACGTTGATACAGGTCACGAGAAGAACAACCGAGGGTAGGGTTAGACGCAGGAGGTCACAGAGGTGCTGTGTGCATGAACGAGAAGAAGAGGGGCGGCCTGGTTTACCTGGGAGGTGCCGTCGGAGAAGAACTAGTCGTGGCGGCGTTCAGATGCTTGCCATAGCCGAAGCTCTGGGGCGCCCGCGGTTGAGAGGAGGGTGCTGGGAGATGTATCTGGGAGTGGGGAAGCTGCCAGCGTGCTCAGGGAGGCTCGGGGTGGTGTCGAGTCGCCGGAATCGGCACCGGACTTCTTCGGAACAGAGGGTGCTCGGAAAGGAAATTGGGGAGGTCTAAGGCGTGCGAGCGCGAGGTGTCAGAGGGGAAATATAGAGGAGGCATGGGCGTTTAAGACTGCATGGTCAAGGCGAGGTAAAGACGCGGCATTAAGATGAATTGAATCCGCGGAATCACAGCAGGTAACGGCGTCGAGGGAGGAAGAAGGGGTCGCGCGGGTGTGGACGATGAGCAGTAGAGGTGGGGTCCACCGGTCAGTGGGAAAAGAAATGAGAGTGAGGTCCACTGGTCAGTCTCTGCGCGGGTCAGACACGAGGTGCGAAACGTTTTCTTTCGGGGAGTGAAGGCTGGGCTGGCACTGGGCTTAATGGGCTCTTGTCAACTGGGCTGGTCCAACTCTATTTTTTTTCTGTTTCTGATTCTTTTTCTATTTCCATAATCTGTTTTGAATTTCAAACAATTCCCAAGCAATCAAAACAATTCAAATCTTCACCCAATTTTGTAACTATGAATTTAGTTCTGTTTAGTAACCTGATCCAAAATCCAAAGTCAAGATAATAATTTTATTTGCAGGGTCCATTATTAATTAAATAACATGGTTCATGATTTATTAATCAAATAGGGTTTGATTTTATTAATAAAATCTCCATTTCAAAACCAATTATTTTCAAAACCAAATCAGTAGGTTGTATTTGAAAATAAGGAATATTTAGAAAGCTTGTTTAAAATAAAATAACATTTTTGTTATAGGGTCCATTAACAATTAAATTAAATGGGCCTTATTCATTTACTTCAAATAAGATTTGTTTTATTAGAATATTTATTTTGAAATCTAAAATAAAATCAATACACTTCAGTAGGTTTTATTTAAGAATATAAAATACTTAGAAAACTTATTTAAAATAAATAAATAAATAAATAAATAAGTTTCAGTGTTTAATTAAAATGGGAAAAGCCTTTACTTAAATAAAATTGGATATTAAATCCTTATTAATTTATTTTGAATAAACCTTACTATTTTTATCAAATAGAAATATTTTTATTTCCAAAAGCTTGGCCAAGGTTTAATTTGGCTTTATAAAATAATCTTTATTTATAAATCTATCCTTTTCTTTTGAAAATAAAATCTTTTTATTTAAAGATCCAAAATAGTAATTTTAAATATTTTTATTTTCCTTTAATAAAAGTTTATCTTTTTAAATCCCTTTAGTACTTTATTTGATTCCAATTGGTTTGAAGTTCCAATTAAATTCAAAAAGTTTCTTCTGGCCCTGAAAAATCAAACAAAGTTTTATTTTATTCATTTATTTTCACATTACAAGATTTGGAAATCTTGGGATGTGACAACTTTGAAGGTGTCCTATGCAGCTATTTGCTAATCTATGAGGGACAAGCTGATTGCCACTATGCCATGATTTATGTATGTGAAATAAACAAACGTTTTTCAATGCATGTTATTCATGATCTTTGTTTGTAGCCTTTCATGTTGCATGCATAGTTACTATGTCCTATTGTTAGAACTCCATCTTTCATGCACATGTTTAGAGTTCTTTGTTCCCAGCTTTCAATGCTTGCAAATGGTTTGATCTTGGTTTTGATGGCGCATGTCATGTAACATCCCTAAAATCATGATTTCAAAGTTTGCATATCATTCATGCATGCATATAGAATTGAGGTCAATTTCAAAACTCATTTCAGGAAAACAAAGCACATAGTGCTATCATTTTATGTGAGCAAGCTAAAATCAAATGGCCATCCCCATTTGAGAGTTTGAATGTTTTAAACCTAGATTGCTTGTCTCCTTTGTTGAATGGATTGAGTGTGGAAATTTAAACCAAGTTTTACAAAATGGAAATGGTTCAAAAACCATATTTCAAACATTTGCAAATCTTGTGTCAAGCTCCTGATATTTTTGTTCTCCAAGAGTGACCAAGCTTTTGCAAAGCAACCACATGGTTTTATGCCTATATTTGAAACTTTTGCACACTGCAAAAACCCCAGAAATATTTGAATTCAAAAAGAGTTTGAATTCATATCAAAACCATTCCTGAAAATAAAAACAGAAAAAGAAAAGGACAAAAGAAAAGAAAAGGGCCAGGCGCCAGGATTCTAGCCCAGCAACAGAACAGGCCCAACTAGCCCACCCGGCCTTCCCCTCTCAATCGCACGCGCAAGCACACCCGAACAGCCGCTGACAACCAGACCCCACCTCCTCTCCGCGCGTTTCGCTGACGAGCGGGCCCTCTCCACGTCACCCTTGTCTTCCCCAAACCGCGCACGAAGACCACGTCGCCGCTGCTTTCAATGCCGGTAATGGCGCGGCGTAATTAGCCTTGATGCCGCAGGCGTTTCCTATCGTGCTTGAGCCTATATAAACCACACCCCGCCGCGGTCATTTCCCCCCACTCTCCTCGCTCACTCCGCCACCAGGTTGCGCGCATTTGCCCTCGAAGCCCCGCAGTACCGACGACTCCGGCTACCGATTCCGGTGAGCCTCGACCGCCTCCCTCTCTCTGGTTCAAACGATGATGCTCAGCATGATCTGGTGCACCTGCTGACACCTTTCTTTTGCCTGCTCGTGACCCAGGTCGTCGTTTCCGTTCACGACCGCAACCACCTGCGCCGCCGCTTGACCCCAGCGACCAATTGAGGTAAAACCCGAGCGCCCCTTGCCCCCTCTTTCATACGAGATTGTTCGCCTGCGTCTTGTGCATCGCATGACCCCTCTGGTTCATGCTAGGGCGACACGAAACCTCGGCAAGAACCACGACTGCAAGCAACTGACGCCGCCCGCAACTCCGACGAGCTCCAGAGACCATGCCCGCGCGCCCGTTCGCAAACCAACGCCACGTTGAGCTTCAGCACCCCACCGCGGTTCTGGTAAGACCCTTCCCCCTCTCGCGCGTGACCTAGAACGCTAGCGCCGCCGCTGACTAAACGCTCCACCGCTCGCTGACGCCGCGCGCCGCCAGAAAATGGTCACATGCTCGAGAGCCGTTGGATCTAGATCCAACGCTTGCGATAGATCCACTAATCGAACCGTTATGCTAGATCTGAACCGTGCATCGTTAGTTAGATCCTACGGCTAGCAAGCGCGATCCGGAGCGAATCGGTACGCGCCAATAGAAACATGACGCGTGGCTAGGGTTTGATTCAAAAACAGAATTCAAATCAGATTTAGATCCAAAATTCAAATGGTTATAACTTTTGATTCCCACGTTAGATTTTTGCAAATTTTATACCGTTGGAATCAGGGAGACAAGCCCTTTATGAATCTGCAATGTGTTTAGTGAAATGTTTCTGTTAAAATGACTTTTTATGCAGAAACTTGTTTAGGACTATTTTGAGTATAGAATTTGTTTAGTAAATAGTTTTAGTGCTAAATAAGTTTAGTTAGCAAGTTTTTGACTTGGTTATGTTTCTGTATCATGCACTTGCTTGGTGGAGTTTTCAAAAATCATCACTTAGCATTCTCTTGCATGCATGCATTCATATTTTTGTTTGTATATGAATTGTGTGTAATTTTGTGCTACAAATTTTTTGTGTAGATTTTGCTAGTGACTGTGATTGTGAAGAGTGCTACTCTCCCCATTACCAAGGCAAGTGGTACTTCATGTCTATTTTCGTCCCTATATTTTGTATAAGCATTAGAAATATTTTGCTAAGTCTTGCATGATACTTTTTGCCAAATTCTATGTTGGGAAATCCTAAGTAGTTGTAAATTGTAGAATTGCTAGGAATTTTCCTAAGTTAAGTTACTATGCCATGCTTAGTCTAGCTAGTAGAAAACAAGGGTTGGTAAAGTATCTACATGCTATGATGAAAATATTTCTAAGTCTTTGGACTTAAGTTTTTCTTAATAAAACAACTAAGTCAATGAACCTCCTGGGTGGAATGGGACTTGAATGGTGGTTTTTGGTTGAGTGGTTACACAAGGCCCATGGACATGGTTTACCTTGTGTATCTCACTTGTGGTATGCCACCCAGGCACAAAGGGATTTTGGAGGCCAAGTGTTGAGAAGCTTATAGTGCAGCCACTTGGCAATATGGGCTCTGCCTTGATCATATAGGTTGCTAGAACTTAGTCATTTGGACAGTTGGTAGTAGTGGGATGATAGGTTGGAACGCGTCCATTTGGCTAAGGGAAGGCTTCTGAAAGTTCCTGTCTTGGGAAACCAAGTCTGGTGGGGAAAGTGCACAACCTCTGCAGATGGAAAATCTAAGTACTTAGCCAAGTCCATGGCAATGGACAACTTGAGCATCAAGACATGGAAGATATCAAGAATCTCATCACTCCAACTTCTAAGTAAAACTTGTGGGTGAACAAGGGTGAAGGACCCCAATGTCTATTGGTGGTTTCTTGGGAAAGTTTTTGACAAAGAAAAACTTAGTGATTTCAACTTATAGGAAAAACCTATTTTGAGCAAAGCAAGCCAAGCTACACTTAGCCAAAATGCATATAGTAATATAGTCCACTTAAAATTTACTAAGGTATCACTTGCCAATACTATTCCAAAGTATTGACCCACTGTGGCTGTAACTTGTGATGTTGCAGGTTACTCTGATGATGATTAGGTGTCATGAGTCTACACTCAACATGCTTGCATGTGGCACATGAAGATGAAGACTTATGTTTATTTACTTATTCCAAAACTCTTGTATTAGGCCTGAGGCCCTGAGTTGTAAAATACTATGTTTTATCTCTGGAGTGGATGTAATAAATGACCTTTGTATCTGTGTACTTCATCTTAAACTGTGGATGCTAGCAATGATCCAGGGACTAGCATTGCAATCACAGGGATCCTTTTCCTTTACAAAGGAGGGATCTTACAGATGGTATCAGAGCACTGTGTTGCCTGTAGGATTATGACCCTAGGATTGGAAACCACTAAGGAAAAAATTTCAACTACTTCTACACTTGTCTATTCTTCTCGTAAACTTTTCTAATCTTCTCATTCTCATCATTATTTGTAGATGAACTCCATCAACAAAGCCGTGAAGAAAGGACCACGCATGACCATGACCTTGGAGTGTGAAACTGAGTTTCCCAAAATTCTCAAGGACCTCATGGTAGCAATGGAAATACATGGTGCAGCTGTGTACAAAGGCTTTCCAGTGATGGATGAAGGAGTTGAGTACTGGTGGGTGCAACTTCACCTGTACAAAAGCAAGGAAGACAACCACAAAGAAAGAGGATTCTGCTTGTATACCAACACTGTGGTGCACACCACATTCTTTGAGTCAGCAAGAGAAGCAGCTTGGAAGACTATCAAAGAACTTAGTGCTAGAGTCAAGTGCAGAATGCTCAACCTCCAAAAAGACTTAGAGAAAGAGAAGGAACATACCCAAGAGTTGGAAGCCACCAACCAAACCTTAAGAGGAGATATTGTAGACTTAGTGATGGAATCGTGTGAGCAAGATAGGCTAATTTATTTGTTAGCCAACAGATCCAGTGAGATAGGATTGTAAACGTACTTCGTTAGTTGGACCACCACCTATCACCTTATTTTTCCAAAATGATACCTTAAATAAGTTTGGACCTTGGTTGATGTAATGGATTCATGTATGCATGACTTGTGTGAATTGTGTTCCAAGGATATGTATGTGATGTTTGTCTTTGTTTTTATCTTAAATAGTGTTGTTCTAACTTTTCTATCTTATAAATAGATGCCTATTACCATCAGCACAGTTGAGGAGTTCCAGGTTACCCGCTTTGGTCCTCGTATCATTGAGCTTACCACTTTGCTCAATCTCCCTCTTCCCACCATCATGGTGCATCCACTCACCAAGTTCGAGAGGAAGGACCTCTGGGGCTTCAAGGTGAACCAGCCCGGACGCCAGACAGAGCCTACTACGGAGGCCATCGTCTTCAAGCTTATGCACGATGACAGGGAGAGAGGCATGGAGGTAGTCATGCAGGACCTGATAGGAGGTCTGCTAGGCCGTCACTCCCGACAGGTTAGAGGCACCCACTTCCACGTCTTCGGAAGACGTGATGAGGATGGAGAGCCCATCGACTTCGAGGACGACTCGAGGGACACAGTAGAGCCGATACGTCTCTATCTCCAGGACTTAGAGTCTCTCATTAGGCACGTGGACACAGACAGGACCAATGTCATGCTCAGCAATGACGAACTCCAGGTGCAGCTTCGCGAGAAGGACAAGCTTTTCGCACAGCAGGACGAGATAGTCAAGGAAATGGAGGCGAAGTTCGAGACCCAGGACCGGAAGTTCAAGAGTCAGGAGAAACGCGTCCAGGATAGGAACAAGAAGATCCGGGACATGACTGAAGACCTGAAGTCCAAGGACTTCGAGCTAGAGCAGTAGCAGATGGTGATTGAGAGGCTTCGTTCCCAGAAGAGGGCTCTCAAGGCCAAGATTGAGTCCTTGACCACTACTATTGAGGAGAACAAGACCGTGATGGAGAACGCAGGTCTTACCTTCGTCGAGGAGGAGATTGATGCTGATGAGTAGACTTTACTACTCGATTATCTTTTATTATCGTACTTGTTATTTGTGAACTTGTTATTGGACCATCCGACATGTGGATGGCTTGCCACTTGAAGGTTTTACTTTGTGAACTTGTTATCTTGTTGTTGAACTTTTATCTTCTGTTGCATGCTTGTGTTTGCTTATGTGATGTATGTGCATGAAAACATCTATGGGTATCTCATTCTTATCTCTATTTCAACAAACCACAGATGCCTCCCCGTCATGCAAACCCCAACCCCAACAACAACAACATAACTCCGGAAATGCAGCAAATGATGAATGCTCAAACACAGCTTATGCAGATGATGACAACATTCATCCAGAACCAGAATAATAATAACAACAACAACCCCAATAACAACAACAACAACAACAACAACAACAACAACAACAACAACCCTCCGGGCTTTGATATGCTCACCAGATTTCTGCGTTTGAGGCCAGCTAAGTTCTCGAGGACGACTGATCCCATGGTGGCCAATGATTGGCTACGTTCTGTAAACAAAGACTTAGTGACCGTGGGCTGCACGGATGCTGAAAAGGTCAGGTTTGCAGCACATCTGCTGGAGGGCCAGCCGCCACATGGTGGGACAACTTCCAAGTCACCACTCCTATAGATGAGGTGACTTGGGCTATCTTTGAAGATGTCTTTCGCACTGCTCATATGTCATCAGGAATAATGAGCCTAAAAAAGAAAGAGTTCCACAATGCCACCGCAGCGTGGCTGAATACATTGAAGAGTTCAACAATCTGGCGCGTTATGCACCGGATGAGGTTGACACAGATGCCAAGAGAAAGGAAAAGTTTCTGGAAGGCTTGAATGATGAGCTGAATCTGCAGCTGGCTGTGGCATATGTTCCCACTTATCAGTCGCTCTGTGACAAGGCTGCTATATTGGAGAACAAAATGAAGCAAGTCGAGAGTAAAAAGAGAAAGCACTCCGACAAGCACAGCTCGGGATCGTCTCACAAACGATCTCACTATGATGACAGTGGAAGCTCAGGATCCCATAAGCATGGGAAATTCAACAAGCACCACAACCACAACCGTCATGACAACAAGCATCATCGCAGTCATGACAATGACAAGTACAAGAACCACAAGAGTGGACATAAGAGCCACCACAGTGGGAATGGTAGTGGAAGTGGAAGTCAGCCTGCTAAAAGGGACATCAGTCAGGTTGAATGCTTCAAGTGCAAGAAGATGGGACACTATGCAAATGAGTGCCCCGAAAAGAAAGTTGAAGGACCTGTCAAGCCCAATCCATTCCAGAAAGGTCAGGTGAACCACATTAATGTGGAAGAGGTCTATGAGGAACCCGACGCTATCGCTGGTAAGTTCAGACTCAATTCCATTCCAGCATTTGTACTCTTTGATACTGGTGCATCTCATTCATTCATATCAAGAGCATTTGTTGAAAGAAATGAACTACCGGTAGAAACTATTGGGTGTCCTATAAAAGTAAGTTCTCCTGGGGGAGAAATGATAGTGAATTCAGGATGCCATGACCTAGTCATAGAATTTGGGAAGTATAAGTTTCCTGTTAACGTGATAATATTAAACTCCCAAGGTTTGGATGTCATTCTGGGAATGGACTGGATGACTAAGTACAAAGGAGTGATAGATTGTGCCAGCCATACTGTCTCACTCACAACTCCGGAAAATAAAAGGATCAGATTCAAGACCAGCTTTGGAGCAAAGAGGAGTATGCTTAATTCTCTTAAGGGGGTTAGCATGGACAGTGTGCCAATTGTGTGTGAGTATCCGGATGTGTTCCCGGAAGAATTGCCAGGAATGCCACCAGATAGAGATGTGGAGTTTCTGATAGATTTGGTACCAGGATCTAGACCAATAGCAAAGAGACCATATAAAAGGTCAGTTGATGAACTGAAAGAGCTCAAGAAGCAACTAGGAGAACAGTTGCACAAAGGATTTATTCAACCAAGTTCTTCATCTTGGGGAGCCCTAGTTTTGTTTGTGGAGAAGAAAGACAGAAGTCAAAAGTTATGCATAGATTACCGTTCACTCAACGAGGTAACTATCAAGAACAAATATCCTTTGCCAAGAATCAATGACTTGTTTGATCAACTAGAAGGAGCCTGTGTGTTCTCAAAAATTGATCTCCGGTCAGGCTATTTTCAACTTAAGATAAGAGAACAAGACATACCTAAAACAGCATTCACCACATGGTATGGATTGTATGAGTATACCGTAATGCATTTTGGCTTAACCAATGCCCCAGCATACTTCATGAATATGATGAACAAAGTGTTCATGGAATTCATCGACAAGTTTGTTGTCGTTTTCATCGATGACATCTTAGTCTACTCCAAGAGCAAAGAAGAGCATGAAGGACACTTGCATTTGATACTTGAGAAGTTGAGAGAGCATAAGCTTTATGCCAAATTTAGCAAGTGTGAGTTCTGGTTAGAAGAAGTTGGTTTTCTTGGTCATGTTATGACAAAAGATGGTGTAGCAGTTGATCCTGCTAAGGTTTCAGCTGTGACTGAATGGGAATCTCCTAAGAACGTGAAAGAGGTCCGTAGTTTCCTTGGCTTAGCAGGTTACTACAGAAGGTTCATTGAGAATTTCTCAAAGGTTGCTAAGCCCATGACTGAATTGTTAAAGAAGGACAAGAAGTTTGCATGGTCTGAAGGTTGTGAAGTCAGCTTCCAAGAATTGAAGAAGAGACTAGTGACAGCACCAGTTCTATGTCTGCCAGATTTGGAAAAGGATTTCCAAGTATATTGTGATGCGTCTCATCAAGGTTTGGGTGCCGTACTTATGCAAGACGGTGAAGTTGTGGCCTATGCCTTGAGACAACTCAAAACTCATGAGGTGAACTATCCTACTCATGATTTAGAGTTAGCATCTGTCGTCCATGCACTCAAAACATGGAGACATTACCTTTTGGGAAAGCGTTGTGAAGTGTTCACGGACCACAAAAGTTTGAAGTATATCTTCACCCAAAAGGAAATCAATATGAGATAAAGAAGATGGTTAGAGCTTATCAAGGATTATGACCTAAGTTTGCAATACCACCCCGGTAAAGAAAATGTTGTAGCAGATGCTCTAAGTCGTAAGTTATTTGTGAATGGCCTTACCAAAGGAGAATTGCCAGATGATTTGTGTACCCAATTCAGAGAACTCAGATTGGAGATTGTGCCTGAAGGACATCTCATGTCTTTGGATGTTCAACCCACTTTGTTGGACAAGATCCGAGAAGCTCAGAAGACTGATAAGGAAATTGAAGAGATTAAGGAAAAGATTGGCCAAGGGAAAGCTAAAAATTTCCATGAAGATGAACAGGGTACTTTATGGCATGGGAAACGTATCTATGTTCCACAAGACCCAGAGTTGCGGAAACTGATTTTGCAGGAAGCACACAACTCTCCGTATTCTATTCACCCGGGTAACACCAAAATGTACATGGACATGAAAGAAAGATTTTGGTGGAATAATCTCAAGAGGGACATCGCCGAACATATTGCTTTGTGTGATGTGTGTAGTAGAGTAAAAGCGGAGCATCAGAAACCAGCAGGTTTGCTTCAACCACTACCTATTCCTGATTGGAAGTGGGACAAGATTGGTATGGATTTCATTACCGGATTACCAAGGACCAGATCAGGATATGATTCCATATGGGTAGTAGTGGATCGCTTAACTAAAGTGGCTCATTTCATACCCGTGAAGACAACTTATAAAAGTGCCAAGTTAGTCAAAATCTACATGAGTAGAATTGTATGTCTACATGGTGTGCCCAAGAGTATTGTGTCTGATAGGGGAACCCAATTCACTTCCCATTTTTGGAGACAGCTACATGAGTCATTGGGAACGAGGTTGGAATTCAGTACTGCTTTTCATCCTCAAACCGATGGACAAACAGAAAGGACTAATCAAATTCTGGAAGACATGTTGAGGGCATGTGCCCTAGACTATGGAGCAAGTTGGGATGAAAGTCTGCCTTACGCAGAATTTTCTTATAACAACAGCTATCAAGCCAGCATTGAAATTGCACCGTTTGAGTTTCTCTACGGAAGAAAGTGTACCACCCCATTGTTATGGAATGGTGTGGGAGAAAGAAGTTTATTCGGGCCAGATCTTATCAAAGAAGTTGAAGAGAAGGTCAAATTGGTTAAGGACAGGTTAAAGATCGCACAGTCCCGACAGAAAAGCTACGCAGATCCTAAGCGTAGAGAAGTCACCTACGAAGTTGGTGATAGAGCCTATCTTAGAGTATCACCACTCCGTGGAGTGAAAAGATTCGGAGTCAAAGGAAAATTGGCACCAAGATATGTTGGGCCATTCAAGATTCTGAGTCGCAAAGGAGAAGTTGCTAATGAAATTGAACTACCAGCATCTCTATCAGCTGTCCATAATGTGTTTCATGTGAGTCAGCTTAAGAAATGTCACCCAGAAATGGAAGAAACTTCTTTGAAGGATACTATACCTTTGGAGGAGGTTCAATTAGAAAGTGACCTCACATACGAGGAGAAGCCTATCAAGATTCTTGAGACCACGGAAAGAGTCACAAGGACAAAGACTATCAAGTTTTGCAAAGTGCAATGGAATCATCATTCCGAAGAGGAAGCAACATGGGAAAGAGAAGATGATCTTCGAAAAGACCACCCTCACCTATTTGCTAGCCAATCCGAATCTCGAGGGCGAGATTCACCTTAAGGGGTTAGATTTGTAACATCCCTAAAATCATGATTTCATAGTTTGCATATCATTCATGCATGCATATAGAATTGAGGTCAATTTCAAAACTCATTTCAGGAAAACAAAGCACATAGTGCTATCATTTTATGTGAGCAAGCTAAAATCAAATGGCCATCCCCATTTGAGAGTTTGAATGTTTTAAACCTAGATTGCTTGTCTCCTTTGTTGAATGGATTGAGTGTGGAAATTTAAACCAAGTTTTACAAAATGGAAATGGTTCAAAAACCATATTTCAAACATTTGCAAATCTTGTGTCAAGCTCCTGATATTTTTGTTCTCCAAGAGTGACCAAGCTTTTGCAAAGCAACCACATGGTTTTATGCCTATATTTGAAACTTTTGCACACTGCAAAAACCCCAGAAATATTTGAATTCAAAAAGAGTTTGAATTCATATCAAAACCATTCCTGAAAATCAAAACAGAAAAAGAAAAGGACAAAAGAAAAGAAAAGGGCCAGGCGCCAGGATTCTAGCCCAGCAACAGAACTGGCCCAACTAGCCCACTCGGCCTTCCCCTCTCTCTCTCTCTCTCTCTCGCACGCGCAAGCACACCCGAAAAGGCGCAGACAACCAGACCCCACCTCCTCTCCGCGCGTTTCGCTGACGAGCGGGCCCTCTCCACGTCACCCTCGTCTTCCCCAAACCGCGCCCGCAGACCACGTCGCCGCTGCTGTCAATGCCGGTAATGGCGCGGCGTAATTAGCCTTGATGCCGCAGGAGTTTCCTATCGCGCTTGAGCCTATATAAACCACACCCCGCCGCGGTCATTTCCCCCCACTCTCCTCGCTCACTCCGCCACCAGCTTGCGCGCATTTGCCCTCGAAGCCCCGTAGTACCGACGACTCCGGCGACCGATTCCGGTGAGCCTCGACCGCCTCCCTCTCTCTGGTTCAAACGATGATGCTCAGCATGATCTTGTGCACCTGCTGACACCTTTCTTTTGCCTGCTCGTGACCCAGGTCGTCGTTTCCGTTCACGACCGCAACCACCTGCGCCGCCGCTTGACCCCAGCGACCAATTGAGGTAAAACCCGAGCGCCCCTTGCCCCCTCTTTCATACGAGATTGTTCGCCTGCGTCTTGTGCATCGCCTGACCCCTCTGGTTCATGCTAGGGCGATGCCAAACCTCGGCAAGAACCACGACTGCAAGCAACTGGCCCCGCCCGCAACTCCGACGAGCTCTAGAGACTGTGCCCGCGCGCCCCTTCGCAAACCAACGCCACGTTGAGCTTCAGCACGCCACCGTGGTTCTGGTAAGACCCTTCCCCCTCTCGCGCGTGACCTAGAACGCTAGCGCCGCCGCTGACTGAACACTCCGCCGCTCGCTGACGTCGTGCGCCGCCAGAACATGGTCACATGCTCGAGAGCCGTTGGATCTAGATCCAACGCTTGCGATAGATCCACTAATCGAACCGTTATGCTAGATCTGAACCGTGCATTGTTAATTAGATCCTACGGCTAGCAAGCGCGATCCGGAGCGAATCGGTACGCACCAATAGAAACATGACGCGTGGCTAGGGTTTGATTCAAAAACAGAATTCAAATCAGATTTAGATCCAAAATTCAAATGGTTATAACTTTTGATTCCCACGTTAGATTTTTGCAAATTTTATACCGTTGGAATCAGGGAGACAAGCCCTTTCTGAATCTGCAATGTGTTTAGTGAAATGTTTCTGTTAAAATGACTTTTTATGCAGAAACTTGTTTAGGACTATTTTGAGTATAGAATTTGTTTAGTAAATAGTTTTAGTGCTAAATAAGTTAAGTTAGCAAGTTTTTGACTTGGTTATGTTTCTGTATCATGCACTTGCTTGGTGGAGTTTTCAAAAATCATCACTTAGCATTCTCTTGCATGCATGCATTCATATTTTTGTTTGTATATGAATTGTGTGTAATTTTGTGCTACAAATTTTTTGGGTAGATTTTGCTAGTGACTATGATTGTGAAGAGTGCTAATCTCCCCATTACCAAGGCAAGTGGTACTTCATGTCTATTTTCATCCCTATATTTTGTATAAGCATTAGAAATATTTTGCTAAGTCTTGCATGATACTTTTTGCCAAATGCTATGTTGGGAAATCCTAAGTAGTTGTAGAATTGTAGAATTGCTAGGAATTTTGCTAAGTTAAGTTACTATGCCATGCTTAGTCTAGCTAGTAGCAAACAAGGGTTGGTAAAGTATCTACATGCTATGATGAAAATATTTCTAAGCCTTTGGACTTAAGTTTTTCTTAATAAAACAACTAAGTCAATGAACCTCCTGGGTGGAATGGGACTTGAATGGTGGTTTTTGGTTGAGTGGTTACACAAGGCCCATGGACATGGTTTACCTTGTGTATCTCACTTGTGGTATGCCACCCAGGCACAAAGGGATTTTGGAGGCCAAGTGTTGAGAAGCTTATAGTGCAGCCACTTGGAAATATGGGCTCTGCCTTGATCATATAGGTTGCTAGAACTTAGTCATTTGGACAGTTGGTGGTAGTGGGATGATAGGTTGGACCGCGTCCATTTGGCTAAGGGAAGGCTTCTGAAAGGTCCTGTCTTGGGAAACCAAGTCTGGTGGGGAAGGTGCACAACCTCTGCAGATGGAAAATCTAAGTACTTAGCCAAGTCCATGGCAATGGACAACTTGAGCATCAAGACATGGAAGCTATCAAGAATCTCATCACTCCAACTTCTAAGTAAAACATGTGGGTGAACAAGGGTGAAGGACCCCAATGTCTATTGGTGGTTTCTTGGGAAAGTTTTTGACAAAGAAAAACTTAGTGATTTCAACTTATAGGAAAAACCTATTTTGAGCAAAGCAAGCCAAACTACACTTAGCCAAAATGCATATAGTAATATAGTCCACTTAAAATTTACTAAGGTATCACTTGCCAATACTATTCCAAAGTATTGACCCACTGTGGTTGTAACTTGTGATGTTGCAGGTTACTCCGATGATGATTAGGTGTCATGAGTCTACACTCAACATGCTTGCCTGTGGCACATGAAGATGAAGACTTGTGTTTATTTACTTATTCCAAAACTCTTGTATTAGGCCTGAGGCCCTGAGTTATAAAAGACTATGATTTATCTCTGGAGTGGATGTAATAAATGACCTTTGTATCTGTGTACTTCATCTTAAACTGTGGATGCTAGCAATGATCCAGGGACTAGCATTGCAATCACAGGGATCCTTTTTCTTTACAAAGGAGGGATCTTATAGATGGTATCAGAGCACTGTGTTGCCTGTAGGATTATGACCCTAGGATTGGAAACCACTAAGGAAAAAATTTCAACTACTTCTACACTGGTTTATTCTTCTCGTAAACTTTTCTAATCTTCTCATTCTCATCATTATTTATAGATGAAATCCATCAACGAAGCCGTGAAAAAGGACCACTCATGACCATGACCTTGGAGTGTGAAACTGAGTTTCCTAAAATTCTCAAGGACCTAATGGTGGCAATGGAAATACATGGTGCAGCTGTGTACAAAGGCTTTCCAGTGATGGATGAAGGAGTTGAGTACTGGTGGGTGCAACTTCACTTGTACAAAAGCAAGGAAGACAACCACAAAGAAAGAGGATTCTGCTTGTATACCAACACTGTGGTGCACACCACATTCTTTGAGTCAGCAAGAGAAGCAGCTTGGAAGACTATCAAAGAACTTAGTGCTAGAGTCAAGTGCAGAATGCTCAACCTCCAAAAAGACTTAGAGAAAGAGAAGGAACATACCCAAGAGTTGGAAGCCACCAACCAAACCTTAAGAGGAGATATTATAGACTTAGTGATGGAATCGTGTGAGCAAGATAGGCTGATTGCTTCTAGGAACATTGTGTTAGCCAACAGATCCAGTGAGATAGGATTGTAAACGTACTTCGTTAGTTGGACCACCACCTATCACCTTATTTTTCCAAAATGATACCTTAAATAAGTTTGGACCTTGGTTGATGTAATGGATTCATGTATGCATGACTTGTGGGAATTGTGTTCCAAGGATATGTATGTGATGTTTGTCTTTGTTTTTATCTTAAATAGTGTTGTTCTAACTTTTCTATCTTATAAATAGATGCCTATTACCATCAGCACTGTTGATGAGTTCCAGGTTACCCGCTTTGGTCCTCGTATCGTTGAGTTTACCACTTTGATCAATCTCCCTCTTCCCACCATCATGGTGCATCCACTCACCAAGTTCGAGAGGAAGGACCTCTGGGGCTTCAAGGTGAACCAGCCCGGACGCCAGACAGAGCCTACTACGGAGGTCATCGTCTTCAAGCTTATGCACTATGACAGGGAGAGAGGCATGGAGGTAGTCATGCAGGACCTGATAGGACGTCTGCTAGGCCGTCACTCCCGACAGGTTAGAGGCACCCACTTCCACGTCTTAGGAAGACGTGATGAGGATGGAGAGCCCATCGACTTCGAGGACGACTCGAGGGACACAGCAGAGCCGATACGTCTCTATCTCCAGGACTTAGAGTCTCTCATTAGGCACGTGGACACGGACAGGACCAATGTCATGCTCAGCAATGACGAGCTCCAGGTGCAGCTTCACGAGAAGGACAAGCTTTTCGCACAGCAGGACGAGATAGTCAAGGAAATGGAGGCGAAGTTCGAGACCCAGGACCGGAAGTTCAAGAGTCAGGAGAAACGCGTCCAGGATAGGAACAAGAAGATCCGGGACATGACTGAAGAACTGAAGTCCAAGGACTTCGAGCTAGAGCAGCAGCAGATGGTGATTGAGAGGCTTGATTCCTAGAAGAGGGCTCTCAAGGCCAAGATTGAGTCCTTGACCACTACTATTGAGGAGAACAAGACCGCGATGGAGAACGCAGGTCTTACCTTCGTCGAGGAGGAAATTGATGCTGATGAGTAGACTTGACTACTCGTTTATCTTTTATTATCGTACTTGTTATTTGTGAACTTGTTATTGGACCATCCGACATGTGGATGGCTTGCCACTTGAAGGTTTTACTTTGTGAACTTGTTATCTTGTTGTTGAACTTTTATCTTCTGTTGCATGCTTGTGTTTGCTTATGTGATGTATGTGCATGAAAACATCTATGGGTATCTCATTCTTATCTCTATTTGAACAAACCACAGATGCCTCCCCGTCACGCAAACCCCAACCCCAACAACAACAACAACAACATAACTCTGGAAATGCAGCAAATGATGAATGCTCAAACACAGCTTATGCAGATGATGACAACATTCATCCAGAACCAGAATAATAACAACAACAACAACCCCAATAACAACCCCAATAACAACAACAATAACAACAACAACAACAACAACAACAACAACAACAACAACAACAACAACAACAACAACAACAACAAAACAACAACAACAACAACAACAACAACAACAACAACAACAACAACAAAACAACAACAACAACAACAACAACAACAACAAAACAACAACAACAACAACAACAACAACAACAACAACAACAACAACAACAACAACAACAACAACAACAACAACAACAACAACAACAACAACAACAACAACAACAACAACAACAACAACAACAACAACAACAACACAACAACAACAACAACAACAACAACAACAACAACAACAACAACAACAACAACAACAACAACAACAACAACAACAACAACAACAACCCTCCGGGCTTTGATATGCTCACCAGATTTCTGCGTTTGAGGCCAGCTAAGTTCTCGGGGACGACTGATCCCATGGTGGCCAATGATTGGCTACGTTCTATAAACAAAGACTTAGTGACCGTGGGCTGCACGGATGCTGAAAAGGTCAGGTTTGCAGCACATCTGCTGGAAGGGCCAGCCGCCACATGGTGGGACAACTTCCAAATCACCACTCCTATAGATGAGGTGACTTGGGCTATCTTTGAATATGTCTTTCGCACTGCTCATATGTCATCAGGAATAATGAGCCTAAAAAAGAAAGAGTTCCACAATGCCACCGCAGCGTGGCTGAATACATTGAAGAGTTCAACAATCTGGCGCGTTATGCACCGGATGAGGTTGACACAGATGCCAAGAGAAAGGAAAAGTTTCTGGAAGGCTTGAATGATGAGCTGAATCTGCAGCTGGCTGTGGCATATGTTCCCACTTATCAGTCGCTCTGTGACAAGGCTGCTATATTGGAGAACAAAATGAAGCAAGTCGAGAGTAGAAAGAGAAAGCACTCCGACAAGCACAGCTCGGGATCGTCTCACAAACGATCTCACTATGATGACAGTGGAAGCTCAGGATCCCATAAGCATGGGAAATTCAACAAGCACCACAACCACAACCGTCATGACAACAAGCATCATCGCAGTCATGACAATGACAAGTACAAGAACCACAAGAGTGGACATAAGAGCCACCATAGTGGGAATGGTAGTGGAAGTGGAAGTCAGCCTGCTAAAAGGGACATCAGTCAGGTTGAATGCTTCAAGTACAAGAAGATGGGACACTATGCAAATGAGTGCCCCGAAAAGAAAGTTGAAGGACCTGTCAAGCCCAATCCTTTCCAGAAAGGTCAGGTGAACCACATTAATGTGGAAGAGGTCTATGAGGAACCTGACGCTGTCGCTGGTAAGTTCAGACTCAATTCCATTCCAGCATTTGTACTCTTTGATACTGGTGCATCTCATTCATTCATATCAAGAGCATTTGTTGAAAGAAATGAACTACTGGTAGAAACTATTGGGTGTCCTATAAAAGTAAGTTCTCCTGGTGGAGAAATGATAGTGAATTCAGGATGCCATGACCTAGTCATAGAATTTGCGAAGTATAAGTTTCCCGTTAACGTGATAATATTAAACTCCCAAGGTTTGGATGTCATTCTGGGAATGGACTTGATGACTAAGTACAAAGGAGTGATAGATTGTGCCAGCCATACTGTCTCACTCACAACTCCGGAAAATAAAAGGATCAGATTCAAGACCAACTTTGGAGCAAACAGGAGTATGCTTAATTCTCTTAAGGGGGTTAGCATGGATAGTGTGCCAATTGTGTGTGAGTATCCGGATGTGTTCCCGGAAGAATTGCCAGGAATGCCACCAGATAGAGATGTGGAGTTTCTGATAGATTTGGTACCAGGATCTAGACCAATAGCAAAGAGACCATATAAAATGTCAGTTGATGAACTGAAAGAGATCAAGAAGCAACTAGGAGAACAGTTGCAGAAAGGAATTATTCAACCAAGTTCTTCATCTTGGGGAGCCCCAGTTTTGTTTGTGGAGAAGAAAGACAGAAGTCAAAGGTTATGCATAGATTACCGTTCACTCAACGAGGTAACTATCAAGAACAAATATCCTTTGCCAAGAATCAATGACTTGTTTGATCAACTAGAAGGAGCCTGTGTGTTCTCAAAAATTGATCTCCGATCAGGCTATTTTCAACTTAAGATAAGAGAACAAGACATACCTAAAACAGCATTCACCACAAGGTATGGATTGTATGAGTATACCGTAATGCCTTTTGGCTTAACCAATGCCCCAGCATACTTCATGAATATGATGAAAAAAGTGTTCATGGAATTCCTCGAAAAGTTTGTTGTCGTTTTCATCGATGACATCTTAGTCTACTCCAGGAGCAAAGAAGAGCATGAAGGACACTTGCGTTTGATACTTGAGAAGTTGAGAGAGCATAAGCTTTATGCCAAATTTAGCAAGTGTGAGTTCTGGTTAGAAGAAGTTGGTTTTCTTGGTCATGTTATGACAAAAGATGGTGTAGCAGTTGATCCTGCTAAGGTTTCAGCTGTGACTGAATGGGAATCTCCTAAGAACGTGAAAGAGGTCCGTAGTTTCCTTGGCTTAGCAGGTTACTACAGAAGGTTCATTGAGAATTTCTCAAAGGTTGCTAAGCCCATGACTGAATTGTTAAAGAAGTACAAGAAGTTTGCATGGTCTGAAGGTTGTGAAGTCAGCTTCCAAGAATTGAAGAAGAGACTAGTGACAGCACCAGTTCTATGTCTGCCAGATTTGTAAAAGGATTTCCAAGTATATTGTGATGCGTCTCATCAAGGCTTGGGTGCCGTACTTATGCAAGACGGTAAAGTTGTGGCCTATGCCTCGAGACAACTCAAAACTCATGAGGTGGACTATCCTACTCATGATTTAGAGTTAGCCTCTGTCGTCCATGCACTCAAAACATGGAGACATTACCTTTTGGGAAAGCGTTGTGAAGTGTTCACGGACCACAAAAGTTTGAAGTATATCTTCACCCAAAAGGAAATCAATATGAGACAAAGAAGATGGTTAGAGCTTATCAAGGATTATGACCTAAGTTTGCAATACCACCCCGGTAAAGAAAATGTTGTAGCAGATGCTCTAAGTCGTAAGGTATTTGTGAATGGCCTTACCAAAGGAGAATTGCCAGATGATTTGTGTACCCAATTCAGAGAACTCAGATTGGAGATTGTGCCTGAAGGACATCTCATGTCTTTGGATGTTCAACCCACTTTGTTGGACAAGATCCGAGAAGCTCAGAAGACTGATAAGGAAATTGAAGAGATTAAGGAAAAGATTGGCCAAGGGAAAGCTAAAAATTTCCATGAAGATGAACAGGGTACTTTATGGCATGGGAAACGTATCTATGTTCCACAAGACCCAGAGTTGCGGAAACTGATTTTGCAGGAAGCACACAACTCTCCGTATTCTATTCACCCGGGTAACACCAAAATGTACATGGACATGAAAGAAAGATTTTGGTGGAATAATCTCAAGAGGGAATCGCCGAACATATTGCTTTGTGTGATGTGTGTAGTAGAGTAAAAGCGGAGCATCAGAAACCAGCAGGTTTGCTTCAACCACTACCTATTCCTGATTGGAAGTGGGACAAGATTGGTATGGATTTCATTACCGGATTACCAAGGACCAGATCAGGATATGATTCCATATGGGTAGTAGTGGATCGCTTAACTAAAGTGGCTCATTTCATACCCATGAAGACAACTTATACAAGTGCTAAGTTAGCCAAAATCTACATGAGTAGAATTGTATGTCTATATGGTGTGCCCAAGAGTATTGTGTCTGATAGGGGAACCCAATTCACTTCCCATTTTTGGAGACAGCTACATGAGTCATTGGGAACGAGGTTGGAATTCAGTACTACTTTTCATCCTCAAACCGATGGACAAACAGAAAGGACTAATCAAATTCTGGAAGACATGTTGAGGGCATGTGCCCTAGACTATGGAGCAAGTTGGGATGAAAGTCTGCCTGACGCAGAATTTTCTTATAACAACAGCTATCAAGCCAGCATTGAAATGGCACCGTTTGAGTTTCTCTACGGAAGAAAGTGTACCACCCCATTGTTATGGAATGGTGTGGGAGAAAGAAGTTTATTCGGGCCAGATCTTATCAAAGAAGCCGAAGAGAAGGTCAAATTGGTTAAGGACAGGTTAAAGATCGCACAGTCCCGACAGAAAAGCTACGCAGATCCTAAGCGTAGAGAAGTCACCTACGAAGTTGGTGATAGAGCCTATCTTAGAGTATCACCACTCCGTGGAGTGAAAAGATTCGGAGTCAAAGGAAAATTGGCACCAAGATATGTTGGGCCATTCAAGATTCTGAGTCGCAAAGGAGAAGTTGCTTATGAAATTGAACTGCCAGCATCTCTATCAGCTGTCCATAATGTGTTTCATGTGAGTCAGCTTAAGAAATGTCACCCAGAAATGGAAGAAACTTCTTTGAAGGATACTATACCTTTGGAGGAGGTTCAATTAGAAAGTGACCTCACATACGAGGAGAAGCCTATCAAGATTCTTGAGACCACGGAAAGAGTCACAAGGACAAAGACTATCAAGTTTTGCAAAGTGCAATGGAATCATCATTCCGAAGAGGAAGCAACATGGGAAAGAGAAGATGATCTTCGAAAAGACCACCCTCACCTATTTGCTAGCCAATCCGAATCTCGAGGGCGAGATTCACCTTAAGGGGTTAGATTTGTAACATCCCTAAAATCATGATTTCATAGTTTGCATATCATTCATGCATGCATATAGAATTGAGGTCAATTTCAAAACTCATTTCAGGAAAACAAAGCACATAGTGCTATCATTTTATGTAAGCAAGCTAAAATCAAATGGCCATCCCGATTTGAGAGTTTGAATGTTTTAAACCTAGATTGCTTGTCTCCTTTGTTGAATGGATTGAGTGTGGAAATTTAAACCAAGTTTTACAAAATGGAAATGGTTCAAAAACCATATTTCAAACATTTGCAAATCTTGTGCCAAGCTCCTGATATTTTTGTTCTCCAAGAGTGACCAAGCTTTTGCAAAGCAACCACATGGTTTTATGCCTATATTTGAAAATTTTGCACACTGCAAAAACCCCAGAAATATTTGAATTCAAAAAGAGTTTGAATTCATATCAAAACCATTCCTGAAAATCAAAACAGAAAAAGAAAAGGACAAAAGAAAAGAAAAGGGCCAGGCGCCAGGATTCTAGCCCAGCAACAGAACTGGCCCAACTAGCCCACTCGGCCTTCCCCTCTCTCTCTCTCGCACGCGCAAGCACACCCGAAAAGCCGCAGACAACCAGACCCCACCTCCTCTCCGCGCGTTTCGCTGACGAGCGGGCCCTCTCCACGTCACCCTCGTCTTCCCCAAACCGCGCCCGCAGACCACGTCGCCGCTGCTGTCAATGCCGGTAATGGCGCGGCGTAATTAGCCTTGATGCCGCAGGAGTTTCCTATTGCGCTTGAGCCTATATAAACCACACCCCGCCGCGGTCATTTCCCCCCACTCTCCTCGCTCACTCCGCCACCAGCTTGCGCGCATCTGCCCTCGAAGCCCCGTAGTACCGACGACTCCGGCGACCGATTCCGGTGAGCCTCGACCGCCTCCCTCTCTCTGGTTCAAACGATGATGCTCAGCATGATCTTGTGCACCTGCTGACACCTTTCTTTTGCCTGCTCGTGACCCAGGTCGTCGTTTCCGTTCACGACCGCAACCACCTGCGCCGCCGCTTGACCCCAGCGACCAATTGAGGTAAAACCCGAGCGCCCCTTGCCCCCTCTTTCATACGAGATTGTTCGCCTGCGTCTTGTGCATCGCCTGACCCCTCTGGTTCATGCTAGGGCGACGCCAAACCTCGGCAAGGACCACGAATGCAAGCAACTAACGCCGCCCACAACTCCGACGAGCTCCAGAGACCGTGCCTGCGCGGCCCTTCGCAAACCAACGCCACGTTTAGCTTCAGCACGCCAGCGCGGTTCTGGTAAGACCCTTCCCCCTCTCGCGCGTGACCTATAACGCTAGCGTCGCCGCTGACTGAACGCTCCGCCGCTCGCTGACGCCGCGCGCCGCCAGAACATGGTCACATGCTCGAGAGTCGTTGGATCTAGATCCAACGCTTGCGATAGATCCACTAATCGAACCGTTATGCTAGATCTGAACCATGCATCGTTAGTTAGATCCTATGGCTAGCAAGCGCGATCCGGAGCGAATCGGTACGCGCCAATAGAAAGATGACGCGTGGCTAGGGTTTGATTCAAAAACAGAATTCAAATCAGATTTAGATCCAAAATTCAAATGGTTATAACTTTTGATTCCCACGTTATATTTTTGCAAATTTTATACCGTTGGAATCAGGGAGACAAGCCCTTTCTGAATCTGCAATGTGTTTAGTGAAATGTTTCTGTTAAAATGACTTTTTATGCAGAAACTTGTTTAGGACTATTTTGAGTATAGAATTTGTTTAGTAAATAGTTTTAGTGCTAAATAAGTTTAGTTAGCAAGTTTTTGACTTGGTTATGTTTCTGTATCATGCACTTGCTTGGTGGAGTTTTCAAAAATCATCACTTAGCATTCTCTTGCATGCATGCATTCATATTTTTGTTTGTATATGAATTGTGTGTAATTTTGTGCTACAAATTTTTGTGTAGATTTTGCTAGTGACTGTGATTGTGAAGAGTGATACTCTCCCCATTACCAAGGAAAGTGCTACTTCATGTCTATTTTCATCCCTATATTTTGTATAAGCATTAGAAATATTTTGCTAAGTCTTGCATGATACTTTTTGCCAAATGCTATGTTGGGAAATCCTAAGTAGTTGTAGAATTGTAGAATTGCTAGGAATTTTCCTAAGTTAAGTTACTATGCCATGCTTAGTCTAGCTAGTAGCAAACAAGGGTTGGTAAAGTATCTACATGCTATGATGAAAATATTTCTAAGTCTTTGGACTTAAGTTTTTATTAATAAAACAACTAAGTCAATGAACCTCCTGGGTGGAATGGGACTTGAATGGTGGTTTTTGGTTGAGTGGTTACACAAGGCCCATGGACATGGTTTACCTTGTGTATCTCACTTGTGGTATGCCACCCAGGCACAAAGGGATTTTGGAGGCCAAGTGTTGAGAAGCTTATAGTGCAGCCACTTGGCAATATGGGCTCTGCCTTGATCATATAGGTTGCTAGAACTTAGTCATTTGGACAGTTGGTGGTAGTGGGATGATAGGTTGGACCGCGTCCATTTGGCTAAGGGAAGGCTTCTGAAAGGTCCTGTCTTGGGAAACCAAGTCTGGTGGGGAAAGTGCACAACCTCTGCAGATGGAAAATCTAAGTACTTAGCCAAGTCCATGGCAATGGACAACTTGAGCATCAAGACATGGAAGATATCAAGAATCTCATCACTCCAACTTCTAAGTAAAACTTGTGGGTGAACAAGGGTGAAGGACCCCAATGTCTATTGGTGGTTTCTTGGGAAAGTTTTTGACAAAGAAAAACTTAGTGATTTCAACTTATAGGAAAAACCTATTTTGAGCAAAGCAAGCCAAGCTACACTTAGCCAAAATGCATATAGTAATATAGTCCACTTAAAATTTACTAAGGTATCACTTGCCAATAGTATTCCAAAGTATTGACCACTGTGGCTGTAACTTGTGATGTTGCAGGTTACTCCGATGATGATTAGGTGTCATGAGTCTAAACTCAACATGCTTGCCTGTGGCACATGAAGATGAAGACTTATGTTTATTTACTTATTCCAAAACTCTTGTATTAGGCCTGAGGCCCTGAGTTGTAAAAGACTATGTTTTATCTCTGGAGTGGATGTAATAAATGACCTTTGTATCTGTGTACTTCATCTTAAACTGTGGATGCTAGCAATGATCCAGGGACTAGCATTGCAATCACAGGGATCATTTTCCTTTACAAAGGAGGGATATTACATGTCACCTCAAAAATTATTCTTTTATCACTTACCTACTCGAGGACGAGCAAGAGTTAAGCTTGGGGATGCTTGATACGTCGGAAACGTATCTATAATTTTTGATGTTCCATTCTTGTTTTATATCTACTTTGTTTTGCTTTGTCTACACTTTGAGGTGTTTTTATATCTTTTCTAGAACAAACCTATTAACTAGGTGCCACAGTGCCAGTTGCATGTTTTCTTCTGTTTTTGGTTCTAGAAAGGCAGAAAATCAATATTCTCGGAATTGGACGGGACAAAAGCCAAAATCAATATTTTACCGTGGGCGACACGAAGTCCAGAGGAGAGACAAAGAGGCAAGACAGGGCGGCCATACCACCCTAGGCGCGGCCAGGGTGGGCCCACGCCTGGGCAGGGTGTGGCCCCCCTTGGTCGACTTCCAGCCTCGCCTTTTCGCCTATAAGAAGCCCCTGATGCAGAAACCCTAGGCACCCGATCAAAACTCAACGAAACCTTCTGTAGCCGCCGCCACCATCGTCCCTAGATCGGGGGGATCTGAAGTTCTTCCCAGCACCTTGCCGGAGGGGAGATCATCCTGGGGGCCTTCTCTCTGGTATGAAGCGTGAGTAGTTCCACCTTGGACTATGGGTCCATGTAGTAGCTAGATGGTTGTATCTCCTCCTTGTGCTTTCATGTATAGATCTTGTGAGCTCCGTTCATGATCAATATCTGATCTATTTGTAATCATGCATGTTGTGTTTGCGGGGATCCGATGGATATTTAGATTACTATGTCAGATTGATTAATGGTTTTGTCTATTTGATACTATCATGTCTGTGTTGTTTGTGATCTTGCATGCTCTCCGTTGTTAGTAGCTATCTTGGCCGAGTAGTTGCTAGTGACTCCAAGAGGGGGTATTTATGCTCAATGGTGGGTTCATGCCTCTAGTTTCCAAGGGAAGTGACAGAAATCTCTTCGGTTGTAGATGTGATGTTGCTACTAGGGAGAAAACAACGGTCTCTTGTTCATGGAACAAGTGGATTGTTTACCTTACACACTTTGCTTAAAGCAGTTGTCTGTTGCTTGCAACTTAATACTGGAGGGGGTTCGGATGATAACCTGAAGGTGGACTTCTAGTCATAGATGCAGTTGGATGGCGGTCTATGTATATTGTTGTATTGCCCAATCAAATCTCATAGGATCTTTTTGTCTGGTATTGCATTGTTATGACTTGCTCAGTTCCTGTCAATTGCCCTGCTGTAATTTGTTTACCCTTCATGCCATGTTGTTTATCTAAGGAGAGCACCTCTAGTGAACTATGGACCCCGGTCCAATCTTTACCATTGATACATCTTCCACTGTTACTTGTTTACTTGCTGCAAACCATTACCTTCCACACCATACGTTCAATTCTTTGTTACAGCAAACCGGTGAGCTTGACAACCTCACTGATTCGTTGGGGCAAAGTCTTGAGTTTGTGTTGTGCAGGTCTCCACGTTGCTTGCAGCACCTTTGGGGTGTTCCCTTCCTCCTACTGGTTCGATAACCTTGGTTTCTTACTGCGGGAAACTTTCTTGCTGAACTGCATCATACCTTCCTCTTGGGGTCTCCCGACGAAGTGCTGCTGCACTCATCAAAGGTTGACCGACGGTAGCCTGCACCATGAATGGCGATGAGACGGCACACTGACTGACTGGACGCCACGCTCTCCATCGCCGCTGCGGGTGCCGCCCGACGCCTGCCCTCTTGACTGTACACTTCAATGCCCTCTCTCTGGCCTTCGCGCCGGCATAAGATGCCGGTCCTTTTCAACTGGCTGCCCGCGGCCATATTCTCCCATACCACACCATACTCTCCTCCTTCTCCTTTCCGTTCTCCACTACTGGTATCTAGCTATGGCCGGCGGCAATGGATCGAGGGGAGGGCGTGCCGGCCGTGGACGTCAAGGGAGGCGCGGAGGACACAGCTAAAGCAGCGCACCACAACACTCTCCCTCAACGATGTCGTCTCCCGACGAGGTCGACCTAGGCATCCAGTTTGTCGTGGCCATCCACTTCGGCATGGCGCGTGACAGGCTGCTTCTACCCTGCAGATTCGTGACCCTGGTCGATGACAAACCACCCACGCTTGTCATTATGTGGGCGAACATTTTCAGGACCACTAGGTACCAAGTAGAGGTGCAGTTCGACCACCTCGTCCATATGTACCTCGCCAACGGCTCGTAGTACTTCGCTCGCGCGCGCCAGATCGAAGCAGGCAACATCGTTATCTTCAAGTACAACGGCGAAGGAGGGCTCGCCGTCGGCGTCTTCAACGACACCATGTGTCGTCGCTACTATCGTTCCTGGCCATTGGCAATGAAAAGTTTTATTCGACTGCCAAACATATTACAAACAACACTATCCTAGCTATGCGCCACCTACGGCACTGGCGCCGGCAACACTGGCGGGTCGGTAAGGCCCCATTCTTCGCTAAGAGAGAGAGGTAGATCGCTTCCTGCGTCTGTAACTCTTCTTCGGCTTGGGGGAGGCGGGCACACATGTACGTGTCGTCGGGATTGGCCCACAATGCTTTCCGGAGGTCGTCACGCACTTTTCTGAGCGCTAGACGCCGCCAGTGCTCCGGCAGAAAGACGCGGTTCATAACCTCCAATGAGAAACGCTCGCCGGTGGTCCTATTGTAGTAGTAGTGAGAGCGTCGTGACCGCATTGGGATATGAAATATATGCGGGCGCCCCGGAATCGGAGGCAGCAACACGTCAGGTGCCATCGGCGGGTTCGGCCACCACGACGGCAGCGGCTGCTCGGGCACATCTTATCTACCGGCATCGGGGTTGCCATGGAACTCGTCGGGCGGACGACGGCCAGGCATGGTGGTTTTGTGCTTGGGGTGGTGCGGGTCTGGTCAAAAATATCTCGGCGACCTCCCCTTTTTAGGGTTGCACCTGGATTCGGCGGTTAACGCCTAGAACTGACGGGAATCGGCGAAAAAAAAAGACGTGAGATGACATGGCGGCAAAAAAAATACTGGAAATACGCCGGTATTGACAATGGCCAAGCGCGTATGGATAGATTGCACCACTTGGCACGGTAGGCCGGACAGACCGGGCCACGATCCAAAAGCGGTCATGATCCGACCCAAATGGATAGAAATGGACCATTTGGATCAACCGGTTTGGTCGGACAGTGGAGATGCCCGAAAAGCCGTTACCCCGGGGGAACACGAGCATTTCCCAAAAAAAAGGAAGTGTCTAGATCTCAGGCGTCTGAGAACTTCTTAGGTCTAAGTCGTTGATGTCATCCTAATATTTGTGCTAATTCTCAGTTGCAACCTAGTTGCAACTCATAAGATTTATACTAATTCTCAGTTGCAACCTAGTTGCAACTCATTAAATTTTCAGTTACACCCGAGTTACAACTCATGTATAACTTTCATTTTGCATGAATCACGAGATAAATCAAAGAGTAAAAGAGACGACTAAGACTTAAAAAGTTTTCGGACATATGAGAACTAGCAAATCCAAAAAAAAAAAACTACGTACCGGCAACTTTTATTTGGCCATGCACGCAGTTAATGCATTTTCTTCGCATGCAAACTCGCACGTGCTATTGCATGGCGGTCGATCGGGACAATTAAATAATGCATGCATATGCATGCATGCAAGTTGTTTAGTAGATGACGTACAGTACCATATTATGCGATGGATTCAGCTTCCGATTACAGTACCATATTATGCAGGTTCTACAAGTTAGGAGAAGTGCTGGTTCGAATCATCATCGACATGTACGGTAGCTAGCTAGCTAGGAAAAAGATTGATCGACCGCCCGAAGAGGCGATATCTCGAGACCAAGATCCAGGCAGTGAAAGGAATGCCTTACGGGATAAACGTCTCCATGGCTCCATCGTTCTTCTTAGCATATGGCCACCAAGGCTATTAGTGGTTTTTTTTTGTTTTTTGGAACAAAGGATCGGGACCCAAGGACCTAGAAGATGCTACTTAGTATGTTATAGCGGTAGGAACAGATTACAATATGCTACAAGAAGAAGAAATTACAAACAAGACCTCCACTTCTACATGAAGAAGCCTTGAGTCCTTTTCCACCGCATTCTCCACGGCAAGCTCAATAGTCCGAGCAGCGATACCGTTGCCAGAGCCGAACCACTTGTGCCAGCATATCTGTTGGACCTTCAGCCGAAGTTGAAGAGCCTACGAGGTGGCATGCGACCTTGAAGTTGAAAAGACAATGGATTGGGGACGAGGAGGCCCGCCTCGCTCCCGGCCATGCATAGGAAGCTGATGCAAGATTGACATCGACGCCCCACGTCCATAGATGAGTAACTCCACAAGAAAGCAGCCTGAGAACCCTTCCATGCTAATCAACAAAGGACTTCGTCGACCTCTCCCTTCATCCATCACCTCGATGGCTGAAGTAGAGAGAAGAGACCACCGATCCAGAGTCATCTGCATAGCCCCAAGCCTCTAGAAACATATCTTAGTGGTGAAGCCCTTCTCCGGTAACAGGACCACCGCAGAGAAGAGGGCCACCACTAGAAGTTGCCAGACACTGCCTATAAGCACCGACATTTCCTACTACTTGCATAGGGCCGGCCAACTATAGGCATGGAGATCAACTCTCCTAAATAGTTGTAACACTAGACTAGTCCTACTATGTACAAGAGAGATCCGAGCTCCTCTCCCTCATCGTCATCGCCTGGCAGCATCGCCGCCTAGAGGGGCACCTAATCAGGCCGGCCACCCGAGCTCGACCCTCAAAGTTTCTAGAGAAGAGTAGGAGAAGGATCAAGTTGGGGAGGCTCGGTGATTTCTCAGGAAGTTGATCTAACTTTCTTTAGTTTTCCTCGTCGGTGGTGAAACATGCACCACCAAGTAATTTGTATTTTGCATTTAACTGACTATGTCCGTTGTCAGGGCCGGATATGAGTGACCGAAAAATTCTGATCTCTCGAAACAGGCTTTCGCCCAGCTTTATAAATAAAGCACACAGGTGAGACCGCTGCTGGGCCAGACAGCACAACGCCCAAACACAACACGATACACGATGCTGGGGCAGCAGCACACACACGCCCGAACTAAAACAAGGAAAAAAACAGAAAGGAGTGGAGACGGAAACGGATCGACTAGATGATGAAGACCGCCACCACTGCGCCCGCCGAAGAATGTCCACCACGCTCCTAGCTCCGACTCGTCAAGCGCCAGGCAGCACCCTCAAGAGGGAACGCAACCGCTGCTGCCCGGACCAAAGAGGCCCTAGGGTTTCCCCCGGCACACTGAGGAGAGTAGAAGGAGGGTAGCCCCGATGCCCTCCAGGAAGGAAGATGCCACCCACGGGCGGCACCGCATCGGCGTCGGGCGAGCCGACAAGGATTTCTCCCGATACCCAATCCACAACCCCCGGACGGGCCGTTGCACCGGAGACACGCGAGGGCGAGGCCTCGCCACCACCATCCTATGCCATCCACGAGCATGCGCCACCCGGTCGCGAATCCGTCATCACCGCCTCACCGAGCAAGCCGTTGTGAGGTCTACAAAATCGCGGGACAAGTAGAGAGAAAAGAGGACCCACAGAACCGCGGCCGCGCGGGAGGGAACTTCCTCCACCGCCGGAGGCGGTAGTCGACCGGGCTCCTAGATCCGGCTGGGCCCAGCGGGTCCGTAAAGCCTCCTCAGAGGCATACCAGTTCCATGGTGGTCCGGCCGGGCCCTGACGGGCCCGTAAAGTCTGCAGCCCCGCTGCAACAAGCCGGCCGAGAGAGCCACGGGTCTCTTTCATCCTACTCACCAAGATCTGCAGAGTAGCCAAGGCAGGGTCGGCCGGCCCGCCTTACCCAGATCTGGGCCCAAATGGGCCCAATCTGGGCCGCCATGGCACTGCCCACCCCAAGCCCTGTCTACCGCCGCTGCGCAGCTCTGCCCCGCCGCCCACCGCGGCGCCGCCACGCCAACTCACCACCCGCCGCAGCAGGGCCTCCGTCGCCCCACGCAAGCCACCGCCGAGGACCTGCACCGCCGCGCGCAGTAGCCCAAGGCCGCAGCAGCACCGCTGCCGCTGCCCAGGCCACCACCGGCCAGCACAAGCCCCGGCCCAGCCCCGCCGCCCGTCGCGCCGCCGCAGGACCGACTCCCTGACGCCGGCACCACGCACCCCCGGGCGGACGACCCCGCGACCCGACCCCTGAGGAAAACGACGAGAGCGCCCCGCCGCCGCCGGCGCCGGCCGGGCTTCGCCCGGGCGCACCCTCCTGGCGGCGGCGAGGGGAGGAGATGAGGATGAGGGGGGGCGGCGGCGGCTGAAGGCTAGGGTTCCCCTGTCGCCTCGCGGGGGCGACGAGGGGAACAGGTTCTCTGTCGCTCGATCTATCTGGTGGCTTGTAGTCTATAGGCTGAAATGAAGAATGCTCTATGTTAGTTCAAATTCTGATCTCTACACGACGCAAATCGTGCATGCATGCATCGTTGATACAACACCTAGAAAGCATCCTTGCGGCCCATCTTCTCGTCATACCAAAGTTGTGGGACTTTTTCTAATGTCAAGCAATCTCAGCCACACATAACCCCGGCGTTTCATCCCAGTTTGTTCATCTTGGCATGGTTGTCATGGTTGACATTGGGAATCCAGTGACGGAATTTTTTTCTCGGGAGGATTGTGGCAGAACCCATGAAATTTTCTACCCTTTCAAACTGTATGTTTTGAAGAAAAGTGAAAATTCCGTGCTTCGTTGAAGCTAGGAGCGAAAGCACCGCACCTGTGATATAAGAGAATTATCATATAGGGCACCAAGATCTAGTCTCTACGTATATATAGCTATATAGCCGAGAGGGAGATATAACAAGCTAAAATGCTAATTACACATGTTTTGTATCTCTTTAATACGAATTAGAAAAATTTGATGAGCATAATTTTCACACACATTAAATGAAATTCAGACATTTATTAAATTTCCATTTGCATATTTTATTTTATCTAATGCATATGTTGAATAAGTTAATATTTATTTTTTGTATGCAAAATAATTTTAACATCATATATTCTAAAAAGATGAGTATGCAATAATTAAGTACTCCTTCTATCTGAATTAATTGGTGCAGATTTAGGCTGTCTTAACCCAAACCTACGACAATTACATCTGATTAGAGGGAGTAGTATATTTTGTGAAAACTTGGCTAACTTAAAATGGACCTACAAATTGTGCTTGGTTAATTGTTATATGCGTTTGCTCGATATATGAAATTGTAGTATACACTTTTGGTTAATATTTGAAACGGGGATACATCTAGTGTAATTGAAATGGATGATTTACTATATTAGTGCTGGCACGCAGTGAATATAGTAGCGTACTAAAGAAGACAGCATTCAGCGGGCCATGCATGCAAGTGCAACTAACTTTCACTAGGACACAGCATTCAGTTGGCCATGCATGCAAGTGCAACTGTTACAAAAGAAGGCATGCATGCACATGCAGACACGTACGGTCCAGTGCAATTTATCCGTGCGGATCCACTATCCAAGGGACTGTTTCAAGATTGGGAACTACTAGCCGTCCCTGCGTGATGAGAACTCCCGATGTCACGGGCCAGACTGTCACGTGTCATTTTAGCCCAAAATCCAGTTTTGCTACACACGTCCCACTTTTGCTATGCAAAAGTCCCGAATTTGATACAATGTTGCGAGAGAAGTCTTCCATGGAATAAAATAAAAAGATAGACCTGGTCAAGAGGACTCGACGGAGACTTTTCAGCAAAAAAAATTATGATGTTATAGCAACCTAGCTTTGATGGAGATTCGCTAGGGACATTATAGCAAAAATATTGCACTATTATAGCAAAAAGAAGAATAGTTGCAGGAAATAAAATTACTATTATAGAAAAATTGACTTCCCTGAGGATTTCGTAGTAGATACTTTGAGCTATTGTAGCAAAAACATAGAATGGTTGCAGCAAATAATTTGTACTATGATAGCATCACCGCAACCTTTTTCCCTTATAGGGTTAATCATGCACAAAAAAAACATGATGTTAGTAAAACTTACTACCTCCGTTTCAAGGCTTAAGGCGCACACGCTTTCCAAAACAAAGTTTGACCAAAAGAATTAAACAATAAAATCTTGATTATATTGTACATAATTAGTACCGCTGAGTTCGTATTGAAAAATACTTTACAGTGATATTAGTTTTATATCAAAACCCTTTACGTATTTAGAGTTATTCTTCATCAAAGAAAAAACACGCAAAACGAAAACGCCTTAAGCCCTGAAACGGAGGGAGTACAAAGCATTGTTTCTTCGTAGTTTGCATGTATAATTGTTGAACTGATAAAGCATTGAGTAAAATTTTGCGTCAGAGGAAGTATCTGTAATACATTTTGGAGCAATTGTACCGCATCTTTGGATGTATTGTGTTCCATTTTAAATTATTTTAGTGCACAATTTGGTAGCTATTCTAGGTGACAAAAACTACCAAAAAGTAGGGAAATACAATTTTTTTTTGAAAAATAGTAGTATGAAAAGACAAAGTAAGGAACATGAAATGAAACTATTAATAGTGAGCACCCTCGTGCTTGCTCAAACATGTAGATCATTACCTACTGAACATGCCCCAGGCAAGGATCTCCTATATGCTACTAATGTTGATTTTTTGTTGGTTATCTAAAACATGCACAATATTTAGTAGCATAGCCATGCACTTTTGCTTGGCCATGTTCCAGAGATAGGATGGCCATTAAAATTTCTCTAGTGTGAAATCATAAATTGGGAGTGTGGATATACTATGGATGATCTAACAAAACCGGAGGGGTACTGCACAATGATTAGTTTATAGTATTATTCTTCTCTATGAAACAAAGATCAGTAAATCCCAAAGCAAAAAAAAAATAATACCGCAGGATAAAGGTGACTCCAATGGGTCAACCCAAATGGACACGAGATGTTTCCATTTTGGTAAGTGTGTGTGGCGCTATGGAGAGCTAAACACCTTGCGGGCGGCGCAGCTAGCGAGCATGGAAGAGCCTAGCTACGGTGGGCAAAGGCGAATTATCGTGGCCGGAGTAGGGAGTAGGGGCCCGAGAGTAGAGTGCAAGGGGAGAGGGACATTAGAGTTGGAGAGAGAGGGTGGAGTGGCGGTAGAATTGTGGGGGGAACGGGAGGGCAAAAGGTGGACATTCAAGCTTATGCATCGTCGTGGACGCAAATGACAAAGAAAAACAGGCTGAAAATTGATTTAGACGGTCACCAAACCAGACACCGGTTTGTTTAAGGAAAATGATACTCCCCCGGGGGATGCGATCCCCCGGTTCCTCCTCCCGTGCTGCGACAACGGTGGACTGCGGCACACCCACATTCTTTACCAGGGAAACGTACGTCTCTCCCCGACCCCGTATTTTCTCTCTCCGCCTTCAACCTCTCTCTCAGATCCCAACGCGTTGACTTCCCCGACGGCGAGTGGCCCGGCTCCTCTCGGCGCGCTGCTTGGGCTCCACCACCACCGCGTGCCCCCTTCACCTCCGCCCGTCATGTTCCTCTAGCCGGCCGTCATCCGTGCTGCTCATCGGAGGAACTCACCGACGGTGGCGGCCGTGCTTTGCTCCCAGGGCAGCCACCCCTGTGTCGGATCATGCCGCCCGTCTCCCTTGCAAGTCGAGCCGCCGCTCGTCGTTCCTGTAGCGTGCATGCATCGCCCGACAGCCGCTGTTCTCCCTCCAGTGCATCACCCCACTCCATCGCCGCCGCAACAGGAAGTCGATGCCCCGGAGCAGGATCTACGCCCACCGTTGCTACCTACGACGATCACTATTGCTACCTGCAGAGGCCGGTGTTGCTCGCCGCGGCGTCTGCTTCTGCTACCAGCGATGGCGGCTTCCACTACAAGCGTTGGTGAATGGCTTTGCTACGTAGGGCGCACGGTGTTGCTGGTACAGTTTAGAGGGCTTGCTACTCTAGTTGGCGGTGTCTACGTTTGTCTCTGTCTTTTGCTACGATTTGCTACCTTGGCATATTAATTTTTCTATGTATTCATATATTGTTTGCTACTTTCGCATAACTTTTTTGCTACAACCAATCTCTACGGCTCCGGCGATGTCCCCTCTGCCACATTAGAAAAGATATTTTGCTACAACCGTTTTGTGGGTTCCCTACAATAGTGTAATTTTTTTTGCTACGAGGCCTTCGGCGTTTTTTTCGACGAGAGTCTCCCACAATGACTCCGACAAAGTTGGTTTTGCTATATTAGTACTTTTTATTTGCTACAAAGTCGCCGGCGAGGCCTCCAGCGCACTTTCCAGCCAGATCTAGTATATTTTTCTATTTTTGGGTTAAACCCTTTTTTGCTACATGTAATAAAAGCGAAACATATTGTAGCAAACTTGGACCGTTTATAGTAAAAACGGGATTAAACCCTGTTTTGGGGACACGCGTCGGCCTAGGGACCCGGGGGATGGGGAGAAATTATCCCCGGGGCGCCTAGCGCTGTCCAAACGTCATCCGGCCTCGTTGGGTCTGTCCTCATGCATGAACACAAAAGGACGCCATGCATGCATCCCCGTTGGGTCTTGTCCACGTGATGAACACAAAAGTAAGCACGCGTGCAGGTTACAGCATGGAGTTGCCCTAACGTACGTACGTCTGGGCTAATTACGTAGTGCACACTAGTGGTAGTAGTGGAATTGCACTAATTTGGAATGCATGCATGTGTTGACGTGATTAATTAATTAAATAAATAAGCAACCACCTGGCTGGACATGCCTGCACGTGAGTCAATTAAATAAGTAGTTGGAGTTGTTAATTAAAGGCTAGTCCTCGTCCATATATGGACTGGAACGGAATGACGGCGCGCACTAGAAGTAGTAGTAAAATACCGGAGCATCATCGATCGTACGAGGGCAAATTTATTTACTGTGCTGTGCTGGAGTAGTAGTCCGGCCGCCGTGTGGGATGAAACGGCCGGCCGGGACACAATTAATATGCAAGAAGATTCGATCGGTAGGAGCAGGGCAGCCCCTGCCCTGACACACTCTCTGACACCGGTCGGCTGAGGAGGGCTGAGGCTGAACATATATATCCAATTATCCAGGCGCGCGCGTGCTTTGCAGCAGGCTGGCTAGCTAATCTCCCAATACGTACGTATATACGTACGATGATCGCGGGCGTACAATTAATGTACACGTGACGAAATAATACTGGCTGCTGCTGGCCAATTAACAAGGGAATGAAGTAGCTAGAGCAACAACAACAAGTTCCAAATCAACAAGTAAGTAAGTAAGTAAGTAAGTAAGTAAGTAAGTAAGTAAGTAAGTAAGTAAGTAAGTAAGTAAGTAAGTAGGGCGCCACAAAATCAACAACAAGTTCCATGATCTCCCTCGATCTCAACAAGTTCCAAATTAAGGTCGTCGTTCCAAGCAGGAAAGTGAGTATGTAGAAACATCAGAAGCAGCAACGCACAACATCTGTGACACTAGGCACGTACGAGATCCATATCTCAAGTTCAGCTGCTGGCTAATCTACTGGTCTAAGGACTTGAGCTGTCGACGAATTGCTGGCGGTAGTAGGATCGAGTTGCCATGGACAAAAAGCATCGCCCCGGCCGGCCCATGCATACGTACGGGGATCATCAGACTGCCGCCGTGTCGGCATCCTCCGGCCCTTGCTGGCCGGGAGGCGGCGGCTGGGCTGCGACCTCCTCATCGGACGACGACGAGCCCACGTGCACCACGTACTCGGCCTCGGCGTCTCCAGGCTCGCCGCGGTGCTCGCTCGCATCGCTGTCGTCCGGCCCGTATCCATCCGCGTCGACGTTGTCACGGTCGCCGATGCTCACATCGCTGTCCTCCGCCTCCGCGATCTCGCCGTCCACCATGTCGTTGTTGGCGTCGGCGGCGTCATCAACGGGCTTGGGGAGGTCGGAGAGGTTGTCGTCGTCGTCCTTGGGCTTGGGGAGGTCGGAGAGGTTGTCGTCGTCGTCCTTGGGCTTGCGGAGGTCGGAGAGGTTGTCGTCGTCGTCATCCTTGGGCTTGGGGAGGTCGGAGAGGTTGTCGTCGTCGTTCTTGGGCTTGGGGAGGTCGGAGAGGTTGTCGTCGTCCTTGGTCTTGGGGAGGTGGATGACATCAACGGGCTCCAAGTTGTAGACGTTCTTGAAGGGGTTGTCGTCGTCTTCCTCCAAGTAGTAGCCGTCCTCGAAGAAGAGGTCGTCGTCGTCGTCGTAGTGTATTATTTCCGTGTTGTTGCCGTCGTCACTCCTCTCAACTTCGCTGTCGGGCTGCTGCTTGTCTTCCTCGCCTGCAGCATGGTCGACGATCAAGGGCCGGCGGAGTCCGGTGGGAGCAGGCGGAGGCCGACACCAGAACCAGACGTGTAGGACAAGCTGAACCAGCGCGCAGATGGCTGCAACGCCTGCTGAAAACTGCACATGCACAAATTAAGATGGACATGACATCGATCGATCGATCGAGAATACCGATGATCGAGTTGATGAAATAGCTAGAAATGGCTATTAGCTTGACATCGATGAGAGCGGGCATGCATACACGACGAAGCGGAGAACTCACCACGAGATAGTAGTCCATGCCGGTGAATCCTACACCGGCTGTGTTGCGCCAGCCCCACTGCATGGCGTTGGGGAAGGTGAGCAGTGGCACGATGAAATGCGGCATCATCCGCATGCTCCTTTCCGCCCACGCTCCCGGCTGCAGTACGTACGTGTGCAATCAACAACAACAGCAGCAAGACATAGACATTAATTGCCGGCCGGCCGGCCGGCGGGTCAATCAACAGCAAGACACATTGTACATACGGCGTGCAGATTGAATTAGCTAGCAGCAGCAGTCAAATTAAGGCGGTACGTTAGCTAGCTCACCAAGTTGTATGCAGGCGCCCCCGAGGCGAAACAGGAGGCCGCGCAGCAAAGCACATTGTAGAACATGCTGTTGCCGATGAGGATGTCGATGCCGACGGCGGCGACGAGTAGCGCCACCCCGCCGAGAACAAACAGGAGCAGATTAGCGCGTCGAGGGTCGGCGCGGCCAGAGCGGCAGATGAAGAGGACGATGTACGTGGCTGCCATGGCCGCTCCAATCTCGGTCAGGGTGAAGAGAGTGTCCAGCTCCCAGTGGTAGGCGTATCGCATCCACAGTCCCGTGCTGACGATCGAGCGTGAATAGGTACGAGTAGGGCGCGTACGCGACGACGGAGCCGGCGAACAAGAAGGCAAGCCTGCAGCATATGCGGCATTGGGTACCAACAACAAGTTAATAACAGCCGCGCGCGCCAATAGCATCATACATGCATACAAGCAAATAAGCAGGCGATTAGTGGATCGATTCTCGATTCCAAGTAGAGATCGAGCGAGGGACACTCACCCTGGAGCGAAGTAGACCAGGGCGGCGTTGACGAGCGCTACACGGTACCACAGCAGCTCCCCCGTCTCGGCCATGGCGGCCGGCCTGAAGATTAAACCACAGACGACAGATGGACAGAAAGGGCAGTACGTAATTAAGCAGAAGAAGCGAAAAAATAAGGCAGATCCAGCTAGCTAGCTAGCCACCCAGAGAGATATATAGTTGGATCAGGAGGAAGTAGTAAGTCGATCGATCCACACCCATGTATATATGACTCCATCCATGAGCAAACAAGCCGATTCAAACGCGCGAGACAAGCAAAAAAAGGAGGAGATGATCGATCCAAGCAAGCAAGCAAGCGATTACTACTATTAATCATGAACACGCACCCACCCACCCACCCATGGATTCAAACTAGGAGACGGTACGGTACGCACATATACTGGATTCAAACGAGACAAGCAAGGAGTAAATCGGCCGATCGATCCTAAGCAAGCAAGCAAGCGAGCGGATCTGGGCGCCGAGCAGCACAGATAAATGCAAGTCGATCGATATTTCGTACGCCCTCGGCGAGATATTTCGGGACGAAGCAGCAAACGGGTGCAAGGACGGAGCAGCGATTCTACCATGCACGGGATATAGCGTGCATGGGCTCATTCTCTTCTCTCATCTAGTCTTGTCATATTTGTACTATTACATGCAGAATCTGTACTGTACATTTCTCTATATATACATGCATATTAATCCATTTCTAAACTTTAAACCTTCGTAGCTTTTGAATTAAAACTCTAACTTATATTATGTTTTAACATTTGAGTTCCTAATGACGAGAGCTTCAAAACAAGTCCAATATTGCACATATTTTTAAAAATCTTAAATTTGAAAATATGACAATTGATGATACTTTATGAAAAAAGATATTCTTAAACTTGTTGTATTCCGTGGTCACCTGTTTTATTTTACATGTATAAAAGAGTAGCATTGTGTACCATGGTGTATCATAATGTTACATTGTGTGATATTATGAGTTATTTTTTGACAATATACTACAACGTTTCAAAATAGTTTATCTTGATTCATCATTTAATAAAAAATCTTGTTATATTGAATATTGAATATATTTTGTTACATTTATGGGAAAATTATATCAACGAGTTTTGTTTGTTTATGAGAAAATTATATCAATCTTTTTTGACTGTAAATTATAAATTTTTTGTTATATTGAATATATTTTTTATTAATATTTTAGGGTTGGCACTAACTGGAAATTGATATAACTTTAAAACCATGAAAACTACTAAAACAATGTGTCACATAATATAAAACTAGTTATGATGAATATATTTAAAATTTACTGAGTTTATTGCGTAACTTTATTTTGCATGTGTACATGTAGTTTCACCAAGTTTCATAGAGATCCATTATGTTTTAAAAATTATTATTTAAAACTTGGCAAAACATATTCAAAATTGGTCTTGTTTTGAAGTCCTTGTTATTTGGATCATAAATATGCAATAAAAACATAAAATAAAATTTTGATTCAAAATATACGGTATAAACAAGTTTTAGATGTTTTAAGAAAACCATAACGGGTGAGAGGAGAGAGGAAGTTTGCATGCACACAGTAGATGTATAGTAGACGTGATTGATGTGACATAAAGTAACCAAGCCAAAAAAATATACAAGAGAATATAATAGAATGGGGTCTTTCATATCCGAATCACAACACCATCATGTGGTTTAGCCATGCACGGGATCTACCGTGCACGCTAGACTTTCATTTCTGTGCAAGGACGCGCCAATGGATCCACGAGATCAGAGGAAGGAAGGAAGGGAGCCAGAGGTTGACGAACTAACCTCCTCCTCCTGCTGCTGCAAGGGGTCGGCCGGCGCGCTCGCGGGGGCTGGGGCTGGGGCTGGGCTGGCGGTGGTGGGAGGCGGCGGCGGAAAAGTATGGGCTAGCTAGCTAGGGGGCAGCGGATCGGAACATGAGGGCGGAGCGGAATGGATGAGCCTCGCTCGCTCCTCTATTGTATAGGAGTAGGACGGAACCCCGCAAACCCGGGCGCCTGCCTGCCTGCGCTGCAAGATGTACGCTAGCTTGGGTGTTACGGCCGCTAGCTCGGGAGGAGTACACTAGTATAGTTACTACCACTCTCTCAACTAATTAACTCTAACTGAGTAGTATTACGTATTATTATTGCAATAATAACTAGGATTCGCAGTAATTAATGTAGCCGAGCCCGCCCCGCTCAACCCCCTACACACACCACGCGCTCCGGAGATGGACTACTTACATCTATAAATAGATTACAATGTCAAATAAGAAAGGAAAAAAAACATAAGCATCCAACCGTCGACCCGGTAGAATATCAATCGATAGACCGTATAAACGGTGTACATTATTTTAAGTTTGAAGAAAATTACCCACCTTTCACACCAATTAGCATGCATAATAAGTATCTAAAGCTACACTAATACCTACTCTCCGTCTCCTTCTCTGCCACGTTGATCCCAGGTCCATCGATCAACATCTTCTCCAGGTTTACTCATGACCTACTTCGCGGTCTTCAATGACCCTGCACATATGGCTCATCCCGTGTTGTGTAGCGCCAACAAAGAGCTCAACTTGTCATTGTTGTCATGCATTGTCCAGCCCAATAGACCCGAAAAGAGGGCCCAAATCATGCATACAATGTTTGCTCCATGACTTTCTTCTCGTCCTTAATGTTCCCCCTCTATTTCTTTAGGCCCATCGACGAGTGTATTCGTTCGCACCACGACCTATTCTCCGATCTCCATCCAGCAGGCAACAATGACGCTTCGATGTCTACTACCAAAAGGACCGACATGAGCGACTAGAGGGGGTGAGTAGGCTACCAAAATTTATTTCTTTTTTCAAGTTAAGGCTCAACACAAAGGTAAACTTATTTCTTTTTTCTAGGTTTACTCATGACCTACTGATACCTTCGATCCGGATTCACGGATGCAGTATAGTAGCTTTTTACCTAATAAACCTATTAGATTTAATCGAACCTTAGGAAACAATTGTTGTACGAAAAATATGAGGGATGTCTACAAGACTTGTTTATTCGTTTTACCTTACGTTCACCGGACCTTTCTAGTTTACTTTGAATCGTTGGTTGTTGTAGTAATAGATGGAAATAGGCCAGGGTTAAAGATTCACCTGCATCTACACATACATATGGGATAAATATAATGATAAGCAAATTCATGTGTCAAATGATCTAATATAGATAGGGTTGTGAGCAACACATCAAAATACACTAAAGCCCCTATGAGCCACATGCATAGCAATAGCCTTTTGATCCAACTGTTGTACCACAAAGCACCGGGCTATAACAATTATTAAGTAAAATATCAAATCCTTCAGAATGATGATGTTGTTGTTACTCATGTCTGAAAGTTATGACCAAATACTCGTCGTTTTTGCATTATACCGCTGTTTTCATGAGGTATTGCCCTTAGTTTTAGGGTTCCATGGAGATTTGCGTGGACCTTAAGACCAGATGCATGTTTGAGGGTTATCACCAAAAACTCGTCATTTTTGCATTTTAAGGCCGTTTTCATGAGCTATTGCCTATAGTTTTAGGATTCAAGGGAAATTTACAACGACCGTAATAACCAATAGATGTTTGCGACATATGACGAAAGACTTGTCATTTTCTCTTTTTATTGCCGTTTTTATGAGCTATGGCCGACAGTTTTGGCATTCTAGAGAGATTTACAATGATCTTATGGCCCGATAAATGTTTGAGAGTTATGACCAAAAATTCGTCGTTTTCGCGTTTTACAGTCGTTTTCATGACCTATTGCCCACAGATTTGGCGTTCCAGGGATATTTACAGCGACCGTAAGACCCGATACATGTTTGAGAGTTAAGACCAAACACTCATCGTTTTCGTGTTTTATGGCCTTTGTCATGAGCTATTTCCCACAGTTTCCGGGTTCCAGGGCGATTTGCATGGCCTCTAAGACCCGATACATGTTTGAGAGACTTAACCAGAAACTCGCCAGTTTCATGTTTTATGTCCGTTTTCATGAGCTATTGCCCACAGTTTTGGGGTGTCAGGGCGATTTGCATGGCTCATAAGACCTGATACATGTTTGAGAGTTATGACCAAAAACTCGTGGTTTTCTCGTTTTATGGACGTTTTCATGAGCTATTGCTCACAGGTTTGGGGTTCAGGGTGATTTTCATGGCTCGTAAGACTTGATACATGTTTGATAGTTTTGATAAAAACTCATAGTTTTCGCGTTTTATGGTCATTTTCATGAGCTACTTCCCATAGTTTTGGGGTTTCAAGTCTATTTATAACGTCCGTAAGACCCGATACATGTTTGAGAGTCGACCAAAAAATCGTTGTTTTTCATGTTTTATGGTCATTTTCATGAGTTGTTGCCCACATTTTTGGGGTTTTGGAGAGATTTATAAGGCTCGTAAGACTCGATACATGTTTGAGAGTAATGACCAAAAACTCGTCGCTTATGTGTTTTATGGCCGTTTTCATGAGCTATTGCCCTTAGTTTTAGGGTTCCATGGAGATTTATGTGGCCCGTAAGAGCGATACATGTTTGAGAGTTATCAACAAAAACTCGTCATTTTGTGTTTTTAGGCCGTTTTCATGAGCTATTGCCTACAGTTTTGGAATTGCAGGGAGATTTATAACGACCGTAATAAGCGATACATGTTGAAGACTTATGACTAAAAACTCGTCGTTTTCTCATTGTATGGCCATTTTTATGAGCTATTGCCCATAGTTCTGGTGTTCTAGGGAGATTTACAATGATTGTAAGGCCCGATACATGTTTGAGAGTTATGACCAAAAAGTTTGTCATTTTCGCCTTTTACGGCCATTTTCATGACCTATTGCCCACATTTAGCGTTCCAGGGAGATTTACAGCGACCGTAAGACCCGATGCATGTTTGAGAGTTAAGACAAAACACTCATTGTTTTCGTGTTTTATGGCCTGTCTCATGAGCTATTGCCCACAGTTTCCATGTTCCAGGGAGATTTGCATGGCCAGTAAGACCCGATCCAACTGGAGAGATGTGGATAACCAAGATGGTATTTTGCCCCTCCAACTGGAGAGAAATTCTTTGGGCCCTCTTGTGTGACATGATACGAAATTGTGGTCATGCGCGACTCGGTGAAGTGTTAACTGAGACGATCGAATAAGGTTGGTCTGGTGAATCACATATCACGGATCGAGAAGAGAGTTGAGATATTTAAAGGATGATGATATAATTCGTCTATAGCTCGACAAGGTATCATGAGGCAAAGGCGACTTGGATGTAAGTTGCATTGGAAGGTATGTCGTCATGACTCTTTGGTACTTGAGAGTCAGCATGCTCTGCTAGGAGTCGCTACCGATTGATTGATTGGGAGAAGGACTCCGATCGTGCCCAAGTCGCCATGAGCCTGCGGGATCACACCCTTAAGAGCAAGAGAATAATTGTTTACGTTGGAACCGAACCGGAAACAGACTGAGTCAATGAGTTTGGAATCGCAGTGACTAATACAGGCTTTAGTAAGTGGGCCACAAGTGAGTGGATCCAACTTTCACTCCCTATATATACTAGGGCACAGTATGCTCAAGGGGAACGTTAGACCAATCCATGCGTTGGAAACACTAGCTCCATTCAGTCCAGCTGCCGCACTAGACCTAGAAGTCCGCTATAGGAGATCATCCTCATACGTGTGGATACTAGCAGAGATGTTGTATGTTCAGCACTCGAGGATCATTGGACTGGATCAGATCGTGAGGACTCCACTGCATCAACTGATGCAATACGCAACTAGCATCTAGTGGTAATCATTGTGGCCTTCTACCTAGGCTAGATCTTGGGATCATCGCGTAGGGAAAAGGTTTTGTTTATCTCTATGTGGCCCAACAAAAATTCTTTCATTTGATTTCAAATGGGAAGCACCGGAAGAAAAAATATTTCAATTAGAACAAGACAAAGGAACTATATTGGTTGAATAGAATTTACAGATTTATATTCCGGAATATTATAAAAATCTATTTGAGGCACCGGAACCATCTAACTTTGCTATGAGAGAGTACATAACTCATGATATACTGCAATTATCTCTGGAAGAAAATTGTATCATCATGGCTAACTTTACTGAGGAGGAGGTTCATGATGCAATTTCCAGATGGAGTTGAACAAAGCTACTGTAACATATGGGTTCCCAGCTGAGATTTATCAAAAAAAAATGGGAAGTCATTATGGGGGATTTGATGGCATTGTTTTCACATTTGAAAAGTGGATATTTTCTATTGTTTAAATTAAACTTTGGTGTGATCACCCTGCTTCCTAAGAAAGAAAATATGGTACAAATACAACAGTATAGACCTATTTGTTTACTGAATGTTAGCTTCAGGATCTTCACAAAATTGGCAACTAATCGTATCATGACAATTGTTGAAAAAATTATTCGGCCGAGGCAAACAGATTTCATGCCTAGAAGACATGAGGGGGTTGTTGTGTTGCATGAAACCATCCATGAACTTCATAGGAAGAAGATGGATGGGGAGCTTTTCAAATTTTATTTTGAAAAGGATTGTGACAAGGTTGAATGGCATTTCCTACAACACACATTGTGTATGAAAGTATTTGCATCAGAGTGGTGCAAGTTAATTGGGCAGTTTGTTTAAGGAGGTAGCGTGGGAATTAGGTCAATGATGATATTAGTCATTATTTTCAAACTAGAAAAGGCTTAAGACAAGGCAACCCTCTATCACCAATGCTTTTCAGCATTATTGGATACATGTTAACCATTTTAATTGCTCAGGCAAATAAACATGGCCAAGTTGGAGGACTTATCCCTCATCTTGTTAAGGGCGGCCTTTCAATTATGCATTATGCGAATTATATTGTATTTTATTTGTGGAACATGATTTAGATAAGGTTTTCAACATGATGTTCATTCTTTGTTTCTTTTAACAATTATCTAGTCTTAAGATTAACTTTCAGAAAAGCTTTCTATTTTGGAAAGGCTAAAGAGAAGGAGGAACAATACAAACAAATTTTTGGTTGTGAGTCTGAGTCTCTTCCCTTTAGATACCTAGGTGTGCCAATACACTACAGAAAACTTAAGATCTGTGAATGGTACCCAATAGAAAGCCGTTTTGTCGGAAAACTCGGTTGTTCGGCAGGCAAGATGTTATCATATGAAGACTGTCTTGTGCTGATTAATTTAGTGTTGACTAGTTTACCAATCTTTATGTTGTTTTTCTTAGAAATACCTATAGGGGTACGGGAGCGTCTATATTTTTACAAATCACGTTTTGGGGAAAAGTGAAGATGGGAAACGTAAGTATGGGCTAACTAAATGGGATATGATTTGTACACGAAAATACCAAGGGGTTGGGAATTGAAATTTTAGAGATTAACAACAAATGCCTCCTCACTAAATGGTTATTTAAACTACTTAATGATGAAGGCATGTTGTAACACCCCTAGTTCTATTAAATGGAAATTATGATTTTTTTGTGCATTCATAAGCATCATCATCATTTTAAAATGTGTGCAACAAATAAATTAAAACCCTAAACCCTAATTTCCTTCCTCTTGAAAATCAATTCAAATGGTTTTAAATATTTTGAAAACCCAAAAATATTTGAAGCCCAAATTGTTATAAGGACCCCCTAGTGCTTTCCTATATTTTACAAAGTCTCCTGTATTTTGAAACAATTCAAAACAGATTACAAATGAAATATACAGAGAGAAAAAGAGAAAACATAAAAAGGGAAAAGGGAAAAGAATTTGCAAATGAAAACTGCTGCTAAACCTAACTGGGCCGAGCCCAGATCCTCTCTCCTCTCTCCATGCCACCCACGCGCAGTCGCAAGCAGCTGTCGCCCTTGGTTCACAGCGGTCCACTCTGGCCCATCTAGCCCATATCGTTCCGTCGTGTCTATCATCGTTGTCCACCACGCGCCCCGACCGAAGCAGCTGTGTGGCGTTCGCACTGCCGCTCGCTAGCGCCAAGATGGCCGCCACCCCCGGTCGCCTATAATAGCCCAACGTCGCCGCCGGACAACCCTAGCAGTGCCCGCTTCTCTTATTCATCTCCCTCTCCCTAGTTCCCCCCCCCCCGCTCCCCACGACCGAACCCTAGCCGCAGGTATCACCGCCGCCCAGACGTCTCCGGCCACCCCACAGCCATGTGAGACCATGGTTGACTTCGCCTCGCCTCGTAGAAGCTTCTCGTCAAAGGAATCGGCCGTGGGTGCTAAGAAACATCGCCATCGACCTCACCTTCCCCGACTCCTGCCGCTGCGTCCATTGTCGATTCATCGTCATCTAACCTCCCTGGTCTTGTCGCAACCTCCATCGCGCTCAGGGTGAGCCTCTGGTCCTCGTGGCCTTCTATGTTTCCTTCCTCTCCCTCTAGCTTGCCTCCCCGATGACCACCTACAGCCACCGCCGTCAGCCGCCGCCGCACATGCTCCTCTGACGACCAAACAGCAGTGGTGCCGCCACTACCTGGCTTAGTGCGCATGACCGCGTCCAGCGTGCCCCCTCTCGCAGCCCCGCTGCGCCCTACAGCCGAGCCCAAGATCGATCTGTGAGCTCCCCATTGCTGATGTCATGCTAACATCAGCATGAGGTAGTAAATCATTTTCTTTTTATTTTAAATGTTTTGTAAATTGATTTGTGGAAATTAAATAACCGTGTGGGCCTAGTCTGTTAGGTTTTTAATCTTTTTGGAAAATAATTTCTGAAATTTTTAAACTTATGACAAGTGGGTCTTGATGTAAATAATTTATATAATATCCAAAAAAATAATTTAAAATGATTTTAAAATGGTTTGAAATTGAGAAAATCATAACTGATTCATTTTAAATCAGAAAAATACAAATAATATATCAAAATATTTAGAAAAATGAGATCTATCTATTTAAGCTATAATCATGCTTTGATAACCAACTTTCATGACAAGTTTAATTAGAATAACAAAGTAACCCCTCACAGGTGCATCCGGAATTTCCCCGAGTTAGGGTTTATAACCCTCGGAACCCCGATTAAACTGTCGAGCATGTCTTAGGGTTATATTTCGGTACAATTTAACTTGTCATATCATCATCCTTGTTTGAGCATTGCATACATGCCATGTGTTGATTGTTTTCCCCTTCTTTCCGATATTTGGTTCTTCTTCGGTAGAATACGATATTGAGATCAAGATCGAAGACCGAGATCAACACCGTCGAAGATCAAAGATCAATACTTGATCAACTATAATCAAGTCAAGTACCAGGTGTCAGAAGCTCTGCTTTCTAGATATAAACAGGCAAAGGCAAGCGAAGCCCCATACATACATATGAATCTTATAATTTCAAAGTATTTCAATTCTTGACATGTGCATGTGATTCTAAAGTCTTTTATCGATAGATAGAATACTCCTATCTGATGCATGTTTCCTTTGTAGCCTATATTCCCTGATCCACTACTCCTAGCATAACTAGGGTTTGGCTTATGAAGCATTGCTAGAGCTATTACATCTGTTGCGCTTAGCCATGCTTAGCCGTTACTACTGGTACATCTGGTTGATGAATTAGAGCTATGAAAGAACCTAGTATGACAGGATGACGTGGTATTATTAGATATGAAAAGGTAAACATGCTAAGGCTTGTATGGGAGGCCACGATGGTTGTGGTTTTTGCAGTCCCATACTTGCCACTACTAGGACATAAGTTCTTGCCTATGGACAAAGATGAGCGTACAGCCACACAGGGGCCTGGAAACCCCCTCTACCAACTAACTTGCCTAGTAGATTCCATGAGTCACATAGTTCGGGCGTTACATTCAACATACTCATTCTGGTTCTTCTCGAAGGAGGTGAAGGAGGTGCATTCATAACAGGTAGGTAAGCATGGCCAGGAACAAGAGATGCATGGCATCGTAATCTTGAACCCTGCACACATCATTAGGGACCGGCTTTGGGACTCGACCCATTATGGCGGCATCTCTCTAGTGCGTGACTCATGGTCTCGGCGAAAGCAAGGTAAAGGTCGTTTCTAACCACCCTCTGTCGGCCTTCCAAGGAAGAGGGCTAATGTACTGGCATTAAGAGAAGGTTAGTACGTGTGGGTAAAGTTGTACACCCCTGCAAGGTATTAAAGTTTTCGAAAATCCGTGTCCGCAGTTATGGACGACTTGGTGACCAGATTCTAAGATCATAGAGAACTTGAACCTAATCGCAAAACTTGGTAAATTAATGTGTGCTTAACGATGCTTCCTCATGTGTACAAGGGGTGATCCTAGTTGGTAGGTTCAGCTGATAAAGATTTGGTGGATATCAAAAGATGATCAAAGTTAGAGATACCGCTCTCTTATCCCCTTTTAAAATATTCTGATTAGTCGAGATTCTCCTCCCTATTGTCTTACAAACAAAGATGGCTTTATGCAAAATAACTCCACCAGCCATAAGTCTTGCAGAGTACACCATGTACTCACCCTTGATTCGTTGACACTTTTGTAGTAGAGTAAGTGTTACCATAGAAGATGAGTTCTTTACGGCATCGACATCGATGAGTAGCTTGGGGTTCCCGATCGGCAGCCTGGAATCTATGGAATGGACGTCATCATTATGCTTCAGGCCTCTTAGGCTATTTGTTAAGTTTGCTTTACTTAGTAGCATAATTTGCCTTACGTTGTTTGATGTTTGTGGTCAGTGACCTCTGCTTGTAATATTTTGGGTCTTTGCTCAATTAGGAGCTCGTTGTAATAATTTTTGTGTCATAGGGTCACCGTTGTGTTATCAATTCTCTCTCTGTACGCTTTAGAGGTTTAGGTTAGGATTATATCAGACAAAGGTCTGGTATTTGTCTAGCCCTAATCCTGAGGGTGTCACGGGTTTTAGTATCAGAGTAGTACCAACTGTAGGAAACCCTTTTTATTGGTCGATGTTGAGTCTATTACTTGTGAAAACTATTTTCAAAGATGAAAATTTTGTGCGAAAACTCTGGTATGCTTCTTTTTCTCCTTATCCAGTTTCGCTCTAGCTCTGGGTCATCTTATCTTGTATTGATTCGGAAAAGTTTTGCTATCTCATCCAGTCTTTCAAAGCTTAGATGCCTTTTTAGGTATGTCGTTTCCCAAACAGTTGACCTAGTGTTAAGTTCTTCAAAGTCTGGTGTGTGTGCTCCTTGTTTCCCTTTGATCCTATTCGTTTGAGAGATTTCCTTCTATTATGATATCTCTACCTTAAGGGTCCACAACATCGTGTTGATGGTCCCATAGTGATCTATTCCAGGTCTCGAGGTTTCCTTTCGCCTCGTGTGCCTCCATTTATTTGTTTGGGTACTTCAGAATTTGTTTCTTATCTTGGAAGTTACTCGTGATTACTATCTTGTAGTGTACCTCTGTCACTCAAGTAGTAGTTACTTCTTTCTTTGGGTTTGAACCCTCGGACTTGAACCTAAGATCCCCGATTATGTTGTATTCTGGTTTTGTGAATCTTGTACATGAAGCTAACTTTTAACCCAATATCCATTTATTTGACCCCTGTGGTTAATGTTCAAACATTACCTCAGGATGGCTAAAACCTCTGGTATAGCCTTCAAGTTTGTGGTTATTGTCGTGATTGAGTTGCGACAATTAAGGACTTCCCCTACCACATGCTATGGTAGATGTTCTTTGATGGAACCAGATAGATCACGACAAGGGCACTCCTCGAGAGTCTCACATCTATGCTCTGTGACTCTGCCACACCTTTCCTTCTTTGCGTTGGTTTTTAGAAGATTGTTGACTTATGCATCTACATCTCGAGATTCTATTCTGAGCATGTTCTTCCTTCTTTGTTGTTTTCCTACCTTTGTCTACCAGTTGGTAGCCAAGTAGTAGATGTGCATTGGTGTCTTCCGATGCAAGCTACTCTTGTGGTCCGTCATGACAAACCAGTTCGGGATGTCAGGAGAAACAAACTCTAGTACGTCGTCATTTCTAGGACCAGGTCAAAGTGTTGTAATCCACAGATCAACAAGCGTTTATTAGCTTCTTTCTGTCCTACCTTAAAGCATCACACTCTTCTATACTAAGAGATCATGCTGAGATTCATGACCCCTTAATGAAGTGATGCTTTTACACATATATACCCACCCTTCCTCGAACTTTCGTGCTCGTGATGCGTGTGCGTAATAATGTGGTCATCTGAGATTATTAGCAATTGTTATTGCTTTGAACTCAAAGGACATTTGTATCATTCTTAGCGTGATTGGTTAACCCTATCACTAAGCAAAGGATGATTGTGTTACCAAGTCAGCTATTCTAGTGAACCCTATTCAGTCAAAGAGTTAGGCTTGTGCTGAAGCTCTAAGACTATGTCTTCTTGCCTTACCAAGCAAGTTTCCTCTCGAACTAAGTGACATATCGGTGGTTCGTGATATTATGGATGTCTTACTAGAAGTATCGCCATGTTGCCACATGACCGTGTTGTCAGGTTATTGATTAAGTTGTTTATATTCTTTAAACCTCTCATTTCTCCAAGGATCCATATTGGATAACCCTGAACTAGTTGGTTGAGCTTAAAGAACAACTTGGATAGTTGTAAGACAAATGTTCTATCCAACTCTATTCCTCCTTAAAAGGATGTCTAGTTATGTTCATGTTGAAGCAGGATAATAAGTACTTTGTGGATATGTTATCTTCCCCACCTTTGATCCTTGGAGAAATGAGCAATCGTCAAATCAAACTTGTGATGTTTCACCTGAGCACATCTTCATGTCCTCTGGTCTGACCAATGTCTATGCCTTGTTCATACAACATGTGACTCTGTCCTCTTGGAGTGTATAGATAAGTTTGTTATTGAGCCCATCGATGGCATTCTTAACTTCTCCATGTTATATCAGACTCATATGGAACAGTTGGCATTAATGTTGGAAAACTTTTGAGAACCATCTTTGTGTTATCTCGAAGTATGTGTTCTGGATGTTAGAAGTAACCTTCTCTAGTTCACGTGCAATTATTGAAATATGTCACCGTGGATTCGATTATAGCAATCTTTGTTTCCTCGGGAATCATTCCAAGCTAGTCAAGCATGTGCAAAGTATTCTTGATATGGTAGGTTGATATCTTCACATATCGAACCTCCAAGCACACCAAGCCACTAATTTATTCGTCACGGAAGATAAGAAGTCCAACACAACTTTAATATCCTCCTAAATGTTTCCTAAACAGGATTCGGTTGTGTTTCATTGCAAACAATTCATGTAGATGCAATTATATTTGGATAACTTGCTATCACATGGGTTCCGCAATCTAGCTCATCTTTTCGAGCCTGACATTGAAGTCCATGTCTTGAGAATCTAGTGACTTTACCTCTGTGGTAAATGTTGCACCCTTTCTATTTGGACATGCTGAGTCTAAAGTATCTCTCCACTTAATCAAAGATGAATCTCAAGCAGCAATGATGATTGGTGTTCCTCAAGGTTATGACGTAGGTCTATTGTAACTCTTGCAAGATTGATGTAATGGTTGGCACAATCAGTCAAAGACCTATTGCCATACTCTCTTGAATTAGCAATCACAACCACTCTTCATAAGGATACTTCTATGACTTATTAAAGGAGTTGTTCTTATGGTTTTCTTTGGATCTGAAGTCCGACCTTTACTTGATGTATGATTGAAGGCTTGCTAAAAGTTTGATATCGGTGCTTCAAACATCAAGGAGAACATTTAAAGTAGAGTTGATAAATGTCTCTCTGTCGATCCTCCAGACCCTTTTTACACTGGCAAGCATCATGTCATGCTGGGTACTTGGAGTCTGAGAATGAAGTTTCTTTCTTCTCGTGTCATCGGGAATCTTCTTAACTATTCATCTTGGTGGTGCAAAGTGATATCGAGATCTTTGGCAAAGATTTTGATCGTCCTGGATGAACAAAGAGTTCCCTTTCCATTTTCTTAAACATGTTCGAAGAGCGACCATGATTTTGGTAATCAATAGTTTCTCTTGTTACATGTTCCTTGTGACTCTTATGAGTCCTCTCCACCAAAACACCTTTCTATATTGGCCTTCTGTTGGACCAAAGAATGACCCTTCTGTGTCAAAAGTAGTTCAACGGCTTGGTTTTGTTGGTATCTATCTATTCCATCTGTGAAATCTCTATCTAAGTTGCTTAGTAGAGGTTTACCTCTCGTAGTCTGTGGTCATGATCTTTCCGTTGGAACCCTTCCCTCAGAAGTCAAAACTCTTCTGCAAGCTCCATGGTCTCAATCTTCATGAAGACTAATTATTTGTCACCTTAAAACCATCTCCTTTTGTTTCCTCTGTTACCTTGGCGTGTTTCATGTCCGTTGGCTTTAGAGATGTTCGTGAAACATCTATCCATGAGTTGACCATGATATACTCGGTTTGTGGTTTCGTGTCATTCCCTCTCATCTTTAGTGTGAGCAGCCACCTTGAAGTTTACAAAGCGCTTCGTCCATTCGTCATGGTGGTATGGATCAACCTCTTCGAGAAGATCGTCGAAGTTTAGTGTAACCATGTTCCTTCTGTCTTCCTACCTAGGAATCTCGGGACGAGATTCTTTTAAGGGGGATAGAATTGTAACACCCCTAGTTATATTAAATGGTAATTAGGATTTGTTTATGCATTCATAAGCATCATCATCATTTTAAAATGTGTGCAACAAGTAAATCAAATCCCTAAACCCTAATGTCCTTCCTCTTGAAAATCAATTCAAATGGTTTTAAATATTTTGAAAACCCAAATATATTAGGAGACCAAATTGTTATAAGGGCCCCTTAGTGCTTTCAGATATTTTACAAAGTCTCATGTATTTTGAAACTATTCAAAAAAAATTAAAAATGAAATATACAAAGAGAAAAAGAGAAAACAAAAAAGGGAAAAGGGAAAAGAATTTGCAAATAAAAACTGCTGCTAAACCTAACTGGGTCGAGCCCAACTCCTCTCTCCTCTCTCCCTTCCACCCATGCGTAGTCACCAGCAGCCGTCGCCCTTGCTTCACAGCGGCCCACTCTGGCCGATCTGGCATATACCGTTTCATCGCGTCTATCACCGTCGTCCACCTCGTGCCCCGACCAAAGCAGTTGCGTGGCATCCGCACCGCCGCTCGCCAGCGCCAAGATGGCCGCCGCCGCCCCTTGTCGCCTATAAGATCCCAACGTTGCCGCCGAACAACCCTAGAAGTGCCCCACTTCTCTTCTTCCTCTCCCTCTCCCTAGTTCCTCCCCACGATTGAACCCTAGCCGCAGGTATCACCGTCGCTCTGACGTCTCCGGCCACCCCACAGCCATCTAAGACCACGGTCGGCTTTGCCTCCCCTGGCTGAAGCTTCTCTTCAAAGGAATCGGCCGCGGGCGCTACGAAACGTCGCCATCGACCTCGCCTTCCCTGACTCCAGCAGCCACATCCATCGTCTGACCTCCCCTAGCCTCGCGGAAACCTCAATCGCGCTCAGGGTGAGACTCTGGTCCTCGTGGCCTTCTCTGTTTCCTTCCTCTCCCTATGGCTTGCCTTCCCGACGACCACCTGCGGCCTCCGCCCTCGGCCGTCGTTGCACATCCTGCTCCGGCGACGAAACAGCAGCGGCGCTGCCACTACCTGGCTCAGCACGCACGCTCGCATCCAACGTGCCCCCTCTCGCAGCCCCGCGTGCGCCTTACAGTCGAGCCCAAGATCGATCTATGAGCTCCCCATTGTTGATGTCATGCTGACATTGGCATGAGGGAGTAATCATTTTCTTTTTATTTTAAATGTTTTGTAAATTGTTTTCTAGAATATAAATAACCCCGTAGGTCTAGTCTGTCAGGTTTTTAATCTTTTTGGAAAATAATTTCTGAAATTTTTAAACTTATGACAAGTGGGTCCAGATGTAAAATAATTTATATTATATCCAAAAAAATAATTAATTTAAAATGATTTTAAAATGGGTTAAATTTGAGAAAAATCATAAGTAATTCATTTTAAATCAGAAAAATACAAATAATATATCAAAATGTTCAGAAAAATGAGATCTGTCTATTTAAGCTATCATCATGCATTTATAACCAACTTTCATGACAAGTTTAATTAGAAGAACAAAGTAACCCCTCGCATGTGCATTCGGAGTTTCCCGAGTTAGGGTTTATACCCCTCGGAACCCCGATTAAACTGCCGAGCATGTCTTAGTGTTACATTTCAGTACAATTTAACTTGTCATATCATCATCCTTATTTGAGCATTTGATGGCGCCCAGCACTTGTCGTGGGACGCTTTGTTGGAAACCCCAAGAGCAAGGTATGAAGCAGCAGAGCGGCAAGTTTCCCTCAGTAAGAAACCGAGGTTATCGAACCAGGAGAAGGAAGGAAACGTCACACAGGTGTTGCTAGCAACATGGAGACCTGCACAACACAAACTTAAGACTTGGCCCCAATGAATCAGTGAGGTTGTCAAGCTCGTCGGTTTTCTGTAACAAAGGATTAAACGTATGGTGTGGAAGGTAATGGTTTGCAGCAAGTAAACAAGTAACAGTGGAAGATGTATCAATGGTAAATATTGGACCAGGGTCCATAGTTCACTAGAGGTGCTCTCCTTAGATAAACAACATGGCATGAAGGGTAAACAAATTACAGCAGGGCAATTGACAGGAATTACTAGCCGGAAAGTGAAGGGAATATGCCCGAGAGACAATAATAAAGTGGTTATTATCGTATTCCTTGTTTATGATAAATGTTTATTTTGCATGCTATAATTGTATTAATACGGAAACGTTAATACATGTGTGTTTAATAAACAAATAGAAAGTTCCTAGTTATGCCTCTCTTATAAACTAGCTCGTTGATTAACAAGATGATCAAGGTTTCCTGATCATGGACATTGGATGTTGTTAATAACGGGATCACAACATTAGTGTAATGGTGTGATGAACATTCATCCGAGGTATAGCATTACGATCAAACTCATTGAGTTTATATTGCTATAACAACTTACGAAGTGATCCTAATCCTTAGACCATGAGATCATGTCAATCACTAACACCGGAAGAGTTTCTTGATAACATCAAACGTCACACCGTAACAGGGTGATTATAAAGATGGATTCAGAACTACTAAAGTGTTATGTTGAGGCCCATGGATCGAGAGTGGAATTTGTTCATCCCGATGACGGATAGATATACTCTGGGCCTTCTCGGTGATATCACATTGGTTAGCTTGCAAGCAAGTGATTTGATCACTAGAATGTTATATCACGGGAACGAGAAAAGAGTGCATGTCGGTAACGAGATCAAACTAGGTATGGAGATACCGATGATCGAATCTCGGACATGTAATATATCGCGAAACAAAAGGATTAAGATACTAGCGTAAAAGGTTCCGACGATCACAAGAAAGTCATCGTTGAATGTGTGGGAGTCAGTATGGGTCTCCAGATCCCGCTTCTGATTATTAATCTGAGAGGGGTCTCGATCATGTCCACATTATTCGCGAACGTATGGTGACACACTTAAGAGACACCGACATCCAATTGGAGCAAAAGTTTCATGCCGAAAAGAAAAGGAAAGCGCAGGAATTTATTTCACTAGACACCGAAACTGTTTCGGTTGAAATTGCTGAAACTGGTTCTGCATGTGAAATGGAATACTAGCAAGGGGTTTTATGTGAATGTTTGTTAATTAAAGTAATTAACAAAATTCTGAATAAATAAATAAAAGAGTTTTATTTAAATGAGAGCTTGCATTAAATTTGGTGGAAATTTAATGCATGTGAGTGGATTTTTGAGTGGAGGCTTTTTAATGGGAGTGGAGGCTTTTCATTTTGAGTGGGAGATCCACCCACATGAATGTGGAAGAGGTGGGGGCAGCCCCATGGCTGGGCGCCATGCCCCTTGGGTGCCCCCCCTCTCCCCTATAAAAGGCCCCCCTCTCCTCCTCTCACAACACACCTCCTCGTGAAGGATCTCTCTCCCCCTCTAGAATTTATCCCCCATGGTCTCGGACTAGCGAGATACATGTTCCCGGTGGCTATTCGGCAAGAAAGAGTTGTGCTTCCGCTGCATCGCTGGAGCGAGGAGGCGGAGGTTGCTCGGTGCCTCGTACGTGTGTGCGAGCACGGATGCGCTGCTGTTTTGCGGCGCTAGGACTTCCTCTCGATCTTGAGATCGGCAAGAGATCGTCTACATCAACCACGAGTTTGGACTCGTTAAGCTTTGTCGGTCTTCAAGGGTATGTTCTCTACGGATATACATCCGCCCGTTGTTTGTATCTAGTAGATAGATCTTGGTACATAGTTGTTCCCATCGTAGGAAAATTTTTGTTTTCTATGCTGCGAACCCTACAATGGTATCAGAGCCGGATCTATACGTAGATACTTTGCACGGGTAGTACACATATGAGTATGTGGGCGATGATGATCATTTTATTGCTTCTTAGTTGTACTTTGGATATTGGTGGCATAGTGGGATGAAGCGGCCCGGACAAACTTTACATGTCCTCGCACATGAGACCTGTTCCACGCTTGACATGCAACTAGTTTTGCATAAGTGGCTAGCGGGTGTCTGTCTCTCCTACTATAGTCAATATCTAATTTGCAACGAGTTGTCAACAATTTGTTTATCCTCGTTGTGGTTCATGTTCGTAGGTAAGAACGGTTCTATCTTCGAAAGCCCTAAGCCACGTAAAATTTGCAATGGATAAATTAGAGGCGTCTAGTTTAGATTGTTGCTGGGCTAGTGTTATGATATGGTGATGTTGTAAGTAGAAGTATAAGATGATACTCTTACAACATACATAACGTGTAAACTCCATAGACCTTGGATTTACACATAAAGGTATGATAGTGATCATACCACGGTGCACATGATAGAGATCATATGCAGGAACCATATCATTCCACTAACAAACATGTGATGTTTGATAGCATCTTATATTGCTTGTTTGGCGTTTTATTAGCATAATAAGATGATCCCTCATTTAAATATCAAGATAAGAATGTGTTCTTCCTTTAGTATGCACCGATTATGTTCTCGTCGCTCCAAGACATCACGTGATGATCGGGTGTTTTTGGATCCACGACCATATTTCGGGTGTAAGACAGTTACACACGCGAATACTAAGGTTCTTACTTGGCGAGCCTAGCATGTACAGACATGGCCTCGGAACACGGACCGAAAGGTTAAGCATGAGTCATATAGTAGATATGATGCCCATTTGATGCTCGCCTTTGAAGCTACACCGACTCACGTGATGATCGGACTTGGTGTAGTGGATTTGGTTCATGTAATCACCAAAAAGGCACGAGGGATGTAGTTTTTGAGTGGGAGTTCATTTCTAATTTGGATTAGTAGAACTCAATTTATCATAAATTAAATCAAAGTAAATTTGCATAATTTGTTGTAGTCATTGGCATTCGTTCACCACCATATGCATAGTTGTAATTGAGATAATAGAACTATAGAATTCTGGATATATACTTTACGAACTGGTATCGTATTGTGTTGAGTGTCAATCTAAAGTTTAAAGTCCTATTGCAAACTTTCAGCAAACTTTATTTACTCCGTGAGATTTAATGATTGGTATTAAATCAAGAGTAACAATTCCAGTGTTAGTATCTTAAGTATCATGTTTGCCTCCACGATTCTTGATTGTTTTAATATCAAGTTTATCTAGGAGCTGAATGAATTATTTCAGAAACCATCATGTGTGGCAGATATAACGATATCTGAAACAATGTTTTGGTTGCAATATGATAGAGTATAATATATGTTCTCATATTGGATGAGAATTTACGAAGGTTGGAGATGCTAGACATCCTAATCATCCAAAAGGGTTTTGGAAAGTAATGTTATACTCATGATTCGCCTTTATAAGCTACAGTAGCTTGATCATGAATGTCGTCATGATAAGGGTGAATAGAATATGTATGTAAAATGTTTACTACACTAAAATATTACTAAAGAATAGATTTTGAAAGAATACCGATCATTTTGATGATGGTGATCTACTTCAAAGTGCAAGTCCAAAGGTATTATTATTAGAATATACACGCTTTGGACTATGTGTCATGTATATGGCGCCACTGTTGATATTGATAGATTCTTTTAAAAGGAAAAGGAAATGCTGTAAGAGAATCTATAAAATATATTTGGCAGAAAAGAAAAGATTGGAAATATCCAATTTAGGTATATGGATGATATACATGTTATGGTTGTATTCTTTGCTTGTTAAACAAAGTGGTTCTTGGGTATTGGATACCGAATTGGTTTGTATGAAATTTCATACGGAACGACGCAATTCATGAACCACAATGGCCTAAGTAACTAGCAAGAGAATATGTGATGATGTTCATCGAAAACAAACAAACCGTTGTTTGTATTTCTCGTTGACATCAAAGCTTGACTTCAAGATTTGTTTTAATAATTGTTATTTAAATCAGGTATTATGAGAACAAAGGTTGTTCAAATAATTACCGTACTCCATATAAGATGGATGATTTACAAATCTAGTTGGAGAAATCACATACATAAAACCTGATGCTAAAATTTCGCAAGACAAATGATTGAAAGATCACTTACGAAGTGACATCGCTGTTTAAATTATATTGGAAAGAGAACATGAAGAATCTCCATATTCATGGATTTTTGGAGTCTTTGATTTGATCAAGTGACGCTTGTGAGACTTTCCACGTGATAATTAGAACTTCGTTCAAAGGCCAAAGAAGAACGAACGACTAAATTATTGGAATTTATACATATCGATGTATGTAGTCCATTATGTATAGTCGTAAGCGATGGATTTCAACTTCATATGCTTTCTCCGAAAATTTGAGTGAATGTTCACTTAATGCGAGAGAAGTATGAAATATTTGAAAATGTTTCAAAGACTTTCAAGATGAAGTGCAAAATCATTTTAAACAAGAAAATAAATGGTTTATGATTTTATCATAAGGGATTTGTTTGAGTTACAAGTGTAACAAGAAAATAAATGAATTATGATTTTATCATAAAGGGATTTATTTGAGTTGCAAGTTTAGCAAAACACCTAGATTTACATCTCCCGAAACACCATAGGAGTATGGAGTGTTTGAGATTTGTAATGAAACCTTGTTTGACAAGGTTGGATCAAAGGTGTTATTTATAAAACTGCCATTATGTTTTAAAAGATTAAAGCTTTAGAGAATACCTCTTTTACACTGAAAAGAGCTCCATCTTGATCCGTTGAAATGACACCATGGAAGTTATGGTTTGGGGTAAAACCCAAGTTGTCATTTCTTAAATTTTGGTATGCTAAACATAAGTAAGATGTTTACAACCAAAGTCGGATGAGCATGTCTTTGTAGGTTATTTCGAATAACAATTGGTTATTCCTCCATAACACCAAGGACAAAAGGGTTTGTCGCTTGAAACGTGAAGTTTCTTGAAGAAGGAATTTTTCATAAATGTTAAGTGGAAGGACAATAGAACTTTGATAAGGTTAACGAACCTTAGCTATATGTGATGAGTTGTGCAGCACCGGAAAATGTTCCGGAGGCTTCCCTAATGCTCATAGCTTATGTGCCTCAAAGGTTGTGGTCACGGAGATCTAAGTTCTTATTGAACCAAGTCGGTCGAATAAACAATCAAATACTAAGATTTGAGAGTAAATCATTATTGTTTGACAATGATGAACCGACTATATGCAAAGAAGCGATGATGGGCCCTGGCTCCGTCAAATGGCTTGAAGCCATAAAATCCGTGATAGTTCCATACACGAGAAATCAAGTTTTGAACTTGGAAGACCCTCCGGAAAGGTGTAAAAACCTATCGGTCGTATTTGGATCTATAAAGAAACAGACATGGATGTCTCACATCTATGAAATATTCGACATGTCGTAAAGTATTTTATGACAATGTTCAAAGAGTTGAATATGACAAGATTTGATCTTTCATAGCGATATTTAGTCTGAACGGATTAAAGTAGCAACCACTACATATAATTTGGTATATGGTAGATGAATAAACAAAACAAAGTTCTTCTAATAGAATGGTTACCTAGGACGTGTACATGACACGGTCCAAAGGGTTTTGTTAAATTCAAAGGATGCTAAAAGGGCATGCAAACTTCAATGGTTGAAGTAAGCATTGCGGAGTTGGAATCTTCACCATGATGAAAAATGAGTTTTTCATCTGGAGACGATGAAGATGCTTGCATTTGCAAGAAATTAAGTGGGAGCGCTGAGACATATTTCTAATACATTATGTGAAGGACATCTTGTTGATTAGAAATGATGTATCTTTTATTGACAAAGGTTAAGAATTTCATTTCGATGAAAGACTTAGGCAAAACCCGAATATTTAGCATGAATGTCTATAGTGGATAGACTGTAACGCTAATATGTTTATGCCAAACGTACATATATGAGATATTGAAGGAGTTCAATATAGAAACGACAAGAAACAGTTCTTGTTGCATGGAAAGGAATTGAATCAAGATTCAAGTGTATCGACACTTGATAAGTGAAACAAGATTCAAGTGCTTTGACACTTGATGAGTGCAATCACGAGAATGTTTTGATCAATCATACCATGATATGTACACATCCAGATATGTCCTATGCTCTAAGTGTTATGAGCATATACCAGAATGAATCATAAAATGATCATTGGACGATAGTGAGGATATTCTTATGATCTTTTGGAAGAACTAAGAATATGTTTGTGTAGAGGTGACAAACAATTACAAATAGTTCATTGTAAAGCGTTACATTGATACTAGTTTTGTCACAAGATACAAATTTATCTCAATTTAAACTATGGGTGGCACAATGTAATGGAAAGGAGATTCCATGATGGATTTGGAAGAGTTCCAAAGTTAAGACATTGTGACGAATACTACAACAAAAGGCTAAGTATATGACTGCTATAGTAGCAGCAAAGGAGGGAATTTGTGTCAAGTGGTTTGTTATCAAACTAAGGTGTGGTTCGCAACGGGCTAACACTAAAGATATATTGTATGACAATATTATCGATGTGTTTTAATCCCAAGGAACTAAAGGTCTCACCAAAAGACCAAATTTATACAATGCCATCTCATTGGAGAATGAGTGATGCGTGGAGACGCAAAGACATGCAAATACACACGGACCTGAGCGTCAGATCCGTAGATTATGTTAACCACTTGCAATTGTGTATATGGAACACCGGAAAGCCATAGGTGTTCAATACGCAGAGTTCTCAAACTAGATTATTGTCTCTAGTGCAAGTGGGAGACTGAAGGGAATATGCCCGAGAGGCAATAATAAAGTGGTTATTATCGTATTCCTTGTTTATGATAAATGTTTATTTTGCATGCTATAATTGTATTAATACGGAAACGTTAATACATGTGTGTTTAATAAACAAATAGAAAGTTCCTAGTTATGCCTCTCTTATAAACTAGCTCGTTGATTAACAAGATGATCAAGGTTTCCTGATCATGGACATTGGATGTTGTTAATAACGGGATCACAACATTAGTGTAATGGTGTGATGAACATTCATCCGAGGTATAGCATTACGATCAAAGTCATTGAGTTTATATTGCTATAACAACTTACGAAGTGATCCTAATCCTTAGACCATGAGATCATGTCAATCACTAACACCGGAAGAGTTTCTTGATAACATCAAACGTCACACCGTAACAGGGTGATTATAAAGATGGATTCAGAACTACTAAAGTGTTATGTTGAGGCCCATGGATCGAGAGTGGAATTTGTTCATCCCGATGACGGATAGATATACTCTGGGCCCTCTCGGTGATATCACATTGGTTAGCTTGCAAGCAAGTGATTTGATCACTAGAATGTTATATCACGGGAACGAGAAAAGAGTGCATGTCGGTAACGAGATCAAACTAGGTATGGAGATACCGATGATCGAATCTCGGACATGTAATATATCGCGAAACAAAAGGATTAAGATACTAGCGTAAAAGGTTCCGACGATCACAAGAAAGTCATCGTTGAATGTGTGGGAGTCAGTATGGGTCTCCAGATCCCGCTTCTGATTATTGATCTGAGAGGGGTCTCGATCATGTCCACATTATTCGCGAACCGTAGGGTGACACACTTAAGAGACACCGACATCCAATTGGAGCAAAAGTTTCATGCCGAAAAGAAAAGGAAAGCGCAGGAATTTATTTCACTAGACACCGAAACTGTTTCGATTGAAATTGCTGAAACTGGTTCTGCATGTGAAATGGAATACTAGCAAGGGGTTTTATGTGAATGTTTGTTAATTAAAGTAATTAACAAAATTCTGAATAAATAAATAAAAGAGTTTTATTTAAATGAGAGCTTGCATTAAATTTGGTGGAAATTTAATGCATGTGAGTGGATTTTTGAGTGGAGGCTTTTTAATGGGAGTGGAGGATTTTCATTTTGAGTGGGAGCTCCACCCACATGAATGTGGAAGAGGTGGGGGCAGCCCCATGGCTGGGCGCCATGCCCCTTGGGTGCCCCCCCTCTCCCCTATAAAAGGCCCCCCTCTCCTCCTCTCACAACACACCTCCTCGTGAAGGATCTCTCTCCCCCTCTAGAATTTATCCCCCATGGTCTCGGACTAGCGAGATACATGTTCCCGGTGGCTATTCGGCAAGAAAGAGTTGTGCTTCCGCTGCATCGCTGGAGCGAGGAGGCGGAGGTTGCTCGGTGCCTCGTACGTGTGTGCGAGCACGGATGTGCTGCTGTTTTGCGGCGCTAGGACTTCCTCTCGATCTTGAGATCGGCAAGAGATCGTCTACATCAACCACGAGTTTGGACTCGTTAGGCTTTGTCGGTCTTCAAGGGTATGTTCTCTACGGATATACATCCGCCCATTGTTTGTATCTAGTAGATAGATCTTGGTACATAGTTGTTCCCATCGTAGGAAAATTTTTGTTTTCTATGCTGCGAACCCTACAGAAAGATCCTATGAGATTAGATTGGGAAATACAACAAGATACATAGATCTCCATACACCTGCATCTATGACTAGAAGTCCACCTTCAGGTTATTATCCAAACCCCCTCCAGTATTAAGTTGCAAACAACAGACAACTGTTTTAAGCAAAGTGTGTAAGGTAAACAGTCCACATGTTCCATGAACAAGAGATCGTTGTTTTCTCCCTAGTAGCAACAGCACATCTACAACCAAAGATATTATTGTCACTTCCCTTGTAAACTAGAGGCATGAACCCACTATCAAGCATAAATACCCCCTCTTGGAGTCACTAGCAACTACTTGGCTAATATAGCTACTAACAACGGAGAGCATGCAAGATCACAAACAACATAGACATGATAGAATAATAAAGACAAAACCATTAATCAAACCAATATAATAATCTCAATATCCATCGGATCCCTGCAAACACATGCATGATTACAAATAGATTAGATCTTGATCATGAATGGAGATCACAAGATCTATACATGAAAGCACAAGGGAGGAGATACAACCATCTAGCTACTACATGGACCCATAGTCCAAGGTGGAACTACTCACGCATCATACTGGAGAGAAGGCCTCTGGGATGATCTCCCCTCCGGCAGGGTGCTGGGAAGAACTTCAGACCCCTCCCCCTCCCCCCCCCCCGATCTGGGGACAATGGTGGCGACGGCTACAGATGGTTTCGTGGATATTTGATCGGGTACTCAGGGTTTCTGCATTGGGGGCTTCTTATAGGCGAAGGGGGAGGCCGAGGCAGCGGCCAGGGGCTACAAACCCTAGCCAGGCACGGGGCAGGGCGCACCCGCCCCTGGGGTGGGTCTGGCCCCTCTGGCTCGCCCCTCCGGCTCCCCTATGTACTTCTTGTTCCCCACGGAAAGTAATTGACTTTGACGTTTGTCCCGTCCAATTTCGAGAATATTTCTTTACTAACTTTTATGAAACCAAAAACAACAGAAAACAGGCATCTGGCACTGTTACAACTTGTTAGTAGGTTAGTACCAAAAAACATGTAAAAAGCACCTCAAAGTGTGGACAAGTAAAGCAAAGTAGATACTAAACAAGCATGGAGCATCAAAAATTATAGATACATTTCCGATGTATCAGCATTGCATAGATGCCATGTGTTGATTGTTTTCCCCTTTTCTGGTATTTGGTTCTTCTCTAGTAGAATACGATATCGAGATCAAGATTCAAGACCGAGATTAACACCGTCGAAGATTGAAGATCAATACTTGATCAACTATAATCAAGTCAAGTACCAGGTGTCAGAAGCTCTGCTTTCTGGATATCAACAGGCAAAAGCAAGAGAAGCCCCATACATACATACATATGAATCATATGCTTTCAAAGTATTTCAATTCTTGTCATGTGCATGCGATTCTAAAGTCTTTTATCGATAGATAGAATACTCCTATCTGATGCATGTTTCATTTGTAGCCTATATTCCCTAATTCACCGCTCCTAGCATAACTAGGGTTTGGCTTGTGAAGCGTTTCTAGAGCTATTACATCTGTTGCACTTAGCCATGCTTAGTTGTTACTACTGGTCCATCCAGTTGATGAATCAGAGCTACGAAAAGAACCTAGTATGATAGGATGACGTGGTATGATTAGAGATGAAAAGGTAAACATGCTAAGGCTTGTATGGGAGGCCACGATAGGTTGTGGTTTTTGCAGTCCCATACTTGCCACTACTAGGACCTGAGTTCTTGCCTATGGACCAAGATGAGCGTACAGCCACACGGGGGCCTGGAAACCCCCTCGACCAACTAACTTGTCTAGTAGATTTCATGAGTCACATAGTTCGGGCGTTCCATTCGACATACGCATCCTGGTTCTTCGCGAAGGAGGTGCATTCATAACAGGTAGGTAAGCGTGGCCGGGAACAAGAGATGCACGGCATCCGTAATCTTGAACCCTGCACACATCATTAGGAACCGGCTTCGGGACTCGACCCGTTACGGCGGCATCTCCCTAGTGCGTGACTCATGGTCTCGGAGAAAGCAAGGTAAAGGTCGTGTCTAACCATCCTCTGTCGGCCTTCCAAGAAAGAGGGCTAATGTACTGGCATTAAGAGAAGGTTAGTGTGTGTGGGTAAAGTTGTACACCCCTGCAGGGTATTAATCTTTTCGAAAATCCGTGTCCGCGGTTATGGACGACTTGGTGACCATATTCTAAGATCATAGAGAACTTGAACCTAATCTTAAAACTTGGTAAATCAATGTGTGTTTAACGATGCTTCCTCATGGGTACGAGGGGGTGATCCTAGTTGGTAGGTTCAGCTGATAAAGATTCGATGGATATCAAAAGATGATCAAAGTTAGAGATACCGCTCTCTTATCCCATTTTAAAATATTCTGATTAGTCGAGATTCTTCTCCCTCTTGTCTTACAAACAAAGATGGCTTTATGCAAAATAACTCCACCAGCCATAAGTCTTGTGGAGTACACCCTGTACTCACCCTTGCTTCATTGACACTTTTGCAGCAGAGTAAGTGTTACCATAGAAGATGAGTTCTTTACATCATCGACATCGACGAGTAGCTTGGGGTTCCTGGTCGGCAGCCTGGAATCTATGGAATGGACGTCATCGTTATGCTTCAGGCCTCTTAAGCCATTTTTTAAGTTTCCTATACTTAATAGCATAATTTGTCTTCCGTTGTTTGATGTTTGTGGCCAGTGACCTCTGCTTGTAATATTTTGGGTCTTTGCTCAGTTATGAACTAATAATTTTTGTGTCGTAGGATCACTATTATGTTATCAATTCTCTCTATGTACGCTTTTGAGGTTTAGGTTAGGCTTATATCAGGACAGAGGTCTGGGATTTTTCTAGCCCTAATCCTGGGGGTGTCACACATGTGGCTGGAGTTTCTATAACAAATATCTATCACAAAAAACATTAGCTCAAGTTACAAGCAAACAAACAGATTCACCATTTTGGAAAGGACTAATGAGAGTTAAAGAGGACTTCTTTAGCAGGGGACTTTTTAAAATTGGTGACGATACTAAGCTAGATTTTGGGAAGATACGTGGTTAGGATAACCACCGCTAGCTCAACGGTATCCTTTATTATCTAATATTGTGCAACGGAAACATGTTTCCATTGCAATGTTTTGTCAACAACCCCCTTAATCATTGGTTTTAGGAGATTGATGACTGGTAATAAGTGAAACTCGTGGTTACACTTATGTCAAAGATTGATAGTGGTATATTTAAATAATGAACCTGATGTTTTTATTTGCAAATTACAGCCTTTGTACATTTTATGTGAAAAGTATGTACGCTGAACTCATTAATGGTCATACAAGGTTCCCTCGCAAATATTTATGGAAGTTGGAAATCCCACTAAAGATAAAAAAGAATTCATGTGGTTTCTAAGTAAAAAGTTTTTATTAACTCGAGATAATATGGCCAAGAGAAACTAAAATGGGAGTTAAAATGTTGCTTCTGTTACGCGGAGGAAACATTTGAACATCTATTTCTCTCTTGTCCTTTTGTCAGGTTAATCTGGAGGATTGTTTTTTCTAAATTTATCGTACCACCACCTACCAATATAACAAATATGTTTGGAAATTGGTTAAATAGGAGCAACAAATATACTAAGGCTGGGATTTGTGTTGGGGTTTCCGCTTTAGTTTGGTTGATATGAAATTATAGTATTGTTTTTAACAGAAAATATTCTACCAATTTTTTACAGGTTATCCATATGGTTGTTTACTGGATACATCTATGGCATTTCATGCTTCCTAAGAATCAGAGGGAATGCATGGTCACTAGATGCAACCAGTTTCTAATGGTTGCTCAGGACGTCTTTTCTACCGGGCTACTTGGATACTATTTAATAGGATTCGAGATGTTTGGATTATTGAGCATGTTGCTCATTTTTCGTTGGTTGATTCTTGTATCGACCCTCTCCGATCTGTGATATATAAACCTTGATATCTTTGACCCAAGTGATAAAAGGATGTGTGCATCTATTGATGAAGACTCTGGGGTTATCCCCATTTCTAAAATAAGGCACAATGTTGGCTACACCATCGGGGTCCATACTCCACAGTAACATGCAAGGCATCGAACCGTTCCGCGATATCACCCAAGAGGAATACGAAGCCGTTTGTTGTCCGTTCTTCCTGGAGTGGCCATCGTCCACAGAATGACAGAGGGTAGGCGAGATCAAAGAGCGGTTATGCGTGGCATATGCCCCTACTTAAGTGTAATCCCTGGTTGACGAAATTTACTAGATTGTTTTTTTATTGGCCATATCTATGTTTTTACTATCTATGTGAACATAACGTAGATATTTTTTAACATAAAGATAGATGGTGTTGTAGATGAAAAAAATTAAATGTGCCTAATAAACCATTAGCGATATTCACCTTGTTAAGTTGTTATGATATGTGTTGGTTGATTGTAAAATATTGACTAGAATTAAGCACAAGTCGATCACATGGTTTTCAAGCATTTTATATGAAACAGTTCTTTATAAACAACTCAATGAAATTATTAGTCCATATGAATTATCATTAATTACCAAAATCACACTTAGATGTTGGATGAATTTTCAACTTTGTTTCAAGATTGACTGACGAAGAATAGGTAGATGTTCTTTGTTGTGCTGCTGCTGAAAAGCAGGTGTGTTATTTGAATTTTAACACCGGTCCATATACGAGATAAAATAATCCCATAAAGTAATTTATTGACTGTACAATTTCTGACGTATACATGCACTAGTATTCATTGATAAATGCTGGTGTCGCCTGGCATATGTTATGGGGTGCCTCTCCACAAAAACTCAAACTTTGGTCCCTCTCATACTTGTTGACTAACATGTAGGCATCACTGACTTTGTGATCTAAGCAGTTAATCCGGCAATTACTCCACACTATTATATGGATGGTTCTTCGTTCTCAGAAATAAGGAATTGTAAATTATAATGGCATTTTAAGAATGGCCAAAACTGCACAGGTCGTGGGTAAAGTTTTCTTTTAGATTGCATTTGAGAAATAAACTTAATTCTTGCAATTATGAACTATTACATGATCTAAAAATAACTTAAATTGCCGATGTGTAAACTATCTCATGGGTTGGGATAACTAAAAAACAATCTATGTTAGGGTTTCACCAATGTTTCCTCCTTCAAAATGTGTATTTTTTTATACGTTTCAATGCTGATTGTGATCATTTGATATATGTCCAGGCTAAATTTCTCTAGGACATTTTTGTAACCAAAGTTCCATATACTTCACGAAATTAACTGTTTAGCAGGTAGAGAGCTAGCTAGTCTTTCCTCCTGCATGCGCATATCTTGTATATAGCTTCCAAGAACTTCCAACCGCCGGAACAAAGTTCCCCTTCTAATGTGTATGATTCGAGCATCACATGTTTTACCGTCTTGTACCGTGGTTTTTATCATGCAATATCTATGTGATATATTTCAATTTTTTGGGCCAATGCAGAATGCGATCCGTTATCTTTTTTCTCATGCATTGTGCATATATCTGGGATTACTTATCTCGTGTCTCGCTATATATATCCCCAGCAGATTTTCGGTGATACAAATGTTGCAAAGTTATGATCGCTATTTCTCAAAATTGATAATGATGGCATTTAATTTGTAGAGAATGGTTTTGTGATGTACTCATGGAATTTAGAATTTATCATGCTCTATGCAACTCATGTTCCTTTGCACTCGTGCTTATATGTGTGTTACCTTTCATCCGTGCATTTGATAAAAGCTTCTATATGTATCCCCAATTGATTTCATTTGCTACTTGATTGTATGTCAAGGTAGCTAGCTAGCAACTAATTTCTTTGCTTAGATTTTCTCCTCCTTGTTATATTCGGTTGTACTAGTTGATTCTAAACGTTAATGTGAGAAATTGGGGGAAACCAAAATGCTAGAAGGGTACACTGCAAGGAATTCGCATCCCTCTCAGTTCAGCAGATCGATAACGGATGCAGCGGCGTTATGCAACTAAAGATGGCCTCCGGGCGTGAGACCATGCCCATCAGGGGCTGGAACGGGCGTGAGGCCTTCGCGGACTTAGGGTGTGTTCAGTTCGGGAATAAAGTGGAATGGAATGTCATGGTTTCATTCCACTAGAATGGGTTGGTTCCATTTTTTGTGTTTGGTTAGGATAAAAAATGTGTAATGGAATGGTTCCATCTTATGTTCAGTTGGGCCAAAAAAGTGGAATGGAATGATTCCGTTCTATGTTTGCGTGCATTTAGCAAAAAATATGACAAGAGAATAGAGAGTGAGAACATTTGGGTTCTTTAGCATAGAGGAACGGGTGGATTCCACCAATTTGGTGGAATGAGTACATTCTGGATCTAGAGGGAATATTCTCTTTTGAGAAACCACCTTGTTCCATTCCATTTCTCAACTGAACACTAGAACGGCTCTCAAGTGTGAAACCATTCCATTTCATTCCACTTCGTGACACCAACTAAACACACCCTTAGAATACACCGTGTACAGTACAATTAATTATTTATGAATAAATATCTTTAAAATTTATATTAAAAAAGTACTCTTCTCTGTTTCATAATATAAAGATATTTTAGCTTTATAAAAGAAGTGCATCTAAACCTCTTTTATCTAGACCTATTTTAGTACGTAGGTCGTTACGAACTTGCACACTAAGCACACTAAAAGAGGTCTAGACATACTTCTTTCACCAAGCTAAAATTTTTTATATTATGAAACGGAGGGAGTAGTAGGTTTTCTTTCCTCTTTGTAAATATGATTTTTCAGATTTTTCTAAAACTTGTAAGTTTGGTTTCTTTTTATTCTTTTAAACAAAGGGAGTACTAGAGCTCAGGGAGGCAAAAGACACTGTATGTTTCTGTCAAATCAATGCCCGTATTCTGGGCATCTAAACATGTGACTCTAGTGCGCAAGCTTTTAACATCAAGTTTTACATTGCTTAGCGCGCCGAACGAAGAAATATAATATTCAAAGACAGAGGCGACTAAAACAGGCAACGATGTCCAGGAAATTTACAGGAGTAACATCAGCTCCTAGATAATAAACACAGTAGCACGATGCTGATCTTCGAAGAAGAGAGTATTACCAGCCCAACAACTCTGTTGCTGGCTGTCGGACAACGTAAATAAAGGACACACAAGGTGACCGTTCTTCATACAATTTTCCAGTATGAACTCGTCTGCCATTCCACAAACAATCAAGCTGATGATCATGCTACAGTCAAGGCCTAAGGGCCATTTTGGTTAGCAACTACCCTCCCAGTAAAACCAACCATTCTAAAGTATGAACGAGTCTCTGAAAAGGAGTACATATCAATGGATAATATTACAATCTGCCAACTGAATCCCAAAACTGTCAGACAACTGTTTGTAATAGGAACCATATACCTCATCTGGGAGCTGAGATGATGAACTGCTGCAGCGGCAGGAGCCTCTGTCTGTGTTAGTGCTGCTATATCCATCCATGCCAAGTGGCTTTATATGTTGCCACCAAAAACTGTCAGTAACAAACTTGCTCAGAGATCAAGCACAAGGCTAGGAACAAGTTAGGAACATGCGCCAGAGATATGCTAGTCCGACTGAACATACCTTTTACACTACGACTCTGCATACAAGCCAACAAAGAAGGGTACAAAACCCCAGGACTACACAACGTTCACTTAAAAGAAGGGAGACCACAGATTATGGCTACTGCAGAATATTATAATGAGGAGCAGGTAGATGCCAGGAAATGTATGTAACGCTAGTTTCAATAATTATAACACAGGTAAGTACTGAAGCAAAGTTTGTTGATGCTAGGCAAAATAGCAGCAATTGACAAGACAAGAGACAGCAAGTACTGACGATCTTTAGAGGTAAAAAGGAAACTCTGCCTAATGAATCTCCCCATCTTCTCCAAGCTCGCCATCTTCAAGCTCCTCGTTTACACCACTTTTGCGGGAACTATCTCGATCCCTTTTATGTCTTCTATGCCGGTTCTCACCATCCGAGTCTGAAGCATGGGTATGCTGCATCAATGACAGACAAAACAATCTCAATATCATATATCCATGTGATATGAATCATTTGTGTCATGCACCAATCAAAAACCATGCTAGTTCTCGATATTTTACATAATACAGATCTCATTCATATACTGGCAATATCACAAGTGCACCTTTTAACAATATGAAACTACTGTGTATTACACAAATGACTCAGCAAACTGTCAAAATATGTAAACACCACACAATACAAAGGCAAGAATATCCTAAATTCACTATCACACAACACAAATATCATATACTGGAAATATCACAAGTGCACCATTTTACCAATTTAAAACTGATGTGTATAAATGTGTAACAATACATACACACATCCCTCACCAAACTGTCAATATTTAAACATCACGATACAAAGGGTGGAATATTCAAAGTTCACTATCACATATTTCAAATTGGGGAGCACTTAATTTGCGCCAAGTCTTGAATGGAGTAGGTGTTGGAGGCAATGTGCCAACCATATTCTAAGTACCTTGATTGCACAAGAGGATAACAAATGTTATACCTTCCTAGATTTCTTGCGATCACTGCTATGCCTTCGAGACTTCTTCGAGTCATCCTTCTCATCCCTTTCAGAGCTTACATCATCTGCGGTGTCATGGTGGCGTCTTTTATGCTTCTTTTCTTTATCCTTTTCCCGTTTCTTATCTTTTGAGCCATGAATCTCCGCATCATCACCATCAATCTCCATTTCATCTCTCTTTGACCGATCCTTATCCTTTCCTTTTTCCTTTTCTCTTTCCTTCTCTCGGTCTCTTTCTTTTTCTTTGCGATCTTTATCCTTCCTTTCTTTTTCTTTATCTTTCTTCTTTTCTCTCTCTTCACGGTCTTTCTCTTTTTTTGCCTGCATAGAAAAACATGTACATGAAGGCATATGTAGGTGAACAATACAAACGTTATGTTGCATTCATGGGTATACACATGTGGGCAATGAGCATAAACGTGCACATTACAGTTAGTAACGAGTGTGACTATGACACTATGTTGCATGTGCACTTCGCACCACCCACAAAACAAGTGGGAGTGATGAGTGTGGAAAACCACCCAACCTTGAGGATTAAAATCATTTTACAAAAAAAAAAGTTCAGAAAACTATAGTAGACAAAATTCATTTTCCATAGCTCCCTGTGAAACAAAAATAGCATAACAAGAACCAAACAGTTGATAGGACTAATGGTAAATGATTCAGCAAAAAACAGTAGCATTACCTTTTCTTCCTCCCTCATGCGTTCTTTCTCTTTAAACCTTTCTTTGAGGCGGACGATATACTCTTCAAAAAGCTCTCTAGCATATGTCTCACCGTCCAAATCCCTGTGAGATATACAGCAAACAGAATCATTCAATGTCCCAAGAGGAAAAAATTAGCAAATACTATAAAACAGATAACGCCCAACTCCAGTTTCAGAGAGGGACTTCTGTAAACATACAACACTGAAACCAGCATTTTACTTATGTTTGTTTATAGGTACTTGAACAACCCTTTTTTTTACCAGAATTGTTTCAACGCGCCAATTTTACATAAGGTCATCAGGACACTTTGAATTTATTTACACATAGGGTATTGATAATTTCAAACAGACATTAATAAGGCTTGATATCAACTATCATGGCTTATAAAGCTTAATCACTTAATGTATACAGAAGTTCTTGAAAAGTGGCTATCTTGTAACTAGCAATACACAGATTCATTACAAATCTCAATCGCAGGACCTTCACACAAAAAAATTCAGATCCAACTCAGCTTCTTTTTTGCTAACCGAACTGTACAAATGTTATGTGCAAGTGAGTAACTATAGCCCAGCTCAGTTACCAGTTGCCACAACTACAAAATTATCTGTATTGTACAGTGAAACAGAGAGGATTGGTGAAAGTATTTGTGCAACAACGTGGTATGGCTTCCTGTTAGCAAGTCATAAAGAGGATTATCGTTACCTGTACTCCTGAGTGTCATCAAATAGTGACTTAGAATCATCCCATGTTGAAGTAGCTGTTATTTCCTACATTTTTCATAGAAAAGGGTAAATTAGACCAAACAATAATATTCCTCAACTTATCTTATTGAAACAATGCAGTAATTATGGATAAAATTTCTCTCAGTGAAGCAAAACATAGATTGACGAATGTGGCCACACACAAGTTTCCGGTTTCCATTGGAAACCAGCAGGTTTCCTCAAAACATTCTGACCATTTTTGCTATAAATGTCAGAAACTGAATTGAACTGACATTGACAATGATTCAATATGTTCATGGCAGCTGGAGTCCAAAGCCAACATTATAGTTATAACAGAAAAGTAAAGGTTAAAAAATTGAATATCAAGCAAGTTTTGGGACCTACAGGATCCGGCTACAGTAAGAACCTGAACCATCATCTAACATTTAGGGCCCAAATTTATGTCCTTTTGAATAGCTGGTGCAAATTCATCTATGAAAACAGTTCTCTGCTGCTAGTGGCTAACTAGAGGAACAAAAGCACTTGTGGTTGCAACTCATATACTATTTGTGCATCTAAGGAAATCTATGAGCCACCATGCCAGTGGATTATCAATAGGGGTGCAACTGGGGACAGGGTTGATCCACTAGCCCATCAGCCCAAGCCTCAAAATAGAAGAGGTATGCCAGTTAACTATCACACGCACAGGACGACTGAATACATTCAGATAAAACGGCCAAACCAAGTTTGGAACCAATGTGTTTGTATGATCTTACTCCTTATCAAAAAATGCTGATCCAGTGCTAGTGCTTCGTGGAACAGAGCAAAGATGCACTTAAGGTTAAACTCGATATGAAAAAGGCACTTAGGCTGTCAAGGCATGACATCAGATAAGCATGTGCTTTCTTGCTAAATATAGGGCTATTTGATGCAACCACTCGACTGTGTGGCCAATATTGATACCTTGACTGAGTACAGAAGATCCAGAAAGTTATCACCGAGTCGCTGACGCTTCTTAGCCTCCTTTAGTTCCTTTTCCTTGAGCCTTTCAATTTGGTCCTCATAGATAAGCTGTAGCACATCCATAAAAGAGAAGCAACATTACCAGTCATGGCTACAACTCAATGTTGCAATCACTTGCAAAGAAAAAATACCACTAAATGATATCTCAATTATCTCCGAATACTGATAAGAGCTTAAGACCGCACCTTCATATTTATTTTTGATACTCCTTTACATTTGTTATCCTCTGTAACAGCAGCTTGGAATTCCTCTAGTGTCCACGAGGCAGTCATATGAATCTACAAGAAATAAGAAGGTAGTCAACCATATGCGCCAAGTTGCTCATAAAAACTATTACCATAAAATGCAGTTATGCACCACACTTTTTTCTAGGAGTGAAAAACAAATAAATGAAAAGGTACCTTTCCAGACTTCACTTCATCTTTAACTAAAGTCTTGTCATCTTGATACTGACAAAAGATAGTTACAAACCATCAGCTCAAATAGCAAAAGGAATTCGGCTATCTGAGTAGGCTTTGGATTGAACATGAACAGAACTAATACTTTTTCCCAGCAGATTTTATTCAAACCATGAACATTAAATGAATCAACAAGTAGGATTTTACAGAGAATATTCAACTCGAATTGGAATAAATGAATAATATGAACCAACATCCGATCGGACATATATAATGCTAAGCTTGCAACTGCTGAGAGTGAAGGATACCCGTGCAAAAGAACAAAATATACAAGAAAGTTCAATGATTATCAATTTAATGAGATGTAACAATATGAATTTGAACAACAAATAAGTGAGAATCAAATGGCAGCAAGACAAAGTTGTACCATTCCAGATTAAATCATCAAAGAACATCTAAAATGCAGAGTGTCACCATAAAAAATTAAAAGGCTGTTAAAAAACTGTACTCATTTGAGAGGCAAAAGAGTAAGTTTCTATTCAAAGAATTAAGAATTAAAGCATGCCAGAGATGACAGCTTAAGTACAGCTATTGTAGAATCTAGTATTAGCATTTTTTTCTCAACATACTGAGTCCACCCAACAATGATGCAAGTTCCAAGCTATGTTCCAATTATCATTAATTCATTATCTTTACTGTCATATAAATGGGTCACTCACCAGACAACTTAACTAACAAAAACCCAATAAAGTTTCCCCAAGAACTAACCCAACCACAGCTAAGAAGTCTTCAGCAAAACTGGAGCATGACACGTAGCAGAGGTGTGACTGTGTCCTAAGTTAAACATGAATGAGCATAGCAGCTCAGCTAAGGTGTGGAGCTGGCTGAGAGGATGTCAATAACTGTACATAATCGATCCTACCTATATGTGTATCCGTAGTGAAGCACACATATTTAGCTACAATAACTAACCAATTAGTTCACCAAAGAATTTGTCACAGTTTGTCAATCACCAATAATCCAACACAATACATGGACTACTTATCCAAGTACCACAACTGATAAACTATAGTAGGACATATATACATTGATAAATGATTACAAGAATATACTCAGATTTTTCAGAAATTAACCTGCTTATCAAGCTCCTCAATGACATCATCAAAGAGATCTTTTGGCTTGGAACCAGACAAATTTGAAGCTACAGCCAGGTAAGCATGTGAATCTTTTACCTGCAACTTGATAAATTTAATGAATCAGGGTACACTAGTATAAAAAGTGTACTTCTCATCTTGCAGCTATTGGCAACATCTACATTTCAAACCTAACTCTAAAACCAAGGTTCGTCCTTCAAATATTGCCAAAGTCTACATTCCATCTACTTTTCATCCCTGGGACAATACCTCCCTGGTTAACAATCCAAAATTCACAGTGTGTTTCACTTAAGATGTGTGCCAGATAGGTGGCTCTTAGAGCTACCAGAGCGTAGGGTGTAGGTGTGGCGCAGCAAGAATTTGAGGGCCTCTTAGAGCTACCAGAGCGTAGGGTGTAGCTGTGGCGCATCAAGAATTTGAGGGCCCAAGAAAACCCGACAGGTGGGTGTCGTAGCGAGCACAATAGGCAGCAGCAAAGGAGAAGAGAAAGTTAAGGACACGACTAATCTTTATTGATAACTTGAGATCCATGTGCAGCCTGTAGCTCCTTATGAAATTCCAACTCAACGTAAACAGAAGGGGGATCCTAACATGACTCTAATGCTAATCTGATATGCAAACATATCAATCTGGTATCAATGCAGACACCTCTAGTATCCAACAGGGTTTTTCTTCTGGTCTGCTCCCAACTACTGCTAGGGTTAAGACTATGCTGCTGCTGGCTGGGCCATGTGTCTGCTACACGGTATTCTCCACATAACAGTGGCAGACGTGGATGTACGAAGGTCAGAATAACTTTGAAATGGTCACAGGGATGAATGTAAGGTACTGATAGTTGAGGGACACCAATTCTGCACGATTTTAGAGTTGAGGAACGAAGGACTTTCCTCGAACTTATTGCCAAAAAAATATATTCCAATTACCTGTGCACAGTAGTCACGCCAGCGAGTTCTTGCATTAAGTGTGCCATCAGCAACATGGTCTTCCAACATCTTGCGGAACTCATCACGGTTTTTCCGCTCTTGTCTCCTTGTTTGCTCCTGCATTTAAAGAGTAATGTAACTTACACATCTATAGCAGTAAAGAATTAAATACTAGTCATAAAGTAAGATAATGAAATACCTTCTGTATTCGCCTCTGCTCTTCCTCTTCTTTCTCCAGATCCCGTATATACTCCTGAAATGGACACAAGTGTTTTGTTAAACCATAAAATGAGAGAAACTGATATAGGGTGCAGAAAATACTAACTTGAAAAACATCCAAGCGATCAATCTTCTCAAGTCGGAAACAGCGTTCATCATCCTCTAGCCGCTCTTGAACTTTTCTCCATTGGGTGTTTACCTGAACATACACAGTGAAATCACAATTATTGCACTGTGAGCATACTAATTCGCTAGATGATAAGGTCTAAGAAATAACCTTGATGAAATCACATGATTCAAGAAAAGCTCTATATTCCGCTACGTGTCTTTTGTGCTCTTCAGCAGCCTTTGTTTTTTCCTACAAAGCAACACAGTATGTATTAGATCAAGATCACTATGTGATATATTTTAAGCTACAACATATGAAATTAGTTTTCCATCAAAAAATACTCCCAGGTACTCCCTCGGTTGCAAAATATAAGACGTTTTATAGCAAGCTAAAACAGCTTGCTGAGGGAGTACTTGTTAGGTCCACAGAGAATGCAACAACTTCGTGTCATAAGCTAACATATAGTCAGGTACATGTGGAAATTCAAGCCTCAGAAATCTGTTATTCTGGAGAAGTGATTTGTATGGTTTGGGTAATTATTCATCAGAGGAACTTTAATCCACTCTTGTTTGGTTTAAGGGAATCAGTTGTCATTCACCATGCTACTATGTCTACACAAAATAAAATATACAGTATTATGGTCATGCCACAAAAATCACGGAATGACGTGTGAGAGCGGCCAGCACCGAATAAACCAAGCAGTCATGGGACACAGCAAATCCTGCATCAGGCGTGTGTTGGTTTATCCAGGAACCTTTTTTGCATAAAGCAATTTTCCAAAACCATGAAGCAATGCTCCAGATTACTTATTTGAAATGAACAAAACATTAAGCTGGCTACATATAACAAGTTAAGAAACAACAATGGCCTAGCTGGAAGGTCTGTGAGATAAAGCAATTAAAGTAAAATTAAATTGCAAAAGCAAGCAGTTCATAAGCAGGGCTATCCCTAGGACAGACAATCATGAAAGATCAGCGCTGGCTTTTGAACAGTAGCCTTCACTCTCAAGAGTCACAACAGGTGAACAGCATCTCATATATAACAATCTCCATTTTAATAGTATGACAACCACCACAATTATAAATTAGTGTTTCATCTCATATAACCTTCTTTTGTAGCTCCACAAGATAGTTCTCAAATAAATCTTCACGCTCCCGCGGGCGATCAACAGCTTTGAACCTTTCATCATCCTCAAACATAGTTGTTGCTTTGCTGCATGGTGAAAAACATCATGCTAAGTGTATGCAACAGAACATACTAAAACAGAAAATATGATTATTACAAGAAATTATGAAAAGCATAGAGCTTTCCGTTATAGTTGCCATATACAAGGAGTTGGAGAATATACCTCCATCTTGTCGAGGATGTAAGGTCCTTAGATTCCTGAAATACATGGGAAGTGGTTAATACTGTAAAAAAAATAAGGAAAGTGAAAGCTTTCTAGAGCATCTTACTTCCAGCATTGTGATAAAATCATCACGTGCTTTCCTCTGCTTGACACGCCTCTCCTCAGCTTCAATCTTTTTACGCTGGTTTAAGTACTGCAAAACAGAAGATGTAAACCTAAGTTAACAATTTACCACTATTGAAATGACGATACTACACTGGAGGATTCCACAACAATGTTATCTCTTATAAGAAAGAAATAGTAACCTCATTGAAAGCCTGCTTTCTCTCTCCAAGAGATTTCAACGCACCATATCTTTTGTCATTTATAATAACTCTCATGGCCTGGGAAGATTATATCACTGTCAGGCATTTGATTAGTAATAGCTAAATACTCAAGTTTAAGTTGCAAACCTGATCCCATGACCAATCAGCCTCAACATTCGCAGATTCAAGCAGGGACTTGAATGCATTCTTTGCTTCCTACGGTTTGAAAAAGATTAGGATCTCAAAAATAAATCAATTGCTGATCCTTAATTTACTTCTGTCCTAGTCCCCTCACCAACTTATTAGCATAAACAACAGGCTCTTCTTCACTTGTTTTATCCTCCAGTGGACTAACATTAATCTTCCCTGCAGTTGGCATCATCCTTTTGGCCTCCTAGATGCCAGTGAAAAAAATAATATTAATGTACAGAGACAGAGACAGAGGCAGAGAGATGCTTCTCACAGGGCAGAATAGCAAAATGGAAGCAGGAAATACAGTTACATCCATACAGTTACCTATTCAAATTTCATTTCATGAAAAAATCCAAAACAGAACATGTGAATATGTCGAGATGTATAAAAATAGCAGTTTCTGTTGGAAAACTGCTCACGATGTTGACATACCAGTCCCAACTAAAGTGGGAACCTCAGATTATCCAATAAACTTTTCCATGAGAAAAAAGAAGAATTCAGACTACTATATGATGCATTGAGCAGTAGATTTAAAAAACAAGGAAATAAAACAGAACTTCTTAGTCTCGTCTATGAATGAAATCACCAAATGAGATTTTGTGCCGCGGCAGTCCTTGAATCCTTGCAAACTTCCTATCAGAATGTTCTGATCCAAGCATGCGCAAGGGGAACCAGTAACACTAGATATTATCCACATGCCCAGTGTAAACCATATCCTCACCATTACAGTAACTTTGATTTCTGAAACTCTCTATAAATCAATCAATAAGGCAAGTGCTTCACAGTAATTATAAGAGAACCATGCCTGGTAACAATTTTTCACAGGGAAGACATGCTTGAATGTAGCACTCCCTAAATAGCTCAACAAATTGGTAATTAGTAATATAGGATACTAGTGTAGTCAGTTTGCATAAGTAGGACCTGGATAAGAAAACCCAAAGCATTCCCCCTTGACTGAACATTAGAGAAAAACAAAAAATTAACAGCCATTAACAGACAAGGTAACGATGCTGTAAAGAAGAACCATTCACATACAAACTAAACAATGCTACAAGTATTATGACTGTAAGACAAAGCAAATGTGAGAAACGTATAACAATGCAGGCTTTGCACAAAATAGAGGGGGGAAATGATTCTAAATAATTGCAAGCAGATCAACACTGGCTAGACACATGATGTACTGCTGCCAAATAAAAAGCATGTGAAAAGGTACCAAAACATACCTCCAAATCTTCAGCAGATGTTCCAATTTTTGTGTCGGTACTGCTTGTTAGAGACAAACTTTCGTAAGTATTTCTTCAAAGATAGACATATAACACAATCTGAGCCCCATTTAAATAATGTGAGCAAGAATTAGGGGAAATTGAGAAAACCTCTGCAAATACCTGCTTGTCCCTGCATCACCAGCAACTGATGAAACTGCTGTGCTCGGTGTAACAGGGGTAACAACAGCAGCACTTGCTGCACCATTTTGCATGGAACCAGAGGAAGAAGATATATCCCCATTGTACGACAGGCCAGCAACAGGAGGAGCAACAGGAGGCAAGTTTGCTACCACATCTTGTGCGCTTGAAGCAATTGATCCTACTAAAGATGAAGGCTGGTTGACAGGTAAAGAGGAAGGCTCCACTTTAACAGAAGCAAATGCAACAGGGGCATCAGTAGCGGTTTCAGTCCCCCGATCAGGCTGTTGATTTGATTCCTTTTCTGCTAATTCACGTGCAATCTGAATAGAAAGCAGAGAGTAATTGTAAAATATTCTCTCACTTATTTGACAATAATTAGATGCCATGTCAAAAGGAAAACCTTAAGCTCATCAGGAATAGTCCATTTGGATTGCTTTGTCACTTTGTTGTAATAGTACCTGGGACAACAGAATATAGTGAGACAAAAGAAGAAAGAAAATCCATGACCCTGACAAATAAATAGAAGATGTGGCAAGTATTTCCAATATGAACTTACTTTCGTCCTTCAGCTGTAGTAAATTCTTTCCATTCAGTTGAGGCATCAGCTCGCTATACCATTACAAAAAGCATAGAATGAAAATCGTAAACTCTATTAAATATAGACCAAAGAAGAATTAAACAATGAAATGCAGTGTCCCTACAAGACAAACATGTTTCTTCAGTTACCATCTGCACTGTCCTCGCCCCTCTGGAGGGGTAAGGATGAAGAATGCAATTTTGGATTAATTGTAAATTCTACTCGACAATAATTGCAAGAAATATATGATAAGGCAACAATATTATGGGAAGAAAACATGTTGCACATATCATACCAAATAAGTTAGAGTGCGCTACTGCCTACTGCAGACGAAATAACCAGAATCATGAAAGTACTGTTCCATTGCATTCTCAATTTTTTTAAATTTAGATATCAGTCATGTGAAAAAAGAAAATAATAGGCCCGCAATGCAAAAGCTGCACATGTTACTGACAAAGATAAATAATCAATTAAACAAGATAAGTTCGAGTTATACCATCTAAATATCAAATGATAATCATGATCGTAAATATTTTGATAAAATGAAAAATGGTATGTTGAAATAGCACACTGGAATAACAGTCTTAACTCTTTATCAGAACAAACAAAACATTAGGAAACAAAGAATAAATATATGCCGTATATATGCATACAACAGAACTAACCTCCAAAGGCGTCATCAACTCAGCAGGTTTCTCCCAACTAGATTGCTTTGTCCTCTTATTATAATAGTACCTTGATAAAAAAAGATACCAATCAAAGCAAATAAGCAAAAGAGAACAGAAGATGCTATAATAGAATCAGGACGTATCACAAAGTTAATATTTAAAATAAAAGGTCACAGAAAGATGAATTACTTCTTTCCATCCCCTGAACTGTGCTCCTGCCAATCCGAAGAGCTCGGTTCAGTTGAGCTAACCTGCACATTTTCTAACTTAGTTGTTGCACTCGCAAGGATTTCAATTTTATGTAGCATGCAAAATGGAAGGATGCGGTAAAGGTTTTAAATTTTACATGGTAGACAAAATAAAGGGGTGGAAATGTAGCACAGGACCAGCGGTACTTACTGGGGGCAATGAAGCTGGCAGAGACTGATGCCCAGGCTGCACCACTGGTGACATGAGAGGTACGCCCTGACCTGGAGCTGTACCCCAGGGTTGACCTACAGGAGGAACCGATGTTGGTTGATACTGAAATGCAGCATCAATTAACTTGTCAGCAAGATATACATATACTATTGACAGGGAGAAGCATTCCACATATACATCAAAGGAAAAAAAGGAAAAAACAAGACATACAGTATAAGAAGGAGGCGGCATAGGAGCACCCATGGTGGGCATATGTCCACCAGGGAATACACCCTGCGGCTGCGGCTGCATAGGCGCAGATGACATAGGCCTAGCTGCCTGATACACCATGGGGACAGCTTGTGATGCAGGCGGAACGTGACCAGAGTGAGGCATATGTTGCCCAGGTTGCGGAAAATGTGGCATCTGCCCTGGCATGCCCATGTTAACTCCTGGCATGGCCTGAACAGGTCGAAACTGTTGCGGCGCCTGTTGCATGAACTGAGGAGGCTGTTGTGGCGGACCAGCTGGTCTAAACTGAAAATTGAGCACATAATAGCAGCATTAGAAACCTAACATATATGATTACTAAAGATCAGACTGCAGAAAGAAGCAATAATATTAACCAAATGTTCTAGTTTACCTGCATGGGCATTGGTGGTCCCATATTCTGTTGTGGAGCGGTAGAACCCATCATAGGAGGCCTGGGGGGCTGCTTGGAAAACAGTTGAGGGGATTACCATACTTGCACATCACACTATAACAAGTATCCTGAGAATAATGAGGTTACAAGTTGTCGGAAAGTGCTTACCTGAGGCGGCCCAGTAGTCTGCATATTACTCGCCATTAAACCGCATCAAACAAACGACACGGAAACAGGAATAGTGTCTTCCAAAGATCACCCGTCTGCCAGGTGACAAATCAAGATGTTAGAACATAACATGCAGATGAGAAAATTGACTGTCTGTCAATCTGTGACTGTATTGTTGTTAGACACAGACCATGTTTTGAAACAGTCCCAACCCAAATCTCCCACAGGGAAAAAAACAAAGGGGAGGCCTTCCTTTTCTGATTAATAAAGAGACGTTCTTTCACCGTTCCGGTGAGCGGAACCTGACCGTCGGATCAGACTCTGACCCATACAAACCCAGTGATCCACTAACCCTCTGCACCGCATCCTTGCTCATAAATGCCCGCCTATCTACTGTTAAGAGCAAACATACTTATTTTTTAACGGCCGCTTCTCTCCCGCGTCTATCAAATTAAAAATTGGCGCGCATACGACTCAGAAGTCGAAATTCGCTTGAATCGAGAGCGCAAGCCTTACCAGTCACTACTATGGATAAGCCATGCACCCTCCAAGGACTGTATTGTTGAATCTAGGGATAAGTTTTTTCCTATAATAATCTAGGGTTTACTTAAACCTCCGATGATTTTGGAAAACTGGCTACTGCTACTGTTCGGTAGTGGGCGGATCTAGATGGTCTGCCGGGTGAGCAACGGGAATTCGCGGAGGTCAACCAGTCCGGTTCTGGGTAATCGCTAGATGAGCGAGAGCTCGTGCATACATACCTCGAAAACCAATGCCCAGGGACCGCGGACGGGGTCAGGGCAGAAGGGACGCGATGCCCCGATGAGGTAGACGGGGGCCGGCGGTGGCGTCGGCGCCGCGCGTGAGAGGCGGCGGCGGCGGCCAACAGCGGCAGAGAGGTTGGCGTCGGCTTGGCTGTAGTATGTGTAATTCTGGGTGGCGTCGGCGCAGACGGGTGGGGCCACGGGGTAGGGCGGTGGGAGGAGGTGGTGGTTGGGCCGGGGCTGGAGCCGGAGCCGGAGCCGTCGACGGGGAGAACTGTCGGCGGCGAGCGGAACCCTAGCGAGTCGGAGCGGGGGGCAGGACTCGCTGGGGAGTGCGTGACGAGAGAGGCGAGAGGGTCGGGTCGGGTCGGAACCGCGTACTAGGCAAGTAAGTTCCTTCCGATTTTCTCTCCTTTTTAAATACAGTATAAAAAAGTACACTCATGCCATTAAAACCACGCATTAAATGTAGTAGATAGCCAAAAATTAAAGCTTTGTAAAATTCTACTGCCTCGAGTACAATACTAACTCCATTCCGCTTTATAAGGAAATTACGTATTTTAAAAAAATAGTTTCATCATAAATTTGATTAATAAAATATAAACTATATTTAATAAAATTATACTATTAGATTCATTAAAATACGCTTTCAATGGTATAATTTTTGTGACATGTGATTCATATATTGTTAACCAAATCTATGGTCAGACTATCTTTTTATATACGTATTTGCCTTATAAACCGGAATAGAGGTAGTAAACAAAACATATGGACATCACAATTTCTCTAGATCCGTATGTATCTACTAACACTAACATGTTTTAGTGTACAATACATGTGAATTTTAAATAAATATATGTCACATCTTTTTCGGATGGGGGTGCTTCCTAACTGCTTGAGGGCAAGACATGGCAAACGAAAGAGAGGAGACACGTATTGTGGTCGGCATGGAGTCACAAAGTTGTCGCGAGTGCAAGAGAGGGAGACGGGCATTGGTCGGGGAGGATGAGGTTGACATAGCACCGGTGAGAGAGATGACGACACGGCCAAGGTTTAGCACATACGTCGGTTCAAGAGAGTGTCGTCGTCAACCTGAAAGGGAGGGGCACGCGTAGGGGAAAGAGTGAGGGGGATTGATGCTGGCGAGTAGAGTTAGAAACGATGCTTGTTTTGTTGAGGTGTTTTGTATTGTTCGTTGTTTTTTTAATACTAAAGTCTTATTCGCCAAAAAAAACTTTAATACGTCATGAACGAGGAGACCTCTTTGTGTGGTGCTTGTCATTAACTCGTTAGGACCAATTTATTCGTGTTTTCATGTCGTCTTCCTAGGCGTGGATTGTTGCCATGTGATGTAAGCACTCGAGTTTATTATACTGCTAAATTTGTCTTCAATAGCCTATTTGATTAATTGGGGCTTTCAAACCATACTATGTGCGGCGATATACCATCCTTGCCTATGCTCAATTCAATGAATGATGGATAGATTGCTTGTTGTGGTTATTTAGGACGTTGACAATTTTATTTTTATTTCTATCTCAAAGTTTGACATTGTTGACCGCTTGTTCTAAGCTTTTTTTATCTCTATGTATATTTATACTGATATAAGATACTATATAATAATATAGTAAGGAGTGTTCCTTACTCATTTCCGCTTTTTTGATAGTTTTTATCCCTCCATTTGCCGGAATTTACGGACAATGCAACTGTGAGTGAAAATAACGTTTCAACCCGCACTCCTATGTCGATTCGTCCTATTCGTCGTCAATTTCCACTGAATAGAGATGCCAAAGCCATCGCCTGCTCTGCCTGCTTCTTGCTGAGGTCGGGGCAGGGCGGGAGGAGAGCCGAGAGAAGGAGGTCGGGCGTGGTCAAGGTATGCATGGGTCCGAGAGGCTGGAAGGCACGAGGGGAGAGAACGAAAGGAGGCATGGCTGATGAAGAGGTCGACCGGAGGTAGGCCGGTTGGGCTACAGGGAGGCGTCGTGGCCTATGCTCGATCCGCGGTCGGCCTACCGACGGCGGCGTGTACTCTAGTATTTAGGTAGTATAGTTATATTCAACACTCCCCCTCAACATCTATGCTATTTTTAGTTCTTAGCATGGGATAGTAATATACCGCAAAAAAAATTGCGTGAGCAGAGTCTTGTGGCTAGACGGTATAGTTATATTCAACATGGTGTGTCGTAGGATCAAATCCTTGCAAACGCAAGAGTTAAAAACAAATATTGTGGCTCTCCAAACACGTGTCATAATAGTCCAAATGGCAAAGACGTGGGGTGAGTATTGAAATAAATTGCTTAGCCTTTTTCATCAGTTCGTGTGTTGGCTAGTGCATGCAATTTAATATGGCGCCTAAGGTCTCGATCCTGGTTTTCATAATTTATCCTATAATATAAATTGTTGCCCCCTCCCTTTGTGTATGTACTACCCACTTGAGCCGTATCTCTTTGTCTACAGAGGTTGATTTGTCCTCTTCCTGACACACGTGAGGGGGATGTTGACCTGGATAAGCGGATTGTCTAACTTTTTTCATCAAATCGATCTTTTAGAATTGTTGGTTAGTACATGAACCTTAACGAAACCATTGTTCCTTGATTTTAGAAAAAAAACTCTAACAAAAATCCATAAAACATAAAGACCCCGTGTTGTTTCTTCTACAAATACAATTCTCGTGATATTATGACGACATATTAATGATGGCACAAAAACTTGTTAATTTATATGCGGATGCCAAGGGGGATTCTTAAGCTATTTTGAGTTGCAATGAAAATGTTACACACACTACAAACCATTAAAATAACTGCCCACATCACCACGAGAACTAGCATAAGAAGTCTTGAAAGACAACCACGCAACCTTGTTGATGGTAAAATGCGAGTGCGAACCACAAGAGTCTAGATCAGGAGCAAGCATAACTGCTATTGTAAATACATATGCAAATGTACTTTCCCCAATTCAAAATACAGGTTCAGTTATGTGCAATTATACCATCATTAATCCCTTTTATATAGTATCGCATGAATATATTGTTCACAATGATTTTACATGGGACTTTTTAAAATCGCAGTTGTTGCACATGAAGAAAATACATCCAAATGTGTCCCCAAATCCGCATCACGGGAGCCGGGAGCGTCCCCCATTGAAATATCTACGAACAGGGAAGGAAGGCCAATACTACAAGTGTGCTGTCAAAAAGAGACAGAGTTGGTATGCCCATTTATCTGATGACAAGAAAGCGGTGTACCTCTAGAACAACGTATAGCCCACAAAGTAATGTATAGTCAATCAACAAAATAGTGTGGGAACTCTAATTAGTGTTAAATCGGAGCATGTTGAAGGGAATATATCGGAGAAACAATAATAAAGTTGTTATTAATGTATTCCAAATATATGATAGATGTTTATTTTGCATGTTATAAATGTGTTAATCAAAAACATTAATACATATATGTTTAATAAACAAATAAAGAGTTCTTAGTTATGCTTCTCATATACTAGCTCATTGACTAACAAGATGATCAAGGTTTCCTAATCATGGGCATTGGATGTTGTTAATAATAAGGTCACATCATTGCTGGGATGACGTGATGAATATTCATTCAAAGTATAGTAATATGATCAAAGTCGTCATGTTTACATTTCTATAACATTATATAAAGTAACCCTAATTCTTAGACCATAAGATCATGTTAATTGCTAAAACTGGAAGAGTATTTTGATAACATCAAATGTCACACCATAACAGGGTGACTATAAAGGTGGTTTTGGGTACTCTGAAAGTATTATGTTGAGGCACATGGATTAAGAGTGAGATTTTTCCATCCCGATAACGTAGAGATATACTATGGGCTCTCTTGGTGATATCACATTGACGTAGCTTGCAAGCAAGTGATAAGATCACTAAAATGTTATATCATGGGAACAAGAAAAGAGTACTTGTCGACAACAAGATCAAACTAGGTATGGGGATAGCGATGATAAAATCTCGGATATGTAATATATCGTGAGACAAAGGGATTTAGTTACAACGTTAAAGGTTCACACGATCACTAGAGTCATCGTTGAATATGTGGGAATCAATACGGATCTCTAAGTCCCGTTGCTGATTATTGATCGGAGAGGGGGTCTCGATCATGTCTACATTATTCACGAATCATAGGGTGACACACTTAAGGGATACCGACACTATTTGGAGCAAATAAGATTCTAGAGAAAGAAAATAAAACGCTAGAATTATTTCAATAGACACCGGAATTGTTTCAGATGAAATTGCTGAATTTGGTTCTGCATGTGATATTGAAATGTTGCAAAGGTTTTATATGAATGTTTGTTTATTAAAGTAATTAACAAAAATTTAAATAAAATAAATAAAATGGTTTTATTAATTGAGAGATAAAAATTAATGCATGTGAGTGGAGGTGTATTTATGTGAGTGGGAGATCCACCCGCATGAATGAGGGAGAGGTGAGGGCACCCACCTTGGTCGCCGGTCATGGTTTGGGGGCTGCCCCTACCCTATATAAGGAGCATCACCTCCTCCTCCACTCTCACACCACCACGTGAAGGATCGCTCTTCCCCTCTAGAATATTTCCCATGGTCTCGGACTAGCGAGGTACATATTCCCGGTGGATTTTTCTAAAAGTATTTGTTGCTTCCGCTGCTTCGCTGGAGCGAGGACTCAGAGTTGGTCGGGTGCCGGACGTGTGTGCGACCACGGATGCACCACAGTTTTGCGGTGCTAGGACTCAATTGATGTCTACGCACTTATATTCATGTAGACAGTTGTTGGGCCTCCAAGTGCAGAATTTTGTAGAACAGCAACAAGTTTTCCTTAAGTGGATTACCCAAGGTTTATCGAACTAAGGGAGGAAGTGGTCAAAGGTATCCCTCTCAAGCAACCATGCAATCAAGATACAAGAAGTCACTTGTGTCCTCAACACACCTAATACACTTGTCAGGTGTATAGGTGCAGGCGAAGAGATAGTAAAATACAAGTGGTAACGATGCCAGAAAAGAGCTTCTGACTTATTGTTGATGTGGGAGAGACTAAAGGCAAACTGAAATAAAGATGGAATCAAACAAACATGCAACAGATCTAGATGCAAACGGTGTTTCAATGTTTAGAGACAAGGCCTACGGATCATACTTTCACTAGTGAACACTCTCAATAAATATATTCTCTTCATGATACTACCCTGAACTACTCTCCGATTGAACACTCTAATCCATGGTAGGGCTATAGACACCGGAATTGTTTCAGATGAAATTGCTGAAATTGGTTCTGCATGTGATATTGAAATGTTGCAAAGGTTTTATATGAATGTTTGTTTATTAAAATAATTAACAAAATTTTAAGTAAAATGGTTTTATTAATTGAGAGATAAAAATTAATGCATGTGAGTGGAGGTGTATTTATGTGAGTGGGAGATCCACCCGCATGAATGAGGGAGAGGTGAGGGCACCCACCTTGGTCGCCGGTCATGGTTTGGGGGCTGCCCTACCCTATATAAGGAGCATCACCTCCTCGTCCACTCTCACACCACCACGTGAAGGATCGCTCTTCCCCTCTAGAATATTCCCCATGGTCTCGGACTAGCGAGGTACATATTCCCGGTGGCTTTTTCTAAAAGTATTTGTTGCTTCCGCTGCTTCGCTGGAGCGAAGACTCAGAGTTGGTCGGGTGCCGGACGTGTGTGCGACCACGGATGCACCACAGTTTTGCGGGGCTAGGACTCAATTGATGTCTACTCATTTATAGTCATGTAGACAGTTGTTGGGCCTCCAAGTGCAGAATTTTGTAGAACAACAACAAGTTTTCCTTAAGTGGATTATCCAAGGTTTATCGAACTAAGGGAGGAAGTGGTCAAAGGTATCCCTCTCAAGCAACCATGCAATCAAGATACAAGAAGTCTCTTGTGTCCTCAACACACCTAATACACTTGTCAGGTGTATAGGTGCAGGCGAAGAGATAGTAAAATACAAGTGGTAACGATACCAGAAAAGAGCTTCTGACTTGTTGTTGATGTGGGAGAGACTAAAGGCAAACTGAAATAAATATGGAATCAAACAAACATGCAACAGATCTAGATGCAAGCGGTGTTTCCATGTTTAGAAACAAGGCCTACGGATCATACTTTCACTAGTGAACACTCTCAATAAATATATTCTCTTCATGATACTACCCTGAACTACTCTCCGGTTGAACACTCTAATCCATGGTAGGGCTATAATAGCACACCTTAAAGTCCGTCTTCCCATCTAGATAACCCCATATTGTCACCTTGAGCGCTAGATGGTTCCAACAAACACCACAATTTCATAAAGACATCCAACTCCAAATATAACTCATGATATATATATATATATATATGTAATCTAGCTTAAGTGCCACACATGGCGCGCACGCTGTCACTTTCACACACATGGGAAAAAGCATAGATCTATTGAAGCACTTGAGTAACAGAGTAGATCTACTTGATTACAAAGCTCATGATCACAATATGATCACTCATAGAGAGAGAGATAAACACATAGCTACCGGTAGAGCCCTTAGCCTTGAGGAAGAACTACTCCCTCATCATCATGGGAATCAGCAACGGCGATGGAGATGGTGGTAGAGATCGATGGAGATGGCTCCGGGGGCACTTCCCCGTCCCAGCAGGGTGCTGGAACAGAGACTTTCTGTCCCCCGAATCTCCCCTTCGGTGGCGGCGGTGCTGTGGAGGTTTTCGTGGATTTTCGCCAGATTATTTAGGGTTTTTGGGTTGGAGGCTTCTTATAGGCGAAGGAGGCAAGGTCGGTGGAGGGCCCCCTGGTGGCGCGCCTAAGGTGGGCCTGCGCCACCCTAGGGTGTGGCCACCCTGGTGCCCTACTCCGTCTCTTTTTCGATTTTCCGTATCGTTCTGGGAAATAATGAAGTTTGGCTTTTGTCCCGTCCAATTCCGAGAATATTCATTTTTTAGCTTTTCTAAAACTAAAAACAGCAGAAAACAGACAACTGGCACTCTAGCATCTTGTTAATAGGTTAGTTCCAAAAAGTGTATAAAAATACCTCAAAGTGTAGACAAAACATAAGACAAATGATATAAAAGAAGCATGGAGCATAAAAAATTATAAATACGTTTACGACGTATCAAGCATCCCCAAGCTTAACTCCTTCTCGTCCTCAAGTAGGTAAGTGATAAGAAGAATAATTTTTGAGATGACATGCACCATCAAAATCAAAATCAAACCATTTGCAAGCATTGAATGCTGGGATCAAAGTACTCTAAACATGAGCATGAAAGACGTAGTTCTAACAATAAGACAAAGCAACTATGCTGCAAAATGAAAGATAACACAAACAAAAGATCATGAATAACAATGCATTGAAAAACATTTATTTGTTTCACATATAGAAAACATAGCATAATGGCATTCATCTTGTCCCTCATGGAGTAGCAAATAGATGCATAGGACACCTTCAAAGTTTATAAGAGTGACTAGATATAAATAGTTCATGAGCAAGCAATATCAATAATATGAATCAATCAATAAGTTTTGGGACAATGCACATATAACTAAGAATGGCAACTATGCTCTCCTAATTGGTGCATAAAGTTAGAAGGTAGAGACTCAACATAAATGGGGAAGAAAGACCCTTCAAAGGAAAGCAGGGATTTCAAGTTTCATAAAGAGCTTCCAAAAATCATGATACTTATTAGCTTTCATCTCTCATTGCCCCTATCATAAGCATCTTGAAGTGATTAAGGTTAAAGTGAACAAACTATGGAGTATATGTTTGACAAAGTATAGGTTGGCAATCTCATGTTCCTTGAATACGAGGGTCGCTCCTCATGCTACTCAAGTTTAATTACCGGTAAGTTCTTGTCATAGTAAGTACATGCGTATCATAGAGAACCGCCAACGAGGTACCCCTTGCACATGATACAGGAGCTATCCCATAATCAAAATGACAAGGCAAGCAGATAATGAGCATCTCAGCAATCTTCTTATTTACCATGGGAAAATGGTGCTTTTTCTCTCTTTTCTCTTTTTATGTGTATCACTTTTTTTTCTCAATCTTATATCTCTTTTTTTACAAGAAGAATGCTTCATAGATTGCTCACTATGGTGATGCTGCAAGTTTCCACCATGATTAGGCATGGCTTAGGCTAACAGTCCAGGCGTTTCTCTAACACACATACATAACTCCATGGACTTACAAGCTCCCCTTTCATTTCACACCGACGACATCCATAGACAAAAGAGCATGATATCAACTGTGTACAAAGTATAAGTGCAATGTTGAAAGCGTTCCTCGTGACAGAACGGTTCTGCTAATTCCAACGTATAAGTACAAGCATATACAACATAGATGACACAATGGTTCAAGTTTATTAGGGGCAAGAAAAATAAAGTGTGCCATCAAGTTCGTGAGAGCTTTAATCACTAAGTTTTCTCATAACAAGTTTAATTTGGAAGATAGATAAAACAAGAATATACCTGGGATGGTATAGTGTACACTTTGGAATAACTTGGTTTATTGGAAGTTGGATGCATGAGTAGAGCTTACTCAGCAAAAGTGAAGGCTAGCAAAAGACTGGAAGCGACCAACTAAGAGAGCAATAATGGTCATAATCATGCAGAGCGACAAAACATTACTAATTAAAGCATAAAGTGGTACTACCAGTCAAGGAATAAATGATCATAGAGGCTATGGTCACTGATTCATAGTCATAACATGCTGTAAACATGTGCCAAGTCAACCCAAACAAAGCATCAAAGGAGAACACCACGATACTATGCTTTTGTATGCTAAAACAACGCATGATTCTTTCAAGGCACATTAAGCAATCCTAATTGTTTGGAACAAGTCATGCTACAACAATAATCACTAAGCATAAGGTCAAAACAACATCTATCATGACATGATAAAGTATAAGTCACAGTCAAAGCAAGCTCCTCTTGCACTACTCAAGCAAGAACTTTCTACTCATCTCCAACACCAATCAACTTATTTGAAACAACTCACAAAGATAATAATCAATAAAGACCAGTGATCTTGTCTCACAAATCTACAGAGAAGAACTAAAAAATTCTAAGCTGAAAGCACAAGAGAAAACTAAGGCTAAACGCAATGCTAGCAAAAGAGAACACTCACAAACAATAAGAATGAAAACTAGAGTGTTCCAGGCAATAAAAAAACAGAACGTGTCTCTCTCCAAAAAAAGTGTGATGTAATCCAACCAACTAATTGCAGCAAACCAAGCAAAATAAAACTAAAAACAAAAATAAAGACGCTCCAAGAACAACAACACAACTGTGCATAAAACAATAAAAACGGAGTGTCTAGAAAGACCTGAGATTTTTATTGATGAAGAAGGGGATGCCTTGGGCATCCCCAAGCTTTGACGCTTGTATCTCTTGAATATTTCTTGGGGTGACACGGGGTGGCATCCTCAAGCTTGAGCTTTTGTCCATTATTTATCTCATTACATTATTCTTCCCTTACACCTGAAAATTTTCCTTCATACAAAACTTTACACAATTTTCATTAGCAACATTAGTGCATTGAAAAGATAATAAACCTTTGGGGTTTAGTTTCAAAACAGCAAAACTTTCATTAAAGACACAATATACTGTAGCAATTCCTTTAAAAATCTCAATTCACCAAAAAGAAATCGATAAGAGGCAAATGCAAATAATGGCATAAATCTGTCAAAACAGACCAGCAGGTAAAAACCGATTTTTTCGGAGATCTTCTGTTGCTCAAATAAAAAAGTTCTGAAATAACAAAAGTTAGCTAACATCCAGGGGGATTTACTCTGAAAATTACATATTAATACAAAATACAAAAAAAATTCACGAATTTTTACAGTGAAGCATAAAAATCTGTTTTGGGAGAGCAACTTTCCCAAATCTTACTTCCCTCTCATTAGAGGTTATTCTTGGCACAAAAGTCAAACAAAATGGATAAGGAGATGTTATTACAGAGGTAATAACTTCCAAGACTCAACTAAAACTTTTGGGTTATCTCCCAATAAGTACTTTTCTTTAACGCTTTTAAGTTAGGCATAAAAGTTTGAGAAGATGCATAAGAAATATCGATTGAAGTAAAGGAGAGCATCAAGAAGAAAATTCAGAACACATTTAAGTCTAACCCACTTCCTATGAAAAATAATCTTGTAAATAAACAAGTCATGAAAGCACAAAGCAACAATCATTTGAAAGCAAAACAAGTGCAACTTCAAGATTTTCAACATAAAGAGGGGAAACTTAATATTGTTGAAATACTTAAAACCATGTTTTCCTCTCTCATAATAACTTTCAGTAGCATCATGAATAAAATTTACAATATAACTATCACATAAAATATTCTTATCATGAGCCACATGCATATAATAATTATTACTCTCCACATAAGAATAATCATTCTTATTAATTACAGTGGGAGAAAATTCAACAAAATAGCTATCATTATTATTCTCATCACCATAATCATCAAATAGAGGAGGCATACTGTAATCATAATTAATTTTCTCCTTAATAGTAGGTGGACTAAAAATATCATATTCATCATTGTAATCATCATAAATTGGAGGTATAGTATCATCATAAGCAATAGAATAGCTATCTTCCCAAGTGTGTTCAATTGTAAACATATCATCATTGGAAGGAAAATGGATAGCACAACAACTATTAATATCATCATTTTTCAGAATTGGTACCAAAGATATTTTCAATATCAAAAGTGGTGTGCTTTTCCCAATCATGATCACTACTATAGGTAACAGGCATAGGAACATCATCTAGTTCAGACTCATCAGCAAAAACTATGATAGGAGCAACATGCTCAGAGGAAGATACCGTTTCCTCTCTCCTTTTACTCCTCTTCTTTTTCTTATTCTTCTCCTCTTTAGGAGGGAGAGGCTTGAAAGGAAGCTTCTCCACATACCCTGGTTTATTGTTAGAGACAGTAGAAGAAACTTTGGAGGATTCCTCCTTTTCATTAATAAGAACAAAACTCATATTAGTCATGTCATGTTTTGGTAAAATATCATCTTTTATAAGATTTTGTATGTAAGTATTTGTGTGGCAATTATCAACACAATAAAGATGACACCCATACAGGACACAATTCATACCAAAAGCACTCATGTCTACCAAAGAAGTTTTTCTTGATAACTCTTCACACCCCAAAAACAATGTAAGTTCATCATGTTGATTATGAGTGATCGCGTTATCACAATACAAGCTTGCAACACTCATTGGATTAGAAAGGTTATCATTATGGCCTGAGCATTGAAAATTGAAATGACCCACTTCATAGCAGAGTTCACAAATAAAAGGATAGAGGGCACAAACTTTTTTACCAAGATCATCTAGAGCCTTATACCACGTTCTGGTTTTTTCATTCCAGTGGGTGATACAATATTCTTCTTCGATTTGATTCTTTTCACAAGGTATGCATACCACAAAAATTAACATGCTTATAAGAAATAGTACTTTCAGAAGTTTGAGCATGTTTATTGTTGGGGATATGCTATATGGGTATCCTCATAGCATGTCCTCTATCTGGATAACCCGGGTGACCCACAGTTGGTAGCATGGCCCATGGCCTGCTGGGCGGCCCAGTTAGATGGATCTAGAAGGGAGGCCCATGCCGGATAAAGGAAGGCTATGGTGGAGTCACCAGCGTACCCGGAGCCTTGGAGTACAAGACAAGCTAGACTAGTTATAGTCAGTATAGGACTCTATAACCTGTCCGGCTAGGACTTTTCCCTGTAACCCTAGGACCTGGCGACTATATAAGTCGGGCCTATGGGAGCCTTTAGGGCACGATCTTAGACGATCATAGACCAATTAGCTCATACCTCGCACAGCGAACCTATCTTTGTAACTCGGCGTATTGCCATTATAGTGATTTATAGTAGGAGTAAGATTCTGCCACCGTCATGGGATCTGAACCTAGGTAAGCTGTGTTACCTCGTACCCGTCAACCGTCTGCCTTCCCCCACGTCTCTAAGCACGCACTGTGAGGACCCCTCCATGGCGTACTCGTCGGCAATACCACGATAGTTGGCGCCCACCGTGGGGCAAGAGGCGCTTCAGGCTCTTCAGCGGGCGAGGACCAAGATCTTCGCGGGAATCGGCGAAACCGTAGCCATCGGTTGCGTTCTCTTCTCCGGCAACATTCTGATCGTCCCTCCCGATGAGTTCTGGATCCTGGCGAAGACGAACCCTACGCGGTGTTCGATTGTTCCTATCGGAGACATCCACCTCTTCATTGGCGAAACCGACTCGGGCACTAGTTCCCTGGGAGTCGGAGGAGCATGAAGACCCGCACGGACCGCCTACGGGCAGGATACGTTCGCGGAAGGATCAATGTCGGATCTCTCTTCAGAGTTTGTCGGCAAAGATCGGAAAATTCAAGGCCCACCCAAACCGCCCATGTGTAGGATATAACGGTGGAAGATCACTGCAAGTCCGCCGGCTTCGCCTGTGCGTCTGGACAACAGAGATCCAAGTTCGTCGGCGTGGTTACCATCTTCGATCTAGCGCGTCGTGTTCAGAGAGAGGGCGAAAACCCCTGTGATTACCTTGCCAGGTGGCTCCGTATACGAGCCGATCTGGCACATTGTTTTCTCCCTAATAGCAACAACACATCTATAACCTTAGAGATTTCTGTCACTTCTCTTAGATTAAATAGAGGCATGAACCCACTATCAAGCATAAATACCCTCCTCTTGGAGTCACTAGCATCTACTCGGCCAAGATAGCTACTAGAAACAGAGAGCATGCAAGATCACAACAAACATAGACATGATAGAATCAATAAGACAAAACCATTAATCAATCTGACATAGTAATATCAATATTCTTCGAATCCCCACAAACACAACATGCATGATTACAAATAGATGATCTTGATCATGAACTAAGCTCACAAGATCTAAACATGAAAGCACAAAGGAGGAGATACAACCATCTAGCTACTACATGGAGCTGTAGTCCAAGGTGGAACTACTCACGCTTCATACCGGAGGCTTGCATGATGATGAAGAAGGCCTCCGGGATGATCTCCCCTCCGGCAGGGTGCCGAGAAGAGCTTCAGATCCCCCCGATCTAGGTACGATGGTGGCGGCGGCTACGGACTGTTTTGTGGAAGATTGATCGGGTCCTTAGGGTTTTGGTATCGGGGGGTCTTTATAGATGAAGAGGCGAGGCAGGGGCACCAGGGGTGGCTACACCCCCAGGCACGGCTGGGCCTAGCCCGCGCGACCAGGGGGTGTGGCCCCCTGGTGGCTCCCCTCCGTCTCGTATTCAGGCTCCGTGTTCCCCTCGGTAAAATATTGACTTTGGCTTTTGTCCCGTCCAATTCCGAGAATATTGATTTTCTAACTTTTCTGGAACCAAAAAATAGAAGAAAACAGGCAACTGGCACTGTGGCAACTTGTTAATAGGTTAGTCTAGAAAAACATATAAAAACACCTCAAAGTAAAGACAAAGCAAAGCAAAGTAGATACTAAACAAGCATGTAGCATAAAAAATTATAGTTACGTGTACGACGTATCAACCGACACACCTAAAAATCGTACAATCATACCCTTTAGATCCTGCTATGTTTATGGACCATATATTCCTGATTTATGGGTTCATGTTTTCCTGTTTGTGCCGGATGGAACTGATATGGCTACAAGCTCAGTGGGGACCGATCATCCACCTAAATTTTTTATCGTGGGATGCAAGAAACGAAGTGGACAGGGATGGTATGCTAGACTATCTCATGATAAAGAAATGAAAACACCACAAGAAAAAAGGTTGGCCCGAGAAATCTGAAGCTCACGGTGTTAATGTAGATGTACCCCAATCCTCTATTGACCGAGTTACACTTGGAAAGAACACCTATATAGTAAATTGATGAATTGTCTACTCATGACTTATTTGTACATAGCCTCTTATGTGCCTAGTGCAATGACATGTACCCCTGCAAGCTCCATGAGTGTTGAACATATATAGCAAGGTGGGAATGTGGAACAGAAAAACATGAGGAAAAGGATGGTATGCTAGACTATCCAAAGATATGAGAGAAGAATACCTGCATCAGCTCCGAATGGGACGACTGCAAAAGAAAATTTCAACTCCTAATGTGAATATTGAACTACCTCAACCATCCAACTCGCAAATTTTGCGGGTAAAATACATCAACTAGCTACCTGCATGTACTACTGGCCATTCTAGATTATATTTTGTTGTATCTTGATGATTTGTACAGTTTTTTATAGATTGAAAATGGAGTTGATGCTTCTCTTATTAGTTTTGTTTTTTCTAATAGTATTGTTGTTTGCTGACATATTGTTCTATCAATCCCAGTCAAGAAATTTGTGGAAGTATGATCCAAATTAATTAAGGGTGGTAACTTCTGACGTGCGGAGCGAGGCTTGTCATCGGAGGGGGTGCAGGGGTGAAGCATCCCCTCCCCTCGCGGTATGGATTATTGAAGACCTAGCTTTCCACCATGTGAGATCTTGACGCATGTCTTAATAGGATTGATAGTATACCCATACTAACAAGTTGCAACTTATTTTCCGGAAGTTCGTCTGAAAAGAACTATGAGGTTAAGCGTGCTTGTCCTAGAGAAATTTGAGGATGGGTGACCGACTGAGAAGTGGGTACCAGGTGCACACGAGCGAGGACAAAGTACGCAGAAAAGACTAGTGTTGGTATGTGGGGTTAGTCTAGAGATCCTATTGAGCTGCCAGGAGTGATAGCTGCTGGTCCGGAGAGGCCAGGGTGTTACAAGTGGTATCAGAGCCAATCCTCACGGTTACATGGGCATGTGAGGGTCAATGGCATACATGTGGAGCATGGCGCATGTGGCCTGGAGTGGACACGTTATGTCACATGTGCCGGCACTGGACACACAGACGTATGCCAAGAGGGGACATTCATGGCTTGTGGTTGATTGACGAGGGCGTCGATCTTCTAAGGGTGGGTGTATGTGAGATCCTGACACGTGGCTTAATTGGATTGATAGTATACCCATACCAACAAGTTGTTACTTCTTTTCTCGAAGCTCATCTGAAAAAAACTCTGAGGTTAAGCGCTTGATCCGAAGCAATTAGAGATGGGTGACCGGCCGGGAAGTGGGTACCGGGTGCGCATGAGTAAGGACAAAGTGCGCAAAAAAGAATAGTGTTCGTATGTGTGGTTAGTCTAGAGATCCTATTGATCTACTAGGAGTGAAAGCCGTTGGTACGGAGAGGCCGAGGTGTTACAATACCTTCCGATCTAGCAATCTCTAGGCCTGATGTGCCCATGGGAGTTCGCCGGTGGAGCCTTTTGGAACTCAACACTCCAGCCATATAAATGAGGGGAAGCATCAAGCATGTCTTATTCTTCGTGCAGGAGGAACCCTAGGACCGCCTCCATTATTCAAACACACCAGCAGGCCTCCATGCTGCCGATCAGAACAACGAAGGAGAAAGCAAGGCAGCGCGAGAGATAAGTACCAAATCATATCATCTTAGGTCCAGATCGAATCCATCTCTCAGCGCGCCCCGCGACCAAACTTTTCCGCTCTAGCTCGCGCCCACCATGTCTAGAAAGTCCATGGCCTCATTGAAAGAACATTTCATGATCTCTAGTGTTTTGTGTTGGAGATATGCCCAAGAGGCAATAATAAAGTGGTTATTATCATATCTTCATGCTTATGATAAATGTTTACATACCATGCTATAATTGTATTAACAGGAAACATTAATACTTGTGTGATTTGTAAACATAAAAGAGTCCCTAGTAAAGCCTCTTGTTAAACTAGCTTGTTGGTTAATATATGATCATGGTTTCCTGATCATGAACATAGAAGATGTTATTAACAACAGGGTCATATCATTAGGAGAATGATGTGATGGACATACTCCTATAGTTAAGCGTAGCATAAAGATCAAGTCATTTAATATAGTTAATTTGCTATATGCTTTCTGATACATAGTAACCTAATTCCTCCGACCATGAGATCATGCTAATCACCATCACCGGAAGGATGCTTTGATGACATCAAACACCACACCGTAACTGGGTGGCTATAAAGGTGGCATTGAGTGTTCGTAAAGTATGTGTTGAGGCACATGGATCAAGAGTGGGATTTGTCCATCCATATGACGGATAGATATACTCTGGGCCCTCTCGGTGGAATGTCATCCAATTAGCTTGCAAGCATGTGACTGGCTCACAAGGGATCACATATCACGGGAATGAGAGAAGAGTATTTATCAGTAACGAGGTTGAACTAGGTATGCAGAGATACCGATGATCAAAATCTCGGATAAGTAAACTATCGTGAGACAAAGGGAAATTGGTATCGTATGTAAGTGGTTCATTCGATCGCAGAGTAATCATAGAAATATGTGGGAGCCATATGAATTTCCAGATTCCTCTATTGGTTATTGATCGGAGAAGTGTCTCGGTCATGTCCGCATAATTCATGAACCGTAGAGAGACACACTTAAGGATTCGATGGTGTTGAGTAGTTATGGAATGATGAGTAAGAGACCGAATGTTGTTCGGAGTCTCGTATGGGATCCGTGATATCATGAGGAGATCCGGAATGGTCCGGAGAATAAGATTCATATAAGGAAAGTCCTGTTTCGGAGTTCGGAAATGATTCCGGTGTTTTCACCAGGAATGTTCTAGAAGGGTCTGGAAGGTCCGACACTCCAGAGGGGAAGGGTACATGAATGTGTCATAACAATGTGGAATGGTTGCATCATGTACTAGGTCACTTGGCTGTGCAATATGGAGAGAGAAATCAAATCCAAGTTTGAAAGTCAAACGCCAATTTGAAAAGTCAAATCCGAAGTTTGCTTGGTGGAGGGAGAGTAGGAAACCTACTTGGGGAGGAAGTCCCACTCCCTCCACCCGCCAGCCAAGGAGGAGGAGTTGGAGGAGGACTCCCTCCTCCCAACCGGCCACCCTCCACCTATATAAGGAGGGGTAGGGTTGCCCCCTACCCACACAACTCCAAACCCTAGCTCTAAGGCGCCACCACCACCTTCAAGTGCTGATGCCGCCGCCACCTAGGGCTCCTCCCAAGTCGCCGAGTTGGGGTATCCCAAACCCTAGCCGCCAGATACACCTCTCCCATTGTTGCCCTCTAAACCCTAGATCACCAAGGCCTCTCTGATACTCCACCATACTCGCTCTGCCTTAAGGCGAAGCCCTGCGAGATCTCCCTTCTACTTCCGACACCACGTCATCGTGCTGCCGGAATCACGAGGAGAGTGCTACAACCTCCGCTGCCTGCGAGAACAAGGGAGAGGAAGGTCTTCATCGAGTACCAAACGTGTGACCGACTACGGAAGCGCTGCCGGAACGCAGTGCCGGAAGGATCGTCTACGCGATCTTGAGATCGGAAGTGTACGACTACATCATCCACGAGAATCTGCTCTCGTTAACCGCATTGGATCTTTGAGGGTTAGTACTCTATCGACTCGTTGCTGCAATCTAGTAGATAGATATTGGCTTATGTGTGTTCATGCGATAGAATTTTTTTTGTTTTCCATGCTACGAACCCCTACAGTGGTATTAGAGCCGTGTCTATATGTAGATCTGTTGCACGAGTAGAACACAATGGTTATTGTGGGTGTTGATACTTTTGTTGTCGATTGCTTCTTGTGTACTTTGCATCTTGCGGGATGGTGGGATGAAGCGGCCCGGTCTAACCTTACATGACATCGTTCATGAGACTTGCTCCACGTTTGACATGCAACTTGTATTGCATAAGTGGCTTTGCGGGTGCCTGTTTCTCCCAACATAGTTAAGATTCAATTTACAATGGGTGATTGGCAATACTAGTATCAACGTTGTGGTTCTTGTTCGTAAGTTAGAACGACACTTATTGAAAGCCCCAAACCACGTAAAACATGCAAAGAAAATTAGAGGCGTCTAACTTTGTTTTGCAGGGGTGTGCTGTGATGTGATATGGCTATGATTGTGATTATATATGATGTATGCAATGTTCCTTATTGTAAGTTGGCAACCGGCAGAAGCCATATGGTTGTCTTTTAATTCCGTTAAGACCCGCGTGTCTATTCAAAGTAGTTGTAATAGTTGATTCTGGTGGATGACAACCATGAAACGGCGCCATTGACCTTGACGCCACACCGGTGATGATGGAGATCATGTTCGTGCTTGAAGATGGAGATCGGAAGCACAAGAAGAAATGCCATATCATATCACATATTATGAATTGCATGTGATGTTAATCCTTTTATGCATCTTGTATTGCTTAGTTCACGACGGTAGCATTATAAGATGATCCCTCAAGCACACAATTTCAAGTTTTAAAGTGTTCATCCTTAGTAAGCACCGTTGCTAAAGCTATTTCGAAGCATCACGTGATGATCGGGTGTGTTAGATTCTGCGAGTGTATACAACGTGAGCAAGCCAGATTTTCTTATGCGGAAGCTAAGGTTTGATCTTGACGAGTCTAGCATGTACAGACATGGTCTCGGAACACGGATCACCGAAAGTTAAAGCATGAGTCATATAGTAAATATGATGAACATGTTGATTGTTCGCCATTGAAGCTACATCAACTCTCGTGATGATCGGTTTTGATGTGGTGGATTTGGTTCATGTGATCACTAAAACAATGTGAGGGATATTGTTTTGAGTGGGAGTTCAACAACAATATGATTAAAAGTTGAACACTATTTATCATAAATTAAATCGAAGTGAATTTGCATAGCTGTTGTAGTCATTGGCATCCGTTTACCACCTTGCGCTTAGTTATAATTGAGATGATAGAATTCTGGTTAGTTTCTTTACGAACTGGTATCGTATTGTTTTGAAGTGTTAATCTAAAGTTTAAAAGTCCCATTGCAAACTTTCACTAAGTTTTGATTACTCTGTGAAGTTTAATAGTTGGTATTAAATCAAGAGTAACAATTCCAGTGTTAGTATATAAGTATCATGTTTGTCTCCATGATTCTTGATATTCAAAAGATAGTTTCAATATCAAGGTAATATAGGAGTTGAAAGAGTTATTTCAGAAACCATCATGTATGGAAGATATTGCGATATCTGAAATGATGTTTTGGTTGCAACATCATAGAGTATAATATGGCAAAGTTTGTGTTCTCATATTTGATGAGAATTTACAAAAGGTTGGAGACACTAGTTGTCCTAATCCTCCAAAAGGTTTTGGAGAGTAACATTATACTCGCGATTCACCGTTATAAGCTAAAGGTAGCTTGATCATGAATTATTCCATGATAAGGGTGAATATTTGATGTAGGTAAAATGTTTACTACACCAAGAGATTACTAAAGAAAGGAATTTGAAAGAACACCAAACATTTGATGATGGTGATCTACTTCAAAGTGCAAGTCCAAAGACATTGGTATTTAACTATACATGCTTTGGACTATGTGTCATGTATATGGCTCCACTATTGATATTGATAGATTTTTTCAAACATAAAAAGAAATACTGAAAGAGAATCTCATAAATATATGGCAGAAAAGAAAAGACTAGAATTATTCAGCTTAGGTATATAGAGGATATACGCGTTATGGCCGTATTCTTTGCTTGTTAAATAATGTGGTTCTTAAGTATTGGATACTGAATTTGTTGGTATGAAACTTCATACGAAACAACAGAATTCATGAACTACAATGGCCTAAGTAACTAGCAAAAGAATATGTGATGATGTTCATCGAGAACAAATAAAGGATTATTGTGTTGCTCGTTAAACATCAAAGCTTGCTTCAAGATTTGTTTTATCAGGTATTATGAGAACAAAAGGGTTGTTCAAATAATTGCCGTAATCCATAAAAGATGGATGCTTTACAAATATCGTTGGAGAAATCACATCCATAAACTAGTGCTAAAAATGTCGAAAGACAAATTGATTGAAAGATCACTTTGGAAGTGACACCGCCGTTTAAATTATATTGGAAAGAAAACATGAAGAAACTCCATGTGGATGGAATTTTGGAGTCTTTTGATTTTTGATCAAATGACGCTTATGAAACTTTCCTAGAGATAATTAAAACTTCGTTCAAAGGCCAAAAGGGAACGAATGACTAGCTTATTGGAACTTCTACATATTGTTGTATGAAGTCCATTATGTGTAGTCAAGAGCGATGAATTTCAACTTCATATGCTTTCTCCGGAAATTTGAGAAAATATATGAATATTTACTTAATAAGGATGAAGTATGAAACATTTGAAAAGTTCAAAGACTTTCAAGATGAAGTGCAAAATCATTGTAACAAGAATATAAATAGTTTATGATAAGATCATAAAGGAAGATATTTGAGTTACAAGTTTAGCATAATACCTAAGATTTAAGGAATCGTTCCGTGGATTTGCATTTCCCGAAACGCCATAAGAGTATGGAGCGTTCGAGATATGTAATTAAACCTTGTTTGACATGGTAAGATCAAAGGTGTAATTCATAAAACTTCCATCATATTTTAAAGATTAATAGCTTTAGAGACTACCGTTTTTCCACTGAAAAGAGCTCCATCATAATCCGTTGAAATGACCCCATATAAAGTTATGGTTTGGGATAAAACCCAAGTTGTCCTTTCTTAAACATTGGTATGCTATGCATAAGAAAGATGTTTGCAACCAAAGTAGGATGAACCTGTCTTTGTATGTTATTTCGAATAACTGTTAAGTATTCCTCCATAACATCAGAGACAAAAGTGTTTGTCGCTTAGAACGTCAAGTTTCTTTGAGAAGGAATTTTTCGTGAAAAGATAAGTGGGAGGACAATAGAACTTTGATAAGGTTAAAAGAACCTTAGCTATATGTGCAAAGTTGCACAACACCGAATAGTGTTCCGGAGACAGCAACAATGCTCATGGCTCACGTGCCTCAAAGGTTGTGGTTACGGAGGTCAAATTTTCTATTGAACCAAGTAGGTCGGGTAAACAATCAAATACCAAGATTTGAGGGTTGAATCATTATTTGAGAATAATGAACAGACTACATGCAAAGAAGCGGTGATGGGCCCTGACTCCATAAAATGGCTTGAAGCCATAAAATCCGTGATAGTTCCATACACGAGAAATCAAGCTTTGAACTTAAAGGACCCTCGAGAAAGGTGTAAGACCTTACAGTCGTGTTTGGATCTATAAAGAAATAGACATGGATGTTTCACATCTATGAAATAGTCGACATGTTGGGAAAGAGTTCACAACAATGTTCAAAGGTTGTATATGACAAGATTTGATCTTTCATAAGTGATATTTAGTCTAGACGGATTAATGTAGCAACCACTACATATAATTTTGTTATGTGGTAGTTGAATAAACAAAACAAGTTCTTCTAATAGAATTGTTACCTAGGACGTGTGCATAACATGGTCCAAAGGGTTTTGTTAATTCAAAGGATGCTAAAAAGCATATGCAAACTTCAATGGTTAAAGTGAGCATCGCAGAGTTGGAATCTTCACCATGATGAAATTGTTAAAGGAGTTTAAATTCGTCAGAGACAATGAAGATGCTTGCATTTGCAAGAAATTAAGTGGGAGCGCTAAGACATGTTTTTAATACATTATGTGGAGGACATATTGTTGATTGGAAATGATGTATCTTTTATTAACACATATTAATAATTTCATCCCGATGAAAGACTTAGGCAAAACCCAAATATTTGGCATCAATAGACGCTAATATGGTTGTGCCAAAAGTACATAAATGATGTATTGAATGAGTTCAATATAGAAACTACAAGAAAGGTTCTTGTCGCACATAAAGGATTGAATGAGTTCAATATTGATGATATATTCAAGTGTATTAACACTTGGTAAGTGAAACAAAGATTCAAGTATAATTTGATACTTGATGTATGAAATCACAAAGAGTATTTATATCAATCATACTGTGATATGTACAAATCCAGATATGTCCTATGCTCCAAATGTTATGAGCATATACCAACCAGAATGATTCATAAGATGATCATTGGATGATAGTAAGGATATTCTGATGATCTTTTGGAAGAACTAAGATTATATTATTTTGTAGAAGTGGCAAATAGATGGTTAGTTCATTGTAAAAATACTACATTGATACTAGTTTTGTCACAAAGTACAAATTAAGTTTATCTCAATCTAAACTAAGGGTGGCACAATATAATGGAAAGTAAGTTCCATAATGGATTTGGATGAGTTCCAAAGTTAAGACATTATGACAGATACTACAACAAAAGGCTAAGTATATGACTGCTATTATAGCAGCTAAAGAGGGCATTTGTGTCAAGTAGTTTGTTATCAAACTAGGTGTAGTTCACAGCGGGATAATACTATGAAGATATATTGTACGACAATATTATCAACATGTTTTAACCCCAAAGAACAATAGGTCTCACCAAAGGACCAAATTTATACAACGCCATCTCATTAGAGAATGAGTGATGCGTAGAGACGCAAAGACATGATATTACACACGGACCTGGAAGTGTCAGATCCGGAGATCAGTTGACCACTAGCAATCGTGTACATACAACACCAGAAAGCCATAGGTGTTGAATACACAAAGGTTTGAAACTATATTATTGACTCTAGTGCAAGTGGGAGATTGTTGGAGATATGCCCAAGAGGCAATAATAAAGTGGTTATTATCATATCTTCATACTTATGCTAAATGTTTACATACCATGCTATAATTGTATTAACAATAAACATTAATACTTGTGTGATTTGTAAACATAAAAGAGTCCCTAGTAAAGCCTCTTATTAAACTAGCTTGTTGGTTAATATATGATCATGGTTTCCTGATCATGAACATAGAGATGTTATTAACAACAGGGTCATATCATTAGGAGAATGATGTGATGGACATACTCCTATAGTTAAGCATAGCATAAAGATCAAGTCATTTAATATAGTTTATTTGCTATAAGCTTTCTGATACATAGTAACATGTGGCATCCCGCAAAACCACTTCTAGAAAATCGCGTTGAATTTGTGCATTGCATCGTCATCATCATGCATTGTTTGCCAAAACTGTTTTCGCAAAGCCCGTTTTGTTGTATAAAACGCCCCGTCTTTTATTCAAACGCCAAAACCGGGTCCCCGAAATATTTTGTTTTGGCCGCTACCGGGTTGCAGACGGCCCGTTTAAATCAAATAAAATATTTATTTATTTTAGCGGGGGCAGTCGGACGGGCCAACTCGACCCGAACGACCACCCCCAGATTTTATAAATCGGTCCAAACCTGGCCGCCCCATCTAAACTCCTAAACCCACCTAAAACTCTACCCACGACCCCTGGCCACCTCACCCTGCCCAATCCCCATGTGCCACCTCACTTTCCTCTCTCCCTCACCCTATCCTACACTGACACGTCACTCCCTCACCCCCCTCTCTCTCTCTCCCTCTCTCCCTTCCCTCTCTCTCCCTCTCAGGCCACTCCGCCCCCAAACACGCACACACTACACGCGCGCGCGCTGGCCCACCCCGACCGCATCTCCTCACACGCCTCTGCCAGTCCCTCCCCTGCCTGTGGGACCCGCCTGCCCTGGCCCCACGTCCGGCCCACCACTCCCCAGTTCCTGTTCCTCTTCCCCACGTTCCTTTCTCTCTCTGAGCCCGCACGCAGCCGCCCAGCGCCTCGCTCCCGCACGCCTCCTCCCACCTCGCTCGCTCCTCCCCTCACCGCCATTGCTCGCCGCGGCCCTCCTCCATCCTCTCACCGCGCCGCCTGCGCCTCCCCTCCGCACCACCGCCTTCACCACCCCCCTGCCGCTCGCTCGCTCCCAGGGCCTCTCCCCAACCTCCGCGCGCCGCCAAGCTCCCTCGCCGCCAGGCCGCGCGCCGGCGCGCCCGCGTCCTCCTCGGCCTTGCCCCCCGCCCCTCGCGACACGAGCGCCCGCCGGAGCCATCACAGCGCCCCTCCGCCGGAGCCTCCCGTCGCCGCGTCGGCCGAGCTCGCCGCGGAAGCTCCTCCCCGCCTGCCTGCGGCCCGCCCCTACGCAGCAACCGCCGTCCGCCTCGCGCCCTGCCTCGCACCCCTCCCCTCCTCTGCGACCTCACCGACGAGCCCCCACGTCGGAGCCGCGTCGGCCCCGACCCGCATCTCCTTCTCCGGCCGCCGCCGTGCCCCACCTCCGCACCGCCCGACGTCGCCTCCCCCTCACCGGCTCTGCTTTTTCCCCTTCCCCGCACCTCGCTGGCGCCCGAGACCGCCGGACTTCCTCCGCCGACGCCACGGTCTGCCCCATGGCCGTCCACCGCCCCTCCACGTCGAGCTCGCCGTCGGGCCACCTCCCGCCGATCACGTCCTCCCGTGCACGCGCCGCCGCCCAGCTTCTGCCCGCCGCCCAGCGCCGGCCCTGGCCGCACCCTCGACCCGCGCCGCCCTCTGTCCGCGTCGGACGCCGCTCGTCCCCGCCGGCGGCTGACCCTCCCGTCCGTGTGCCACACAGGCAGCCGCTGCGGTTCCTCCCTGCCGTGTCCGTTTGCCTGTCGCAGACGCGCGTGCACGCTGTGCTGAAAACGTGTCGCGAGTACGTCCAACACCAAGGTTCCGAAGAGGAGCTAACATCAACCGGGGATCCGACAAGTTCCGCCGACAAGACCCCCTGCCAAGATCTTCTCGGGACATCGAGCTCGCCATCGCGAAGGACAAGCGCGCCTTCATGGAACCGAAGACACGGAAACCGCAAGACCTGCTTCTCGGACGCCCCACGGACTCGGAGAAAACCCCTCGACACGCCAAGTCCGCCTCACGAACCCCGGAGACCAAGCCTCGACACCCCGAACCCGGTACCGCGTCAAGATCGCCTTCTCGGACCCCGTTGACGCCAAGTTCTTCGCCGATGCGACAAGGCCTTCGACAAGACAAGGAATGCCAAGTGTTTCACCCCGGACACCGAGTCCGCCGAGAACCCCCGATGCGACAAGTGCTTCACCCCGAATGCCATGATCGTCGACATGACCCGAAGACCGCGAATGTGACAAGAACGGCCCCGACGCAGAACGCCAAGTACCTCTTCCCAGAACGCAAGATCTGCCCCGTTACCGCGAGCGAGAGAACGATCCCGCCGAGCCCGAACCGTCGAATCCCGGACCCTGAGACCGACCCCGGACCCCGAACCCCGGAACCCAAGATCGTCGAGCCCCCTCTGATGTGTGACCCCTTTTCCTCGAACCCTATTTTATAACATATCAATTTGTTGCACATTAAATTGTTCATCTCGCATGCATATTTGTGTGGTTTGGGGGCCTTATGCCGATTCACCTAATAATTAAATATGGGGCCCATATGCGGGCAAATCTAGTCTCATATCGGCCTCATTTAAACTTGTGTAGCGAACCGGTGCTATCTTTACCATGCTAAAACAACTTTTAATCTGCGGGGGTTCTGAACAACATGAACCACCTAATAATTAATTGACGGGACCCCGGTTCCACTTAATATGACCTAATTGCATCGCACCTTGCCATGCCATACATCACACATGCATCATGCCGATCTTCTGCCGTGTATTAAATATTGCATCCGGTGTTTCTTCTAGTGTTTTGCTTCTTCGCGGATAAGGCCGTTGAGTTGATGTGAGCTTCGCCCCGATCTTCGGTTGGACCTTCGACAATGTTTTCAGGCGAGCATCTCCCCCTTTCTACCTATCTTACTTTTATAGTCTTTATTCCCTCCTGTTGATCTATTGCTATCTGTGTTGCGATGCTCTAGTTTTCCGTACCCGTGATATCCCTTGCAGCCCTATATTGCCTTGGACACATCCTATTACCTGTGGTTTGGTAGATAGTTGGACTTGCGTGTCGTAGTCGCTTGCTCAAGTGCTGTTGTGTGTCGTCATATGCCACAGTTGTTGATGTATTGCCGCAAGTTGATGTTGGAGATGATTCTAGTTTTACTTATCGTCACTTTAATTTCTGTTTAACAACTAAAATTGATTAAGCAGAGGCATCGGTGGGTGATAGATAATATTTGGTTTCCGAATGCCCACTTGTGTCCCGTAAGACCCCGAGTACTTGATTCCTGTTCCTTGATTTATCGCGCTATCCACATCCGGGAGGTATATGGGACCCCCCTGAGCCAGAGCTTGATTCCGTCTTATTTCTTGGGGCCACAAACTAGTTTGGGGCTTTATTACTATCCTGTACTTATGCCATGTTTTACTGCTTTATTTACGATTGTGCGAGGTACTGCACACTGTACTGTTTAGGATCGGGACACGATTCCGCGGTGTCGACAAGCCCCGTTTGGGGTTCCCAGTCGTTCACAGCCGTCTACCCAGACCTTGAGTCCGTCTCGGAGCTAGCTTACTTCGTTGCGGGTAGCTTAACGGGGTGGCCCCCTGAAATATTTCTGAATCCTGTGATTGCTTTGTCGTGAAGGCCTCGTTGGGTTTTGATTTGGTTTTTCCGAGGTTGATCGAGTGTGTGTTGCTATTGGTGCACCCCGGCCGGTTAAAACTTTCTGAAAGCCGTGTCCGCGGTTATGGACGACTTGGAGCACAGTTTCTCGATCATAGACAAGCATAACTAAAGTTTACTGTTATAAATTGACTTGTATCTGATATGACTAGTAATCAGCTTCAACTACAACGGAATGGCTAACTAAAACTGCCAACAATTGCTTGCTTGTGTGGTCGCTTGCGACCATTGTACCTGACTAGTAAATATTGCAACTACAACGGAATGGCTGAATAAAAGTACCAACAACTGCTGGGTTTTGGGTTATCTCATGCTAAGTGTATCTGACTAGTAAGTGTTGCCACTATAACAGAATGATTAACTAAAAGTGCCCACTGCTTATTTTATCAGGATGATTATCTATACCTGACTAGTAATTGCTGCAACGATAACTGAATAAATAAAACCGCCAACCGTGTGAGTTCCTCGGTTGACTTCCTCGTTTGGTCTCGAGGGGGAAACACCAGGATGGGTTTGTTTGGTGTTAGCTTCAGGTTGGATCAGGATAGGTCATTCTTACCCCTCTCTGATTGACGCCAGTTGTATCGAGTCTCTATAGGTTGTTTAGTGCATGCTGCCGCTGCCGCTTCAGTCCACCATACCTATGTAGGCGAGGACCGCCGAATTCTAGCCTCGCCGTGTACTGGCCTCAGTACTGACGCTCCTTCTTTGTTTTTCTGCTTTGCCTTTGTCGGCACCCCTTTTGTTAAGCAGGTTTTGAGATCGATGCCGTTAGCAGGGTTACCCTTCCGGCTTGGCCTGGGCAGGGTTATGGACGCCATTGGTTATTCTTCAGGGCTCTTAGCCCCATTTGCATCTTGTCCGTAGTCGGACGCTCGATCATTTTCAAGGTGATTTGGATCTTTGTACATTATTTTCGTATTCTTGACTCGTGGAGTCGCCGGTATATATATCTGTTCTGTGGGTCCCATCGAGGACTGTTGTGTAATGTTATTACTTCGTTTTCCACCCGCACGAAAGTGCCTGGTGGGCACCTTTGAATCGTTTCTATGCGGGTTTGGCGAATTTTGCTCAAACTTGCATAGGTCCGATTCTGAGGGTGTTACAGAGTGGTATCAGAGCTCAGCAGTTGCGATACCCCACAAGTCCAGCCTGTAGGATAACCTAGCTAACGGCCGAAGTAGAGTGTCAAAACTATTTTGCAAAATCGGTTGGATAGTTCTGGATAGGTCTGATTTTACTCCTTACCCCTCTGCTGCTCTCCTCTCACCTCTACGTGTTTTGAATCTGCTCTCTTCTCTTTCTTCGAGTCCAGGAATTCTCGTGGTTGGGTTTCCGTCGTACCTTCAGGGTTTCGCTTTCTCCTCTGTTAACGGTGATCTATCATCCGGTGTTCAAGCTGCCTGAGGAATCCGTCTACTGCGGTACCATTCTTTGTTCCTTGTTTGTGCCTTCCGGTGTTCCGACGCGACAACATCCTCTATGCCAGATCCGATGCAGAGTCTGCATCACCCCTTTGTTTCCAAACCTCGCTTGTCGAGATCTTCAGTCTAATTCCGAGAGTTGGTCGCATAATCCGCCTATTCGTGTGCAGGGTAATGGTTTGGGTGCGGGATGGAGTAGCTACCATACCACTACTCTTATCATTCGCTCTTGTACATCGAATCAGTGGGTCCAGCGGTTTTGCTCCGTTCACGGAAGTTAGGGGTGGCTTAATTTGTTGATACCTCTACCTTCGACCTTTTGTTACCGGAGAGTTCTCTCGACGATCACGGACAACGACCTCTTGTTAGTGGTGTCGCGAGGATCTACACGAAGTGCGAGAAGACGCAGATCGCCGACCTTCCTTCCGGTACCATGAGGCGGATCTCGAGGGCGAGATCCCTTGTTAGTGGTGTCGAATTGTGGCATCCCGCAAAACCACTACTAGAAAATCGCGTTGAATTTGTGCATTGCATCGTCATCATCATGCATTGTTTGCCAAAACTGTTTTCGCAAAGCCCGTTTTGTTGTATAAAACGCCCCGTCTTTTATTCAAACGCCAAAACCGGGTCCCCGGAATATTTTGTTTTGGCCGCTACCGGGTTGCAGACGGCCCGTTTAAATCAAATAAAATATTTATTTATTTTAGCGGGGGCAGTCGGACGGGCCAACTCGACCCGAACGACCACCCCCAGATTTTATAAATCGGTCCAAACCTGGCCGCCCCATCTAAACTCCTAAACCCACCTAAAACTCTACCCACGACCCCTGGCCACCTCACCCTGCCCAATCCCCATGTGCCACCTCACTTTCCTCTCTCCCTCACCCTATCCTACACTGACACGTCACTCCCTCACCCCCCTCTCTCTCTCTCCCTCTCTCCCTTCCCTCTCTCTCCCTCTCAGGCCACTCCGCCCCCAAACACGCACACACTACACGCGCGCGCGCTGGCCCACCCCGACCGCATCTCCTCACACGCCTCTGCCAGTCCCTCCCCTGCCTGTGGGACCCGCCTGCCCTGGCCCCACGTCCGGCCCACCACTCCCCAGTTCCTGTTCCTCTTCCCCACGTTCCTTTCTCTCTCTGAGCCCGCACGCAGCCGCCCAGCGCCTCGCTCCCGCACGCCTCCTCCCACCTCGCTCGCTCCTCCCCTCACCGCCATTGCTCGCCGCGGCCCTCCTCCATCCTCTCACCGCGCCGCCTGCGCCTCCCCTCCGCACCACCGCCTTCACCACCCCCCTGCCGCTCGCTCGCTCCCAGGGCCTCTCCCCAACCTCCGCGCGCCGCCAAGCTCCCTCGCCGCCAGGCCGCGCGCCGGCGCGCCCGCGTCCTCCTCGGCCTTGCCCCCCGCCCCTCGCGACACGAGCGCCCGCCGGAGCCATCACAGCGCCCCTCCGCCGGAGCCTCCCGTCGCCGCGTCGGCCGAGCTCGCCGCGGAAGCTCCTCCCCGCCTGCCTGCGGCCCGCCCCTACGCAGCAACCGCCGTCCGCCTCGCGCCCTGCCTCGCACCCCTCCCCTCCTCTGCGACCTCACCGACGAGCCCCCACGTCGGAGCCGCGTCGGCCCCGACCCGCATCTCCTTCTCCGGCCGCCGCCGTGCCCCACCTCCGCACCGCCCGACGTCGCCTCCCCCTCACCGGCTCTGCTTTTTCCCCTTCCCCGCACCTCGCTGGCGCCCGAGACCGCCGGACTTCCTCCGCCGACGCCACGGTCTGCCCCATGGCCGTCCACCGCCCCTCCACGTCGAGCTCGCCGTCGGGCCACCTCCAGCCGGTCACGTCCTCCCGTGCACGCGCCGCCGCCCAGCTTCTGCCCGCCGCCCAGCGCCGGCCCTGGCCGCACCCTCGACCCGCGCCGCCCTCTGTCCGCGTCGGACGCCGCTCGTCCCCGCCGGCGGCTGACCCTCCCGTCCGTGTGCCACACAGGCAGCCGCTGCGGTTCCTCCCTGCCGTGTCCGTTTGCCTGTCGCAGACGCGCGTGCACGCTGTGCTGAAAACGTGTCGCGAGTACGTCCAACACCAAGGTTCCGAAGAGGAGCTAACATCAACCGGGGATCCGACAAGTTCCGCCGACAAGACCCCCTGCCAAGATCTTCTCGGGACATCGAGCTCGCCATCGCGAAGGACAAGCGCGCCTTCATGGAACCGAAGACACGGAAACCGCAAGACCTGCTTCTCGGACGCCCCACGGACTCGGAGAAAACCCCTCGACCCGCCAAGTCCGCCTCACGAACCCCGGAGACCAAGCCTCGACACCCCGAACCCGGTACCGCGTCAAGATCGCCTTCTCGGACCCCGTTGACGCCAAGTTCTTCGCCGATGCGACAAGGCCTTCGACAAGACAAGGAACGCCAAGTGTTTCCGAGTCCGCCGAGAACCCCCGATGCGACAAGTGCTTCACCCCGAATGCCATGATCGTCGACATGACCCGAAGACCGCGAATGTGACAAGAACGGCCCCGACGCAGAACGCCAAGTACCTCTTCCCAGAACGCAAGATCTGCCCCGTTACCGCGAGCGAGAGAACGATCCCGCCGAGCCCGAACCGTCGAATCCCGGACCCTGAGACCGACCCCGGACCCCGAACCCCGGAACCCAAGATCGTCGAGCCCCCTCTGATGTGTGACCCCTTTTCCTCGAACCCTATTTTATAACATATCAATTTGTTGCACATTAAATTGTTCATCTCGCATGCATATTTGTGTGGTTTGGGGGCCTTATGCCGATTCACCTAATAATTAAATATGGGGCCCATATGCGGGCAAATCTAGTCTCATATCGGCCTCATTTAAACTTGTGTAGCGAACCGGTGCTATCTTTACCATGCTAAAACAACTTTTAATCTGCGGGGGTTCTGAACAACATGAACCACCTAATAATTAATTGACGGGACCCCGGTTCCACTTAATATGACCTAATTGCATCGCACCTTGCCATGCCATACATCACACATGCATCATGCCGATCTTCTGCCGTGTATTAAATATTGCATCCGGTGTTTCTTCTAGTGTTTTGCTTCTTCGCGGATAAGGCCGTTGAGTTGATGTGAGCTTCGCCCCGATCTTCGGTTGGACCTTCGACAATGTTTTCAGGCGAGCATCTCCCCCTTTCTACCTATCTTACTTTTATAGTCTTTATTCCCTCCTGTTGATCTATTGCTATCTGTGTTGCGATGCTCTAGTTTTCCGTACCCGTGATATCCCTTGCAGCCCTATATTGCCTTGGACACATCCTATTACCTGTGGTTTGGTAGATAGTTGGACTTGCGTGTCGTAGTCGCTTGCTCAAGTGCTGTTGTGTGTCGTCATATGCCACAGTTGTTGATGTATTGCCGCAAGTTGATGTTGGAGATGATTCTAGTTTTACTTATCGTCACTTTAATTTCTGTTTAACAACTAAAATTGATTAAGCAGAGGCATCGGTGGGTGATAGATAATATTTGGTTTCCGAACGCCCACTTGTGTCCCGTAAGACCCCGAGTACTTGATTCCTGTTCCTTGATTTATCGCGCTATCCACATCCGGGAGGTATATGGGACCCCCCTGAGCCAGAGCTTGATTCCGTCTTATTTCTTGGGGCCACAAACTAGTTTGGGGCTTTATTACTATCCTGTACTTATGCCATGTTTTACTGCTTTATTTACGATTGTGCGAGGTACTGCACACTGTACTGTTTAGGATCGGGACACGATTCCGCGGTGTCGACAAGCCCCGTTTGGGGTTCCCAGTCGTTCACAGCCGTCTACCCAGACCTTGAGTCCGTCTCGGAGCTAGCTTACTTCGTTGCGGGTAGCTTAACGGGGTGGCCCCCTGAAATATTTCTGAATCCTGTGATTGCTTTGTCGTGAAGGCCTCGTTGGGTTTTGATTTGGTTTTTCCGAGGTTGATCGAGTGTGTGTTGCTATTGGTGCACCCCGGCCGGGTAAAACTTTCTGAAAGCCGTGTCCGCGGTTATGGACGACTTGGAGCACAGTTTCTCGATCATAGACAAGCATAACTAAAGTTTACTGTTATAAATTGACTTGTATCTGATATGACTAGTAATCAGCTTCAACTACAACGGAATGGCTAACTAAAACTGCCAACAATTGCTTGCTTGTGTGGTCGCTTGCGACCATTGTACCTGACTAGTAAATATTGCAACTACAACGGAATGGCTGAATAAAAGTACCAACAACTGCTGGGTTTTGGGTTATCTCATGCTAAGTGTATCTGACTAGTAAGTGTTGCCACTATAACGGAATGATTAACTAAAAGTGCCCACTGCTTATTTTATCAGGATGATTATCTATACCTGACTAGTAATTGCTGCAACGATAACTGAATAAATAAAACCGCCAACCGTGTGAGTTCCTCGGTTGACTTCCTCGTTTGGTCTCGAGGGGGAAACACCAGGATGGGTTTGTTTGGTGTTAGCTTCAGGTTGGATCCGGATAGGTCATTCTTACCCCTCTCTGATTGACGCCAGTTGTATCGAGTCTCTATAGGTTGTTTAGTGCATGCTGCCGCTGCCGCTTCAGTCCACCATACCTATGTAGGCGAGGACCGCCGAATTCTAGCCTCGCCGTGTACTGGCCTCAGTACTGACGCTCCTTCTTTGTTTTTCTGCTTTGCCTTTGTCGGCACCCCTTTTGTTAAGCAGGTTTTGAGATCGACGCCGTTAGCAGGGTTACCCTTCCGGCTTGGCCTGGGCAGGGTTATGGACGCCATTGGTTATTCTTCAGGGCTCTTAGCCCCATTTGCATCTTGTCCGTAGTCGGACGCTCGATCATTTTCAAGGTGATTTGGATCTTTGTACATTATTTTCGTATTCTTGACTCGTGGAGTCGCCGGTATATATATCTGTTCTGTGGGTCCCATCGAGGACTGTTGTGTAATGTTATTACTTCGTTTTCCACCCGCACGAAAGTGCCTGGTGGGCACCTTTGAATCGTTTCTATGCGGGTTTGGCGAATTTTGCTCAAACTTGCATAGGTCCGATTCTGAGGGTGTTACATAACATAATTCCTTCGACCATGAGATCATGCTAATCACCATCACCGGAAGGATGCTTTGATGACATCAAACACCACACCGTAACTGGGTGGCTATAAAGGTGGCATTGAGTGTCCGGAAAGTATGTGTTGAGGCACATGGATCAAGAGTGGGATTTGTCCATCCATATGACGAATAGATATACTCTGGGCCCTCTCGGTGGAATGTCATCCAATTAGCTTGCAAGCATGTGACTGTATCACAAGGGATCACATATAACGGGAACGAGAAAAGAGTACTTATCAGTAACGAGGTTGAACTAGGTATGCAGAGATACCGACGATCAAAATCTCAGATAAGTAAACTATCGTGAGACAAAGGGAAATTGGTATCGTATGTAAGTGGTTCATTCGATCGCAAAGTAATCGTAGAAATATGTGGGAGCCATATGAATTTCCAGATTCCTCTATTGGTTATTGATCGGAGAAGTGTCTCGGTCATGTCCGCATAATTCACGAACCGTAGGGAGACACACTTAAGGATTCGATGTTGTTGAGTAGTTATGGAATGATGAGTAAGAGACCGAATGTTGTTCGGAGTCTCGTATTGGATCCGGGATATCACGAGGAGATCTGGAATGGTCCGGAGAATAAGATTCATATAAGGAAAGTCCTGTTTCGGAGTTCGGAAATGATTCCGGTGTTTTCACCAGGAATGTTCTAGAAGGGTCTGGAAAGTCCGACGCTCTGGAGGGGAAGGGTACATGAATGTGTCATAACAATGTGGAATGGTTGCATCATGTACTAGGTCACTTGGCTATGCAATATGGAGAGAGAAATCAAATCCAAGTTTTAAAGTCAAACGCCAATTTGAAAAGTCAAATCCGAAGTTTGCTTGGTGGAGGGAGAGTAGGAAACCTACTTGGGGAGGAAGTCCCACTCCCTCCACCCGTCGGCCAAGGAGGAGGAGTTGGAGGAGGACTCCCTCCTCCCAACCGGCCACCCTCCACCTATATAAGGAGGGGTAGGGCTGCCCCCTACCCACACAACTCTAAACCCTAGCTCTAAGACGCCACCACCACCTTCAAGTGCTGCTGCCGCCGCCACCTAGGGCTCCTCCCAAGTCGCCGAGTTGGGGTATCCCAAACCCTAGCCGCCGGCTACACCTCTCCCATTGGTTCCCTCTAAACCCTAGATCCACTAAGGCCTCTCTCATACTCCACCATACTCGCTCTGCCTTAAGGCGAAGCCCTGCGAGATCTCCCCTCTACTTCCGACACCACGTCGTCGTGCTGTCGGAATCACGAGGAGAGTGCTACAACCTCCGCTGCCTGCTGGAACAAGGGAGAGGAAGGTCTTCATCGAGTACCGAACGTGTGACCGTCTACGAAAGTGCTGCCGGAACGCAGTGCCGGAAGGATCGTCTACGCGATCTTGAGATCGAAAGTGTATGACTACATCATCCACGAGAATCTGCTCTCGTTAACCGCTTTGGATCTTCGAGGGTTAGTACTCTATCGACTCGTTGCTGTAATCTAGTAGATAGATCTTGGCTTATGTGTGTTCGTGCGATAGATTTTTTTTTGTTTTCCATGCTACGAACCCCTGCATTTTGTGTGTTAGATAATAATATCAAGGATTATTTAATGTGCGTTGAAGTGTTGTAGGTCTTAGCACAATCAAAAGGACCTCAAAGGTGTTTGGGGGGGGGGGCAGATCATCCACCCCTGCCACGGGCCGGATAATCCGCCCTCCCCTAATCGACAAAGGAAGCAAGGGCGCGACTCACTGCTTGGGGTGGATGATCCCTTGGATTGTCTGGCTTGGGCCGGAGTTTTTGCCCAAGCCGGATAATCTGCCCCCAGGAGTTTTGCAACGGGAGCCACGACGCGGCGCACTGCATGGGGGGCGGATAATCCCTCGGATTTTCCGGCCCTAGGGCGGATGATACGCCCAATTTGCATCACCTTTCTATATCATAATCTACCTCTATTCATTGATATTTGTCTTATTATGACGTATTACTTATGGCTTTTCATCTGTTTATGCATGTTGGATGATTCTTGGAGGATGAACTGCCGGAGTCTGGATTCTGATGGAAAATAAGGCGTTTCAGTGCAATTTCGCGAAGATCAGAAAAATACCAGAAAAATATGAAAACATATTATTTTCCCAGAAGACGAAGGAGGCCAGAAGGAGGAGCGAAGAGGGGCCGCAGGGGGCCCACACCCCCCTAGGCAAGGGTCCCCCTGGGCCGCGCCTAGGGAGGTGTGGCCCACCTTCCTGGCTCCCGACTCCGCCCCTTCGCCTATATCTTCCCTACAGAACCCTAAGCCTGAGGGAGCGACCATAGATAGATTTCCGCCACCTCTGGGGGGCGGAAAACACCGAGAGAGAAAGATCTCTCCGGCAGACAGATTTCTGCCGGGGGAATTCCTTCTCGGAGAGGGGAGACCGTCACCATCAACACCATCGTAAAGCTAGGCTTCATCGGGATCATCATCATCCACACCATCGTCTCCATCATCACCATCATCACCACTCCGTCCCGCTGTAACAATTGTGTTAGATATTGCTTTAATTCTTAGGGGAAACTTTCCCGGTGTTAATTACTATTGTAGTTGATGCTTGTGAGTGGAACCAATGGATTATTGTTTATGTTCAGATTGTTATCCATTACCATATCATATTTGATATTGATCCATATGATGTCTTGTGAGTAGTTCGTTGTGTTCTTGAGGACATGGGAGAAGTCATGTTGTTAGTAGTGAATCCGTGATGAGTTATTATTCAATGGTTTAGTATTTAAGTTGTGGTGCTATTCTTCTAGTGGTGTCATGTGAACGTCGACTACATGATACTTCACCATTTATGGGCCTAGGGGAATGCATTGTGTATTTGGCTACTAATTGTGGGGTTGTCGGAGTGACAAAAACCTAAACCCCCGTTAGGACACCTTTGCACAAGGGAGCGTAGGATCTCAGAGTTTAAGGTTGTGGTTAGATTTATATCTTAATTCCTTTCCTGTAGTTACAAATGTTTGCAGGGGGTTTAATCACAAGTATGTATTAGTCCAAGGAAGGTCGGTATGTTAGCACAGGTTCACCCACACAACACTTACAACACCAGAGAAGAGTACTCAACTATTTGAAGCGAAAACACTTGACAGAATTCCCATGTGTTCTCGAGAACGTTTGGTCCTTATAAGTATTTCCACTGGCTTGTCCTTTGCCAAGAAAGGATTGGGCCACTTGCTCCGTTTGTTCGTTGTCTTTATTACTTGCTCTTTGTTTTGTTGCCTTATCAGAAAACCACTAAAAATTTGTTTGCTAAGTATTCACAGGGATTTCCTGCTACATACCATTGTTAAACATCTTCTGCTCCTTGTTGGGATCGACACTCCTATTTATCGAAAGTACTGCGATACACCCCCTATACTTGTGGGTCATCGGCGGACAATCCGCCCCTTGGGAGGGCGGATTATCTGCCCCCTCGAGGAAATTCATCAAGACAAACACAGCGTGGTGTATTGTGTGTGTGTGTGGGGGGGGGGATTTTGCCCTAGACTTTTCGGCTCTGGGCGGATTTTCCCCCCAAGGGGGGTAATCTGCCCCTAGTGGGGGCGCATAATCCCCCCAAACTTCTCCAACGACCAGTTCTGGGCAAGGGTATTTAAACCCATCTCTCCCCTCCTGCCAGAACTATGGATTCATTCGAAAGAAACAAGACCTGTTCTTCAAGTTCCAACAAAGATATCTCCACCTTCACCCACCCAAAGGCCTCGATCTTTGGGGAATCGAAGGAGGAGGGCTCGATCTTCATCAACAGCAGTCAAGCACTTCACTTCCCCTTCATTCACTTGGAGGATTCTCGATCTAGTATTTCTTGCGAATATCTAGATCCTTGTTTTGGTTATTTGATAATCCTTGTTCTTGTGGCAGCTTGTTGTCATCACGGGAGCCTCCAATTTGGTTGTGGATGTGTGCCCCGCTAGAGTTATAAAGTCACCGATTCCCGCCTCGAAGGTTACCAATAGTAGAGAGGTGGATCAGGCCTTTGGTGGCGAGATCCATCAGAGAATAAGGTGAGGCCTTTTGTAGTGTGGTGGTCTTAGAACCGCCCACCCCTCCAACGTAGACGTACTTCCCTTAACAAGGAAGGAACTGCGGTAAAACAAATCCTTATGTTTCCGCATGCTCCACTACGGTTTCTTTGCTCCTCTCTTTACGTTCTTAGTAGATAGATTTGCATATAGGGAAATTCTCGTAGCTACATATCTAGAGAATTTACTTTGTGTCAATCCTAAAATTGAAAAAGAACTAAAACTTGAGTAGCACCTATTGATCCCCCCTCTAGGTGCCCATACGATCCATTTCAATTGGTATCAGAGCCCCGACTCTTTATTCGGGCTTAACCGCCTAAGAGAGGTATGAGTACCAAGGGAGATGGGAGTGATGCTGCAGAAATAGTCACCATGAACGATCTCAAGACATTGGAAACAACCTTGATTAGTTCTATGGAGACTAAGATGGAAGAGATGCATCAAATGATAATGCATCTCTCCACACACGCAACATCATCTACATCTGCCTTTGAGACCACCACTCCGCAATCTAAGGAAAAGGATAACACCAATTCCAAAGAGGACGAAGTGGTTGGTGATGACACTAGTAAGAGCTCCTCCTCGAAAAAGGATAGTGGTAAGAAAGTGAGTGCGAGATCTGTAGCATTCCTAGTACTGTATGCGGATGACATATTGTTGATTGTGAATGATATAGAACTTCTTGAAAGTGGCAAAGCCTATTTGAATAATAGTTTTTCGATGAAAGATCTTGGCGAAGCTGCATACATTTTAGGCATCAAGATTTATAGATAGATCAAGACACTTAATAGCGCTTTCACAGAGTACATACTTGGACAATGTTCTAAAGAGGTTTGGAATGGAAGAAAGCAAGAAAGGGTTCTTGCCCATGTTGCCAAATACGACCTTGAGTAAAACTCAAAGTCTAGCTATGATAGAAGATAGAGAGAGGATGGGCAAAATACCCTATGCCTCGGACATAGGTTCTATCATGTATGCCATGTTGTGTACAAGACCGGATATTGCACATGTTGTTAGTTTGACTAGCATATATCAAAGTGATCCAGGAGTGGAACACTAGACATTAGTCAAAAATATCCTAAAGTACTTAAGAAGGGCTAAGGTTCTTTCTTATGGAGGTGAGGAAGAGCTCGTTGTAAATGGTTACACCGATGATAGTTGGAACACCGATCCGTATGACTCTAAGTCACAGTCTGGATACATATTTACTTTGAATGGTGCAACAGTGAGCTGGAGGAGTGCTAAGCAAAGCATTATGACGAGATCTTCAACTGAATCAGAATACATATATGCTTCAGAGGCTTCACAAGAAGCGATATGGATGAATGAGTTCATTGTGGAGCTTGGTGTGGTTCCTAGTGCGTTGGACCCGATGACTATCTATTGTGACAACATGAGTGCCATAGCCAATGCGCAGGAGCCAAGGTCACACAAGAAGCCGAAGCTTATCAAAATATGTTTTCATGCTATTCGTGAGCATGTCCAAGATGGTGACATAAAGATTTGTGAAGTACACACAGATCAATATGGCAGATCCGTTGAACAAACCTCTCCCTAGAGAAAAATATGACCAACACCAGAACACCATGGGTGTTAGGTACATTACAATGTAATATAGATTATTGACTGTAGTGCAAGTGTAAGACGATTGGATATATTCCCAAGAGGCAATAATAAAGTGGTTATTATTATATCTTTGTGTTTATGATAAATGTTTACATCCCATGCTATAATTGTATTAACCGGAAACATTAATACTTGTGTGTTTTATAAACATAAAAGAATCCCTAGTAAGCCTCTTGTTAAACTAGCTTGTTGATTAATAGATGATCATGATTTCCTGATCATAGACATTGGATGTTATTAATAACAAGATCATATCATTAGGAGAATGATGTGATGGACATACACCCATAGTAAGCATAGCATAAGATCAAGTCATTAAGTTCATTTTGCTACAAGCTTTCATATACATAGTAACCTAATGCTTCGAACATGAGATCATGTTAATCACCATCACCGGATGAGTACTTTGGTGACATCAAACACCACTTCCATAATTGGGTGGTTATAAAGGTGGCATTGGGTATTCTGAAAGTATGTGTTGAAGCACATGGATCAAGATTGGGATTTGTCAATCCATATGACGGATAGATATACTCTAGGCCCTCTCGGTGGAATGTCATCCAATTGGCTTGCAAGCATGTGACTAGGTCACAAGGGATGTCATATCACGGAACAAGTAAAGAGTACTTATCAGTAACGAGGTTGAACTAGGTATAGAGATACCCACGATTAAACCTCGGATAAGTAAAGTATCGCGCGACAAAGGGAATTTGTATCGTATGTAAATGGTTCACTCGATTACGAAGTCATCATTCAAATATGTGGGAGCCATTATGGATTTATAGATCCCTCTATTGGTTATTGACCAGAGAGGTGTCTCGATCATGTCTGCATAGTTCGCGAACCGTAGGGAGACACACTTAAGGAATCAATGTTGTTTAAGTAGATATGGAATATGAGTTGGAGACCGAATGTTGTCCGGAGTCTCAGATTGGATCCAGGACATCACGAGGAGATTTAGAATGGTTCGGAGAATAAGATTCATATAAGGAAAGTGGTTTTCCGGGGTTCGGAAAAGTTTCAATGTTTTGACTGGATACTTCTAGATTGTTCTAGAGGAACCACCAGTGGTTCCACCACTCTGGGAGGGGGTCACTTGGGCTGTGGCATGCCCTAGGGGCCAGCCGCACCAATCCCTAAAGGGCCAGCCGACCAACACTAGTAGAAGGGTCAAATCCTAGTTTGAATAGTCAAATCCTAGTTTGAAAAGTCAAACTCTAGTTTTGGTAAGAGGGAAGACTTGGTGGGAAATTTCCCAACTCTTCCCCTTGGTGTCCGAGTTGGGGAGGGGACACGGCTAGGGCTGGGATCCCTTGGCCACCCGCCCCCACCTATATAAGGAGGGGTGGGGGCGCACCCCCACACCCTTTGTCCTTGGAGCCTAACCCTAGCCACCGCTTTCCCTCTCTCTTCTACACCGTCCTGCTCCGGTTTAGGCGAGGCCTTGCAGAAATTGCTCCTTCACCACCACCAGCACAATGTCGTGCTATTGATATCTTGAGGAGGTCTACTACCTCCGCTGCCCTGCTAGAACCGGGAGAGGAAGGTCTTCATTGACTCCGTACGTGTGACCGACTACGGAAGCGCTGCTGGAACGCGACGCCTGAAGGATCGTCTACGCGATCTTGAGATCAACAAGTGATCGACTATATCAACCATGAGATCTAATATCGTTGACGCTTTGGATCTACGAGGGTTAGTTCTCTACAATCTCGTTGCACCGATCTCGTAGATTAGATCTTGGCTTTGCCATAGATTAGATCTTGGTTTTATGTGTTCACGCGATAATTTTTTTGTTTTCCATGCAACGAACCCTACATTTATCGTAGAATTTTTTTATTTCCTATGATGCGAACCCTTTACATGTCAAAGGTGTAATTTTCTAGTGACAATGTCGCGGCCAACCACGTCGTCCTCTCTAGCAAGATCCTGGCCTCACCTGTGTGGGTCACGCCACGAACATCCACGAGGTCCCATCCGTCCGGACATCCCTCTAAACCACCCGACCTGTACCCAGAACCCTAAGTCCGATCGCCAGTGACACCCCCAACCTTAAGATCTCTTCCTCGCCTCCTCCGGCGATGCAACGGGCAACCATGTCATCCCCGTATCCGACGAGGTCTTGGCCTCACCTCGATCGGGGCGCTATGGCCAGCCGCATCATCCTCATTGCCGACAAGGTTTCCCGGTCACATCTTCATCTTCCACTTAGTCAGTGTGCATGGACCGTCCCACGTGTGGCGCTGCAGGCATAGAGGGGTGAGTGGTGTCTCCTTCGGGGCCGCGTTGGGCGGTGTATGTGCGGACCGACTGGGTGCCGAGTCACTAAAGGCCTCTCGTCTCATTTGCGAGCTTAGAGCAAGTCTAACAGCACCCTTAAAATGCCGGCACCCTTAAATTTCCGGCGGATACACGAGCTGGTGGTCGAGCTGTCGAGCTAACAATGCCCGTAAACGGCCCGACCCGTAAACGAAATTCATAGGGGCCTGTGAAAGGCCCGTTGCAGCCCCTATATCTACCGGCCGGGCGAGCGGAGACAGGCCAGAACCCGTGTCCCTCCGCCGCAAACCCTAGCCGCCACTGCATTTCCGCGCGTACTCCAGCGAGAAATTCCTCCCATTTCCGCGTGCGAGAGATGGCGAGCAGGAGAGGGAGTTGCGGACTCGGTGGCGGCCGTGCTAGGGGGAGGAGGAGGGAGCGACCGTAGCACACCCGGCGGTGGCGTCGATGAGGAGCGGCGCCGCATCCGCTCCGTCGGGGCCAAGAAGCGGGCCTATAGGCGCTGGACGAACTGGGGGCTGACCCCCACCTTCTATCCCCCCTACGCCGCCGGCGCGCGTACCGTGCCGGATCCATGCCGCGAGCTCGTGGAGGCATCTTCCTCCGCGAGCTCGTATGTCGCGTCTACCCGCTCGCGCCCGCGCCGCGGAGATGAGGAGGAGGAGGCGGCTATACGCGTAGCGCTTGCTGCGCCCCTCGTAGAGATCGAGGCCAAGAAGCGGCACAAGGAGGAGGAGCTCGCCGCCGCCATCGCCACCATCGAGCTCTCCAAGAAGCAGGAGGAGATCGAGGAGGCGGTCGCCGCCATCCGCGGCGAGGTGGAGGAGCTCGCCCTGGCATCCGTCGACGTAATCGTCCTCGACGAGTAGGAGCTCACCGACGACGGCAGGCGGCGACTTAGATCTCGCCGCCGACTACGAGCTCGCATTTTGGACATACCAGTACGCGGCGGCGTCCTCCGTGAGCTCTTCCACTGCTATTTTGTTTTAGATGTAATTTGCTGTACATACTGGATAATAACCGCGTGCACGATCTTCCCTCGTCAATTTAAATTTCAGTTCAAATCGCGATTTATTGGTTAAATTTATAGACACTGTTTTTCACTGACGGATTTGAAACCCTAAATCACGAGTACAGGACACGTGTACTCGCAATTTAAGAGTTGACATTTTAAGGGTGTTAGACTTGCTCTTAGGGGGCATGTAAAAAAAATTAGCTTACTACGCTGCATCAACTGGACTTTTGTTTTTTCGGTAGGGCTGGGCCTACTGGGCCTCCACATTTGCTAATCATACACACTTCATGTTTTGTCAATCGTCATCGTCTACGGTGGCCGATCCCCAAATCCCAGGCAACGGCGGCCGGAACCGCCTCCGCCGTAATTCTTTCTCTGAAGCGAGCGCCCGGAATCCCAGCGAGATTCTCTAGGACAGGACACATCGGAGCAGGGGAAGACCATGGCGCTGCCCAGTCGCCGTAGTCCGGCGCCGCCGCCCTCGTTCCTCTCTCATTCTTCCCAGCAACCTTTGGGAGAGGGGGGACACCGGCGGCTTCCGGAGCGCTTCGTGGAGAAAGCAAGGGAGGCTCGGGTAAGACAACAGTACATTTTTCTCTTAAGTGACAATCCACATTACCGAATGGTTCTACTTCTGGGCAGCTAGCTTGGAAGGCAACGACCATGCTACTTCTGGCCCCTTATTGTTTATCTCGATCCAGCATGTGGATGTGGCCATGTTACCTTGTAGCTGACCGAGGCGACGACCTCGAACTGCGCACGCCATCGGGAAGGTGTTGGTGAAGCTGGCCATCGGGCACCAAGAACAGAGTAGTCCTGAAAAGATTGGACAGTGTTTGCTGAACTAATTGGAGATGGGATGGCTTAATTGGTGATTGGTTCAAGAAATGCAGATCGATCAACTACTGTTATCTTGCTACAACTTGTACAGGTGCACATGCAACCTTCGTTTCTATATTGTGGTAGAGGATGCAACTCAATACTAGCATCCACATGCACCTTCCCGGAAAGTCAATGCTACCATTTGCTTCCATTTTAGTGCTTCTCGCTCAGACCATTATTGCCATCTCCACCTTGCACTGCACTTGTGCTTCTCTGTGTTCTCTGCTCGTGTTCTCCCTGGTGTCCCAATGGCGGCGGTGGTGGCCACCATGGTGGTCGGACCGCTGGTCAAAATCGTGTTGGAGAAAGCTTCTGTCAGCCTCCTCGACCAGTACAAGGTGATGAAGGGCATGGAGGAGCAGCATGAGATATTGAAGCGCAAGCTGCCTGCCATCCTGGACATTATCACCGACGTCGAGCAGGCGGCAGCCGACTCCGAGCAGGCGACGGCCCGCAGAGGAGGGGCGGCGGCCTGGCTCGAGGCCATCAAGAAGGTGTCTTACGAGGCGAGTGAAGTCTTTGATGAGTTGAAGTATGAGGTGCTTCGTCGTAAGGCCAAAAAGGAGGGGCACTACGAGGAGCTTGGCTACAGTACGGTAAAACTCTTTCCCACCCACAACAGTTTTATATTCCGTCAAAGGATGGGGAGAAAGCTCCGCAAGGTTGTGCGGGACATTGAGGTCCTTGTGGCTGAAATGAATGACTTTGACTTTAAACATCATCAACCACCGCCTGTATCCTTCCAGTGGCGGCAGAAGGATCAGGATATCTTTGATCCAAAGAACATCACCAGCAGATCCAGAGCGGAAGATAAGAAGAAAATTGTCGACATACTAGTTGCTCAGGCTAACAATTCAGATCTCACAGTTGTTCCCATAGTTGGAATGGGGGGTCTGGGCAAGACCACGTTAGCTCAGCTTGCTTACAATGACCCTGAAATTCAGAAGCATTTTGATGTGCTGCTATGGGTGTGTGTCTCTAACAACTTTGATGTGGATTCTCTGGCAAGAAGTATTGTTGAAGCATCTCCCAAGAAGAATGGTATAGAAGCGGCTGATTCCAAGAAGAACAAGACACCACTGGATATCCTTCAGAATGTACTGAGCGGGCAAAGGTACCTCCTTGTATTGGATGATGTCTGGACGCGAGAGGATCGTAAATGGGAACAACTCAAGGCCTGCCTTGAACATGGTGGAATGGGTAGTGTGGTCTTGACAACAACTCGTGATAATATTGTTGCGAGAATAATTGGTACTGTTGAAGCTTATAATCTCGGAGGTTTGGGGGGACAATACATAACGGAAATCATCGAGACAACAGCATTCAGTCGTTTGAAGAAGGAAGAGGAAAGGCCTTCCGTGTTGGTGAATATGGTTGGTGAGATTGCGGCGCGATGTGTTGGCTCTCCTTTAGCTGCAGTAGCGCTAGGCTCCATACTGCGTAACAAGACCAGTGAAGAAGAATGGAAGGCTGTATCAACCAGAAGCAATATTTGTACTGGGGAGACTGGAATCTTACCGATACTCAAGCTCAGTTACAACGACTTGCAACCGCATATGAAACAATGCTTTGCCTTTTGTGCTATATTTCCCAAAGATTACAAGATTGATGTGGACAAGTTGATCCAACTGTGGATTGCACATAGCTTTATTGTCCAAGAAAACCAAGTACGTCTTGAAACCATCGGCAAACAGATTTTCAATGAGCTGGCCTCAAGGTCATTCTTCCAGGATGTAAAACAAGTCCAAGACAGAGTCGGTACCGGGGTATGTTATTCTAGAACTACATGTAAAATACATGATCTTATGCATGATGTTGCACTGTCCGTAATGGAAAAGGAATGTGCCTTGTCAACCAAGGAGCCAAACAAGATTGGATGTGTTGCCGCAACAGAGGAACCAAGTCAAGGTGATTGGCTTCCAAATACTGCTCGGCATTTATTTTTGTCATGTGAGAATCCAGGAAAAAAACTGAATAGTTCTCTGGAGAACAGCTCTCCAGCTATCCAAACACTTCTATGTGATAGCTATTTGGAAAGTTCATTGCAACATGCATCAAAATACAGCTCTTTGCAAGCACTGCAGCTATGCTTGAAAAAATCACCATTTCCGCTGGATCCAGACCATATACATCACCTGAGGTACCTAGATCTCTCAAGAAGCGACATCGAAGCACTTCCTGAAGATATGAGCATTCTATACAACTTGCAAACGTTGAACCTCTCTGGCTGCACATCGCTTTGTGGACTTCCAAGACAAATGAAGTATATGACTGCCCTCCGCCACCTTTACACTCATGGTTGTCCGAAGCTAAAGGGCATGCCTACAGAGCTTGGAAAACTCACATCACTACAGACACTTACATGTTTTGTAGCAGGTAGTTGCTCTAATTGCAGTAATGTTGGAGAGCTCGGGAATTTAAACCTTGGTGGTCAACTAGAGCTACATCATCTGGCGAATGTGACAAAAGAAGATGCAAAAGCGGCAAACCTCGTGAAGAAGAAGGAACTAAGAGAATTGACATTGAAATGGACCATTGGATTTGATTCTTTTACTCGAGAATCTAGTTGTCGGGTTGATGAAGATGATGCAGAAGTGCTCAATAATCTCAAACCTCATGATGGGCTGCATGCTATAAGGATACACTCCTATGGAGCCACCACCTTTCCAACATGGATGACTATGTTGCAAAACATTGTTGAGATCCATCTTTTTGATTGTAAAAAACTGCAATGGTTATTCAGTTGTGACCGAACGCAACCCGCATTTCCAAATCTGAAGGTGCTTACTCTAGAAAGTCTTCTCTTTCTGGAGAGATGGTGGGAAATAGATAATGATGGGATGCAAGGAGAAGAGGTGATGTTCCCTCAGCTTGAGAAGTTGTTTATTTATCACTGTAGGAAGTTGACAGCATTGCCAGGACACCCGACCTTCCCTAACCTCCAGAATGTTTTTATCAGAGATTGTCCAGAGTTAACAACTATAGCTAAATCCCCAAAGCTCAGTGTATTAAACATGGATGGAGATGAGGCAGAGTTGTTCCAGTGGTTAGCTAGACATATGAGTTCATTGACAAATCTTAAACTGTATAGCTGTGGAGACTGTACAGAAACAACCTTGGCAGCGGCTGAGAATAGTCTGAGGGAAGTGATGGATGCCAAAGGAAAATGGAATGATCATGATTTTCCTCTGGCAGTTTTAGATTTACATTGCTTTAAGTCAGGTGTTGTAACAGAGCTGTGTGCATGTTTCGTACACTTGCAAGATTTGTCAATATGGAGCTCAGATGCGCTCGTCCACTGGCCAGAAAAGGAGTTCCAAGGATTGGTATACTTGAGGAAGCTTCTGATTTACAACTGCAAGAATCTGACTGGATATGCACAAGCTCCTGCCAACCCATCGACATCGTCAGAAACTAGACAGCTCCTGCCACGTCTAGAGTCTCTGAAGATCGATAGTTGTAAAATCTTGGTTGAGGTGTTCAGCGTCTCTGCATCTCTGAGGACAATGGAAATTTGTTCTTGCAGTAAGCTTGAGTCCATACCTGGCATGAGGCTGGAGCAGATGCCGTCAGAATTGGCAAGTCAGAGATGGTCATTTAGTACACCGAAGGTGTCAATGTCATCATCATCAACTGGAGCTGTGGCGGAGCATTTAGAAGTATTAAAATTAGAATATTGTGATGGCTTTAGAGGGTTCCTCCATCTTCCCTCGTCCCTCAAGGATCTAAGCATTAGTTTCTGCGATGGGTTGTTATCTCTAAAATCTCCCTGTGGAGGGCTCCCATCACTGGAGCGCCTCTTTCTTATGCGATGTAGTAACCTATCATCCATACCAGATGGGCCACAATCATACTCATCTCTCTGGGATGTTTGCATTAGATGGTGCCCTCGTCTGAGGACGCTCCCTGCAAGCCTGCAGCAACAGCTGGGCAACATTCGGAAGGGAGACATCCATGCCCCGGACTATTATGAAAGTAAGCAAGCAACACTTACTTTCTCCGGTACATACTAGTGAGTATTAAATGTAGTTGTTAGATAACGACAGTAGCATCACTAGCAGTACGGCAAAGGACTGGAGCAAACTAGATGTGCATTTAACCTAAATTCGTCAGTTCTTTAATGATGTTCCTCTAAGTGTAAGTTCTTGCTTTATTAGGCTCTGCAGATACGCCAAGGCCTATCCCTACCCTGTTGAAACCGAACACATGGCAATATGCCATCCGTAAAGATTAGAGAATCACGGGAATAATGGAAGTTATCACGCCGCAGGTTCGTGATCTGAAAATATGGCTATGCTGTGGGAACACTTTGTTCTTTCTTTTTGCAAGAATAAGCAGGTGGGATTATAAACTCTGATGGTTCTTTGCAGGAGTCTTCCATACAGACGAGGAAGAGATCGCTTGGATAAGAACTATTCTCTCGCAAGACTCACCTGGATGCTCACAGGACAGTTATTGCCATGTTGAATTGTGAGATCGATAATCAGAAAGAGCTTCTAACACTATTGTCTACCATTTTGTTGCCAGAAAGAGATCTTGTCTGGATAATATGTATTTGTATTTTTCGCTTGGATAATATGTACAATATCATTTTAGTAGTATTTCTTTTTCAACTAGCATGACAGACATTCTGCCCTGGGCATTATCAGTTTTTTTTGTCAATATTCTGTTACAGTTTCCCCGTTTCGCTCAATAATCCATTACAGTCTCCCGTCAAGGGAATTTTAACTCGTCTTTTGGTCTGTCTGTGTGCATGACTGTAGGTATAACGTTACCACTGTTGTGATTTGTACATACATATGCACTCTTGTTTACTGACCATCAACTATATATGAAGCTGCTGATCTCCCCTGATACTCTGCATTAGGAATACTTCTGCTGCACTAGGAACTTCCGAAGAACCGCTTGAAATTTTCTGTACAAGTTAAGCTAGTAGAAACATTGACGCAGAACACCTATTCCAGTTGGAGAATTTGATCGATTGTTCAAACCTGATAGTAATATTCTACAACCAACGACTCATTTACTTAGAGACCGACCTGGTTCCTATCTGGTCTTCTTCATTCAAAAGTGTCGAACATCAAGCACTTCCACAGTTTCACCGGATGAAACAATGTAAAATTTTGGACCTAAAGTCACCATTTCTCTCGTGATGTTCCTCTAAGTGTAAGTTCTTGCTTTATGAGCCTATGCAGATACTCCAAGGCCGATCCCTACCCTGTTGAAACCAAAGACATGGCAATATGCCATCCGTAAAGATTAGAGAATCATAGGAATAATGGAAGTTATTGCCCAGGTTTGTGATCTGAAAAATATGCCTACACTTGTCTCAACCTTTTGTTCTTGATTTTTTTTGTTAGAATAAGTTGAAGATATGATGCTTCTTCGCAGAGTTCCTCCAGCACATAGAGAGAGCTGCGAAATCAGTATGTGTATTTTCCACCCTCTAGTTATATATCGTGTACTTATTTTTCAACAATAATGGTAACATTCTATCTTGGGCATTGTTAGTTTTTGTCAAAATTCCGTCATAAATTCTAGGCTTATTTCTGGACTTGTATAACAGCACTATTATATATTTACAATCATTTTTCTGTTTACCATATAAGTGTATAACTGCGGTATAGTACTCCCTCTGATCCATAATAAGTGTCGCCCATCTAGTACAAAGTTTTGTCGCCCACCTAGTACAAAGTTTGCAATGGATCGGAGGGAGTACTTCAATTTTGACTTGTATATATATATGAAGCTATGTTAATACCCCTTAAGACGAAGATACTTGCATGGTATCTACGAAAAGGGGTAATGCTAACAAAAGATAATCTTGCAAAAAGGAATTGGCATGGAAATACACAATGTGTTTTTTGTCATCAAGATAAGACAATTCGTCATTTATTCTTCCATTGCAAATTTGCTCGCTTTATATGGCGATTCATCCAAAATAGCTTCTGGTCTATCTTCTCCACGTTCTGTAACCAATGTTTTTGGTAATTGGTTGTATGGAATTGTTGACAAGTACAGAACTTTGTTTAGGGTGGGAGCGCTTGCCATTATATGGTCGCTATAGCTTTGTAGAAATGACACGATTTTCAATAACATGGTGTCTTCTCCTCTACAGGTTACTTATTGAGCCACGACTATCCTCCGATCATGGATTGTTCTCCAACGCATGGAGTTTCGCGACTTATTTGTGAAGTGATGTACGCGATTGGAGGACATGGCAAGGGATATTTTCTCTCGACATGGATGACCACGTGATTTGAGGATTGATCTACCTTAGATTGAAGACAATTATTTCGATAGTGCCTTCTTATAATGCTTATCTACTTTTTTCCCTAGTTTTGTCGTTCGTATGGCTGTGTGCATCTTGGTTATGCAGAGACGGGGTATAAACATTAAACTATGTTAATAAATGCGCCCTTTTCCAAAAGAAAAAACATATATATGAAGTTGTTGATTGGTTTCCCCATATGCTGCACTATGAATACCGTTGTGAAGTGAGGTTAGGGACTTCCATATACAATTGTTCGTGAACCACTTCAAATAGTCTGTACTAACTAGACTACTAGAGTGCTAGGATTTCAAGTGCTCACTACAGTATGCCATTTTGATTGTTAATTTCACTATTTTAACTAACCGTCTTAGTAAATCTCAGAAAAGGTCAGGGCCTTCCTGAACTGTGAGTCCACTGCATTCATCTGTATGCCCAGAGAATGCATACAGATCAACAATATGTGCAGTAACTGATTTTGGACAATAGCTTTGGATCAACCCTGCAGAACTGCAGATGATCAACTGACCTGGCTCTGGATCAAACATTGCTCCTCTGGATAAACCTTCTCGCGGACGAGCCTCTGCAGTTGAGGAGGCTGTAGATCTCATTAAGCTGCATTGACCAGAAATTAGAACATTTGTGTTAGGCTCGATTCAGGCCATGGCGAGCCTGGCTCCACGGAACGCTCGAATCGTGCGTTGTCGTGGGTCCTGGCTGCGGACTGCTTTAATGTTCGTGCTGGCGCAGCCTAAAGTCGTAGCCGGGCAATTAAAAAGCCTGTTTTCATATCCACATGGCTTCGTGCAGGCTACCAAACGCCCCGGTATTCCAATGTTGGCTTAGTGCACTGCATCAACTGGGCTTTGGGTTGTTCGGTCAGGTGTCCTGGGAAACAATGACGCAACCAAAATACATGGGTGGATTGGGTTTTAGGAACATCGAGTTATTCAACTTGGCTTTACTTGCTAGACAAGTGTGGCGCATTCTCCAAGAACCAGACTCTCTGAGTGTGAGGATGTTGAAGGCCATATATTTTCCAAATGACGACGTAATTACAGCGGAATTGGGGTCCCATCCATCGCAGGTATGGCGATCTTTGCTGGAAGGCAGGGATGCATTAAAAGTTGGCCTCATTCGTCGGATCGGGGATGGCAGGACGACAGATGCATGGGAGCAGAATTGGCTCCCACGAGATGAAAGGCTCCGACCTGTGGCCCCTCGGAAAGCTGATCCTCCTATTAAGGTTAGTGACTACATTGACAGCTCGGAGGCGAAATGGAACCTGGGTAAACTGAATGAATACTTCTGGCCCATGGATGTAGAAGTGATCTGCAATATACCTTTGTGCACGAGAGCACAAAAGGATTTTTGGGCATGGCATTTTGAACGAACTGGGTCTTCTCGGTACGGTCATGCTATCGTGCACTTGTTGATACTAGAAGAACAAGAGAAGACTGGTTTGATGCCAGACCAGGCTCCTCTTCTACTCCGGAGGAAGGAAAGACGTGGATGAAGCTATGGAAGATCGACGTCCCGTCTATGTCTTTCTCTGGAGGTTGGCGAGACAGTCGTCACCGACAGCTGATCTTCGGTGTCACAGAAATATGGCCCCTTCAGCTGCGTGCTCGATCTGTGGCCGTGAAAATTCTTGGCGCTATTCTTTGATAGATTGTAATATGGCGAGGTGCGTTTGGGTTCTGGTTGACGAAGAAATCACAGAGCATATGGCAATTTCGGCCGAGCCAGCAGCCCGCCAATGGCTTTTCTCGATGATTGAGTCGATGAGGAAGGTTGATCTTATTCGTATGCTTGTCACATTATGGGCTATCTGGCATGCAAAGAGGAAAGCAGTCCACGAGGAGATCTACCAAAGTCCCATGGCAACCAAGTTGTTCGTGGATAGATTTTTGGAGGATTTGGAGACTGCTAGTGTTACACCCTCTGTGCAGCAGCAAAGAAACCCTTCACGTTCAAGGAGGAAGGGCTGAATTGCTCCACCTGCTGGGAAGATGAAAGTTAACGTCGACGCTGCTGTTGCTAAGACAGCAAGGCGAGGAGTGGTTGGTGCTGTGTGCCGCTCAGCTGATGGGATCTTCCAGGGTGCCTCTGTGATGATTTTCGATGGGATGACGCAACCTGTTTGCCTGGAAGCATTGGCATGCCGCGAGGCGCTAAACCTAGCGGCTGATCTCAGCCTGGGGTCAATCCATGTCGCTTCAGATTGTCTCCAGGTTGTTAAAGGACTGAACAGAGCACCCCTGAGCAATTTTGGGAGTGTTCTGATGGAGATTCAGACGAGGATGAATGATAGAGGCAATGTCGCTTTCGTTCACAAATACAGGGAAGCGAATGAAGAAGCACAAGGCTTAGCTCGTTTAGCTTCTTCTATGCCAGTGGGCAGGCATGTTTGGTTACTGTTGCAGATTAATATAAGGAGTGTGAACTCTCGAAAAAAAAAAATCCTCGTCGTTCCCCTTAGAAAAAAACATGTACCCCTCAAAAAAATGTCTTGTCATCGTCTACGATGGCTGATCCCCAAATCTCACGCAACGCCGGCCGGAATCCGCCTCCGCCGTAATTCCTTCTCTGAAGCGAGCTCCTCGAATCCGAGCCCGATCTACCATACCCAAGGCCAGGACACATCGGAGGATGAGGAGGCTATGGCGGTCCCTCTTAGCCGTCGTCCAGCGCCGCCGCCCTCGTCCCTCTCCACTTCTCCAGCAACCGTCGGGAGAGGGGGACACCGGCGGCCACCAGAGTGTGTCTTGAAGCAAAAAAAAGGACGGAGCTTCCTGAGGCTGGGGTAAGACAGCAGTACATTATTGAAGGATGCTATTGCCGCTTGGCTTGCAACGCTGCTAGACAAATTTAGTCCCGTCTTACGTCGTTGTTTATCTCGATCGATCATGTGGCCACGTTACCTTGTACTAGCTGACTTCGAACTCCCCGTTGCCACCGGTGAATGGTTCTCAACGGCTGGGAAGGCAACGGCTAGACAAATCTAGTCCCGTCAATTCGCCATTGTTTATCTGGATCAAACATGTTGGCACGTTACACTGGAGCTAATCATGGGAGTGCTTAGCTGTTTGAGGATGAGATAGTTGAATTGAGGAAGTAGTGTTATTTTACTAGTAAGTACTCCTCCTGTTTGGGATTATAAGTTCCGCGCGGATAACTAGGTTGCCAATTTGAACAACAAAATATAAATAGTATAGTACAAAAAGTATACCATTAAAAACTTTAGAGGTTATATTTTTTAATGGTATAATTTTTGTAATATATAAGTAATGTTTTGTTAGTCAAATTAACAACCTAGATATGCACGTAGGACCTATAATCCCGAACAGAGGGAGTACAAGCAAGCAAGCAAGCAAGCAAGCATTTGCTTCCATTTTCCTCAAAGTCAAGCAAGCAAGCAAGCATTTGCTTCCATTTTCCTCAAAGTCAAGCAAGCAAGCGCACCTTGCTCATACCATCTTTTCTCCACCTTGCGGGCTGTGCCTGTGCTTCTCTGTGTCCTTCACGTGTGTTGTCCTTGGTGTTCAATGGCCGGGCTGGTGGCGACCATGGCGGTCAGACCACTGCTCTCCATCGTGAAGGAGAAGGCGTCTAGCTACCTACTTGACCAGTACAAGGTGATGAAGGGCATGGAGGACCAGCACAAAATCCTCAAGCGCAAACTGCCTGCCATCCTGGACATCATAACCGATGCTGAGCAGACTGCATCCCACAGAGAAGGGGTGACGGCCTGGCTCGAGGAGGTCAAGGCAGTGGCTTACCAGGCGAATGAAGTCTTCGATGAGTTCAAGTACGAGGCACTTCGTCGTAAGGCCAAAAAGGAGGGACACTACAAGGAGCTTGGTTTCGATGTGGTAAAACTCTTTCCTACTCATAACCGTTTTGTATTCCGTAAAAGGATGGGGAAAAAGCTCAGCAAGATTGTGCATGCAGTTGAGGTCCTTGTGACTGAAATGAATGCCTTTGGATTTAAATATCAGCAACAATCGTTGGTATACAACCAATTGCGGCAGGTGGATCATGTTATCTTTGATCCAGAGAAAATCACCAGCAGATCCAGAGCCAATGATAATAAGAATATTGTTGATATACTGGTTGGTCAAGGTACCAATGAAGATCTCACAGTTGTTTCCATCGTTGGAATGGGGGGCCTGGGCAAGACAACGTTAGCACAACTTATCTACAATGAACCTGCAATTCACAAGCATTTCGATTTGCTGCTATGGGTGTGTGTCTCTGACGGATTTGATGTGGATTCTCTGGCTAAAAGTATAGTTGAAGCAGCTCCTGCGAAGATGGATGATGGTGCAGAAGCAGTTGTTTTCAAGAAGAAGAAGACACCACTGGATAACCTTCAGAATGTATTGAGCGGGCGAAGGTACCTTCTTGTATTGGATGATGTCTGGAAACGAGAGATTCATAACTGGGAAAGGCTCAAGGCATGCCTTCAACATGGTGTTATGGGTAGTGTGGTCTTGACAACAACTCGTGATGAAGGAGTGGCTGAAATAATGGGTACTCTTAAAGCTTACAATCTCACAGCTTTGGAAGATAAATATATAAAGGAAATCATTGAGACAAGAGCATTCAGTCGTTTGCAAAAGGAAGAGGATAGGCCGGCGGTGTTGGTGAATATGGTTGGTGAGATTGTGAAGAGATGTGTTGGCTCTCCTTTAGCTGCAACAGCCCTAGGCTCTGTTCTGTGTACCAAGACCAGTGAAGAAGAATGGAAAGAAGTATCAAGCCGAAGCAGCATTTGCACCGAGGAGTCTGGAATCTTACCAATACTCAAGCTCAGTTACAACGACCTGCCATCTAATATGAAGCAGTGTTTTGCCTTTTGTGCTATATTTCCCAAAGATTACGAGATTGATGTAGACAAGTTGATCAAACTATGGATTGCACATGGTTTCATTCAGGAAAACAAAAATCATCTTGAAACCATTGGAAAACAAATTTTCAATGAGCTGGTCTCAAGGTCATTTTTTCAGGATGTTAAACAAGTCCAAGCCACAGTCAATCAAATTAACGGCCACGTGGTGTGTTATCCCAGAACTACATGTAAAATCCATGATCTTATGCATGATGTTGCACTTTCTGTACTGGAAAAGGAATGTGCTCTCGCAGTCGAGGAACCAGGCAAGAATGAATGTATTGTCGCAACTGAGGAACCAAGTCAGAATGAGTGGCTTCTGAACAATCCTCGGCACTTATTTGTGTCATGCAAGGAACCAGGAAGAAAAATGAATAGTTCCCTGGAGAAAATCTCTCCAGCTATCAAAACACTTCTATGTGATAGCGATATGAACAGTCCATTGCAGCATCTATCTAAATATAGCTCTTTACAAGCATTGCAGCTCTGTTCAAAGAGAAGATCATTTCTGCTAAAACCAAGGCATCTACTTCACCTGAGGTACCTAGATCTCTCAAGAAGTCATATCAAAGAACTTCCTGAAGAAATGAGCATTCTATACAACCTGCAAACACTGAACCTCTCTGGCTGCAAATATCTTCGTGGACTTCCAAGACAAATGAAGTATATGACGTCCCTTCGACACCTTTACACTCATGGTTGTCCAAAGATTGAGAGCATGCCTGGAGACTTTAGAAAGCTCACATCCCTGCAAACACTTACATGTTTTACAGCCGGTAGTGGCTCTAATTGCAGCAAGGTTGGAGAGCTAGGGAATTTAGACCTTAGTGGTCAACTAGAGCTAGAACATCTGGAGAACGTGGCAGAAGAAGATGCAAAAGCGGCAAACCTCGTGAAGAAGAAACTAAGAGATCTGACATTAAAATGGAGAGATGGATGGGGAACTAGTTGTGAGGCTGGTGCAAGAGTGCTCGAGAAACTTGAACCTCACGATGGGCTGCATTCTATAAGGATACACCACTATGGAGGCCCCACCTTTCCAGTGTGGATGGCTATGTTGCAAAACATTGTGGAGATCCATCTTTTCCGTTGCCGTGAACTGAAATGGTTGTTCAGCCGCGAGAGTAATACATCCTCCACATTCCCAAATCTGAAGGAGCTTACACTAAAAGGTCTTGACAGTTTGGAGAGATGGTGGGAAATAGATAATGATGGGATGCCAGGAGAAGAGATAATGTTTCCTCTGCTTGATAAGTTGTGTATTAGTGACTGCAAAAGGTTGACAGCATTGCCAGGAAATCCAACCTTCCCTAACCTCCAGAATGTTTGTATTGAGAGTTGTCCAGAGTTGACGACTACTGCTAAATCGTCAAAGCTCAGTGTATTAGACGTGGAAGGACATGAGGCGGAGTTGTTCCAGTGGATAGCTAGACATATGACTTCATTGATCAATCTGAAACTGCGTAGTCTTGGAGACAGTACAGAGACAACGTTGCTGTCAGCTGAGCATTGTTTGAGGGAAGTGTTGGACAGCAAGGAAAAATGGAATGGTCATGATTTTCCTCTGGCAGTTTTGGTGTTACGAAACTTTAAGTCAGGTGTAACAGAGTTGTGTGCATGTTTTGTACACCTTCAAGATTTGTCCATTAATAGGTCCGATTCGTTGGTCCACTGGCCAGAGAAATTGTTCCAAGGATTGGCGTCCTTGAGGACGCTTTCTATTCATCACTGCAGGAATCTGATTGGATATGCACAAGCTCCTACTGAGCCATCAGCATCATCAGAAACGAGTCGGCTCCTGCCGCGTCTAGAGTCTCTGACGATATGGAGTTGCGAAAGCTTGGTTGAGGTCTTCAACTACCCTGCATCTCTCAGGAGAATGCACATTTATAACTGCAGTAAGCTTGAGTCCAGATCCGCCAGGAGGTTGCAGCAGGGACAGTCAGCATTTTCGCTTCATGAAGGCTCATCATCGCCCTCTGGATCCGGGGCGGAGCATTTAGAAGAATTAAAATTGCGGGGGTGTGGTGGCTTAACAGGTGCCCTCCATCTTCCCCAGTTCCTCAAAATACTAAAAATTGTAGGCTGCAACGGGATAACATCTCTGGAATCTCGCTCGGGGCTGCTCCCACTGTTGGAGGAACTCGTGGTTCACCACTGCAATACCCTTTCATCTCTACCGGATGGGCCGCAAGCATACTCATCGCTCCAACGTCTTCTTGTTGAAGACTGCCCTGGTATGAAGACACTCCCTACAAGCCTACATCAACGGCTGGGCAGCCTCCAGGAGGAAGACTTAGATGCCCATTATTATGGAAGTAAGCACACTGCGCTCGCATTTTCTTTTAATCCTTACTATGCTTTTAAATACTACTAGTAGTGCGACAGAAAATTGGAGCAGATTAAATGTTGCTTTAACATAAATTCGTCCTCTAAGTGTAACTTTGCATGATTATTCTGTGCAGGGCCTATGCTGCTGAAACCGAAGACATGGAAATATGCCATCAGTAGAGATTAAAGAGTTATAAACAGATTGGAAGTTGTCATGCAGGTTTGTGACCTAAAAATATGCCCAACTGTTGGAACCCTTTAAATGATTTTCTTCTTTTTTGCCAGAGTAAGCTGGTGGAATCATAAAATCAGATGTTTCTTTGTAGGAGCGAATACAGACGGGGAAGAGATCACGCGGAAGATGTTTCTCTGCAGGAGCCGTATGGACTCGCCACGCGAGCAGCTCCGCCGGCGCTGCAGACAACGATGACACCGTCGCAGTGTACGATGCTGCGGTCACAGCTCTTGGGAGGGCGGAGCTGGACGCGGGACACTAGCCCGGCTGCCTGCTCGCCACTGGACTCGCGGTATCGGTACAGCTTGAGGAACAGGCCGGACCTGGGGCTGTAGGACATGCAAGATTGACAAGAGCGACTATAGATGTCATAACTGTGGAGAGCCTGGACATTTTTTGTTCCGAGTGCCCTAAGAAGAAGTTGTACAAGCCTTATGAAAGCACAAGAAACAACAACATCAAAACAAGCATTAGCACAATAAGAAGGAAAACTCTTGTCCTAATGGACACTAGATTTATTTATCTAAGAACTACTGCTAATGCGGACATACGAGGAATTGGCGAATATGCTCTTGAACTCCCTCGCAGAGGAAAATTGATATTAAAAGATACAGTTTACTCACCTAACATGAGGAAAATTTTAATATCAGTTTCTTGGCTAGAGTCTATTAATTGGTTTTAAAGTGCTCTTTGGTGATGGGAAAATCAAAATACTGATTAATGGAAAACTAGTTCAACCAGGAAATAGATTTGATGGTCGTCTATACTATATTGAGGATTTCTCGAGTGCTGATAGTATGGATTATATGGTTACTGAACGAAACTCAATAGCGAGGAATATAAATGGAAGTTAACAACTGTTCAGAATCATATATCTAGCATTTGCGACTCAGACATATTTCTAATAACAGAATTAATAGATTAATTAGTTCTGGAATTCTTAATTTTATATTAAGTGGGAGGACTATGGTGTATGTGAAGCTTGTATCATGGGAAAGATGACCAGATCACCTTTTCCTAAAGCTAACGAGGTCTAGTGAGCCGTTGGCTATTGTCCATTGTGATATTTGTGGGGAATTCTCAACGCTGTCCCAAGCGCCCTCACGCTAGCTACTCGTCGATCGGTTGGCCATGTAGCTCGCCGCCCACGCTTAACTGTTGGTCCCACGTGCCACTGCCGTCTGCCGGTGACCTCCATGGTGTGCGAGAGAGAAACGAGATGAGGTAAGAGAGGAAAAAAGGATTCGCGGGTGACAAAAAGCACGCATGGTAACCACTAACCACAACCACCTAAAAAGTGACTACCCACAGCCGCCACCCGAGGGATAGCCACTGAACCAAACACATCATTGGTGTCAACAAGCTTTGGCAACTACGCAGAACACAAGCAAGAAGAAACTAAATGCAATTGTCAATGCTTGTCTCTTGGTCGTTCTGGGAGGAAGGAATTGTCAGGTTTTCAAAAATATTCACAAATCAACTCCACAAAAATAATTGATCAGATCCAATCAGAGGCTAAGCTGTGGTCGACTGCAAGTAGGGGTCGTTTCACTCTGTAGGTGGTGGATGTTAGACTAGCATGTGAATTTCTGGGTCGGGTCGTGTTTCATAAACCTGTATGTACGTTTGTATTGCTGCCCTCCTATGGGCATTCTCTCTTTTTAATGTATACAGTATATAAACATGCAGCTCTCCTGCATGTGGTTAAAAAAAAATCAAAAGCAAAAAAGACAAAAAGCTCTATAAATTTAAGATTCTATAGATATGTCAGCCTACTAGAAACAGCAACAGAGGCATAGCGCGCGCACACAGCATGGAAAGCCCCAACCATAGCCTCTTCTCTAATAACAGAGAAGTTCGACCACGATGATGATCTAGAGCTTCTCCTGAGGGCACGATCCATGCTTGATCATCCAGCCGTCGATGAACGGCATGTGGAACAGGTGCCAGCAATCGGGCAAAGCTTCGCACCTTCTCCCCGATCTGGAAATCCTGAAAACCAACATTACCAAAGGTTCAGAAACAGAAATTCCATCACTGAAAAGCATTGCAACAGAAATGGGGAAAATTTCAGAATGTTTGCTTTTTATATGTGACAAAAAAATCAGAATGTCTACCTTACACAATTAACTGTAGTCCAATTACGCAGAGAGATTATGGGAGTTAAAAAAATTCAAATATATCACAGTGGCTTTCAAAGATGTTGTGTGGTTATCAGACCTGGAGGCACGTGAGCATCCCAACAGGCCTCCGACAGCATTCCGGCTGTACTCCTCGGTGATTCTGACCTCAGGCAGCTTGTCGATGGACGCCCTCCGTTGGTGCCCTCGGTCTCGGAAAGGTCAGGGGCCTCCCTGAACTGGGATGAGTCCACTGCATTTCATCTGTATGTGCCGAGAAAGATGAATGATACTGTCAGACGCATGCAACAATATGTAGTGTCTGGTTTCAGACAGTAACTTGAGATCTACTAGTATGATGTAGATGATGAATTGACCTGGTTCCGGACAACCCGCTGCACCACTGGATCGACTTCTCGCGGACGAGACTGTCGGTGAGGAGGCTGTAGATCACATTAAGCTGCATTGCCAGTAATTACAAGATTCTGAAGGATCAAAAGATATGATCATTCAAATATGCAATCTTAGCCGAACCGTGCTCACTATCATGAAGAGGATGACACGGATATATGATCAGTAAGAATGTACACCATAAACCACTTGGAAAATTTTAGGACTTTGCTACCCGGTGACCGGTAGGCAAACTAGACAGATTTTCATACATGCAAATAAAACAAAACTGCTGATGTCAGTAGCGTTTAATGCAAATATTTAAAAATTTAAAATGGTTTAAAGTTAAATATACTTATCCGATTGATGATCCGTTTTCACCGTTGGGCTAGTCTCGACCAGATCTTTAAAACTAGATCCTATGTAGATAGGTTTCGAGAACTTTTTTTTGGACCAAAAAGTTATCCACATGTAATACTTAAGTTATCCAGACGGTACTATGTAAGTTACCTACCAGTTAACACATAAGTTATCCATCCTACGAACGGGTAATGTGTTTGAGTTTTTATACGCGAAAAACACAAATAGAAACTCTTTCAATTTGGGATCCGTTTTCATCAAGTCGACATAATAAATATGGTGTTATACCCTACCACCCACCATCCTAAGTCATAGCAAATATAATGTGTAATGAGTAGTCTAACGGCTCGGCTTCATCACCCATCGCCGTTAACGCATCGACGACGACGAAATCTCGGTACCCTAACACGTAAATAATAATGTCTCAATTAATCTAGATTATAGCTCACATTTAATTAAGTAAACTAAATATACATGGGCAATCAAGATTTTATATAATATAAAAATTACCCACATGAGCAATGCGACAACGTCTCTAAACCTATTTATATGATGTATAACTTATATGTATCAGAATGGATAACTTAAATACTATGACATGGATAAGTCACGTGTTAGGATGGGTAAACGACTTTTATTTGCCCCAAAAGTTACTCACTAGTAATACGAGTGTTATCCAGGCTTCAGTGTGTAAGTTACCCACCGAATAACATGTAAGTTATCCATCACTATAAAAATTTATTCACATATAGGATATAAACGTTATTCTAGTGGTTTGGCTTCATCGCCCATCATCGCTCTCGCGGCGTACGTGCTATTCAACCTCAAAAGGCTATCACGTCAAACATCAAACATATTTTTTAAGAAATTAAATCTAAGATTTTTTGTATACGATATAATAAATGAGGTCTCATACCCTACCACTCACCATATTAAGTCGTAGTGAACAAACATAACGTTTAACCAGTAGTCTAGCGACTCGGGTTCATCGTCCTTCATCGCTACCGCGGCATAGGGTGATGAAGCCTCGAAGGGTATTATGATTAGGGATGGCAATGGGTACCCGATACCTGATAACCCGACGGGTACCCGCCTTAAATGGGGAGGGTTTGGTAAGAAAAAAATCCATAGTGCTACTTATTGGTAAAGACCTAGACCGGGGGCGGGTATGGGGGAGCCGGACCCATCCCCGCGGACCCGACAAAACCCCACTAAATCTTTTTTACAAATTATATCTTAGTAATTTATCCTAACCCTAACGCACATAGAACCACACAACCATACACGCACTTGACATGCACAGCACGCACGCACTCTGCACGCAGCCACGCACCCAACGGCCTAACCCCACTCGTCCTCAACTCTCCTAGCACTTATCTCTCAGCGCCGCTTGCCGCGCAGCTCGCCGTTCCTAGCTCTGCTGCCAACACTCGCAGCCCCTGGCGCCGTCGCCGCTGCTCGCCGCTCCCAGCGCCTGCTCGCATCCCCCTGCGCCGTCGCCGCCACTCGCATCCCCCCAGCGTCGTTGCTGCCGCTCGCAGCTCCTAGCATCGCTGCTGCCAGTCTTTCAGCTCGTAGCGCCGCCGCCGTTCGCATCTCGCAGCAGCTCCCAGCGCCGCTGCGGGTACCCCCGGCCGGGTCACGGGTCTGACCCGGTGGCGCTATCGGGGCGGGTCATGGGTCAGGGAAAATGGGGCGGGGGCGGGTATGGAGGGGCTCGAGTCGGCCCCGAACCCGGCGGGTGCCATCCCTAATTAGGATAATGCATCGACAACGATAAAGTCTCAATACCATAATACCAAGGATACTGTATTCCAATAAAACTTGCTCAATATGTATGTGAGAAAACTTCTATCCAACACGTTTATATGATGGGTAACTTATGTGTTACAGGATTGATAACTTACATATTATGACATAGATAACTCACGTCTTAGGGGTGAATAACCTTTTTGTCCGAAATTTTTTATCGAAACAAATTAACATGGGATCTAGTTTTGAAGATTTCGTCGTGACTAATCCAACGGTGAAAATAGATCTTAAATCGACCAAACAGTTTGATCTATAAGACATTTCAAATTTTTATTTAATCCTAAGCTGTCTCATAGCGTGTGTTCACACCTCCCGCCAGGTTTGGACAACCACCGACCAGTCTAAGATTAGATTTGCCGAAATTTTATTCTGAGCTTACATTGAAATAAAAATAAAAAGAGATGGGTTTGTCTCTGAAATGAACAGAGTTTTCTTTTCTTTAAAAGTTAACAAACAAGGAAGACTGGACGAGCAAGCAAGCCTGTCAAAGACACACCGGGGACGGGGAAAAACGCTTCGGCCCGGTCTCGTCGCTCCCCACGGGCGACGGACGGGCTCCCTGACCTCCGTCACCAACCACCCCTCACCTCCTCCCCTCCTCTTCGCCGTCGCCGGCGAACGCCGCCGGGCAAATCCTAGGCGGTGCCGGCGGCGGCGGTCTTCTTTCTACCCGGCGGCGGAGGCTCCCTACGCGGGGCAGGACCCCTGGTGGCGGTGCACCTTGCTTTGCCGATCTCGGCCTGGCGGAGGTGGTTCTTCCCGCGGCGGCGGCGTCCAGGCGACGGTGAAGGTGGCGGGGACTGGCCCGGAGCAGCACAAGCCACAGGAATGCAGCGGTGAGGCCCCTGTGGCTGGGAGACGCTGGCTAGATTTGGGCCGGGAAGGGCCCAATCTAGGCTTTGCGGGCTGCGGCCGCCATGGCCATGGGCTAATGGTTCTCCTGGCCCCTCTTGCCTGTGGTGGGAGGAGGGGTTCATCCCCATACCCGTCATGGTTAGGGCGCCAGATCCTGCCGGACGGGCATGTGTCTGGTGACTGCAGAGGCAGACGTGGTGCGGCTCAGAATTGGAGGGTAGCGACGGCGGCAACCTACGTGCAGCAGCGCGACGGCAGGAATTTTACGGGCCCAACCTAGGTCCGACCGGATCCTATGGGTCTAGTATGTTCCTACTGATGCGTCCGGTCGGCACCTGTCGACGGCGGTGGAGGATGTCCTCCAGGTGGTTGTGCTGTTGTCGCCCTCCGGTTCCTACCTTCATACTGACACCGACTCAAGGTCACGCGGTGGACCTCGCTTCATAGGCACGAATTCGCGGATGCCAGGGCGGCGGCCCTGGAAGTTGGACTGCACGGTCGGCTCGACGGCGGGCGACGCGGCAGTGGTGATGGTCGTCTCTTGGCACCATGAGGTTGGCGGGGAGAGGGCATCGGGGGATCTTGGTGTTGGTGGCGCCTTGGCGTGGCCAATGCCCAGATCGCGTGTTGGAAGCTTGGCTCGGGGACGGCTTGTAGGTCGAGGTACCAGATGTGGCTAGGGTTTTTTCGGGCGAAATCCCAGCGTTTTGCACCAACGACGGCGACACCTGCGGGTGCCGTGACCCTCCTGAGGGCGTTGTTGTGTCTACCCTCTCCACATTATCACTCCGGGTGAAAATCCTAGACCTCTGTGGTCTTGGCGGCGGCGGCGCTTGTTGCGTCGTGACCTCATTGGGGGCGTCGTCATGGAGTTTAGGTTTCCTTTGTCTTACGGCTTCTTCGGTGGCAAGCTCGTTGCTTCTTTGTTTTTATCGTTTATCTTTGATCTGTTTGTAAGAGGATTCCCTCATCACTATGTATCGGTTCGGCCGTTTGACTTTATTTATAAAACGGGACGAAAGGCTATTTCGAGAGCAAGCCTGTCAGCTGCGACTTGCAAGTCCGCTGTTCTGCTCCTAGCTACCTGCTGCCAATCAAGGCCGGCTCTGGCCCAGGGCAGGAGGGGCGACGGCCTGGGGCCCAGCCAAATTAGGGTCCCATGGCTGGTACACATGTACGTATGAGGTAAAGTAAAAAACAATAGGTCCCATCGAATCCTAAAATTCTCAAAAGAAAAAGAAAAAACAAGCACGAATGGAGGCACGGTTGTTTCGTTTTCTCGTCTCGTCCTGAATCCCGAATCATGCAGGAGAGTCGGAGACGGATGCACGGCAGCAGCTGCTACTAGCCTGGTACGATTTACTGCCTAGCATAAGAAATTAGGGAGAGAAGGCAGCTCTAATTTTGTGTGTTCGCAATCCAACATTCTCAATCCGGTGATTGATTTGGCTTTTTCTTACAACACTAGCAGGTGCTTTTGTTCGACGGGGTCCTTAATCATTAAGATAGCCTGGTCTTGGATTGGAAGCTTTGAATTTTACAAATCTGCTGCAATATCCAGGTGTCCTCTCTTCTTTTCTTGTCAACATGTTGCCTCAGAACATTTATCTCTTTTCTCATGATTACTGGAGATTTGCAGGTTTGTTAGCAATGGTATATTCCCTTTTTTTTTATAATTGTAGCTTATATGATGCTTGGTTTCGAACAGAGATAAGAATTTATCACATATTTGATGCTAATTAAAAAATGGACGTATATGGCTTTACAATAGTTTTATTCACTCATGTATAAACTTTTTTTCTCTTTGGGGCCCATTGATGGAGATCGCCCCAGGGCCTCTAAAATTTTAGAGCCGGCCTGCCATCCAAAAATCTCCGGTCATCTCTGGTCCTTAGAGCATGACTAGTAGAGCCCCTAAACCCCTATCCAACCACTTTTTTTTATAGATTTGAGGATCCAAATCTCGTAGACTAGAACCCACAGACCCTTAAACCCTTAAAAAAAATTGAGGGTCGAGCTCTTAACCCCTCCCACAGCCTGTAGAAGTGAGGGTTGGATCCTCCAACCCCTCACCCGACCTGGCCCTCTTCAGCGCGAGGGCGCCAACCTCTTCACAGCCGACTACAACGACCTTGGCTTCAGTGTGGTAAAAATCATTCCAACCCACAATAGTCTTGTATTTCGTAAGAGGATGGGGAGAAAGCTTCGCAAGGTGGTGCAGGCCATTGAGGTCCTTGTGGCTGAAATGAATACCTTTCACTTTGAGCGTCAACAACAACTGCCGGTATCCAACCAGTGGCGGCAGATAGATCATGATATCTTTGATCCGAAACAAATCGCCAGCAGATCAAGAGCCATAGATAATAATAAAATAGTTAATATACTAGTTGGTCAAGCTAACAATGCAGATCTGACAGTTGTTCCGATCGTTGGAATGGGGGGTCTGGGCAAGACCACGGTAGCTCAACTTGTATACAATGACCCTGAAATTCAGAAGCATTTCGACGTGCTTCTATGGGTGTGTGTCTCTAACAACTTTGATGTGGATTCTCTCGCTAAAAGTATAGTTGAAGCAGCTCCCAGGAACATGAATGTTGGTAGAGAATCAACAGTTATTTCCAATAAGAAGAAGACACCGCTGGATATCCTTCAGAATGTACTTAGCGGGCAGAGATACCTCCTTGTTTTGGATGATGTCTGGACACGAGAGGATCGTAAATGGGGACAGCTCAAGGCCCGCCTTGAACATGGTGGAATGGGTAGTGTGATCTTGACAACAACTCGTGATAAAGTAGTTGCAGAAATAATGGGTACTGTTGAAGCTTATAATCTCGAAGCTTTGGGAGGACTATACTTAAAGGAAATTATTGAGACAACAACATTCAGTCGTTTGAAGGTGGAGGAGGAAAGGCCCACCGTGTTGGTGAATATGGTTGGTGAAATAATGGAGCGGTGCGCTGGCTCTCCCTTAGCTGCAATAGCGCTGGGCTCCATACTACGTAACAAGACTAGTGAAGAAGAATGGAAGGCTGTATCAAGAAGAAGCAATATTTGCACTGAGGAGTCTGGAATCTTACCAATACTCAAGCTCAGCTACAACGACTTGCCGTCACATATGAAGCAATGCTTTTCCTTTTGTGCTATATTTCCCAAAGATTACGATATTGATGTGGACAAGCTGATCCAACTATGGATTGCACATGGCTTCATTATCCAAGAGGAACAAGTTCGTCTTGAAACCATTGGCAAACAGATTTTCAATGAGCTCGTTACAAGGTCATTCTTTCAAGATGTGAAACTAGTCCAGGCCATAGACATGGATACTAGACGCACCGGGGCGTGTTATTCCAGAACTACATGTAAAATCCATGATCTTATGCATGATGTTGCACTGTCTGTACTGGAGAAGGAATGTGCCTTCGCAACTGAGGAACCAAGTCAGAGTGAGTGGCTACGAAACACTGCTCGGCATTTATTTTTGACATGCAAGGAACCAGGAACAAAACTGAATAGCTCTCTAGAGAACAGCTCTCCAGCTATCCAAACACTTCTGTGTGTTGGTTATTTGGAAAGTTCGTTGCAGCATCTACCAAAATACAGATCTTTGCAAGCATTACAGCTCTGTTCACTTAGATCATCATTTCCTCTAAAACCAAAGCATCTGCATCACTTGAGGTACCTTGATCTCTCAAGAAGTCACATCAAAGCACTTCCTGAAGATATGAGCATTCTTTACAATCTGCAAACGTTGAACCTCTCTGGCTGCATATTCCTTGGTGAACTTCCAAGACAAATGGAGTATATGACTGCCCTCTGTTACCTTTACACTCATGGTTGTAATGCGCTGAAGAGCATGCCTAGAAACCTGAGAAAACTCACATCCCTAGAGACACTTACATGCTTTGTAGCAGGTAGTGGCTCTAACTGCAGTAATGTTGGAGAGCTCGGGAGTTTAAACCTTGGCGGTCAACTAGAGCTATGTCATCTGGAGAATGTGACTGCAGAAGATGCAGAAGCTGCAAACCTCATGAAGAAGGAACTAAGAGAACTGGCATTAAAGTGGACTGTTCGATGGGATGATTCTTCTAAGGAAATTGATATTGAGGGTGACTCAGGTGTACTCGAGAAACTCAAACCTCATGACGGGCTGCAAACTATAAGGATAAACTCCTATAGAGCCACCAAATTTCCAACATGGATGATTATGTTGCGAAACATTGTTGAGATCCATATTTTTCGTTGTGCAAAAGTAACTTATTTTATCAGCAGTAACAGTGGTGGTACATCATCCTTCTCATTTCCAAATCTGAAGAAGCTTAAGCTAGAGGGTCTTGCCTGTTTGGAGAGGTGTTTGGAAACAAATAGTGAGGAGCAACAAGAAGAGATAATGTTTCCTAAACTTGAGAAGATGTTTATTAGTCACTGTGTGAATTTGACATCATTGCCAGGACATCTGACTTTTCCTAACCTTCAGAATGTTTGTATCGAGGTGTCAGGAATATGCAACTTGTATTCCTCTGGGGGCCAAAGGCCATAATATATAGTACAGGTACAGGGCAAATATGCAGGAAGCCCCCTAACATATGGGGGAAATACAATATACAGATATATACATCTAACACCCCCCCTCAAACTCATGGTGGATCCACAACACTGAGTTTGGAGAGTAAGAAATCATGCTGCGCTCTAGTCTGTGCCTTCGTGAAGAAATCCGCCAACTGTAAATCTGAAGGCACATACTGAAGCGCAACAACCTGAGCCTGCACCTGAGCACGTGTATAGAAAGCATCAACACCAATATGCTTGGTAAGCTCATGCTTGACCGGATCACGTGCAACACTAATAGCACCTGTACTGTCAGACAAAACCAGACTGGGTGTGGTAATGGAGACCCCAAAATCCGCAATTAACCACCGTAACCATGTCACCTCAGCAGTCAACAAGGCCATAGCACGCAACTCAGCCTCAACACTCGAACGGGAAACCGCTGTCTGTTTCTTCGTCTTCCAAGCAATGAGCGAACCACCAAGAAACACACAGTAAGCAGAAAGTGAACGACGATCCGAAGGATCACTCGCCCACGTAGCGTCCGAGTAGCACTGGAGCTGGAGGGAGCTGGAACGAGGAAAGAAAAGGCGACGAGTGATCGTACCACGAAGATAACGAAGAACACGGAGAAGATGACTATAGTGAACCGTGGTGGGAGCAGAAACAAACTGACTCAGAATATGAACAGGATAAGAGATGTCAGGACGAGTGACATCAAGATAAACAAGACTCCCAACAAGATGACGATAACGCGTCGGATCAGAAAGAGGATCACCATCAGTGAGTTGAAGCTTAACATTAAGCTCCATAGGGGTCTCAACAGTACGCTCATCCCCAAGAGCAGCACGGGCAAGAAGATCCTGAATATACTTTTCCTGAGAGATGTAAAAGCCATCAGAAGTGGAGGAGACCTCAATCCCAAGAAAGTATCGAAGAGGACCAAGATCAGTCATAAGAAACTGATCACGAAGACGAGCCTTAACAAAGGCGATATACTCAGGATCATCACCAGTAATGATCATATCATCAACATAGAGAAGAAGGAGAGTGCGTCCACAAGGAGAAGTGTGAACAAACAGCGCTGGATCATGAGCACTAGGGGAGAAACCAGCAGCAGTCACTACAGAAGCAAAGCGCTCAAACCAAGCGCGAGGGGCCTGTTTGAGGCCATAAAGAGAACGTCGAAGACGACAAACCATCCCCTCGGGAACAGAATACCCAGGAGGAGGCTGCATATAAACCTCCTCACTCAACTCACCATTGAGAAAGGCATTCTGAACATCAAGCTGGGACACAGACCAGTGACGAACAGAAGCAATAGCAAGAAGAGTACGCACAGTGGTCATATGAGCCACAGGAGCAAAGGTCTCATCATAGTCACGACCATGCTCCTGCTGAAAACCACGAGCCACAAGACGCGCTTTATAGCGCTCAAGAGATCCATCAGAGCGAGTCTTAATCTTATAGACCCACTTACATGTGATAGGACGAACACCAGGAGGAGGAGAAACAAGTTCCCAGGTGCCAGTGCGCTCAAGCGCAGCGATCTCCTCAGCCATGGCCAGCTGCCATTCAGGATGATGCTCAGCATCCCGATAAGACGTCGGCTCAGAGGCAACAGAAAGACCATACTGACTAGGAGAGTAACGGTCGGGGGCACGACGCTGACGAATAGGACAAGTAGAGGGAAGATCATCAGAGGAAGACGACGCAGGAGACGACGATGAAGAAGAGGGAATAGTAGAGGAAGACTCCGGAGAACGAGGAGAACTAGGGGAACTAGAAGGAGCAGAGGAGGACGGCGTCGAAGAGGGGAAATCAGGGGGAGGAGATCCTGAAGAAGACACAATAGGGGTAGAAGGAGGTGTGTCGGGAAAGAGAAGAAAAGAGATATCTTCCACCGGGTAAGTGCCAGCGGTGGGACAAGGATAGAAAGGACGCGTTTCATCAAAAGTAACATCACGAGAGATACGCATCCGACGACCAACAGGGTCCCAACAGCGATAGCCCTTATGCTCATCACTGTATCCAAGGAAGACACACTCAACAGACTGAGCGGTCAGTTTGGTGCGTTCGCGAGGAGCAAGGAGAACATAGCAAACACAACCAAACAAGCGAAGCAGGGAGTAGTCTGGAGACTGTCCAGAGAGGCGCTCAAGAGGGATACCACCCTGCAAGGCAGCAGAAGGCTGAATATTGATGAGATAAGCCGACGTAGCGACAGCCGCAGCCCAGAAATGCGGCGGGAGAGAAGAAGCAATCATCATAGCGCGAGTGATCTCAAGAAGATGGCGATGCTTACGCTCAGCAACGCCATTCTGGGCATGTGCGCCAGGACAAGAGAACTGAGCAAGGGTGCCCTGCTCAGCAAGAACACCTCGCAACATCTGGGAGATATACTCACCAGCAGAATCAGCACGAAATACACGAATGGGGGTAGAATACTGAGTACGGACCATGGCCGCAAAACGCTGATATATGGAGAGCACTTCACTGCGAGAGCGCATAAAATACAACCAAGTGTACCGAGAAAAATCATCGATGAATAAAATATAGTAGCGATGGCCCCCTTTCGAAGCGAAAGAAGCCGGACCCCAAACATCGGAATGAACTAAATCAAAAGGTCGCTGAGATACAGACGCGCTAGTAGGATAGGGAAGCTGAATCTGTTTACCCAACCTACAGCCCTGACAATGTAAAGACCCATCTCCTGAGACAGACCCCAGAAGACCACGATGAACTAATGACGACAGGCGGGAGTCACAAAGGTGACCAAGACGATGATGCCACTGCTGAAATGAGCTGGTAGCAGAGGCGACGACCGGAGAAGAACTGGCAAATGAAGTGGCAGCGGAAGGAACACGAAGCCAGTCTAACTCCCAAAGTCCTGAAGAGTCACGGCTGCGAGGGCCAGCTCCAACCAGGGCCTGTGTGCGACGGTCCTGGACAACACAAGAATCAGCATCAAGAATGACACGACAACCAGAGTCAGTAAGCTGGCTAGCAGAGAACAGATTCATTTTAAGAAAAGGGACATGAGAAATATCAGGAACAGAAAAAGAAGAAGTAGAAAGGGTGCCCCGACTAGAAACAGGAAGAGAGGTACCATCAGCCGTAAAAACACGGACAGGAGAAGGGAGAAAACGAAGAGCAGACAGAAAAGAAGACTCAGATGTCATATGAAAGGAAGCTCCAGAATCCAGATACCACGGGGACGTACCTGACTGTGTAGAAGGTGGTGGTCGCGCAGTGCCGGAAGAATCAGGCACAGAACCAGTAGGGCCCGTCGAAGAAGAGCCTGTAGCAGCAAGCAGACCGCGAAGACTCCTGATAATGTCCTGATCAGAAATTGCGAATTGAAGGAGGCTAACCTAGCTCTGATACCATGTCAGGAATATGCAACTTGTATTCCTCTGGGGGCCAAAGGCCATAATATATAGTACAGGTACAGGGCAAATATGCAGGAAGCCCCCTAACATATGGGGGAAATACAATATACAGATATATACATCTAACACGAGGGATGTCCAAAATTTACCACGACAGCACAATCACCAAAGCTCAGTGTACTAAACATGCAAGGACCTGAGGAAGAGTTGTTCCTGTGGGTAGCTAGACATATGACTTCGTTGACCAATCTGCAACTGAACAGCCTTGAAGACCGTACAGAAACAATCTCGGTAGATGCTGAGCATGGTTTGAGTGAAGTGCTGGACAGCAAGAAAAAATGGAATGATCGTGATTTCCCTCTGGAATATTTGCTGTTAAGAGGCTTTAAGTTGGGTGTTATAGAGTTGTGTGCATGCTTTGTAAACCTTCAAGATTTGTCAATTATGTATTCCCAGGCACTCGTTCACTGGCCAGAAAAGGAGTTCCAGGGATTGGTATCGTTGAGGAACCTTGGGATTCTCTACTGCGAGAATCTGATTGGATATGCCCAACCTACTGCCGACCCGTCAACATTATCAGAAACGAGACAGCTCCTACCACGGCTAGAGTCTCTGATGATACAAGGTTGTGAAAGCTTGGTTGAGGTCTTCAACGTCCCTCCATCTCTCAGGAAAATGGGAATTTTTTATTGCATTAAGCTTGAGTCCACATTCGGCAAGAGGCGGCAGCAGGGACAGTCAACTTCTACAATTCGTCAAGGGTCATTTAGTATCCTGGAGGTGCCATCATCATCACCACTTGTAGCTGGGGGAGGGCATTTAGAAGAATTAACATTACAGGAGTGTCATGGCTTAACAGGGATCCTCCATCTTCCACCGTCCCTCAAGGATCTATTCATTTATAACTGTAGTGGGTTTACATCTCTAGAATCTTGCTCGGGAGAGCTCCCATCGTTGGAGCGCCTCAAGCTTTATGGATGCAATACCCTCTCATCCATACCGGATGCGCCACAAGCATATTTATCTCTCCAACATATTTCCATCAGAGACTGCCCTGGCATGAAGACAATCCCTACAAGCCTTCAGCAACGGCTTGGCAGCATCCAGAAGCAAGACATAGATGCCCATTATTATGGAAGTAAGCACGCTGCACTTGCCTGCTCTATTAAGTATCAGTGTGTACTAAATGTACTAGTCAGATTATGATCATAGCATAACTAGCAGAATGCTAGAAGAATGGAGCAAATCGAAAGTTCATTTTGGCTGAATTTGATATTTTTTAAATGATGTTTCTTTAAGTGTGAATTTTTACATAATTGATCTTTGCAGATACGCCAAGGCCTCTTCCTACCCTGTTGAAACCAAAGACATGGAGATATGCCATCCGTAAAGATTACAGAATCACTGGAATACACGCTGGTTTGTGATCTGAAAACATGCCTACACTGTAGGGAACCCTTTGTTCTTGTTTTCTTCTTTTGCGAGAAAAAGCTTGTGGGACTATAAAATCTGATGCTTCTTTGCCGAATTCTTCCCCAGGAGCTATTTGCAAGACGGGGAAGAGATGACTGGGAGTAGAGCTATTTGCAGGACTCGCCAGGATGCTGAAGGGGAGCGCCCACAAAGACATGTTGAATTTGCAAGATCAGTAATCAGAACACGCTTCTAGCGCTGTTGGTTATCGTTTAATTTTGTTCCCAGAAAAAAAAAACTTATTTTCAGACTTATTTTCAACTAGCGCCCACAAAAAAAAACTTTTTTGGATAATTTCTACTCGTATTTTCCACTTATTTTCACCTCCGCTTATACTATTGTATTTCTTTTTTCAACTAGCACGCCGACATTCTGCCCTGGACACTATCAGATGCTTTTATCAATATTGTGTTACAGTTTCCCAGTTTTGTTCAAAAATCCATTACAGTTTCCTGTGGCAGGAATTTTAACTCAGTCTTTTGGTCTGTCTCTGTGTATTGACTCTGTACAACAGTGTCACTGTTGTGATTTCTACATACATATACACCGCTATAAGCTGCTGATCTCTTGGTACTCTGCACTAGGAATGCTGTTCTGAAGTGGGCTAGGGACCCTGGTAAACATTGCGAAGAACCACTTAAATTTATGAGTACAAGATAAGCGATACCATTCATGCATAAGACCTATCCCAGTCGACGAATTTGATTGGTTAAGTTCAAGTCTGACTGTAATATTCTACAACTAGCATTCATTTTGAGACTGATCTGCGTCCTATCTAGTAGTATGATTTATTTACTAGTCTTCTATATCATAGGATGCTTTCGCAGTTTCACGCATGAAGCAATGTAATTTGGAACCTGACCATTGGAGTTGTTCCCTTATAATCTGATGTTCACCGGGAATTTCACCGTACCAACTGTCGATGATAGTCAGATGAATCAGTAATTCGAAGCCTGTGAAAAAATATTCACAATATTGTGATACGTGTAATATTACATGATAAGTGAGGAGTTCGTCAGTCTGGAGAACAAAGTGCAAGCCGGTCGAGTGCTTTTCATTTTTCAGTACGTGCTACTAAATTACATTCATCGGCAGAGAGAGATCAAAAGGAAAAAGGGCAAAGACAAAAGGCTCTCTATAAATTAGGGTTCGTTCTATCGATATGTGAGCCTCCTAGCAACAGCAACAGAGGTATAGCGTGCACACACAGCATGCAAAGCAGCAACCATAGCCTCATTTCCAATAACAGAGAAGTACTCCATGGATCGTCGCTGAGGATGACGACGACGACGATGATGATGATGATGATCTAGAGCTTCCTCATGCACAGAGGGCATGGCCCGTGCTTGGCCAGCCAGCTGTCGATGCACGGCCGTGGAACAAGTCGCAGCAACCGGGCAAGCTCCGCCCGTTCTCTCCAATCTGGCAATCCTGAAAACCACCAAAAACGTCAGCACCAAAAAGTTCAGAAAAAAACATCGTTCTAACAAAAACCATCATGTGAAAAAGGAGTTCAGAAAACCACCAGAAATGCCACAACCAAAAAGTTCAGAAAAAAAACATCATGCATTCGATCTCGAAAAGGTCAGGGTCCTCTCTGAACCTCGACGAGTCCACTGCATTTATCTCTATGTCATCGGTTTAGCAATATATGATGCAGATGATGATCTAGAACTCTGAACATGCGTGATCCTGTTAGACTAGTAAACATTACTGTATGCAGCATCTTGTTTCGGACAGTAGCTTTGTATCAGACCATGCATGTGATGTACTATGATGCAGATGATGTACTGACCATGCTCAGAACCACACGGCGCATCGCTGGCTCGACCTTCTCGCACACAAGCCTGCCAGAGAGGAGGCTGCCGGTCACATTAAGCTGCATTGCCAGTAATTAAAAGATTTTTATTAGGCTCAATTAGATCACATTAGGTTTGAAGTTCTGGAGCATCAAAAGATATGTCCATTCAGATATGCAATCTCGCCCGAATTGTGCGCAAGATCATGATGAGGACGACGCGGAAAGATAGAAAATGCACAGCGACTTGGAAAATTCTAATCCGAGCTTACAACAAAAACAACAGGAAAAAAGACATGGGGTTGACTCTGAATTCTGAAATGAACATTGGACATAGTTTTTTTCTTCTAAGTTTTAGCACATAGACAAGGAAGCGCATATGAGCAAGCGAGCGAGCGTGTCTTGAGTGGTTGGTTGTTTTGAGCTGGTCTTAGGCTTGTAATTACCTTCCGTTCTATTAGTTCACCAAGACACAACTCGTGCAGATATTTATGTCTCAAAATGCCACCTATAATTTCACACGGCTAGGCTGAAATTCCAAACTTCGCAATATATTAGTAGTACTCCCTCCGTCCCAAAATAGATGTCTCAAATTTGTTAAAATTTGGATGAATCTAGACACTATTTAGTATATAGGTTCATCCAAATTTTGTCAAATCTAAGACATCTATTTTGAGACGGAGGGAGTACAATGTTTGGTCCTTAATTATATATGGAGTGAGGATCTCATGTTGGATGATGATACCCTAGTTGGAAGATGATCAAAGGGCTTAAAAAGTGACTTGGCTTTAAGAGAATCTCATGTTGCCCATACATAGACCTCTTGGCGGATTTTTAAGTTATCGAAGAAATTTTCAACAAATCATTCACCTGAAGTTCCAACATTCTAAATCAAGTCATACACCGAGTAAATTGAGAGGTTGAATGTTTGATCCAAAGTTTCAGAAAGTGACTGCGAAAAAAAAGCAGTAGCAGTTACAGAATGTAGATGTGCTCGGCTGGTCCTTCAAAAGTTTTTTTTGAAAAAGAGTATATATATTAATATCATAGGGATACCAATTACACCTAGCCTCTGCTACAACGCATGTCCTAGCGGCCATACGGATGCACACAAGCCAGAAAAAAAGAAAAAAAATTAAAAAAGAAAAGTCCCGTTACAGAGAACTAATCTCAGAGCTGTTGAAGTGTATAAGTGGATTGCACTAGCCCTTTCCATCAGTTTGGACTTTTGGTTGCGTTGGCTAGTGCATAAAGCTTGACATGGTATCAGAGCCTAAGATCTCGAGTTCGAGTCCTGGCTTTCGCAATTTATCCTAAAATTACTGTTGACCCCTATGTGTCCACGTATAGGCCTCTTGAGTCATACGTGAGTTTCGCGCGCCGTCGCTCTCTTCCGGTTACACGTGCTGACTTCTCCCCGTCACACGTGAGAGGGGGTGTTGAAGTGTATAAGTGGATTGTACTAGCCCTTTCCATAAGTTCGGACTTTTGGTTGCGTTGGCTAGTGCATGAAGCTTGAAAAAATCAACGACACTGACACCATCGGAACAACACCAGTAGTCCACCACTCCAATAACAACGCCTTTAATAAGGAAACGGTGTCTAAGCGTCGTCGTTACCCGATCAAAGATCATAGGTTTTCAAACAGTGCCCAAGGTCCGCTGGTAGCACCCTTGAGGACTCGACGGTGCAGGCAACATTGAGGTTTTGAAGGTAAAGATTAGATCCACTAAAATATGAACTGAAGAAATCAGAATTAGGAGAAATTTAGAAGAAACGAGTACCCTACATAGCGAACTAATGATCTGTTACTGTATTAGGGCTATAAGTTCCTTCCGTTGACCAAGAAGGCTTCTCTAGTCTGGCCCTGGTGCGGGCACGCGGATGATCGGTCCGTCCCTGGCGGCCTGGCGTGGGAGAGAGGCAGACCCACAGACGGTAGTCGAGCACGAAGGGGGAGATTGCGGTATCCCACATTGCTCCTTCTGGACACGCGAGTAGTTCGATTTTCTTCTTTTAGCATCGCGAGTCGACCGGTTTCTTTTCTATCTCTCTACACGATCGCTCACAATACGTGACTTGTAGGCCATTTTTCTCGTATGCCTTGCCTAGGATACGTACCACAAAAGTACTACAACATACAAGGAGTGGGCCCCCTGATTTTGGGGGCCTTGGGCGGCCGCACACCCTGCCCACCCCTAGGGTCGGCCCTGCCTCCTCGCCACCCAGTACTTCTCGCTCCTTTTTTGCCCCTTCACCCACCTCTTCATTGTCTCCTTTTTTTTTAATATACTCGTCGCTCTTATGCTTCAGATGCTTTCTCTGATGTTTCTTCCTCTGATGCGCCTTCTTCCTCTGATGAGATGGCTCCTCCTCTTTCTGCTCGCCATCGTCGACCACCTAATCGCTACTCTCCTAGTCACTATGGTCTTTTTGTTTCCCTTGAGCCGACTTCTTATCGCGATTCTTCCCATCATCTTGAGTGGCAGCTTGCCATGGCCGAGGATATTTCTACGCTTGAGCGTACTGGCACCTGGGATTTGGTCTCTCCTCCTCCCGGTGTTCGTCTTATTACATGCAAGTGGGTCTACAAGATTAAGACTCGCTCTGATGGATCTCTTGAGCGCTACAAAGCGCGTCTTGTGGCTCGTGGCTTCCATCAAGAGCAGGGCCGTGATTATGATGAGTCTTTTGCTCCGGTGGCCCATATGACCATTGTGCGTACTATTCTTGCCGTGGCCTCTGTTCGCCACTGGTCTGTGTCTCAGCTAGATGTTCAGAATGCTTTTCTCAACGGTGAATTGCGTGAGGAGGTCTACATGCAGCCTCCTCTAGGGTACTCTGTCCCTGATGGCATGGTTTGTCGTCTTCGTCGCTCTCTATATGGCCTAAAACAGGCTTCTCGTGCCTGGTTTGAGCGCTTCGCCTCTGTGGTGACTGCTGCTGGTTTCTCCCCTAGTGCTCATGACCCCGCACTGTTTGTTCACACCTCTCCCCGTGGACGCACACTTCTACTCCTCTATGTTAACGACATGATCATCACTGGCGATGACTTCGAGTATATTGCCTTTGTTAAGGCTCATCTTCATGAGCAGTTTCTTATGACTGATCTTGGTCCTCTTCGCTACTTTCTTGGAATTGAGGATTCCTCCACTTCTGATGGATTTTATATCTCCAAGGAAAAGTATATCCAGGATCTCCTTACTCGTGCTGCTCTTGGTGATGAGTGCACTATTGATACTCCTATGGAGCTTAATGTCCATCTCCGCGCTTCTGATGGTGATCCTCTCTCTGATCCGACACGCTATCGTCATCTTGTTGGGAGCCTTGTCTATCTTGCTGTCACTCGCCCGGATATTTCCTATCATGTTCATATTCTGAGTCAGTTTGTATCTTCTCCCACTTTGGTTCATTATAGTCACCTCCTTCGTGTTCTTAGCTATCTTCGTGGCACAATCACACGTCGTCTATTCTTCCCTCGTTCCAGCTCCTTACAACTTCAGGCCTACTCTGATGCTACGTGAGCTAGTGATCCTTTGGATCACCGCTTGGTTTTCTTATTGCATGGAAGACGAAGAAACAGACTGCAGTTTCTCGTTCGAGTGCAGAGGCTGAGTTGCGAGCTATGGCTCTTTGACTGCTAAGGTGACTTGGTTGCGGTGGTTACTTGCTGATTTTGGTGTCTCCGTGACGACATCAATTACTCTCTTGTCTGACAGTACAGGTGCTATCATTATTGCACGTGACCCGGTAAAGCATGAGCTTACCAAGCATATCGGTGTTAATGCTTCTTTTGTCCGTGCTAGCGTGCAGGATTAGGTTATTGTGCTCCAGTATGTGCCTTCAGAGTTATAGTTGACAGATTTCTTTACGAAGGCCCAGACTAGAGCATAACATAGTTTCTCACTCTCCAAAATCAGTGTTGTGGATCCTGCATGCGTTTGAGGGGTGTGTGTGTGTTAGAGAGCTATTTGTATATTGTATTTTCCCTACTAGATTAGGAGGCTTCCTGCATATTTACACCATATACTATATATTGTGGCCTTTGGCTCCTCTGAAATACAAGGCTATTCCTCCAACAGTAATTACCTTCCGTTCTATTAGTGCACCAAGACACAACTCATGCAGGTATTTATGTCTGAAAATGCCACCTATAATTGCACACGGCTAGGCTGAAATTCCGAACTTCACAATATATTACTAGTACAATGTTTGGTCCTTAATTATATATGGAGTGAGGATCTCATGTTGGATGATGATACCCTAGTTGGAAGATGATCAAAGGGCTTAAAAAGTGACTTGGCTTTAAGAGAATCTCATGTTCCCCATACATAGACCTCTTGGCGGATTTTTAAGTTCTCAAAGAAATTTTCAGCAAATCATACACCGAGTAAATTGAGAAGCTGAATGTTTGATCCAAAGTTTCAGAAAGTGGCTGCAAAAAACTAAAAAAATGGTGGAAATTACAAAATGTAGACGTGCTCAGCTGGTTCTTCTTCAGAAGTAGGGTCACTAGCTTGGTCGTGTACGCGGTAGTCCAGAAGCATATGAGGTGGTCGGCATATACATACACACATGCCTGTATAAGCCAGATTGGAACCCAGATTCTACCGACACACGGATAGATGCGACCGATGTTCTGGGCAAAAACCCAACAAGAAAATGTCCATCTCAATCGGAAGAATATGCTGAGGCGATGCCTGATTCGCTGCAGGCCGTTCGTTAATTATTCATCAATCGTGCCGGCCTGTTTTCTTTCCGTTTTCTTCACTCGCTCACTCGCTTATACGTAGCTGCAGGCCGTCGTCCGTTCAGTGCCACCCTGAACCTGCGAGTGAGCGAGTGAGCGAGAACGTGAGGCCATGGCGGGGGAGGCGTACATGAGGCAGCTCCGCGCGCACCCGCTCGGCACCAAGGCCGTCACCTCCGGCCTGCTCGCCGGCTGCAGCGACGCCGTCGCACAGAAGATCGCCGGCGCCAGGAAGCTCCACCTCAGGAGGATCCTCCTCATTACGGTACCCACTACTGCTACAACTATCTCGTTTGCTCTACCGCAGCTCGCTTTAGTTTACCGACACCATGACATTTCATCATCCGTCACCCCAACAAAGCGTAGCTACGTCAGAGCCGAGCAGCTAGAGTTAATTCACGAATCAAGGGTTTATAGTTGATAAACATACAAGCATGGTCTTCTGTTCAATAACACTACACTTACGGAAACATCTTACGGAATGGATCTTACAGACTGATGTGGAGGCAGCTGGTTGGTCCTAGTTTTTTTCTCCTTGAATTGTAGGTCACGATCTCTCCGTTTTTTTTCCAATTTGCTGTAGCGCGGTGCAGTCCGTAAGAATTTTTTGTAGATGTTGTCAGTACCCGTAGCATTTCTCTTTTCTGTTTCTAGTTCACATAAATCAAATTAAGTAGCTGGACCTACCCACTACTCTGCATAAGTTCAGAAACGAAATAACTTCTTAAAAAAAGAGTGCTAATTTTCATACGTCTACGATATGCTACAGCACGAGCAGTTGCAAAAAGACAGTGTTTTGGCTCCGGAAAGCATATGAAAGTAAATTTATAAACAATTCGCAAAAGACAGTAAATTTATAAACAATTCACAAAAAAATGCTTAAAACATTAGAAACGTAATTATTTTTCATATATACATGTTCGCGTTTTTGACATATCTGGAAATTTTCATCAATTAAAGACATATATTTTGTTTCCTTGGAAAAATATTTCTAAAAGTGAGACTTTTAGAGCATCAAATCTCTTTTTTACACTTGCCCCAATTTTTTTATTTTCTATAAATTTATTTATCGACGTAATACATGGGCATGCACATGTGCTAAAATTTTCAAACATTTTTTACATCCGAACTGCCTTTTTTTTAGGTGGGAGCATGTGCTCCTATGTTTCAGTTGTGAATTTCCGCTAAACAATACAAGCAAGGCAAATTTGTGTATGTATAGTGGCTATATTGAAATTTTATTTTAATATAACTTTAGATGAAGTGTCATTTTAATATAAATTTTTGATGAAATGTTATTTTAATATAATTTTTAGCAAATCCTTGGAACACATGCTACATTAAAAAATATAAACCAGTGTCTTTAAACTTTGACGTTCATATCTTCATGGGGTGAGAGCACAACTGGGTGCACAAAATCTTCATTCGCATTTAAGTTATCTACTTCTTGTTTCACAAATATCGAAGTTTTTAGGACCCAGGGCTCTACATCTACTTGACACATACAACCAAGTCCTATTACAGATTCCTTATCCAAAGAAATACAACCCTAATAAAAAAACGTGGCACACCACATAAACATCATCAATGAGTAAGAAGCTTATGCGAAGCACGCGATCAAGCATTAGTAGCCTATGTGATGCACACGATCAAACCGAGACATAAATTCCTTGGAAAGCCACACTAGCTTCTTGGTGCCAAGTTGATGTTGTTGTGTACGTTGTATGGTCACCCATGATCACAATAATTTGATACATGAAAATAACATTTTCGTAAAGGATATATAACTTCATTCTTGTCAAATGCCAAATCGTTTCAGCAAAGCCAGATTGACCAAAAAAGGAGACTTTTGAACACACAAAATAACCATGAAAAAAAATGCGGACAAGTTGCTTGAAAGATCAATAAGTATTAAAAAGCTACCTGTGGCAGCTGAAAACGCTGTCATGGTAGCCGGAGTATTCTGAAATCTAGTTGTTCTCTAGCAAGAGAGATATAAACAGAATAAATTCATATTAACCATGTGCAGAAAATCTTAAGCAACTCTTTCTCTTCTTTCGATATCATCAGTATTGTCTTGTTTAGTTTCAAACTTATACATATTGACGTTGTGATCTGGGAAACAAATTAACAGCTCTTTGGATTTGCGTACGCGGGACCATTCGGCCATTTCTTCCACAAGCTTATGGACTGGATTTTCAAGGGGAAGAAAGGAAGAGAAACTGCAGCCAACAAGGCAACTATCATGCATCTGGGCATTTTGTCATGAATAATGCTGATCTTATGCAGCTCACTTACCTCTTGCACTATGGTTATGCAGGTCATAGTGGAGCAGCTAACCGCATCGCCACTGAACAACTTGTTGTTCATGATCTACTACGGTTTGGTCGTCGAAGGTATTCGTTTCGACATCTCTATCCAAATTCAGAAGCGTATCTACACAGATTCATAACTTTGTACAGTACGATTTTGCTGACGGACAAAAACGCGCTGTGGATAAATAATCTTCGTGAAAAATTCAGGGAGGCCATTTGGGCTAGTGAAGAGCAAGATCAGGAAGGACTACGCCAACATCCAGTTGACGTCTTGGAAGGTACTGCTATGCTATTGAATCACCTGATTCAGACCTACACTAGCTTTTTCAGTTGAAAGTTATATATTTTCAGTACTCCCTCCAATCTTAAATAAGTGTTACGGTTTTGAACTAACTCTAGTTTAAAATGGCGACACTTATTTAGGATCGGAGGTAGTACCGTTTTCTACCCGGCCAAAAAACACAGAGGAAGTAATAGTACTAGTACTATAGACAGTAACACATATCTGCCTTAATTTCCATGCGTGTCTCGTGCAGGTCCGGCCGATCGTTAGCTGGATCAACTACGAGTACATCCCGCTCCAGCACCGAGTCCTCTTCGCCAGCTCCGTCGCATCATGCTGGTCAGTCCCCTGAACTTATTTGGCAGTTTTAATTGTTGGCAAATTTGTACTGTTGGTAATGCTCGTGGTGTATCTACTGAGCTGCTTTGGATTTACAACCAATTACAGGGCAGTGTTTCTGAACCTGAAAGCAGCAAGATCATCGCAGGCCGCCAATAAGAATGCATAAGGAAAGAAGAGCTAGTGCTGTAATACATATCTAGGAGCTTAAGTAGCCACTAGCAAGTGCTTTCCTCATTTTGTTTCAGTTCATGAGTTGATTTGTACGTGTGATTTTGAACCTCTTGGCTTGGAACATTGTTGATTCCAACTCCACACCATCATTGTTCCAACTTCCAACTTTCACGAGGAGAGGACAGCAGCTATCTCAAAAACCCTACCATCCATGCATGCAGGGCCGGCTCTGACCCTAGGCCACCTTGTGCAACGGCCTAGGGCCCATGCCTACAAGGGGCCCATAATTTCATCTTCCTATATACATATTATTTATATTGGATAAAAAATATTTACAACAACCCAGCATAGGTAATCCAAAAAAACGTGTTGGCACTCACTATTAGAGCATCTCCACTCTCCTACCCAGGAGACGATCTGGACGCCGAAAATTGGCCCAGTCGCGTATCCAGGGACCTCTTTTCGGCCAGATTTGGGCCAACTTTGGTCCGGACTACCCAGACCGAACCCAGGATCTCGGGTACGCCCTGGGGACGCCGGACGAAGCGAATTCGGCTAGTGGACCAGCTTGTCAGCGACAGAAGCCGACCCGCCGCCATCCTTCCCGCCGTTTTCCTTTTCCTGCCCTCGCCGCTACACCCCTCCCGCCATTCTTCGGCCTATAAGAGCCGTACATCTCACCGTCTCTCTTCACAGTTCCTCACACCACCACAACTCCGGCGAACTTCGGACGTCCACACCTTTCTTCCTCCTCAGCTCCGGCAAACTATGGCCGCGGGCCGACGCATGTTGTCGCCTTGGGAAGCCCGGCTTCTCCGGAGGCGAGCTATACGGCCCCGTCAGACACTCGTCTCCCCCTAGGCTGGAAACTCGGCGCCGGCGAGATCCCCGTTCCGCCGGTGTCGGACGGAGAGGACCTCGTCGGAGAGATCCAGACGGCTATCGCCGCCATGCAAGACCCAGAACTCGCCGGAGAGATCCAGGACGCTATCGCCGCCATGCAAGGCCCAGATCTCGTCGAGGATCAAGACAACCTGGTCTTCTGAAGGCAGTTTTTCGCTGACAGGCGCCTCGAGAAACTCGCCCGACACGACGGACCGCCGGGCTCGCCGCCGCGTAACAACATGGCTTACCGCCGCCGCTGGTGGAGCATTCCGGGGCGGACTCTGGCCGGAGTCATGGCGCACATCGAGGCCGGCAACAACCCCCGCCTCGGCCTGTAGTTGCGGCGTCCGGCGTCGACCACGGCGGCGGCCTTTTCTAGTTATAAATTCCGATATACTATGTGCCCCCTTGCCTACTTTAATGAAATTTCGCCTATATTCGCCCATATTTCGCCGAGATAAGTGAATTTAGCCGAACTTGAGAACTCGGCCTGGGTACGCGAGTGGGAAACTGGGCGTACCCAGGACGAAAACTTTCGCCGTCCGGTTGAAGTTTGGTCCGGATTTCGGCCTGGATACGCCCAACGAGTGAAGATGCTCTTAGCGTCTTAGCGATTGAGGCTCGGTCTATCTTTCGTCTTTGACTAGTCTATTCCCGTCGGTGGTCTACGCGAGTACAAGACTATGCCTCACGTCCGCTCGACCCTGGCTCAGGCGCTCAGCCGCTCACCTACAGCCTACTCGCTACACATATATAGGTGTTATAATGCGTAAACATAAATCCGGTCCTACGAATAAAAATAAAAGAAAACCGAAAACGAAAGCATCAGCTTATTCAATCATAAACGGAACAAAGCCACAAGTAGCATTGATGTCTCTGTATGCGCCCATGTTGTTAACTTTGCCTAGGGCCTCGCAAAATGTAGAGCCGGCCCTGCATGCATGATGCATGATGCATCCACGCAGGGGAATATATGCTTATCTAGCCAGTGGCTCAAGCAAAGCAAGTAGATAAAAACATCATTTGAACCAAAAAGAGAGAATATATACGAAAGGCATGTTAGGTCGATTGGCGGCCTTTTGTTCTTGCCCCCCTTGGGTTTCGATTCGATTCCGCAAGCGACGGCCTGCAATCATCCACTGGACGATGGGCATCATCATCGGTTAGACTCACAAAATTCAGTCATCTTTTCCACCAGTTAGACTCACAAAATTCAGTGATCTTTTCCACCAGTTAACTCACAAAATTCAGTCATCTTTTCAGTACTTTTCCAGAAAAGAATTTGACTTTCGATCGACGTCTCTTGCTTGCACCATAGATATGATTGAGACAAGAACAAAAGGAAGAAGAAAAGGAACCAAAAAACAGTTGACTACGAGCAGCAAAGAGAATATAAAAAAGATCTTGGGAGATATATACTAGCAAATATTTTAGCTTGGGAATTTACTAATATGTACATATATATTCGTTGATTCAGATATGCACAATGGCATAGCAACATCAATCCAGTCACAGGTCTCGCAGCCTTCCATCCTCAGCTTCAGGAAGAAGTGCACACTGCTAGCTTAGAACTGTTATTACACATCCACACATACGTACGGCACAAAACTAAGCACCAATGGTAAACCCAAAATTAGCTACTAAGCATCATACATTAACCTTAATTAGCTCTCCGATTACCGAGCAGAGGAGAGAAGGAACTCCTTGCTTGTCAGAAGGACAGGAGGAGGTCCTCGTCGGGCTGGGCCGCATCGGCATCGGCAGCGGCAGTGGCGATGGCGGGCTGGGAGAGCATGTGCACGACCTCACGCATGGTGGGCCGGGCGGTGCTGGCCTCCTCGACGCAGGCGGTGGCCACGTCGTAGAGGCCCACCAGCAGCGCCACGGGCTCGGGGGACAGGCGGCGGTCGGCGACGGCGAGGACGGCCGCGGCGGTGTCGGGGAGCTCCGCGGTGACCTTGCGGACCCAGTGCACAATGTCGACGCCGTCGCCGAAGCTGCCGACGGGGCGGCGCCCTGTGATGAGCTCCAGCAGCACCACGCCGAAGCTGTACACGTCGCTCTTCTCGTCCACCCGCAGCGTGTACGCGTACTCTGCCACGATCAGATGAAATTCATCAGTTATTAGACAGCCAGAATTATACACTGTACTAATCATGCTCAGGTGAGGCAGAACGCACACAAAAACTATCTGAATTGATGATACCAATGGGTCCAGGATATCCACATTCTTAAATGCAAAAGGAAATCTTTGTCTTGTCTCTGGTTGGCATATATTTTAGCACAGATGGCAACAAAATCTTCCAAGAAACAGACAATAACAACCACCACTAATCACTGTCCACTGTCTGCAGTGCTACAAGCAGGACCAGCTGAAATATCTGTCCTCTCTCTAGTTGACCTTTGCACATGGCAACAAGAACAGAGTGTGGGCGCACTGCAAACAGTGCTGAAACTTGGCTAGAATCCAAGAGCACCAAAGTACAGGTTGCAGTTCAGGTAGGGTCGGTGGAGTGTGCAGTTCAGTTGGACTTCAGATTCAGATGAAATGTGTTGGATGAAATTTGTACTACTCCAGTAAAAGTTTTTGCTGTTCTCCATGTTGCCACAAGTTCAGTTAGGGTCGGTGGAGTGTGCAGTTCAGTTGGACTTCAGATTCAGATGAAATGTGTTGGATGAAATTTGTACTACTCCAGTAAAAGTTTTTGCTGTTCTCCATGTTGCCACAAGTTCAGTTAGGGTCGGTGGAGTGTGCAGTTCAGTTGGACTTCAGATTCAGATGAAATGTGTTGGATGAAATTTGTACTACTCCAGTAAAAGTTTTTGCTGTTCTCCATGTTGCCACAAGTTCAGTTAGGGTCGGTGGAGTGTGCAGTTCAGTTGGACTTCAGATTCAGATGAAATGTGTTGGATGAAATTTGTACTACTCCAGTAAAAGTTTTTGCTGTTCTCCATGTTGCCACAAGTTTGAATCGAATATGTTCTATAACTAGATTAATTAATGGCGTGAATTTTTCACCAAAAATGGTGAAGTGATCAGTGACAGAGCGTTACCTGGGGCGATGTAGCCGTAGGAGCCGGCGATGGCAGACATGCACTCGGAGGCGCCGCCGCCGCCGCCACCAGCGCCGCCGAGGAACTTGGCGAGGCCGAAGTCGGCGACGTGGGCCTCGAACGCGGAATCGAGCAGGATGTTGTTGGACTTGACGTCCCGGTGGATGATCCTGGGCGCGCAGTCATGGTGGAGGTAGCAGAGCCCGCGCGCGGCCTCGAGCGCCACCCTTGCCCTGGCCTCCCAGCCGAGGTGGCCGCCCTTGCCGCCGTGGAGCATCTCCCCCAGCGAGCCGTTGGGCATGTACTCGTACAGAAGCAGGTTGGTCTCGCGGTTGGAGACGAAGCCCAGCAGCCGCACGATGTTGCGGTGCCGGATCCGCCCCAGCGTGCCCACCTCCGCCGAGAACCCCCTGTCGCCGCCCACGCCGCGGCCGACCAGCCGCTTGATGGCCAGCTCGGCGCCCGTGTGTGTCACGCCGTGGTAGACGATGCCCGCGCCGCCCTTGCCGATGATGTTGTCCTCCTTGAGGCACTCCACCACGTCGTCCGCCGAGAAGTCCAGCTTCTGGAACACCGTCATCTTCCACGCCCCGGACCGCCGCCGCGCCGCCTCGCGCCACGCCTCGCACCCCTTCCTACCGCCGAAGAAGGCGGCCACGAGGGCGGCGAGGACCGCCGCGAGGCACACCAGCATCTTCTTCGAGTCCCAGCGACGGAGGGACAGCAGGCCGGCGCCGGCGCCTGGGCCGAGGTCGCTGCAGGCGAGGGCGTCGTCCGCGGCTGCGAGGGGCCCGCCGCAGAGACCCGGGTTCCCCACGAAGGAGCTCTCGTTGAACACCAGGAACTGGCCCTGCATCGGCACGGCGCCGGACAGCGCGTTGTAGGACACGTCCAGCGTGGTGAGGCTCGTCATGTTGGACATGCCCGGCGGGAGCTCGCCCGTGAGCGCGTTCCGCGACACGTTCAGCGTGCACAGGATCTTGAGCGACGTCACGCCCTCCGGAATCTCGCCCGTGAGGCGGTTGCGGCTGGCGTCGACCGCCGCGAGCGACGCGCAGCGCGTGAGCTGCGGAGGGATCGCGCCGGTCAGGTCGTTGCCGCTGACGTTGAGCCGGGACAGGTTCTTTAATCTGCCAAGCTCCGGCGGTAGGCTACCGGAGAAGTTGTTGGACTCGAGGGACAGCGTCTGCAGCGCGGGCAGGTTGCCGATGGCGGCCGGGATTCTCCCGCCGATCATGTTGTTCCCCAGCAAGAGCATGCCGATCTTGCCGCCGCCGATCACGTCGGGAAGCTCGCCGGAGAGCAGGTTGTCGGTGAGCTCCAGCATGTTGGCCTGCGGCAGGTCGAACAGCCCCGCGGGAACGGGGCCGCTCAGAAAGTTCTTGCTGAGACGCACCCTTACGAGCGTCTTGCACCCGCCGAGGGAGTCCGGGATGGGGCCGAAGAAGCCGTTGTCCATGAGCACGAGCGTCTCGAGCCTGCGGCCGAAGCAGAGGTCCGTCGGGACCGGGCCCGTGAGGTGGTTCGTGGTGACGTCGAGCGTCTTGAGCCGCCCGTTCCTGCCGAGCGCCGCGGGAAGCGCGCCGGTGAGGTTGTTCTCCCAGAGCTGCAGCACCTCGAGCTGCGGCATGTCGCCGAGGAACGCGGGGATGCCGCCGCGGAGGTGGTTCCGGAAGAGGTTGAGCAGCTTGAGATTGGCGAGCCTGGAGAAGCTGGCGGGAATCTCGCCGCCGAGGTCGTTGACGGAGAGGTCGAGCGACTGCATGCTGGCCATGTCGCCGAGCTCGGGGGGGATCTCGCCGGAGAGGCGGTTCCAGAGGAGGAAGAGCGTGTCGAGGTTCTTGAGCCTGCCGAGGTCGGGCGGGATGGGGCCGGTGAGGTTGCAGCTGCTCATGTCGAGCCGTCTGAGGCTGGCGAGGCCGCCGAACTGGGGCGGCACGCCGCCGTCGTACTGGTTGAAGTAGCCGATGTACATCTCCTCGAGGCGGGATAGGGTGGCGAGGGAGGTCGGGATGGCGCCCGAGAGCGCGTTGCCATTGAGGCCGAGGTAGCGGAGGGAGGCGAGCGCGCCGTAGGGGGCGGGGATCGGGCCGGAGAAGTAGTTGCCGCCGAGCTGGAGGTAGGTTAGGGTGGTGGCGTGGAGGGCGGAGAAGGGCGGGAGCGGGCCGGAGAGGTTGTTGTTGTAGCAGTCGAGGAGGGCGAGGGAGGGGAAGTAGGGCGAGGAGGGGGCGGAGGGGAAGGGGAATGGGCCGGAGAGGTTGTTGTTGGAGAGGTTGAGGTGGCGGAGGGATGGGAGGGTGGGGAGGGTGGCGGGGACGTGGCCGGGGAGAGTGCAGGCGGCGATTGTGAGGTTGGTGAGGGCGTCGAGGAGGGAGAGTTCTGGCGGGAGGGAGCCGGCGTGGAGCGGGATGGCGGTGAGGTTGATGGCGATGACCCGGGAGGTTGTGGGGTCGCAGGTGACGCCGGTGAAGGCGCAGTGGGCTGGGGAGGTTGCCGCGGGGTCCCAGTCGGCGAGTGGGGCGGTAGGGGACGGGGTGGGCACGAGGGCGGATTTGAGCTTGCCGAGCGCGTAGATGTCGCGGTCCGGGGAGGCCGACGACGGGGGTGACAGGAGGAGGAGGAGGAGGAGGAGCAGGGGGAGGAGAAGGGGAGGAGGCATTGTGGTGTGGCTTGCGCCGGCGGCGGCGCGCGGTGGGGGTGTGTGGAGAGCAGAGGAGTGGAGTGGAGGCGGGAATAAAAGGGGGGGAGGGAGGGAGTGGTGGTGGAGGAGGGAATGAGAATTTGGAATCGATCCGGTCGAGTCGAGGCGCAACACCACCAGTCCACCAGTGTCCAGTGAGTGAGTCGCGAATCGTGTCCGAACGGAGTGACGACGGGTGAGGAGGAAAGCGATGGGTGTTCGGGTCAAGGCTGTGGAGGGAGTGGCGAGGTGTCAGTGAGAGGACGGGGCAGTTAATGCAGGCTGACTAACGGTGGCGTACTGTACTTGTAGCTCCTGCTGCTACCCTACGGGGAGTAGTCGTGTATTTTTTGTCAAATCTGCCCAAATCTGCAAAGTTCAACCAGATCTAACCCTCAAAACTAATTCGGAATTTAATCCCTGGACACGGCGTCACTTAAAATGCGCCAAAGTTGTACAAGTCGTCGTCAAGATGAAGCAGCTGGGAGACAAACTAGTGAGACCGGTGCAGTTATAAATGGAGCCGACGTCGGCGCCATTTAAACGGAGCCGACCTCCTTCGGTTCGGTTCGGTTTTCTGCTGTGTGCGCGCCGACATGTACAACTTCGGCGCCATTTTAAACTGCCCCGACCTCAGGGGTCAGATTCCGAATTAGTTTCGAGAGAGGTCAGATTCGGTTAAACTTTTTAGATTTTGGTAGATTTGGCAACAAAATACGAGTAGCGTCAAGATGGGCTTAGACGAGACGGGACAAAGACAACGGGACGGCCATCGTCTGGCGCTAGACAAAAATAACCTATATTTAATTCTTTTTTACAAAATGAACATTCAGCGGAAGAATTTTTACTAGCGGTAACGTATAATAGAAATGCACTATGCTCTACAGTGTAGCGCCTTTTTGCAAGACGTCTGGCCGACTATCGCCTAGGCACTAAGCTCAATGTGTAGCGTATTTCTGATAGGCGCTATGACCCAATGTGTAGCGTCTATCAGAAATACGCTACACAATGAGACTTAGCCCGCCGCACGAGGCTCCCTTCCCACCCTGACCCATTCAGTCCCCAGCCGCCAAAAGAACAGGACGACGGTTCCTCTCTTCCCTCTCTCGAATCCATCCCTAAAACCAACAGATTTGTGAGATTTCATGTTGGATTTGCTCCCCCAATCCTTCCCTCAAGATAATCTTCTCTTTTCCCCTCTCTTTCATCCAATAAATCTTGTACGTTCTCCTCTAATTTGTTTGAAGCTCTGGGTCTAGTTAGATTCATAATATGGCCTATTTGTGCATGTTTCTTGTTACTTGGTAGTTATATATTAGTTGTATTTGATGGGGAATGGAAGTGTGTTGTTGATTTGCATTGTATATGATGGTTGCATATGGATTTGTATGAATGTGTTAATAATATTTTCCCATATCCTTTGTAGTTTCTTGTAGAAATTGAAACAATGGCCACATAGAATGAACCACTCACATATTTATTGATGTTTGGAATATATATGTAGGATGGTGTGGCTATTTGAGGATTATTATGATACTAAACACCGGGTATACTTGATGGTGGAGAAGCATATGGTAATAAAACCATAGTTGTACTTGTTTGTTTTTATTTTTCTATTGATTCAATTGTGTTGGAAGAAGCATAATATTTTATCTTGTATGTATGCAGAACCTTCGACCCCTCGAGATTTGGTCTCATGGCATGTCTTCGAATGACATGCCGTACGACCAGTGGTACACTGAGTACATCAAGTGGCTAGGCCTCCTCCCTTTCATCACGCTTGTGAGCCGGTCGACCACAAACCTCAACGCGGCTGATATCATCGAACTTGTTGACCGGTGGAGGCCGGAGACGCGCACTTTCCACCTCCGGACCGGCGAGATCACCCCTACTCTTCAGGATGTTTCCATGATCTTTGGACTTCCTATCGCGGGGGACCCTCTCTGTATGAGCACGGATTCTAATGGGTGGCGCAATGAGATGCATCTACTTATTGGCATGGCTCCGGAAGAACTTGAAGAGAAGAGCGAAGATAGAGACCCGACAGGCGCGACATACGCATGGATTGTGGAGAACTTTGCGTATGTGCACTTACAAGTCTTGAGCGATACCTTGAAAACTCAACCACCGTGTTGGACACCATCAGCCGTTGTACCTTCGGGCTCCATAACTTGGTAAATTAGCTCGTCATTATCAAATTATGTGACAACTTGGGCATTCGCTTTCTTGACTGAAATTGTATCCAATTATCAACCTTAGGTGGGTACTTGTATTTGTACTTGTTCTTTTTGTCCCCCACAATCTCCTGGCCTGTTTCATGTGAGTATTTCAGAAAATACTCATTCATCATATCGAATGTATATCGGACTATTGCTGCGACAGGCAATGCACGGACGCCTTTCAGCAACTTTTTGAAGCATTCTACCATGTTGCTTGTCATTTGGTCATACCTCTGGCCACCGTCATCGAAATATCGTGCCCACTTTGTCCTATCTGCAATGTTCCTATCGAGAAACTCTCGACCACCTGCATTGAGCTCTTTGTTGAAGAGCACTTTGTTATACAAGTTTGAGAAATGATGTTCCGTGAAAGCGAGGAAACAATCTTGTAGATCATCAGCCAAATCCTTGCTCTTGCATGCCCTATAGAAGTTTGCACAAAAGTTTCTCATGCACCATCGATGGTGCAACGGAACATGGCCGGGAATATCAATCATCACCGCATTGAGAATTCCTTGATGACGGTCAGAGATGACACATATTTCCATAAGGTTCAACCACATGAACCATGCCCGGGTTAGCATTGGACATCGCTCCCAACAACCTTGGGATTCGGTTATAAGACTCCTCCCAATCACCGTATAATATCTTAAATGCGGCTTGCTTAGCCTTCCATGTCTTCCCGTACTTCACCTCGTAGTGAAAGAGGGCTTTCACAAGCTCCATAACCATCTTCATGCTCATTATTGGAAATGACACGATGTCATTGGAAAGCCTATAAGTGAGGAACTCAAAGGTGAGTTGTTGGTGCTCGTACTTCGCATCCTTGCTATCCACTACCAGGCCTCGGCACATGTGAGTTGATACACAACTAGATATGTGCCAATCAGGACCTCCCTTGAATGGTCTTGCACGCACAATCCAAGGACATCCTTCCTCCTCGCACTTCACCGTGTAACGCTTCTTGATGTTTGAGTGCACAACCGTGTAAGGACGATTATGCTTAACCGAGAAGTCCTTTATCCATTGCTTAAATTCCAACAAGGTTTTGAACCTTGATCCTTTGGAAAAGCCATTATTCACGTGATTGTTATCCTGGTAAGAACTTGTCCTTGGTCCAAGTACTATGCCCTTGCCATCATCAACCGTGGCTTCATCCGTGAGACTAAGATCATGAAATAAAGGCACTCAATAGTCCCGCCCCAATCCGGTATCATGGATTTCGGCCTCTCTAGTCGTGAACCCCTCCTCGTCAACTTTTTCTTCGGGACCATCATCATCTGAGTCCGAAGCATAGCCTCGAGAATATGAGAGGTCACGGTCCATGTCATCTTGCGTGATATATTTGTCCAAATCTCCAACATTGGTTTCATGGAGTTCGACATCATCATCATCATCTCCACCCCCACAATCATCATTGTCCTCTTCCAACACTTCGTCTTGCTCTTTTGAAATCGGGCTCAATATTTGGGTCAAAGGAGGTTCACTCCATAACTCTTGCTCTACGGATGGAGGACTCCTAGTATCCAATGGGGAGGCAAGACGGTTCAAGTCCAAAGGCAATGAACTATCAACCTTCTTGGTGGAAAATATCTCAAGAGTCTTGTCTAGTGATTCGGCCACCACCTCCTTGTATGAAAGTCAACGGGCCTCCGAGAAGATACACATGGTCTTCCAACGGATATGCATTCCCAAACCCACATTATTTCTTCCCTCCAACTCAACAACATCACTTGGGTACATCCATTTCAATTCAATCCTCACTTGCTCCAAGACCTTGGTGTAGGTGGGACTACGCTCAAACACCATGTCTAGCTCATCCGGGTCCGATTCTATGTTGCCTTTCAAAAAGGCATCCTTGTCCACATGATGAACATGAACAATTCTTGCCATCCCTAACACAGGAGAATATGTTCATTAACTACCCATGACAAGATAAACAAAAATATACTAGTCACATTACCAAACCATATAGCTAACAAGAACACCCCCTTACATAAGCAAACCCTAACCCTAACCCTAGCCATAACATTCCAATAAACCAAACACTAACATTCCAACAACCCTAAACCTAACTAAATGCTTCATACACATCATTCTACCCAACATTGGCCAATGAACCTAACAAATTTCCAAATATTTCTCCCCAAATCAAATTTCTAGAGTTTCAACCCAAATCCAACCAAAATGAAAGATTTAAATAGGTAAAAATAGAGGGAAATGAGGGAGGGTACCTCCAACAGCTGGGGAAGGGCCGAAATCCACCAAATAAAGCTCCCAACGTGAGAGATTTGAGAGGGGGAGAAGAGAGGGGCCCGCCTTGGTGTTCTTCCTTGTGCTGGGACGATCTGGGAGTGAATGGGTCAGGGTGGGGGATCGCGCGGCAGGCTATGTCTTGATGTGTAGCAGCTAACAAAAAGGCGTTACACATTGGGGCATAGCGCCTTTCTGTTAGGCGCTACACATCGAGCTTAGCGCCTACGCGTTAGTCGGCCAGGCGTAGCGCCTAGGCGTCACATGGTCGGGGTGGGGCCTGGGCGGGCCAGGCGGCCCCCACGCTGGGGCCAGGGCGGGCCAGGCGGCCGCCACGCTAGGTCCAGGGGCATAGCGCCTTATAGAAAGGTCCATAGTAGTGCTATCCATCCCTGGCCTCTAATCGAACCTTCCTCTAACACCGACTATGGATGAAGGTTCGATTAGGGCACAATATGTTTACAAGATGATTGCGGCGACCCAACATACCGCCGCATGATGTAGTATACTATAGTCGTTGACATAACACCAATGAAACACCATTCACTAGTATTACATCCCTCAGAATGGCACAACAGAAACACAACGGGTCCAATACATGGCAAGAGGTTACAACTCACTCTTTACATAAGATCCAGAGAACACTCTAGGTTAAAGAAAGAGAAATAACTTTTTACGGAGACGAATCAGAGATACACAACTCAAAAATTATTATACTATTAAGACTAGTATCTTAACTAATGGTCTGGCATTGCTGCTATTGCAATACACTAAAGAAATAGGTTCTATGGCTAGAGATTATATTCCTATCTAATTAGTAACTTCGTCTTCACTCGAGTTGATGTATATGTTTACTTTCTTGACTTCATTGAAGAGTTTTAGCTTTTGATGATGATTCCTGGAGCATAACTTGATGTAGACATCGTCTATATTGGCTTCAGCATCTAGCAAGGATTAAGAAGATACTTTGAGTACGAGCGTACTCAACAAATTCACTAGAAAAGGAGTGTTTGATGCACTATAACTACAGCCACAGACCATAGGTCGTAGGCAATGCAAGTTTTCATAAACATTTCTTCCAAAGTTGCTTTTATTCTTAAAAGCTATGTCCATCAGCCTTCACGGGTTTACCAGAACTTTTATGGAGTTCCTTTACCGCCGCGTTTGTAGCTCCTTCCCGGAACAGGGAGTAACAAGTTATAGTTCTTACACTCTGCAGAGGTGCGTCACTTTACCCATGAGAGATCTTAGGCTTTGTTGCACGACCGAATTATGTTCCCTTTCAAACTTCCTTGGTTTGAGGCCCAACCTAAGATCCAAGCCAATCACTGCCTTCTCCGCGACCCCGCATGTCTCCTTGGTGTATGCCATGCCCACCTATTGAATTACGGCAATAGGCAATACAGAACGTTCAGATGTCGCGACTATCGTGGGACGTTGAGGGCTCCCACCCATATGCTGCATATCCTCTATGAATTACCAAGTAATATGCATGCTACGAGTGATAACAGCCACGACCCGCACATACGGCTCCATGCGAGAGGGAAAAGATACAGCTGACTTCTCCGTCCCATTCCAAATCTCATGGTCAACGCTTAATATACAGCACAAGAATCACTGGCGATATTGGTTATTAAATCCTAGGTGATATAGTCCTGAACAGTGGAATTCCAACTGCCAGATTTAATAGATTAGCTGATCACCCTGGATCAGTAACCAATAGTTCACTTTATTATCAAAATAGTGCTTTAGGACCTTTTTCAAATGCAGGTGATGTCAACATTTGATTTGCAAAATACTTTACACAAAATAATCAAAAGGACATGAGCAAGTGTGAACTTGCCTTTTGTGATTGCAAGATTATGCACTCATGGTCTTCGAGACGATATAAGATCAAATATCTGAAATCAGCATCATTGGTCCGGTAAGGACTAATGTTTAAAGAAGCAAGATGCAGTTATGCATAAGTAATGATATGCATTTTGTAAAACTCCCAAAGTGGATCCCCAATGCTCTGAATGTAGTGAATGTAGGTGATTCTTTTAAGAGTTGGTTTATCTTTAAATTTAACTTTATAAGTAAGGACCTTTATAAGGAACTCAAGGGTTAGCAATCCAACATATACAAGTAAAGTATAAAATAATGTGATTATGGTTACTGGTCATTTGGTGATTATTGATAAACATCCTTGGGATTAAGTTATTAATAATTGAAGAACTTATGATAAGATTATTGTTTGAAGTGGAAAAAAGAATAACATTTGAAGAAAAGGTTCCCTTTCTAAGGTTTAAACAATCTTTATTGTTAATAGAACATGATCAATATATTTTGATGTTTGATTGATTAATTTGGATTTGAGATGCTTTATGTATTAGGTTAAATAGACCAAAGTTAACTATAAAAACATAAGTGATTTATTAGACATGATGTTTATAAGCTTTGAGACTAAATTTAACTTTAAAAGGTTAAGTAAACTTAAGATGTAATATATTTTAATTATTCTCAAGTTTTAGATTTATGACACGTTTAACTAAGGTGTGGAATTATTCACTTTATATTTAAGTGAATGATTAGGTTAAATTTGTTTTGCTTATTAAGAAAATAATATGTATTTATTTAATGGTAGCATAATTAGATGATCTTGGTAATTTGTTAGAATTTAAAGTTATGTTAATAGTGGTTAAGATATAATGATCATTCACCATATTATAAAAATGAGTGATACCCAATGTTTATTTAAAGGATTCTTAATAAGGTTTTTAAAAGAATGTTTTAAAGTTTAAAGTTATACTTAAGAATTTAAGTTATGGGTTTGGAATTAGTATAAAGACACTAATTGTTTAAGGTTTTATAAGAATTGTGATTATTTCTTACTTAACAATTGTTTTTAAAGAATTAACAAAATAAGTATTAGATGGGGATTTTTTTAAGATATTAAAAACTTTTTTATAATATATTTAATATTTTTCTGGTGCAATATAGTATTATCTTTATTTTTATAAAATTCATTAAATAATTAAGTGTCTTTAAATATTTGCTTTATGTTTTATTTGTAAAACTCTAAATTGGTATTTTTATGAAATAGTAGAGTTATTTTGATACATAAAAATGATTTTTTATTTATTTTTAGGGTTTTTGTTTTATTTTATAACATTTCATTTAAGATTTAATGGTGTTAATATTTATTTTACTTTATATTTATTTTAAACAATTAAAATTTTTATTAGGTGGATTTTATTTTTGTGGTCATTTTGATATATCATATGTATTTTCGGGATTTTTCTATATTTTTCTAGGGTATAAATTATGTTCAGGGGTAGTTTGGTCATTTAGTGATTTGATAAATATTTTCTTATTTTCATTTGGAATTGGGCCAGGCTTACCAATTGGCCCATTTGGACCAAACTTGGCCCAACTGGCTCAGGGTCAAACCCACCCCGGCCCAGCCATCCCACCACTCTCTCTCACATCTCTCATTCTCGTTTATTTCCCCTCCTGGTTGCTGGCGACACCGACGTCGCCGCCCGCTCGATTCCGGCGAGGTAGGCCATTATGGTCGCCGCTGATGGTCGCCGGGGCTTCTCCTCCCTCAGGCCAACCTGGCTCTCCAATTGGATTTGTTCTTAAAGCCCCTCGAGCTCGCCCCCTCCATCTTCTGTGCGTCTAGGGTTTCAGTATCCTGGTTCCGCCGAGCTCCAGTGATAGTTTGATGTTGTCCTGGTGGTGGATTGAGGTTGGTGAAGATATGATGGTGGTGTTGCTGGGGTCATTCTCTTCTATTCCGATGTCGGTGGGACGACAGTAGGTGCAACCCCGGCGTCTGAACTACGATGGCCGTGGTGGTGTTGATGGGGGGTGAAGACTTCCTCGGGTTAGTTTCACTCTGGCCGCACTGGCACTTCCCCGCCACACCATGCTGAATGCTTATCGGGCGCCAGGTACACCCCCTCTGTCTCACATATGCTTCTCTCCCTGTTTATCTCTCTCTACTTAGTACCACACGTTGAGTATTGTTCAAAACCAGTAGTATGGCTCACTTGTAATACGGTAGAGAATGTGTGGCTATGTGCTGCAATGAGTTTCAGTTGGAGGAAGTTTTACTTATTCTTGGCATGGTATGATCTACATGTGTTTGCTTAAATTGATTTGATACAAAGTTCTTTCCTAAACAACTTTTTCACTGCTGTAATTGAAGGATTCAGTGATAAAACCCTAATCACTGGTACTAGTGTGTACATATCTGTTGGATAATCCTTGATCCATAGACTTGATTTACTAAATCAAGTGATTTATAAATGATGTGTTTTCAAACAGAAAATGATTCCTATGAAAATTTGGTAGGAAAATGATTTGAAATAATACCCTATGGATGTAACTCATTCTTTTAACATGGGTATTTGATGTTTATCTTAGCTAGTGATTTCAGTGGCTTCTGATATTAGAATCTTCCTATTGTGGTGCCTCCATATGGAGTGTGCATAGTGGTGTTCTTAATATTATGATCTGTTGTTGGATTAATTAGCTATTGATTGAGATGACTCCTAGGTGAATTACTAGGAGAATTATTCAGATATTGATTGATTCTATTTTATTATAGGAAGATGATTTACTTAATGATCTCTGTCATGTGTGGCTTAATAATAGACAGTGTTATATTCACTGTCCTTTCTGAATCAAATATCTACTATGATTCCTGAGTTCATTTAGGAAAGTGATTATCTAATTCTTAGTAGATATGGATGAACCTGTGGATACAGAGGTGCTACCCAGATGGGATATGCCCTGTACCAGCAGTGTGGTGAGTATAGATCTAGTTTGAACTAGATCCATTGGTCTATGATGTTGGTCTAAGACTGTGCTAGGTAGAAACTAATGTTTTTTATGTGCTGCTTTCTTTCTTAAATGATGGATAATCTCTAAGTATGATTCCTACAGTGCTTGGGAAAATGATTTGCTTATCTAATTTGTTGGAAATTGTACTTGTGGTTTTATCATAGAGGAACAACTCTAATGCTGGTTGCTACTGAGGTGTTACCCATAACTGGGATGTGCCCAGTAGCACCCATCTAGGGATTTACTTTCCTCTAGATGCAAACTGGTAAATACCAGATTGGTCAAAGATGCACTGACTATTTCCTAAACTGTAGATGGGAAAAGATATTTCTTGTGGCTTTTACAATATCCAGTTATGAGTATACACCCCACTTGGGTGTATCTCTGAGGATTCAACTCAACCAACAAATCATGCTCAGAGACTAAATAAAATCAGATAGATGGTATGATCTGTTTGTGACTCACCAACTGGATGATGTTGGTGTTGTAGATGTGTTCTTGTCTTGATGATGCCCTTGTTGAGATCCTCTTTGATCAGGTGACTCTACTCCTCCTTGTCACCTCCTTGAAAACCCCCTGGTTTTTCCTTGATTAACACCTGAACTTCTCCCTCCTCAAATGACCATTCTGGTAGTTGAGCTAGTTTTTTTATATGAATGGATGGTGGCCTAGTTTGTGGTTGTGGTTGCTGAAACTCTCATATTCCTGTGATGTTCTCAGTTGGTTTGGTAGTGATGTTATAAGCTTTAGAGAGGGAGCACTCTCTTTGCTACGGCTGGGAAGATAACCCCCTTCCCTCTGAGTTCCTGTGTTGACAACAAGGTTTGCTTGCATGCAGTGACTGTGTTGTGTGCCCGTTGGTGTCATCTGTGGATCAGATCAAGTGAAAACTTGATATTTGCTGTCAATTCACCTTTTTACCATTTCATCTGGCTTTGGTGAAACTTGCCCCTGTACCAGCCTGTGATGCACTAGTCTGAGGCTACACATTTGATAAGAACAGATATTATTTATTTGGTGAAATTTTCCCCTTCTGATTTAATCTCAATGATGAGACAAATAGTGCATTACACTGTAATTCTGAGAGCAATATTTTATACTAACCCCTCCTTTTTAGCATGTTTTGTTGATCTTTTGTTTTACAGGAAATAAAACAAAGAAGAAAGAAGATACTAGATTTAGTTTAGGTTTTTCTTTTTCATATTATTGTAATTTGTTTTTGTTTAAATAATGTAAAGACATTGTATTATTGTATTACTTTCAATAAAGTTTACTTGTTTTATTTTTCTTTTATATTTCATTTGCAAACATTGTAATATATATATCTTCTTGTAATTAAGAATTCTTTTAGTTATTCCATTCATGCAATTCCTTATTTATTTAATTATTTGTTTCCTGTAATACACTTTCAGTCTTCTTTTGTACAAGAACAACAATACTATATGTATATATATATAAATATTATTATTATAACAATTTCATTTTATTGAATTAATTCCATTTACTCAATTGTAATCATGATTTTGTATCTCTATTATATTATAGACTAATTCCTTTCTTTTCTTTATTATAATACTTGTGATTTAATTTTATCCCAATCATAAATAATCTCTCAAGGATGTGAATATAATTGTAACACTATTTCTGATTATAACTTTATTCTTTTGCAATTTAAATATATGTTTTGAATACTCAAATTTGGATTTCTTTCTCCTTAAACACAAAAGTACAATAGAGGTCATGTCGAAATCCATCGCACCTGTCTTGGTGTTTCCATCAGAACAAGAGAGACATCGATCCCTCTACAACTCTTTTAGTTTTGCGCGAAAATTCCCCAGATTTTCTTCTTATGCATGAATGCAATGCACAACCCTGTGTCTTTTTTATTTCTAGGTACTAATCCTGGGATGTTACAATGATCTCGGTGGATTTGTAATGATACTTGACGAGAGAGATGTCTGGAGCTATGACTAAGGCTAACACCACAAGAATCTGGACGGTACATGACGATCTGATATCATCGGGGATCAGGGGCAAAACGTCATAGATCACCATCCACGATGAATTTGGCGACAAAAAAGGGCGTGAACCTCACCTCATAATCTGAGCCGTGACGTTTTTTTGTCTGAAAACGTCATGGTTGTTCGGGACGTTCCTTAAAACCCAGGCCCAATCAGTCACGACGTTTTTGTTCCGTCACGATCCACGCCACGTGGCATACGACACCATGGGTGGCCGTTAGCGACGTCAGCTAACTTCATGCCGTCATCGTTGTCTTGACATTCTTTCGTCATGGTTTGATTCCATAACGCCGATTGCTTATGTCATCTTGCCGTATAAGATGCCTTCCACGGCCGTGATGAATTTCCTTTCGTCGCAGCCTGCCGTCGGCAGGCATACACGTGATCCATTAAAATGATAAGACACGACAAGGTGGGCGCGCGATGTTGTCGCTGCGTTCTATGCTCGAGTCGCCAAATGCAACTGTGGCCAAATCTATAGGAGAGGCGAGAGTAGGAGGTGTAGCCAAACCACTAGCGAAAAATGGATGGTGGCGCCGATTTGGTGAGGGTTGGAGGGCCTCAGGCAAGAAAGACATGGTGTGGAGGGGGATAATGAGTTGGGTCACGGGCATGTGGAACACGAATGTATGTTTCGTACGTAGCGTGGTTCACACATCTAAAATGAATGTCTCAAGTTTGTCTAAACTTAAATATATCTAGTCACTATTTAATATATAGATATATTAAATTTAAACAAATTTGAGACATTGTTTCTAGAATAGAGGGAGTAGTAAAAGAAGAAGGTGTACAGACGCCCTAAATCAATTCCGGATCTTTGTGTGTGGGTGTGGGACATGCCGCGCAAAATTCTTGTGAGTAACTTTTATTGTCCTCCTCTCAATTTGTTCGAGTGGCTAGCCGGGGCCGGGAGGGGAGGAGACAAAAGCTGGAACTGCTGGTGCTGCCGGAGCGCTCGGGCCGTGGACCAGGTGCAAGTTGTAGTACGCGCGCGTATCGTTGCGGGTCCTACCAGCCAGAAAGAAGTCTTGCTTTCTTTTCACCTGCAGACCTGAAGCTGAAATGGTCGTCGCGTAAAGCCAAAGCAAGGCAAGCTGACATGGTCGTCGCGTAAAGCACGCAGGAGCACATCGATCTGCTGCTGCCCATATATATCTGCTCTCGAACGCCTCCAACTACTCGATTCGTATCTGCGTTGTGCAGCGCCATTGATCGCTCTCGGACAGGTCACAGGTCGGCTTGCTGACCTGGCATGGCATCCAGCCAGCCAGTGAGCAGTGCAGAGCCGTGGATTTTACTCCAACACAAACCCGTCAATAAAAGATCTTTTAACTCATACTTTTTCTGGATTTTATGATTCTTCACACTCGCGTCGCCTCCTCCTGGTGACCGAAATAAGTGACCCGAGTTTTTTAAATTTGCATGTATCTATATATCCATCTAACCCATATTAGTTGACTCATTGGATCTAGATAAAGTTGAGTCAACTAATATGGATCAGAGGGAGTACTAAAGCACGTCTATGGATGAAACTATTAACCATCTTTTCTTTGAGTGTCCTGCTGCGGGGAACATGTGGAGTACTGTGGCTTTTTTTTTGTGCTAAAAATAGACCTTCGTGTTTCACTTATTACTTTTGGTGGATTGTAAAACTCCTTCCTTTTGGTTTTAATGTGCATATTATTTGTGTTGCGACATTGTGTTGGTCCCTTTAAAAAATTAGGAATAAAGCCTGTTTTGAAGGAAAATTGATTTCATCCCCTCTTGGATTAATTTGTTACGTGTGTGAGTTTCTTCGATATTGGGCAGATCTTCAGAATGCTCAGGATAGGGAGGTGCTGGTCGACGGAGCTGACCGCATCCAACAGTTGGCGTCGCGCGTGCATGAAGCGGCCATGCAAGCTGAGACACTTCGCATCAAGAATGGTAAAGTGGAGGAGGACGTTGATGTCAGTGGGGACTGAGTGACTGTGGGTCGTCGTCATGTGAAGCCTTGTTCTGCTGTTGTTGGTTGTAGTGTTGCCGCTGGTAGTCTGGTTGGTTTTGGTTTGTTGCTGTTGCTGGTGTTATAACTTTGTTCCCTGTCGGGAGCCGCTACTGGTACTTGTTTTTGTTATTTTCGTTTGTTTTTTAGGATGTAAGTTTTAAGACATATGTTCTATTGTCATTCTGATAATAGAACCCGGCTCGTTTAGAGTCGTATGAAAAAAAAATAAACACAAGTCACCTTATTTTGGGACAGAGGGAGTACTAACTTTTCAGGGTAAAAGAACGCGCTTTCAGCGTAGAATCGGATGAAGGTGTAGACATAGGTTCTCAAGATATAAAGCCGGTTAGTTAATAATTATGGCACTTTGGTGGAAGGATTTCTGTCAGCCAAGGAGATGATGACAGGTAAAACAACGCACTAGGCTGGGAATCAGAAACCGCACTCCACCACGTTGTAGTATTACTAGGGGTGCAAGCTGTCCTTTTTTACTTTGTGCGTCTCTCTCACCTCACTTTGGCATATAAACAGTCGGCAGCATAAAAATGCAATACGTACGTAGGTACGCTCGGTCGATGACCATCCATGGTGCCAGCTGGCTACGTAGCAAGACCTCCATGATCAACCCCTCTTTTTTTACCAGATAATTATAACGCCACTAGTTAGATGAGCAAAAAAAGGTGAGGTAATGCCGTGCATGCATGGAGGAATAACTTTATTAGAGCAAGTCCAGCAGCTCTCCAATAAAATCTCCCCTATATCTTCCTGTAAGGGACACCCCAATAAGATTCCTCTGGTATATTTCTTTCAATGTCCAGCAGCTCCCCAAAAATCTCTCCCCTATATCATGTCGGTTAATTTTATGTAATATATCTCTTCCCCTTAAAAAGAAATCAAGCCAACTACTAGTTGAAGGAACACTGCCAAAAATCAAAGGAGTTGCAAATTGAACTTCCCACAAATGAGAAATCAAGCCATGATAGAAAGAAAAATTTAGAGTAGAGCACAACGTGTGAGATTGAAGGATGCACTTTCCACAAATAGGAAATCAAGCCATGATAGAAAAAAAAAATTAAGAGTTGCAAATTGGATTCCTCCACGGCAGCCAAGCCCACCTCCATCCTTCAATCCCACATAGACGGTGCACCTGGTCCATCCTGCAAGTCTGCGCGGCCGGCCAGCTCCAATCCCACATAGACGGTGCCCCTGGTCCATCCCGTGTAGCTGGCCAGCCATGATCCGCTGCATCCTGCGTGGCCGCGACGACGCGTGAGCTCTCTGCATCCTGCTCCGGCGACCCGATTTGGAGCCATCACAGACTGCCTCGCCGCTCAACCCCGCCGCCTCCACTCCTTGGTGCTCGACCAGCTACTCCTCGCCTCTGTGCACGCCGCGTCCCGGCTCCTCCCACTCCACGCCGTCCGCTCCCGCCCCTGCATCTCGCGCCACACCTCCTGCCTGCCATGACTCGATCTGGTGGTCGATTTCGAGCTCGTTTGTGAGCGAAATCGAAGAGAAAAAAAGATGGGTGGAAGGGAGAGGCACGAGGTGGTGGCGGGAGGAAGAATCAGGCCCGAGCCGTTGCTCCCGTCCACGGATTGGGGACGCCTCCGTCGCCCCGATGCGTAGGGGTTGTGGGGGTGCTGGGTCGGGGAGGCGGATTCGTCGGGGAGGCTGTAGGGGAGCTGCTGGAGGGGGTTTTCTCGTTCTCTCTCCCCTATGTTCGGTATCGGGGAGGCTATTGGAGTCCTGCTGGACTTGCTCTTAGGGAGCATACATAGTATATAGGTAGGTTATGTTGATGACAAGAAATTTGATGGTGGGATTCGGCGACATTCGTCCTCCATTAATTAAGGGTCTCTTTGAATTGTAGAAACTTAATAGTAGTAGAATTTTTGTAGAATCCAATCCTTAGGGGGTTTTTCTCTATGGATTGTCCTTTTTTTTTATCAAAAAAATGGTGCTAGCTACCCCCTATGTCTCAAAATAGCTGTCTCATATTTTGTGTAGTTACGGATGTATGATACGGAGGGGGCACATAAATTCTTAGAAATTAGATTCCTATGCCTCAATTCCATATAAATCAGAATATCCACTCCAGCCTCTTTTGTACATTAAAGTGTGGTAGGATCGAGACACATTCCCTTGTTTTTTCCTGTGTTTTCTTCCATACAAGAATGATTTTAGTTTTGTGTCTAAACATGTGAAATTCCTTTGTGTTTTACAACGGTACTTTTTATGTGTTTTACAATGATTTTAGTTTACACATGTAAACATGTGAAATTCCTTTGTTTTTCTATTTGTACAATTTTTCAATCCTAATTAATCACGCCCTCCCTAAACATGCCTAGAGGAACTAACGCGAGTGGTGCTTTGTCGGGGGGTTGACCTCGGGTAGGTCAAAGACGGGGAAAGACAAAGGTACAATCCCCGCCTGGTTTTCGAGTTACGGTCTAGGTTGGCCGAATCATGGATAAGTCGGCCGAGGTACGAGGGCGAGAAGCCCGTATATGTGTATTAAGGCGTAACCCGGCCGAGTTACTACGAGGGTCAGCCGGGTTAGCCCAAGTAATCTCGATGCAGGTGAAGGACAAGCCGAGTTACGCGAGGTAAGGTAAGGCCGAATGATACGAAGCTTGCAGGAGAAGGAGAAACCCAAGGTCAAACTCTAGCTGCAGGCTAGAAGGAATCTGAGCGGAGCCAAGCACAAGAGACAAAGATGCAGAGCGTCAGAGGGGCAGAAGGAGGTCACGGAGGTGACAGTCCTGAAGCCCGAGGCACGAAGGAGGGGTCCTCTGGAACCTTGCCGTTGTTAGAAGGGCGACAGGGAAAGGAGGATGCCGAACTACTATTTTGGCTCGAATATGCTTGCCCCGTCAGCCCTAAAGGCTCCCAAGGCTCTCCTTTATAAGGGGAGGCTTGGACCCTGAAGGGAGGATCGACTCATTCTGGTACCGTTAGGCTGGTGAGATTCATCTTTTCTCCCTGTATACAGCTCGAGGAGCACTTGTAGCCCAAGAGAAGAGAAATAAAGATCCTGGTCCTAACTTCTTGAGTGTAGAATCAGTTGCATCTTCCCTCCCCAGATCCCACTAGCATCCATTGGCCCCATACATTAGCCTACCCATGGCATCTGCCGTGAGACCACCACGACAGTTGGCGCCCACCGTGGGGCCAGCAGCGGTGCTAGCTGGAGTTATGATCCGGACGGGAAACTTCATCAACACGGGCGAGCGCGTTGTTTCTGGCTTGGTCCAGAGATTTGGTCTCTGCGACTATGTCAGCGACAATGCAGGAAGCTTCAGGGGGAAAACTCCCCCGCGCAATGGTGTCTTCATCAGCCTGGGCGAGCACAAGGTTTACGTCGGCGTCGACATCACCGGCATTTATCCCCACCAAGTTGTTGTTGCAGGAGAGCCACCTCTTAACGCAGCAAGCCGTCCATCCAAAGTACATCCTGCAGGTAGCGTCGAGGTGATGGTCGTTGCAGGAGCGCAAGCTGGAGCAGCAGTAGCCGGGTCAAGCAGAGAACCCGCCGCAGGCGCACAAGGCGCACCCAAGCAGACCGCGCCACAACCCACTGAGGTAACCCCGCCAGTGACCAACCCGACCGAGCTACATGACACCACCCCAAAGGCACCAAGAGTGAGAGGGCCACCTCTAGAAAGGCCAGAGAACATTCTTCAGGCGACCATAGAAAACTTGACTACACCTGTAGCGCCGATACTTGATCCGGCAAATGCTCAGGCAGAGTTAGAAGAAACCAGGCAAAAGGTGCTGGTAGAGGCCAAAAAAGTACCGGCCTTGCGGGAGTCCTTGAACAGGACCCTGAGAGAATATGCCAAAGCTAATAAGCTTGATATCGCACCCGAGCGGGTGGACGAATTAAGATTAAGAGGGAAGAACCTCATGGATGACATTAACAAAGAGCATGAAGCTCACAGAGTAGAATCAGGTGATTTAGGTTTGCCGAGGTACAGTACCCCGACGAAGAACCTAAGAGCGGCAAATGCCGCGGCATTGGAATTAGAGGGGTTGACCGGGTAAGCCCGGCAGAAACTACAAGAAAGAGTGAATGAGCTGGTGCGCATCGCGAACCAGCAAAATGAGGAAATACTCAGAACAAACCCGGCAAGGCCAGGGGCCTCGCGGATGGTTCATTCGGCAGGGGCGGCGCCTGCCTTATCCGCCACAGCAACATCTTCACCCGGAAACAACGCACAAAGGGACAAAGCAGTAACCTCGGGGAAGAGGAACAAGCAAATTATTCCGTATGATCCGGCAATGGCTGGAAAGGCAAATGAGAACAGAGGCAATGCAAGCTGAGGTAACAGTGGGGAGAGAAACCACGGCCGTGTGGAAAAAGACGGCGGAGGCCGAGGCAATGGAGATCCCGGCAGAAGAGATCCCGCGAGAGGTAATCATGAAAACGAGACCCCTGCCGAAGTAAGGAGAGAGCTACCGCTCAACCCACAGCCAAGGCTTGAGCCTCGGCAGGAAAGAGAAGCGAGACCAGCTCGCAATAATCAAGTGAATGAGTGGTACAACAATGGTTATTCCGAGGTGGAATATGCGATCCATGGTGGAAATAACCACTATGGGATGCAGGACAGAATTCTGTACAGAGATTTGCCATCGAATGATGCAAGAGTAAAGCTGGACAGGCTATACCGGTCAGAGTTGTTGGAAGAACAAGGTCCACCAGGACCGACTTGTTTTGGACCACGGATCATGGGCGAACCACCCGTGCCAAACTTTCAGCTAGCGAGAGGCACAAAAACGTACAATGGGAGTACCAAGCCACAAGACTGGTTGATTGACTATGCCACTGCTGTGAAGATAGCAGGCGGGAACTTAAGATGGGCAGTGCGATATGTCCTGCAGATGTTGGAAGGACCGGCTAGGGTGTGGCTGAATAATCTACCAGCAGGCAGTATCAAATGTTGGTTAGATTTTGAAGAAATGTTCGTCAGCAACTTTACCAGCACATATAAGAGGCCAAACAGGCCGCAACAGTTAGCCATGTGCAAGCAGAGGCCAAATGAGACAGATAGAGAGTTCTTAACTCGATGGTGCAACTTGAGAAACTCATGTAAAGGGGTAATAGAATCGCAAGCAATAGCTTGGTTCGTGCAAGGCTGCCGTTATGCCAGCGTGTTGTGGCAACGCCTGCAAAGTGATATGCCGACCACACTGGCAGAAACTATCAGAATAGCAGACTCCTATGCATTAGGCGATCCAACGCAGCCGGAGTTAATGTCGGCAGATCATCGCGAGCAACAGGACCATTATGCAAGAGAATTGGCCGGGTCATCCAGGCGCGATTTCAGAGGAAGAAGAAGAGAGGAGAGGCCGGATTATAGATATAATTCGGCCCAAGTGGCAACGGTAGCACAAGATCAGCCGAGTCATGGAGCAACTCAACGGCAGAAGAATGGACCTCAGCAGTGGACACCAAAGAATGAAGGAAAAAGGCAGTGGACCACAGAGCAAAAGAAGCAGTGGCAGGAGAGGCCGAAATACACGTTCGAATCCATGTTAGATCAGCCGTGTAAATTTCACACATCAAACCCATCCAGACCGGCCAATCATACGACCCGCCAATGTGCATGGATGAAAAATGCAATGGAGAACCCCGCAGGAGTTCAGGCGCCCCATCAAGTACATCTGCAGCATCAACCACAGTTAACTGGAGCAAATACATAGCAACTGATGCTACCGCCTCCTCCCCCGAGGTATGATAACTCGGATCGGAGGGATGCAGTACATCAAGTAATGAACCAGGTCCAGGATGGAAGGACGAATCCGGCAAATATTGAACGTAATGATTACAGAGAACATCACCAGTCTTATTGCGTGTTCACAACGGAACAGCAAGACAAGCAGAGTGTGCAGCGCCGGCATATGGAAGTAAATGCGGTTATGCCGGTAGTACCAAGATATGTGCCATGGTCTGATCAGGAGGTGACCTGGAGCATAAAGGACCACCCCAGAATAATGCCGAGTCCAGGATCATATGCACTCGTGTTGGATCCGACATTCGTTGGACCAAGCATAAATGTGAAATTTTCAAAAGTACTCATTGACAATGGAAGCAGTATCAACATCATGTACAAAGATACCATGCATAAACTCGGAATATCGCAGAACATGCTGCAATCCACGAGAACCACTTTCCATGGGATAGTGCCGGGGCTTTCATGCGAGCCCATCGGTAAAGTCCGAGTGGACGTATTATTCGGTACAAGAGATAACTGCAGAGCAGAAAATTTAGAATTTGAAGTGGTGGATCTGGAAAGTTGTTATCATGCTCTACTCGGACGGCCCGCACTGGCCAAATTCATGAGCAGCTGTCATATAAGTTATTTGAAGATGAAGTTACCCGGACCACAAGGGGTGATAACAGTTGCAGGAGATTATAAGAAGTCAATGGAGTGTGCTTCAGCCGGGTCAAATTTGGCCGAGTCATTGGTTATAGCAAGAGAAAAAAGAAGGATTCAAGAAGTAGCAGCCCTCGCTCAGTCGGCACAGCTGAACATGCCGGCGCTGGCCAACCCACATGGCAGTGTCTCTTTTCAGCCGACTAAAGAGACGAAGAAATTTCAGATTGATGAGCAGTTCCCAGAGCGTACTGTTACTATTGGTGCAGGCCTGGATGCTAAATAGACAAGCGAGCTCACCAACTTCCTCCGTGAAAATCGGGACATATTTGCATGGTCAACTCAAGATCTGCAAGGTGTTCCGAGGGAGTTGGCTGAGCACTCTTTGAACGTAAGGCCAGGAGCAAGGCCGGTGAAGCAACCTCTCCGCCGCTTCGCCGAAGACAGGAGAAAAGTAATAGGAGATGAAATAGCTCGGCTCCTCGCAGCCGGGTTCATCATGGAGGTGCTGTACACGGATTGGTTATCGAATCCGGTGCTAGTAGAAAAGAAGAAAGATGATCCCAATGTAGCCATTGTATGGCGAATGTGTATCGATTACACCAACCTGAACAAGGCGTGTTCAAAAGATCCTTTTCCATTTCCTAGAATAGACCAAGTCATTGACTCGACCGCTGGTTGTGAGCTATTATTGTTTGTAGATGCGTATTCTGGTTTCCACCAGATACCGTTAAATCCGGCCGATCAAATAAAGACTGCATTTATTACCCCGTACAGGGCTTATTATTATCGCACAATGCCATTTGGCCTGCGAAATGCAGGAGCGACATACCAGAGATGCATGCAAAAATGCCTGCATGATCAAATAGGAAAAAATGTACAAGTATATGTAGATGACGTGGTCATCAAAACTAAGGAAAGCAAAACATTACTAGAAGATATACGGCAGACTTTTGCAAAACTGAGAAGGTTCCGAATGAAGCTTAATCCAGAGAAGTGCACATTTGGCGTGCCAGCAGGAAAATTACTCGGTTTCCTTGTGTCTAGCCGAGGTATCGAGGCTAATCCAACAAAGATAAAAGTAGTAGAAAGAATGGAATTGCCTAAATGTCTGAACGATGTACAAAAATTCACGGGCTGTCTGGCCTCGCTTAGTCGATTTGTATGTCGGCTAGGAGAGAAGGCACTGCCGCTCTATCAGCTGATGAAAAAATCGGATAAATTCATTTGGACTCCACAAGCAGATCTCGCATTTCATGAGTTGAAAAAGATGTTGGTTACGGCACCCATTTTGGCCTCTCCATTATCAAAAGAGCCTATGTTACTCTATGTAGCGGCTACCAACAGAGTAGTGAGTACTGTAGTCGTAGTGGAACGACTTGAAGATGGTAAGTCGATTCAGAGGCCGGTGTATTATCTAAGTGAGGTGTTATCCACTTCAAAGCAGAATTACCCGCATTATCAGAAGATGTCTTATGGAGTATATATGTCGGCAAAAAAGCTTAAACATTACTTCGAAGAGCATCCCATCAAAGTAATCTGTGAGGCACCCATAGCCGACATATTGAGCAACAAAGACGCAAGTGGCCGAATAGCAAAATGGGCGATCGAGCTATCGCCATACACTCCATAATTTGATAGAAGAGATGCAATCAAATCTCAGGCTGTCGCTGACTTTCTCGTGGACTGGGCCGAGGTGCAGTATGAGCCACCATTGCCAGATCCAAATTACTGGACTATGCATTTCGATGGTTCCAAACTAAGGAATGGTTTCAGAGCGGGAATAGTGTTAACCTCACCTAAAAAAGACCAATTGAAATATGTGTTACAAATACATTTTGCTGCGTCCAACAATGTAGTCGAATATGAAGCGCTAGTCCATGGATTGAAAGTAGCAAAAGAAATTGGCATACGCCGAATCTTATGCTATGGTGACTCGGATCTAGTAGTGCAGCAAGTATCAGGCAGCTGGGACACATTAGATGCTAATATGGCTTTATACAGATTTCATGTGCAAAAAATCAGTGGATACTTTGAAGGATGTGAATTTCACCACATACCTCGGGCAGAAAATGATGCCGCCGACACATTGTCAAAATTAGGGTCAACCCGGCAATCAATTCCTCCAGGGATTGCCCTGGAGCACCTCAGGAAACCATCAATAATCCCATCACCAGAATCCGAATCTATCTTTATCCCAGCAAATTCTGCAGAAGATCACACGCCAATGGAGGTAGATCCACAGTATAACTCGGAACCCCCCAAGAGGAGGACAGCCGAGGTAAGCGCAATCATAGGAAAGGCCGAAATATATATGTCGGCAGAGAACATGGAGATAGACAGTGAGATCACATCAGAAAAAGTAACACCGTTATGGGCGCAACCCATATTTTCTTACCTAAAAGACGCGATGTTGCCGAGTAATGAGGTATTAGCTAGACAAACCGTAAGGAGAGCAAAAGCTTATACAATCATAAACAATGAGCTGTATAAAAGGAGCGTCACAAACGTGTTGCAGAAGTGTGTAAGTTCGGCAGAAGGTCAGGAGATCCTTCTAGACATACATCAAGGAGAATGTGGGCACCATGCCTCATCTCGTGCCTTAGTAGCCAAGGCATTCAGGCATGGATTTTATTGGCCGACGGCATTGAAAGAAGCAAAGGAATTAGTTAAGAAATGCAACGGTTGTCAGAGATACGCAACCAAAATACACATGTCATCGGCCGAGTTAAAAACAATACCCATCACTTGGCCATTTTCTGTATGGGGTTTAGATATGGTAGGACCATTCAAGCCGGCACGAGGAGGAATGACCCACATATTGGTTATGGTGGACAAGTTCACAAAATGGATTGAGGTGAAACCAATAAAAAAGTGCGATGGGTCCACGGCAGTGAAATTTCTCAAGGATATTATATTAAGATATGGGTATCCGCACAGTATTATTACAGATAATGGCACAAACTTTGCAGAAGGAGCTTTCGCCAGATTTTGCCGAGAGAAGCACATAAGACTAGATATTGCCTCTGTGGCTCACCCAGCATCCAATGGGCAAGTGGAAAGGTCTAATGGACTGGTGTTAACAGGAATAAAACCACGACTCGTCGAACCATTGCAAAGGTCGGCAGGATGTTGGATTGAGGAACTCCCAGCCGTACTGTGGAGCCTCAGGACTACTCCAAATAGATCAACAGGTTATACACCATTCTTCTTGGTTTACGGAGCGGAGGCCGTACTTCCAGCCGACATAATATATGACTCGCCAAGAGTTACTCAGTATACAACCTCGGAGATAAACGAGATAGCTCGGCAAGATGCTGTAGACCTGCTAGAAGAAGCCAGAGAGTTGACATTGTCACGATCAGCTATTTATCAGCAGAACCTGCGACGATATCACAGCAAAAAGGTGAATCCAAGAGTATTCAAAGAGGGAGATTTAGTCCTCCGACTGGTACAACGTACGGCCGGCATGCACAAGTTGTCACCTCCATGGGAGGGACCATTCATTGTGAGCAAAGCGTTGCACAACGACGCCTATTATCTAGTCGACGTTCAGTCTCCCGAAAAGAACAGGGCGGACAAAGCCGGCAAAGAAACGAAGCGTCCATGGAATGTAGCTTTACTTCGACCATTTTACTCATAACATTGTATCTCAAGGTCAAGATCCAATGATGTATTTGAACCTCGGCGCCAATAGCAGTGACTCGGGGACTGCCATATGTTATCTCAAGTTGATGTTATGTATTTGAACCTCGGCGCCCAGAGCAGTGACTCGGGGACTGCCATATGTTATCTCAATTTGATGTCATGTATTTGAACCTCGGCACCCAGAGAAGTAACTCGGGGACTGCCATATGTTATATCTATTTCGTGTTATGTATTTGAACCTCGGCACCCAGAGCAGTAACTCGGGGACTGCCATATGTTATATCTATTTCGTGTTAGTATTTGAACCTCGGCACCCAGAGCAGTGACTCGGGGACTGCCATATGTTATATCTATCTCGTGTTATGTATTTGAACCTCGGCGCCCAGAGCGGTGACTCGGGGATTGCTATATGTTATATCAATTTCATGTTATGTATTTGAACCTCGGCGCCCAGAGCAGTGACTCGGGGACTGCCATATGCTATATCAATTTCATATTAAATATTTAAACCTCGGCATCCAAAACAGCGACTCGGGGACTGCCATACGCTGCCTCAATCTTACGCTGAGCGCACCCGTGTTAGTCTTGTACTACTTCTGAAATTTGATTTACATATCGAGGTTTCATACAATAAACAATAATTCAGCGATTGCCATATATTGTCACAACGAAGTAGTCAATCCCTGTTCAGAACATATCAATATTATATGATATTCAGAGCTCACGCCTGGATAAATCATAAAAGATAAAGTCAAAGGTAAATCCTAAAAGGTCAGGACATAGAGGGCCAACAAAGTAAGAATTCGGGCGGACACCCACTTAACCAAATGGTAACAACTACAAGCGTATATGTCACAACAGTACACAGCAAAAGAAGTTTGAATCATACAGAGAGTGGACAAATGCTTCGCCTACATCATACGCCCGGCATGCCAGGGATCAGAAATAACTTAGGCGTTGTTCGTTGGGGAGGCAGCGACTTGGTCAGGTGCGGGGCACTCCGACGTAGGAAGAACTTCGGCTGAGGTTGCCTCGCCCTCCGCGGACCCAGGTGCAACTTCAGCGGAAGCCCGAGGTTGCTCAGGAGCATCAGTCCGAGCGGTAGAATGCCCGGTACCTTTGGAGGAGGACCGCGCATCGCCGTTGCTGTCCGAGCTTGAACTGGAGCTGTCAGATGTGGCCGAGTCATCCTCACCTCCCCCTTGCTCAGCCGAGTTATTATCCGAGGCATCCTCAACTACAACCTCCTCATCCGGGTCTGGAAGAAAACTCGGCCCTTCATTCCAAGTGTGAACGTCGGCATACTCGACGAGTTGGAAGGCGCGATCTTGCCGAAGAGCAACAAAAGTGGGATCCTCAACCCAGCGGGAACCAGTGCGCAAGTTTCTCAGGATGTCAAGAGAGATGTCTTCATACCATGACATGATAACAGTAAGGGCCATATCGGCACCAGCACGCCCAGCGGATTCCCTCCAAAGACTTAATTGCCTCTCAGATGCCATTAGTCTTTTCACTAGTAATTTGACCTCGTTGATATCAGGAGTCCCCGAGGTATTCGGCCAAAGTAAATGGTAAGCTCGGATAGCGGCTTGCACCAAGTCCCGGCCCATAATCTTCATCGGACCAACTGCGGCACCAACGGCAACCAAGTAATCCTCCATTGAATACTCCGAGTCAACGGTAACAGGATCACCTCGGCGCACGCGAGCTGCAAGAACAACTTTAGAGCTCACAGGCTTGGCTTCGGGAAAATGATCTGCGCAAAGCATGAAAGTGTCAGGTGGCAGCGGGAACAAAAAAGAAAAATATAATTCGGCCATGCTAAGTAGCTTACGATGAATGTATCTCATCATTATCTGAAGGTCTTTGGCCCAATCGACCTTGCTCTTCTCAAAACGAGCAATTTCCTCGCTCAAACCCTGGGTTTTCAGTTCGGCAGCCTCGAGGAGTTCTTTGTTCTTCTGCAGCTCCAAAGTCAGCCGATTCTTCTCCTCGGAAAATTCTTGGTCGACCTTTTCTAGTTCGGATTTCTGAGAGAGATTAAGGATATCCAATTCGGCTCGCAGGCGAGCTATTTCATCATCTTTTTCTTGTAATTGCGCCGAATGAATAGTGTTTTTCTCTAAAAAATGCAGCATCACGTCAGGCATGGGCATGCAATCTTGGTGCGACGCTGCAAAGGTTTGCAACTCGGCTTTACCAGAGCCAAACGCGATAAGGAAGCTTAGCACACATGTTAAAAGAGAAAAGATGTAAGATAAAAGGGAAACTAACCTTCAAAGCTCTTGACCTTCTTCTCAAGGCGAATATTGAGGTTATTAATGTTACCTGTTTACCAAGAAAGTAAGCCGGCATCTCGCGGACAAATAAATAAGAACGTTGAAAGTAACAAAGAGAAACCATCGACGTACCAGCCTTCTTTACCACCGGAAGGATTTTCTCATACTTTTCTTCCAGCTTACGGTGCGAAAAAAGCAACCTCTGGAATTCGGCAGTCCTCCGATCATGTGCAACCTGAGCAATGGGGAAAAACGGTAAATGGATATTCAAAGCTAAATCAGATCCGAGTCAAGCAGGACTTAACTCAGATCTAGGTGGCTGGATATTCAAAGCTAAATCAGATCCGAGTCAAGCAGGACTTAACTCAGATCTAGGTGGCTGGATATTCAAAGCTGAATCAGATCCGAGTCAAGCAGGACTTAACTCAGATCTAGGTGGCTGGATATTCAAAGCTGAAGCAGATCCGAGTCAAGCAGGACTTAACTCAGATCTAGGTGGCTGGATATTCAAAGCTAAATCAGATCCGAGTCAAGCAGGACTTAACTCAGATCTAGGTGGCTGGATATTCAAAGCTGAAGCAGATCCGAGTCAAGCAGGACTTAACTCAGATCTAGGTGGCTGGATATTCAAAGTTGAATCAGATCCGAGTCAAGCAGGACTTAACTCCGATCTAGGTGGCTGGATATTCGAAGCTAAAGCACATCCGAATCAAGCAGAACTTAATTCGGATCTAGGTGGTTGGATATTCAAAGCTAAAGCACATCCGAGTCAAGCAAAACTTAACTTGGATCTAGATGGCCGGATTCCCGAACCCTAGAAATAAAATTAAGTCAAAGATCATTAAACTTCCAAGTATATAACAAGTTATTTCCTTGCAAGTTTCGGGGACTAGAGCATATAGTAACATCTGAGGAATAATTTAAAACTCAGAGAAACAGTAATTACCTCATTTATCTTGTTAGTATCAACGATGAATTTGGCAGCATGCTCAAAAGCTGAAAGGGCTGGTTCATAGGATTACCCTCAAACTGATCAGCGGCGTTCCAATTATTGGCATACTCCACCAGCGCACCGAGGCTGTTCCCACTGGCTGTCCGAGTTAAGACCTTACCCCGGACAGGCTGTTCGACCACGGCGGTCGCAGGGCTCTTATGAAGAGCAAGCTGGGTGTCGGCGGCCGAGGCAACGGGGGCTTTAGTAGGTGCAGCTCCCTTGCGCAGCACGTCGGCAATACTCGGCTGAGAAGAGCCGACAAGACCTTTCTGAGAAGAGGAAGTCTTGGCGGCAACAGCTTTTCTCGCCTTAGAGGAGGCATCAGCAGGAAGTGACGCCTCGGAAGTGGGGACGGCGTCTTTAGGAGCAGCAGGGGTTATGGTCGCAGAAGGCGCCGAGATAACGACCTTTTCGGCCGAGGCTGGAATGGCTGTAGAAACTGCCGGGATAGATAGAGGCTGAGTAGCAGCGCTGGGACCCATAGAAGGGGCGGCGGGTTCGACAAAAACCTCGGAGGGCCGATTCGAATCCATGTCAATGGAAGGGGTCTCAGGCACGTCGCGACGAAGAGGCGACGTATTCGGAGCTGGAGGAGAAGCAGGACGAGTAGGACTAGGAATCCTGGTATCATCAACGGGCGGAGGAGACGGCTGCCGAATCGGGCGGCTAGTCATGCTAGGACCGCCGGGTTTAACAGAAAGCGGAGCACTGCAAAAATAAGAAAGAAAAATCGTCAGTATGAAAAACAGAAAGAGAGAAACAAGAAATATAAGCAAAAGGAACTTACCCGGCGACCCCAGACATAGTCTTGCGCCTGGGAGGGTTCGGAGCGGATTTCTTCATTCGTTTCTTGGAAACCGCTTCCAAGGCACTAGCAGGAGCCCCGCGTTTCCCCGAGGTAACAGGGGGTCGAGAAGCAATAGGCTCGGCGTCGTGAACCTGACCGGCCGGATTAGCTGGGAAAGTAGTAGCCGGAAATGCATAAGAAATAGGCATGGCGACAACTACCTCAAGAATTTGGACCTCGTCCGAATCACCTTCCTCCTCGTGCGCCGAAGTCTTGCCACGAGCTCGAGCCGGGGCAGGATCCGACTTAGGGACGAACTCCTCGGAGTCCGGCTCACCAGTATCCGGGGTGCTCCGGTCCGCGGGCCACGGGAGCAGCAGAACTTCGGCGTCCTTATTTTTCTGCTCTGCGAACCTCTGCAAGACGAGGAAAAAGAGAGTTAGATGAACCCGTTACAAAAACAAAGGAATAGCAGAGCGTTATTGATTAAGCTCACCTCGGGAGGCGGATGATCGCGGGTGAACGGTTTCAATCCCCAAGCCCAATCCTCAGGCATTTCTGTCTTAAAGATAGCTCGGACGCGCTTATAGATAAGGTAGTTGTCCAGCTCCACGGTCGAGACTCGATTAGGGTCAAGGGGACCACTCATGTAGCACAGCTTGTGAGTCCGCTTCTGGAACGGGCAGATCCGGCTACTAATGAAAGTAGCCATCAGGTCTTCGCCGCATAACCCGGCGCGGATCAACTCTTTAAGCCGAATCTCAAAAGCCTCGGCCAAGGCATGAGTTTTCCTCGGATTGTAGAGCCAGTTCACTTTAGAAGGCGGACCAATTGAGAATGCAGGGAGCCGAATCTTGTCCTCTGCTCCTCTGTTCTTGACATAAAAGAACGATTTATGCCACTTCTTGCACGACTCTAACCCGGTGACACGAGGAAATACGGACTTCCTCCGAGGTGTAATAGACGCTGCCCCACATTGGGTAAGCGACTTCTCGGAAGGGTGCAGAGATTTGTCAGGGACTACGTTGGAGCGAATCTGGAAGAACTTCGACCAGACGTGCACTGACGGCCACAGGCCGAAGTATCCCTCCGATGCGGAGATGAAAGCAGAAAGAGAAGCGATAGCGTTCGCAGGAAGATGATGCGGCTGAAGGCCGAAGTAGTCGAGGAATTCTCTAGCGAAATCGCTAAGAGGGAGACCGAAGCCACGCACGAAGTGCGACATAAAAACCACATACTCGCCCTCCCTAACATCCGGAGAGGACTTGCTGCCGGGTAAGCGGCAAGAGACCTCGGCGGGAATTCTTCGAGTTCGGATGAGCCACTCGATCTCATGGCGTGTAACAGAAGAGCCCTGCCACGAGCCTCGCTCGGGCCCAGAGCCAGCGTCGTCATCCTCTACCAGAGCGCCGCTAAACGAACTAGACATGAGTGCGCCGGAAAGATCGCCGGAAGAAAAGCTGGCGGCGGAGGGGAGTTTAGAGCTGCAAGGCCCCGTCGGGACTTTGAACGAGAACAATGGCAAAGAACCAGAGGAACCGCCGCGCGAGCACGAAATCGAAACAGAGGAGTATAGGAAAAAATCCACGCAACGCGACCGGAGAGGACTCACCGGCGACGGAGCCGAAGCCGCAGAGCGCGGGCGAGGCAGAGAGAACGGCGCGGCGGAGTCCTCGCCGACGGTGGCTCTGGTGAGAGCGCGGCGGTGGAGCTGCGAGAGGACGCGCAAGCGGAAGGAAGGAGGAGGACGGAGACGAGCGAGAAGGGGAAAAGTAAATTCCCAAACACCGTCCCCCTCTTTATAATCGAGCCACGAACGAGGTAGTGGGATCGTGGGTGTAGCGGTTGACCGTGTAGATCGTGGGTGCGGCACGAACGCACGACGATAAGTGGAGCCACACCAGCGGCCACACAGGAAGGAAGGACGTTACGATCCCCCAGGGGAACGGCACGCGAGGCGTCGCAGCGGCGGCGCAGCAGGTACAAAGTTAACTGTAGCCTGTCAGTAAGTACTGTAGAGGGACCAAAAAACTAGAAGAGCGATGATGGGGGTGACACGTAGGACAAGGTGTACGAGAGAAGGAACAAAGATACCCCGGACGAGGAAGAGATAACTTGGAAACAAAACTGAAAAATAAGATGAAGCTGATACGACCCGGCCGAAGCTATCGATAGGGCCACACCAGCTTCGGGGACTAATGTCGGGGGGTTGACCTCGGGTAGGTCAAAGACGGGGAAAGACAAAGGTACAATCCCCGCCTGGTTTCCGAGTTACGGTCTAGGTTGGCCGAATCATGGATAAGTCGGCCGAGGTACGAGGGCGAGAAGCCCGTATATGTGTATTAAGGCATAACCCGGCCGAGTTACTACGAGGGTCAGCCGGGTTAGCCCAAGTAATCTCGATGCAGGTGAAGGACAAGCCGAGTTACGCGAGGTAAGGTAAGACCGAATGATACGAAGCTTGCAGGAGAAGGAGAAACCCAAGGTCAAACTCTAGCTGCAGGCTAGAAGGAATCTGAGCGAAGCAAGCACAAGAGACAAAGATGCAGAGCGTCAGAGGGGCAGAAGGAGGTCACAGAGGTGACAGTCCTGAAGCCCGAGGCACGAAGGAGGGGTCCTCTGGAACCTTGTCATTGTTAGAAGGGCGACAGGGAAAGGAGGCCGCCGAACTACTATTTTGGGACAAGCATATTCCTCGAATATGCTTGCCCCGTCAGCCCTAAAGGCTCCCAAGGCTCTCCTTTATAAGGGGAGGCTTGGACCCTGAAGGGAGGATCGACTCATTCTGGTACCGTTAGGCTGGTGAGATTCATCTTTTCTCCCTGTATACAGCTCGAGGAGCACTTGTAGCCCAAGAGAAGAGAAATAAATATCCTGGTCCTAACTTCTTGAGTGTAGAATCAGTTGCATCTTCCCTCCCCAGATCCCACTAGCATCCATTGGTCCCATACATTAGCCTACCCATGACATCTGCCGTGAGACCACCACGACATGCTTTGTCCTCCATTGCCAAGGAGACCCATCTCACCGGACGTGGGGCACACTGACGAAATTTTTTGTGGAGAAACTTTTCGTCCTGCGCCGTGGCCGTGAGCGTTTCTTGTGGAGGAGCAGCGGACGGACAGGCGGTCGGAGCGTTGGGGCCGTGGCGTACTGGCGTAGACCAAGTGCAAGTAGAGGTGACGGTCGTATCGTATCGTCATGGGTACCTCTCTTCCTGACAAACTAGATAGTACGTCTGCCCTGCCCCTGCACTCCATGTGTGCTGGACTGACTGGAGGTTGCGTACGTGTGAGCACACCCGAGCGAGACGAGAGCCGTTGGCAACTTTGGGTTCAGGGTGATTTTTCCAGTTGATTTCGTTTCGTTGGGATGAACTCGAATAATAATAAAGTTAGTAGACTGCCCAGAAAGTCTTCTTTTCTAGTTTCTACTACTAATACTCCAGCAGCGGCAGGGAGGGAGGGAGTGAGGGGGCAGTGTGTACACGCATGCATGCCTGTGCGCCACGGCTACTACTGTACTACTACTGCCTGCATCCTACGGCCAGCCCAGAGGACAGGACCGGGCGCATGCATCGATATGCTGCCTTCCCATGCTCGATCGATGGACGCCTCTGCGTTGCGCGGCGCCATTGATGCCTCACACACAGACAGACAGGTTCCTACTAACTATATCATGCGCCTCGAGGTGATATAGTAGTACTAGAAAAGACCATGAGCAGAGCGATAGAGAGTACCAACAGCTAAGCTGGTTCAGCCAAAGAGCATCTCCACGTAGTATTTTTTTTTTGGCTTAATAGTATGATCTTTTTTAGAAACTTCAACGCAATCTCATCCATTTCCAAAACTAATTAGGAATCGGTCGACGCCATTTTATACGGAGCCGAATTTATATAGGTCGGCGCCAACATGTGACAACAGGGGGCAACCTAGGGAGCTCGGCGCCGTTTTAAACGGAGCCGACCTCCTTCGGTCCGGTTTTCTGATGTGTACGCGTCGATCTGTGCAATTTCGGTTCCATTTAAAATGGCGTCGACACCAGGGGTTAGATTCTCGAGGAGGGGTCAGATTCGGTTGAAGTTTTCGGATTCGGGCAGATTTGACAAAAAAATACCTCCACGGACGCTCCAAATGCCATTTTGGGCGCCATGCCAAATTCTGGCTCGTCCGTCCTAAAACCCGTCGACTAGCTTTGGAGCCCGATAAAATAGCCCGACAAACCAATGCCAATACCTATGCATAAGGGCCATATCAGGAGAGCCACACAAGCGAAATATGTGTCCTTTCCCTCCATTTTCAATCATGTTTCTCCCCAAATTTCATCCATATCGCCTCCAACCCTTTCTCCCGTCCATCACTCCAATTTCTTTCACGGCGTTTCGTAACTCTTCTAGAGATCGGCATCCCTTCTCCCTCCCACTTCCCGCCTGCATGCCACCAAAGAAGAAGTCGGTGGGCTAGCAAAGCCACGGAAGCAGGTGCTGAAGTAGCAGCCACCCACCATGTCTAGACAGGAGTGGGACGAGGAGGACACCATGGTCAATGGATCCGTTGGCGAGGGCATGGCATGCTTTGTACCGTGGTCACTCCGGCAAGAGATGATGGCGGCGGTGGCATCTGCACCAACACTCTCCTCGCCGGCGACGACACACCTGCAGCAACAGCGACTACGCCACATACGACATCCGGGCCAGCGCCCTCGATGAGTAAGTATCCGGAGATGGTGGAGGCACCACTCTTCATTCGATTGATGTCGCCGTATGTTATTTTCATAGCCCAATTGATGTCTATTTGGTGGCCCGTGGATGTGGTCAGAACTTTTTTAATGTTGTACGTTGAACTTTTCAATTTATGTTATTAGTAAATTATTTGAATTTCCATTGTGTGTGAATTTATATTTATTCTAGGCCAAATCTCTATTGAGGCAAGCCATAGAGGGAGAGAGGGTGTGAACAGCCCCTCCCAAACCTGTGTACCGTGTGCTGGTGCCCCCCATAGCAAGTGTCCGATGTGCTGACGGCTACGATTCGATTTGAGGAGCGCCAGTGAGGACTCTTCAAGGTGTTGGACCGGTCCGGACGCTACGCTCATGCGTTGTATGTGCAAGTACAAACATTATTCAGGTGGACGAATAAACTTTCAAGGTGCTGAAGATAGCTGAAGATAAAGCCAGTCGGCTAGTGGAATGCTTTCTGTCAGCAAGTGGGTTGACAAGTAAAACGACACATTGTTTGACAATGGGAATCAGGAACCGCACTCCGCTCTACTTAGGCCTTTTTTTTCGGTTTCTTGGCCAGCTTCTCTCAGAAGCTACCTTCGACCAACTTCCTTCAGAATCTCATCTGCCAAAATCGTTTATACTTACCCAGGTGAGTATAAACGAAGTTTGAACGAATAAACATTATTACCTTACCCAGCTGTACACGTTGTTTTCGGTCTCTATTCAATTTGAAAAACGCCGGCTACTCAGAAGGCTGATCCGGACGCCGAAAATAGGTCCGGACATTAAAAATCGGCCCAGTCATGTACCTAGGAACCTGTTTTCCTCCAAATTTTGGCGAACTTTGGTCCGGGTTTCTCAGGCCGTACCCAGGTTCCCGGGAACGCCGGACGCAGCGAAAACGGGCGTGGGTCAGCTCTATCGGCGAGACAGTCCCATCCACCTCCCCACTCCACTCGCCCAGACTGCGGCGAAGAGCAGCCAGCGCCTTTGTCACCATGACTTCACCGACGGAGCTCCTCCGTGCCGAGACATTCCCATGCCTCTAGATATGCTCGTCGTAGTTGCCGCCCACTCCGTCGCCGCTTCCGCCGTCCGAACGTCGACGTAGCTCGATTTCGCAGGGGCAACACGTAGATGCCGAGCATAAACTGGCCGAACTCGGCCGAAATATGTTGTATTTTCATTGCAAGCCGAACTATGTTTACATTTACGCCAAACTATGTTTAAAATTTTGTCGAACTGTGGCCATAAAATGTTCTGTATTTATAGTGCCAAACTATGTCGAAATCTGGATAAACTTGAGCCGAATTTGAGCGAAAACGGGCGTCCCGAAAACTCAGGTTGGGAACATGATTGAGAAACTCGACGTTAAAAAAAAGTATTTCGTTCTGCCAAAATTTAGGCCGGATTTCGGCCTGGATTCACCAAGCGTGTGGAGATGCTCTTAAGGTGCTGGACCGGTCCAGACGCTACACTTATGGGTTGTATGTGCAAGTACAAACATTATTCAGGTGGAGAATAAACTTTTCAAGGTGCCGAAGATAAAGCTAGTCGGTTAGTGGAATGCTTTCTGTCAGCAAGTGAGTTAGACAAGTAAAACCACACACTGTTTGAGACTGGGAATCGCACTCCCTGTACACGTCGTTTACGCTCTCTCACACTTTGCGATATAAACACTCGACAACATAAAAATGCACCACGTACGTACCTACTCCTCGATCCATCGTCCCGACGTCCATCCGTGGTGCCACCTACTAGCTACATAGCATTAGCAAAAGACCTCCATGATTCGCCTAATCATGCAATTATATATGGCACGCCGCTATAGGAAGAAAAAGAGGGTGAAATTGCCTAAATGCATGCATGCATGCATGCATGTAAGAATAATTAGATGGGAGCACTAGGATATAGGTAGTAGCTTATGTGGGAATTTGTATAACGGCGACATTCCTGTACTCCATTAACACACTACAGGAACGGGAAACTACGCCGACGGCCGGTCGCTACGCCGATGGCCAAACGTCGGGGCCGTCGGCGTAGCCATCGTCCAGACCAGCCCCGCCAAGCAGCCGTCGGCGTAAAATTGCCCTCGGCATATTCTATGCTACCGTCGGCGTAGCTATTTTTTATTTTATCTCATTAAACTTTAAAAAATCATAACTAAATCATTCTAATTCGGAAAAATACAAATAATATATCAAAATTTGCAGAAAAATAAGACCTATCCATCTACACTCAAATATTACACATTTATAAATAAAAATTAAGTAAAACATAAAACATTATATATAGTTTAAAACGGGCATAAAAATTCAAAAACGATCGAAACAATGCGAAACCTTCGCGTGGTGTCATATTATATGACATATTTATAAGGAAAAATAGCAAAGTTGATATATTGATTATGTCTCAAAAAACCCTTCACAAAATGACCTATCTCATTTGAGGTTTCTTGGCTTTCTGGTCAAATGACCAATGTTATGGCTAGAATCAAGGCATAGTTTGTGATAATGTGTCCATATTATGCATACACATGCATCATGGGATGGCGAACAATGTTGCAGGAGGAAGTTTTCCTTTTCGTTGCACCAAAAAGCCATTTTCTATTTTCCGAGTATAAAAAATGGACGGTTTTGTGAAGCAACCACCAAATGGCTAATTCAAAATACTACCACCACATTTTACAAAAATACTATACCACCTTATATGGACAATGTCCCAACAGGGGGATCTGAAACCTTTCCGTCCACCTTTGGTAAAAAAGACAAATTCCTGCCGAATCGGCAGGAAGTGGGTCAGATATGAACTACAGGTACATAATCCGATGCTCATGTTTTTTTACAAAAATCATTTTTAGGTTCACAATATGCTATTTTATCAAAGATATAATGAAAGTTTAGCGAGGCTTGGCCCCGAGCTAAGAATATTTATGTCCGTCGTTTGACAAAGTTTGACGATAGTTTAAAACGGGCATAAAAAATTAAAAAACGATCGAAACAATGCGAAACCTTCGCGTGATGTCATATTATGTGACATAGTTATAAGGAAGAATAGAAAAGTTGATATATTTATTATGTCTCAAAAAACCCTTCACAAAATGACCTATCTCATTCGAGGTTTCTTGGCTTTCTGGTCAAATGACCAATGTTATGGCTAGAATCAAGACATAGTTTGTGATAATGTGTCCATATTATGCATACACATGCATCATGGGATGGCGAACAATGTTGCAGGAGGAAGTTTTCCTTTTCGTTGCACCAAAAAGCCATTTTCTATTTTCCGAGTATAAAAAACGGACGGTTTTGTGAAGCAACCACCAAATGGCTAATTCAAAATACTACCACCACATTTTACAAAAATACTATACCACCTTGTATGGACAATGTCCCAACAGGGGGATCCGAAACCTTTCCGTCCATCTTTGGTAAAAAAGACAAATTCCTGCCGAATCGGCAGGAAGTGGGTCAGATATGAACTACAGGTACATGATCCGATGCTCATGTTTTTTTACAAAAATCATTTTTAGGTTCACAATATGCTATTTTATAAAAGATCTAATGAAAGTTTAGCGAGGCTTGGCCCCGAGCTAAGAATCTTTATGTCCGTCGTTCGACAAAGTTTGACGATAGTTTAAAACGGGCATAAAAAATTCAAAAACGATCGAAACAATGCGAAACCTTCGCGTGATGTCATATTATGTGACATAGTTATAAGGAAAAATAGCAAAGTTGATATATTGATTATGTCTCAAAAAACCCTTCACAAAATGACCTATCTCATTCGAGGTTTCTTGGCTTTCGGGTCAAATGACCAATGTTATGGCTAGAATCAAGGCATAGTTTGTGATAATGTGCCCATATTATGCTTACACATGCATCATAGGATGACAAACAATGTTGCAGGAGGAAGTTTTCCTTTTCGTCGCACCAAAAAGCCATTTTCTATTTTTCGAGCATAAAAAACAGACGGTTTTGTGAAGCAACCACCAAATGGCTAATTCAAAATACTACCACCACATTTTAAAAAAAATACTATACCACCTTATATGGACAATGTCCCAACAGGGGGATCCGAAACCTTTCCGTCCACCTTTGGTAAAAAAGACAAATTCCTGCTGAATCGGTAGCAAGTGGGTCAGATATGAACTACAGGTACATGATCTGATGCTCATGTTTTTTTACAAAAATCATTTTTAGGTTCACAATATGCTATTTTATCAAAGATCCAATGCAAGTTTTCCTTTTCATCGCACCTAAAAGGCATTTTTCATTATCCGAGCGCAAAAAGGAGATTTTCTAAAGCAACCACCAAATAGCTAATTCAAAAACGGAGGGTTTGTGATTAGTTGATATGGATATCATATTTGGATTCCTCTCATTTTTCTGATCAATTTAAACATATTATTTGTTGAATTTCGATTTACAGATTTAAAGATATTAATTATTCTATATTAAATAGAAAAATACAAAAAAAATAAAATTATTATATTTTTATTTGAATTCAATAATATTTTTACTTATTCATTAATATTTACTTAAATAATTGTTTGTAATTTCAAAAAATACAAACATGTGACATGATGATATAAGAGTTAATAAGATTGATATCATAGTATTGACACCAATGTATGAATTACTTTGCGGAAACGGATTCTGAAGGAACGAGAAAGTTAAGCGTGCTGAAGCTGGAGTAGTATTATGATGGGTGACCTGCTGGGAAGTTTGACTAAGACTGGAATTTAATCAAATAGTAAGTATAATTAGTGTTAACAATATTCAAAGTAGGAGATTAACAATTGAAACAATTCAAAGAATAAAAAAATTGAGAAAAAAAATAATAATTATTTTTCAAAAATAATTTTTTTTTAAAAATATTTTTGTAACCGGTCGAGAGGCTATGCCGACGGCCGCTACGCCGACGGCAAAGCCCTCGGCGTAGCATACGTCGACGGCATTTTGATACGCCGACGGCTTGACTGTGCTCCGCCGAGGGAGATCTTTGCCGAGGAGGCTACGCCGAGGGCAGCCCTCGGCGTACCATACGCCGAGGGCATTTTGGCCTACGCCGACGGCCTTTTGCCCTCGGCGTAGCGTGCGCGTCCCGTAGTGACATGGACACTTTTGCTTTTTGTCCACTATTTATTTATTAATAACCTTTTGCCTTTTGTATAACGGCGACATTCGCCCTCCATTACCATGGACTCTTTTGCCTTTTTCTCCATTTAATAACAAGCTTGGTTGTTCTCTATCCATCTACATGTGTCATCCAATGAACGCACGCACGAACATGATCCACTTTCAGACCGCAAATTTTAATTGCATGACCATCCGTTGCATTTGCACTGGGCGAGAATAGATGTGACGTGCTCGATGATGCCTAGCGTCTTTACCTTTTGTTTGGCACAGACAGAGGCATGTTGCTGACGTGGCGTCCACGTTGGCTGCAGTCTAGCCGTTACATGATTTTTTTTAGATTGTTTAAGTCTTCTGTTGCCGACTCCTTTTCTTGTTCCTTGGACAAATCTCGCCGCAAATTGCCATCCATCCGTGTGCGTCTTCATTCCGCGTGAGAACAAAACTTCCATTTATTTTTAAAGTGCTCATAGACTCGAGTGGAGATAAACTAAATGCATTTGCATCTGTGTTGATAATATGATGAATAGTGTGAAATTGCAATAGAGAACCCTCAGTTAGGAGGACACATTGTTACCCTCAGTTCACTAGCTAGGGAACAAATTCTAGGTTTAACGATTTGGTGTCTTATTAAAGAAAAAATATTCTTCGGTGGAAAACGATGTTCCTGTCAATAACGTGGCTTCTATTGGACCGGCCCGTTTGTGGCCTATTGTCGGTGCGATTCCAAATTTGATACCGAGATACCACTAGTATAATTTGTACTAGTCTTCTTTTCAACACTACTCTCACTGGACGTGGGACACGCACACGCCGATGAAAATTTGGTCGAGAAACTTTCCATCCTTCTCCACGCTCTGGACGCCGACGCCGTGGCCGTTTCTCGTGACGGATAGGCGGCGGTGGCTATATATCCGGGAGACAAAAGCTGGCTGCTGCCGGCCGGAGCGTTGGGACCGAGTGCAAGTAGAGACGGTCGTATCGTATTGTCACGGGTACCTCTCTTCCTAAGAAACCATGTCATCCCGTCCCGTGGGTGTACCGCGACGGTCAAGACGAGACGAGACGAGACGAGACGAGAGCCGTTGGGGATTTTCCAGTTGATTTGGTTGGGATGAACTCGGATTAAAAAAAATGAGGCAAATTAAGTTAGAGGAGAAGACAGGTCAACTTGCGAGGCGAGGCCACACTTGCACTGCAGTCCGCAGTAGGGAGAGGAGAGGATGGTGATGCACAGACATGACAGGAGCAGCCAGGATCAGCAGCCTTTTTTTGCTCTGTTGCCTGTTCCTTTTAAAATCTCGCGGTAGCTTCCCTGCCCCATCAAGTGCCCTCCGGCGGATATGGTCCAGCAGCCGAAACAAAGGCGGCAGAATAGCCAGAAAGTCTCCTTTTCTACTCCTACTCAGGTACTCTTGCACTTGCAGCCTACTGCACGAGCCCAGTACTAGCTACAGCGGTACTCCTCCTATGGCCTGACACCAGACCTGATGCGGGGCATTCACTACGTCTTTGATAATAAGCTTATCCAAGTAGTCAACATAGAGTTTCATATACATAGTGGAGGCTATCAATAAGCTATCTATAAACTTAAAACATCAAAATTTTAAGGGTAACCTATAAGCTTGTGGGTTGTCCAGCTTGCATGTGTGCAACTTTATCTGACACGTAAGACCAGCTTGTAATATGTTTAACTAGATGCATTGACACATTATGATGTACTCCCTCTGTTTGGGATTATAGGTCCTACGCGTATACCTAGGTTGTTAATTTAATAATAAAATATAACTTATATATTACAAAAGTTATACCATTAGAAAATATAACCTTTAAAGTTTTTAATGGTATAATTTTTATGCTATAATATTTATATTTGTTGTCCAAAATAATAACCTAGTTATCCGCGCGGGACTTATAATTCTAAACGAAGGAAGTAACCAATAAGCTTATGGTGTAATACGTGGGTCAGAGCTTATGAACATGATGGCCTTCACGTAAAGGGGGCCAAAGGAAAGCGAGAGGAGCTAACAGGAGAACACGGCATGGCGCATCGACATGGTGCCCATGCATCTCTCTGCTCTGGAACGCCTAGATCGAGTAGCAATCGATGGGCGTCTCTGCGTTGCGCGGCGACATTAATGGCTCACAAACAGACAGAAAGGTTCCTACTCGATCGAGTAGCTATCGATGGGCATGCATTTTTATACCGTATAACAGTTGTGGACGTTGAATTGTATAAGTGGATTGTATTATTTTTTTTATCAGTTCGGATTTTTGGTTGCGTTGGTTACTGCATGAAGCTTAACATGGTATCAGAGCCTAAGGTCTCGAGTTCGAGTCTTGACTTTCGCAACCCTTTTGAGTCATACATGAGTTTCGTGCGCCGTCGCTCTGTTTCGTCACACGCACGTGAGAGGGGATGTTGAAGTGTATAAGTAGATTGCACTAGCTATTTCTATCAGTTCGGACTTTTGGTTGCGTTGGCTAGTGCATAAAGCTTAACAGTGGAAAAGACCATGAGCGGCAACACATAGGAAGGGCATCTCCATCGGGCCGACCTATCCCGTCCCTCCCTTCCCCTCAGCTACTGTCGATTTGAAGCCATGGTCCGGCTTCTGCCAGACCGCGCCCAACGGTACGATCCATCTCTGTGCCTGGTCATTGCCAACACAGGCGTAGTCTTCTCGCCGCCACACCGTCTTCCGCCGCTCCCCGCGAGTTTTGAGCGTTTCCCGCCACGTCCACGCGCAGCCATAAATAGGGGAGGTCGTCGAGATCTCTTCAACCAGACACACACCACCCACAGTACAAAAAACACCATGTCTGGCCGCCGGTATTGAACCAACGAGCTTCGTGCCAACCCTGACGCTAGCAAAGTAGAGGCGCCTGAGCAGCCACGATGGTTGCCGAACCCGCCGTTGCCACGACGCTCTCACAACAACTACAATAGGACCACCGGCTAGTGTTTCTCGTTCGAGGTGATGAACTGCGTCTTTATGCCGGAGCACCGCCGGCGTCTAGCACTCATGGAAGTGCGTGATGACATCCGCGAAGCATTGCGGGCCAATCCCGACGACACAGAAAGCGATCTACCGCTCTCTCGGCGTAGAATGGGGACTTATTGACCCATAGGCGGCGCCTAACTAGAATGGTCAATGCCGATCGACCCGTAGACGACCCGTTGTACTCTTGTTTATAATATTTTTGCCGGCTGAATAAAGATTTTCATTGCAAATGGCCAAAGCCTACATTGATAGATCATACATGCGCGCACACAGCCTAGCCTACTTGTCCGAGTCGGAGGAGTCAGAGTGGTAGCAGCGGCGACACATGGTATGGTCGAAGACGCTAACGCCGAACTTTCCTTCTCCGTCGTACTTGAAGACGAGGATGTTGCCCGCCTCAATCTGGTGCGAGCGGGCGAAGCACTCCCAACCGTTGCCGAGGTACATCTGACCGAGGTGGTCGAACTGCAGATCGACCGGGTACCTGGTGGTCCTGAAGCTGTTTGCCCGCAGCATGACAAGCGGTGGCGGCGCGTCGCCCATCAGCGTCACGAACCTGCGGGGGAGGAGCAGACTGTCACGCGGCATGCTGAGGTGGATGGCCACGGCGAACTAGGTGCCTAGGTCCAAATCTTAGGGCGACGACGGCGGTGAGGGAGAACGTGGTGGCACGGTGATTTGGCCGCGTCCTCCACGCCTTCCTTGACGTCCACGGCCGCCGCGCCCTCCCCTCGATCCAGCGCCGGCCATGGCTAGCTACATGTAGTGGAGAACGAAAAGGAGAAGGATGAAAGGATGGTGTTCTGTGGGAAGAAGATGGCCGCGGACGACCAGTTAAAAAGGGCCGGCGTCGAATGTAGGAGCGGAGGCCGAAGAGACGACATTGAAGTGTCCAGCCAGTCAGTGTGTCGTATCGTCGCCATTGATGGCGTAGGATGCCGCCGGTCAGTCTTCCGCAGCGCCTCTGAATCGATGCTATGGTTGCGTCTGAATCGGTGCCGCTGCGCGCGACTGAATCAATGCCGCGGTGGCTAACGGGTGGGCCAGCGACACCAACAGGCAGGACACCCGAGTTGTCTGCGCTCGTCCGGACTGACACAACCGTTGCCCAGATTAGATGCACTGATGGGTCGAGTCGGACACGTTTGTCCGAATAGGTTGGACCGCTGCGGACAAGTTCGGACACACTCGGACGAGATGGGTCGGTCGGGTGTAGATGCCCTAACAAGCATGCATTTTTATCATGTTCAGCTAAGGACATCTTCACCGGGTTACCCAAACGGTTCGAGCGTTCCGAATGGATCCGTGCGGACGTACGAGACGTGCGCGGCGCCCCAGCGGTACCACCATCCGGACTGACGCACCCTTGATCGACCCAACCGGACATCAAATTTGGGTCACGGATACGTGTGCCCGGACTGACGCGGGCACAGGCGGGCTAGATGCAGACGCACATGAGCCTTCCTCTCTTGGGCTGACTTATCCGTTTTCGTCCGTTTTAATCACACTGCTGTACGCGGTTGTCAGCATGACCTAAACATACAAAATCAGACCGTTTGAGTTGTCGGTTTGCGTTTTCCCGGTGAAAGATGTCCTAAGGTGCTGGACCGGTCCGGACGCTACGCTCATGGATTGTATGTGCAAGTACAAACATTATTCATATGGAAGAATAAACTTTCAAGGTGCTGAAGATAAAGCCATTCACGGTTAGTGGAGTGCTTTCTGTCAGCAACTAAGTTGACAAGTAAAACGACACACGTACTGCTTGAGACATGGGAATCAGGAACCGCGCTCCGAGCTCCACCACGTATTACCTTACCCAGCTGTACATGTCCTTTTCGCTCTCTCACGCTTTGCCATATAGTATATAAACACTCGACAACTTTAAAATGCACTACGGTGACTTCAGTCCATCAATCGTCCCGACGTCCATCCATGGCGCCACCTACTAGCTACATAGAATTAATTAGCAAAACACCTCCATGATTCACCTAATCATGCAATTATATATGGGCACCGCTATAAAATTGCCCCCGTGCATGCATGTAAGAATAATTAGATGGGAGCACTAGGATAGGTAGCTTATTATCTTCGTGACAAGAAAAAAAAAAGGGATAGGTAGCTTATGTGGGAATTTGTAGAACGGCGACATTCGCCCTCCATTAACATGAGGATTCTTTTGCTTTTTGCTCCATTTAAATAATAACCTTCGTTATTCTCTGTCCATCTACACGTGTCACCCAAGTAACGCACGCACGAACATGACATGATCCACTTATATCAGCCTTGGCTAGCCGGCGGTATATAATTACTGGCAGGAATCACACCACCGCAAATTTCAATTGCATGAAAAAACGGCACCCATCCGTTGCATTTGCACTGGGCGAGAATAGATGCGACGTGCTCGATGCCTAGCGTCTTTACCTTTTGTTAGGCAGAGACACAGGCATGTTGCTGACGTGGCGTCCACGTTGACTGCAGTCTAGCCGTTACATGATTTATTTTAGATTGTATATAAGTCTTTTGTTGCGCACTCCTTTTCTTATTCCTTCGACAAATCTCGCCACAAATTGGCATCCATCCGTGTGCATCTTCATTCCGCGTGGGAACAAAACTTCCATTGTTTTTTCTCAAAGTGCCCATAGACTCGAGTGGAGATAAACTAAATGCATTTGCATCTCTGTTGATAATACGATAGCTAGTGTGAAATTGCACCGGAGAACCAACATGTGGTTGTATGGTTCAGAGGATAGGGGTACCTTCGGCCCACTAAGGGGTTTGACGCTTTGGTGTCTCATTAAACGACGTACTATTTTTTAGTGGGAGACGATGTTTTCGATGACGTACTATTTTTCAGTTGGAGACGACGTTTTCGTCGATAGCAAGACGCATGTGGTGCTCTTAAACTCAGTTTTGCAATGTTAATAAAGGTTTGATATCATAGTACCATCAAATAGGGTAATTCAGCCTTGTCTTCCGAGTTTATCTCCATTTGACAGAAAGAATCCCACTTTCGCGCTCCTGACTCCCTTTCTTGTTCCTTTGAAAATTCTTGCGGGAAACTAGGGGTCTGTTTGGTTTGTGCCCCCAAGTTACCCTGCCAAAATATTGATCATGCCAATTAATGTGCATTTTGTTTAATTTGTTTCCAATTATTTGGTAGCGCCTACGACCCTTGCAGTGTTTTCTCCATGGATCATTGCCAATTTTTTGGCAATCCCCCCAGGGCTGCCAAATCTTGCGCCAATTTATTGGCTCGCCAATATTGGCAGGGCTGTGACGGGCGAAAACCAAACACACCATAGGTTTACATCCAGGGCCGGCCCATGAAGGGGGGCAACGGGGCGCCCGCCCAGGGCCCTTAGGAGGCAGGGGGCCCCACCCATGTAGCTGTCCAGTATATTAATAATTATATTTCTGCATTAGGTCTAAGAAAAAAAAGAGAAAAAAATAGCCCAAGCCCACCACGTATGTACAAGTCACAGACCAACACACCATGGATCGATCGGTGATCCGAAGAGGAAAATCGATCACAGACCAACACACCATGGATCGATCGGTAATGCGAAGTGGAATTAAAATAAGATCATGCATAGAATTGTTACTAAAAATAAGGAATCTAAAGATTGGCCTGGCATCATTTGTCCAAAAATCAAGAAGAAATTAGACAAATACACTGACTGGAGCAGGAACTGTCTAGTGGAAAGTGTGGTGGAGGGGTGTTCAAAGTGAGTTCATCAGAAGTAGAAGGTGGCTACATTGTTGATCTTAAAGCAAGGACCTGTGACTGTAAGAAATGGCAGCTAAGTGGGATACCTTGTCATCATGGTGGAGTATGAGAGAGTCCTTGGTGTTCTAGGGTTTAGACACGCCAAGGAAGGGACAAGCCGGCGGCTAGGGTTTAGCTAGGCGGCGGCGAGTTGATGCCCTAGGGGCCGCCGGCGGCTTGGAGGCGGCGGCGGCTTGGGGCTAGGGTTTAGAGGAGTAGGAGTTGTGTGTCCTAGGAGGGAGCCCTGCCCCTCCTTATATAGGTGGAGGGGCCGGCCGGCCAAGGGGAGGGAGTGGAGTCCCTTCCCAACTCGGCTTGGGTGGTGCGCAGGCTTGGGGAGGAGGGACTCCCTCCCCAACTCGGTTTCACCTTCCTCCTCTTTTCCTCTTTCCAAATTTAGCCGTTTGACTTTTCAATTTAGCTATTTGACTTTTCAAACTTGGATTTGAATTAATCCTTTATTTGGAACAGCGATGACACTTAGTACATGATGCAATCATACCAACTTGATACAACACATCCATGTACCCTTCCCCTCCGGAGTGCCGGACATTCCGGAACATTCTAGAACATTCCCGATGAAAACACCGAAACCATTCCCTAACTCCGAAACGGGACTTTCCTTATATGAATCTTATTCTCCGGACCATTCCTGATCTCCTCGTGATATCCCGGATCCCATCCGGGACTCCGAACAACATTCGGTCTCTTTCTCATCATTCCATAACTACTCAAAACAACGTCGAATCCTTAAGAGTGTCTCCCTACGGTTCGTGAATTATGCGGACATGATCGAGACACTTCTCCGAACAATAACCAATAGAGGAATCTGGAAATTCATATGGCTCCCACATATTTCTACGATTACTTTGCGATCGAATGAACCACTTACATACGATACCAATTTCCCTTTGTCTCACGATACTTTACTTATCCGAGGTTATGATCGTCGGTATCTCTGCATACCTAGTTCAACCTCGTTACCGATAAGTACTCTTTTCTCGTTCCCGTGATATGTGATCCCTTGTGAGCCAGTCACATGCTTGCAAGCTAATTGGATGACATTCCACCGAGAGGGCCCAGAGTATATCTATCCGTCATATGGATGGACAAATCCCACTCTTGATCCATGTGTCTCAACCAATACTTTCCGAACACTCAATGCCACCTTTATAGCCACCCAGTTACGGTGTGGTGTTTGATGTCATCAAAGCATCCATCCGGTAAAGGTGATATGCATGATCTCATGGTCGAAGGAATTAGGTTACTATGTATCAGAAAGCATATAGCAATTGAACTATTGAAATGACTTGATCTTTATGCTACGCTTATCTATAGGAGTATGTCCATCATATCATTCTCCTAACGATATGATCTTGTTGTTAATAACATCTCAATGTTCATGATAGGGAAACCACAATCATCTATTAACAAACAAGCTAGTATTATATAGCGGCTTTACTAGGGACTTCAAATTAAGTTTACAATTCACACAAGTATTAATGTTTCCTTGTTAATACTATTATAGCATGAATGTAAACATTTATCATAAACACAAAGATATAATAATAACTATATTTATTATTGCCTCTAGGGCATATCTCCAACAGTCTCCCACTTGCACTAGAGTCATCTAATCTAGATTACATGGTAATATACCGAACACCCATGGCAGTTTGGTGCTGGTCATGTTTTGCCCTCAGGAGAGGTTTAGTCAACGGATCTGCCACATTCAGATCTGTGTGTACTTTGCAAATCTTTATATCCCCATCTTGGATATGTTCTCGAATAGCATAAAAACGTAGCTTGATATGCATCAGCTTCTTGTGTGACCTTGGTTCTTGCGCATTGGCTATGGCGCCCATGTTATCACAGTAGATAGACATTGGGTCCAGCGCACTAGGAACCACACCCAGCTCTGTAATAAACTCTTTCATCCATATCGCTTCTTGTGAAGCCTCCGAAGCAGCCATGTATTCCGATTCAGTTGAAGATCTCGCCACAACGCTTTGCTTTGCACTCCTCCAGCTAACTGCTGCACCATTCAAAATAAATACGTATCCAGATTGTGATTTAGAATCATCCGGATCGGTGTTCCAACTAGCATCGGTGTAACCATTAACAACGAGCTGTTCATCACCTCCATAAGAAAGAACCATATCCTTAGTTCTTCTTAAGTACTTAAGGATGTTTTTGACCGCTGTCCAATGATCCACTCCTGGATCACTTTGATATCTGCTAGTTAAACTAACATCATATGCAATGTCCGGTCTAGTACATAGCATGGCATACATTAGAGATCCTATGGCTGAGGCATAGGGAGTCTTACTCATCCTTTCTATATCTTCTGCCGATGTCGGACTTTGAGTTTTACTCAAGGTCGTATTGGGCAACATGGGCAAGAACCCTTTCTTGCTATCTTCCATTCCAAACCTCTTTAGAACTTTGTCCAAATATGTACTTTGTGACAATGATATTTGGCGTTTTGATCTATCTCTATAAATCTTTATGCCTAATATGTAAGCTGCTTCGCCAAGATCCTTCATTGAAAAACTATTATTCAAATATTCCTTGACACTATTAAGAAGGTCTACATCATTCCCAATCAACAATATGTCATCTACATATAGTATTAAGAATGCTACAGAGCTCCCACTCACTTTCTTGTAAATACAAGCTTCTCCATAAGTTTGTATAAAACCAAAACTTTTGATCACCTTATCAAAACGTTGATTCCAACTTCGGGATGCTTGCTTCAATCCATAGATGGACCGTTGAAGTTTGCATACCTTGTTAGCATCTTTAGGATTGACAAAACCTTTGGGTTGCATCATATACAACTCTTCATCAATGTCTCCATTAAGGAATGCTGTTTTGACATCCATCTGCCATATCTCATAATCATAATATGCAGCGATTGCTAACATAATCCTCACAGACTTTAGCTTCGCTACTGGTGAGAAAGTCTCATCGTAGTCAAGTCCTTGAATTTGTCGAAACCCTTTTGCGACAAGTCGAGCTTTATAGACAATAACATTACCATCAACATCTGTTTTCTTCTTGAAAATCCATTTGTTCTCGACAGCCTTCCGGCCATCCGGTAAGTCCACCAAAGTCCACACTTGGTTTTCGTACATGGATCCAATCTCGGATTTCATGGCTTCTTGCCATTTATTGGAATCTGGGCTCATCATCGCTTCCTCATATGTCTCAGGGTCATCGGTGTTGTCCACCAACATGACACTCATAACGGGATCATACCAATTTGGAGTGGTACGAGTTCTCGTTGACCTCCGAGGCTCTGTAGCAACTTAAACCGAAGTTTCATGATCATTATCATTAGCTTCCTCTCTAATTGGTGCAGGCACCACAGGAACTTCTTCCGGCGCTGCGCTACTCGCAATTTCGAGAGAAGGTTCGACAACCTCGTCGAGTTCTACTTTCCTTCCAGTCACTTCTTTCGAGAGAAATTCCTTCTCTAGAAAGGATCCATTCTTGGCAACGAAGATTTTGCCTTCGGATCTATGATAGAAGGTATACCCAATAGTTTCCTTTGGGTATCCTATGAAGACGCATTTTTCCGCTTTGGGTTCAAGCTTGTCCGGCTGTAACTTCTTTACATAGGCTTCGCAACCCCAAACTTTAAGGAACGACAATTTAGGTTTCTTCCCAAACCATAATTCATACGGTGTCGTTTCAACGGATTTAGACGGTGCCCTATTTAAAGTGAATGCGACTGTTTCTAATGCATAACCCCAAAATGATAGCGGTAAATCTGTAAGTGACATCATAGAACGAACCATATCTAAGAGAGTGCGATTACGACGTTCGGACACACCATTACGTTGTGGTGTTCCCGGCGGTGTCAACTGTGAAAGTATTCCGCATTTTTTCAAATGCTCGCCAAACTCATAACTTAGATATTCACCTTCACAATCAGAACGTAGAAATTTAATCTTCTTGTTACGTTGATTATCTACCTCACTTTGAAATTCCTTAAACTTCTCGAAAGTTTCGGACTTATGTTTCATGAAATAGATATACCCATATCTACTCAAGTCATCCGTGAAGGTAAGAACATAACGATAACCACCGCGCGATGCTACACTCATTGGACCACATACATCGGTATGTATGATTTCCAATAAGTCCGTAGCTCGCTCCATCATACCAGAAAATGGAGTCTTAGTCATTTTACCCATCAGACATGCTTCGCATCTATCAAGTGATTCGAAATCAAGTGATTCAAGAAGTCCATCGGAATGGAGTTTCTTCATACGCTTCACTCCAATGTGACCAAGACGACAGTGCCACATATAGGTCGAATTATCGCTTGATTTCAAACGTTTAGCCTCAATGTTGTTGATATGTGTATTTCCACTATCGAGATTCAATAAGAATAGACCATCTATCAAAGGTGCATGTGCATAAAACATATTACTCATATAAATCGAACAACCATTATTCTCGGACTTAAACAAGTAACCGTCTCGCAATAAACAAGATCCCGATATAATGTTCATGCTCAACGCAGGCACCAAATAACAATTATTTAAGTATAAAACTAATCCCGATGGTAGATGAAGGGGTAGCGTGCCGACCGCGATCACATCAACCTTTGATCCATTTCCCACGCGCATCGTCACCTCGTTCTTCACTAGCTTCCGTTTATTCTGCAACACCTGTTTCGAGTTACAAATATGAGCAACCGAACCAGTATCAAATACCCAGGCACTACTACGAGTACTAGTGAGATACACATCAATAACATGTATATCAGATATATCTTTCTTCTTGATGTTGCCGTTCTTCAAATCCGCTAAGTACTTTGGGCAATTCTGCTTCCAGTGACCTTCTCCCTTGCAGTAAAAGCACTCAGTATCAGGCTTAGGTCCAGCCTTGGTCTTCTTCGTCGGCGTGGTAACTTTCTTACCACCCTTCTTGAAGTGTCCCTTCTGCTTAGACTTGCCTTTCTTGAATTTGGTGGTCTTATTGACCAACAACACTTGGTGCTCTTTCTTGATCTCCACTTCTGCAGACTTCAACATGGCAAAGAGTTCTGGCAAGGTCTTGTTCATGTCCTGCATGTTGTAGTTCATCACAAAGTTCTTGTAACTTGGTGGTAGTGATTGGAGGACACGGTAAACCCCCAAAGCATTAGGAATCACAATACCCAAGCTTTGAAGTTTGTTTGCGTGCCCAGACATCTTAAGCACGTGCTCACTGACGGAGCTGCCCTCTTCCATCTTGCAGTTAAAGAACTTTTCAGAAGCCTCATAGCTTTCAATTGCCGCATGAGTCTCAAAGATCAATTTGAGATCCTCGACAATATCATATGGGTCTGAATTCTCAAACCTTTTCTGAAGCTCCGATTCTAAACCATACAAGATAGCACACTGAACTGTGGAGTACTGAGTCTTCCGAGTGAGGTAAACATTCTTTACTTCATCGGGAGCATCAGCTGCAGGTGGGTCACCCAGCGGTGCATCCAGCACATAGGTCAAATTACCATCTGTGAGGACAATCCTCAAATTGCGGAACCAATCCGCGAAGTTGCTTCCATGGTTTTTCAACTTTTCTTTCTCTAGGAACGCATTAAAATTGATGGTAGGGGCTGCCATTGATCTACAACATATTTGCAATAGTTTAGACTAAGTTTATGACAAATTGAGTTTATATTAATGAAATTAATCTAGGTGAACTCCCACTCAAAACAATATCCCTCACATTGTTTTAGTGATTACACGAACCAAATCCACCACATCAACACCGATCATCACGAGAGTTGATATAGTTTCAATGGCGAACAATCGACATGTTCATCATATCTACTATATGATTCATGCTTTACCTTTCGGTGATCCGTGTTCCGAGACCATGTCTGTACATGCTAGGATCGTCAAGATCAAACCTTAGTTTCCGCATGAGCAAATCTGGCTTGCTCACGTTGTATACACTTGCGGAATCTAACACACCCGATCATCACGTGGTGCTTCGAAACAACAAGCTTTAGCAACGGTGCTAACTAAGGGTGAACACTTTATGACTTGAAATTCATGTGCATGAGGGATCATCTTATAATGCTACCGTCATCTACTAAGCAATACAAGATGCATAAAGGATTAACATCACATGCAATTCATAATATGTGATATGATATGGCCTTTCTTCTTTGTGCTTCCGATCTCCATCTTCAAGCACGAACATGATCTCCATCATCACCGGCATTGCATCAAGGTCAATGACGCTTCTCCATGGTTGTCGTCCACCGGCTTCAACTATTACAACTACTTTGAATAGACACGCGGGTCTTAACATAAATTAAAGACAACCATATGGCTCCTGCCAGTTGCCAACTTACAATAAGGAACATTGCATACATCAAATATAATCACAATCATGGCCATATCACATCACAGCACACCCCTGCAAAACAAAGTTAGACGCCTCTACTTTCTTTGCATATTTTACGTGGTTTGGGGCTTTCAATAAGTGTCGTTCTAACTTACGAACAAGAACCACAACATTGATACTAGTATTGTTAATCACCCGTTGTAAATTGGATCTTAACTATGATAGGAGAAACAGGCACCCGCAAAGCCACTTATGCAATACAAGTTGCATGTCAAGCGTGGAGCAAGTCTCATGAACGATGTCATGTAAGGTTAGCCCGGGCCGCTTCATCCCAACATACCACAAGATGCAAAGTACACAAGAAGCAATCGACAATAAAAGCATCAACGCCCACAATGACCATTGTGTTCTACTCGTGCAACAGATCTACATATAGACACGGCTCTGATACCACTGTAGGGTTTTGTAGCATGGAAAACAAAAAATTTCTACCGCATACAAACAAACAAGCCAAGATCTATCTACTAGATTGTAGCAACGAGTCGATCAAATAACTCACCCTCGAAGATTCCAAAGTGTTTAACGAGAGCAGATTCTCGTGGGTGATGTAGTCGTACTCTTCCCGATCTCAAGATCGCGTAGACGATCCTTTAGGCGCTGCGTTCCGGCAGCGCTCCCGCAGTCGGTCACACGTTCGGTACTCGACGAAGACCTTCCTCTCCCTTGTTCCAGCAGGCAGCGGAGGTTGTAGCACTCTCCTCGTGATTCCGGCAGCACAACGGCGTGGTACCGGAAGTAGAGGGGAGATCTCGCAGGACTTCGCCTTAAGCCGGAGCGAGTATGGTGGAGTATGAGAGAGTCCTCGGTGTTCTAGGGTTTAGACACACCAAGGAAGGGACAAGACGGCGGCTAGGGTTTAGCTAGGCGGCGACGAGTTGATGCCCTAGGGGCCAGCGACGGCTTGGAGGCGGCGGCGGCTTGGGGCTAGGATTTAGAGGAGTAGGAGTTGTGTGTCCTAGGAGGGAGCCCTGCCCCTCCTTATATAGGTGGAGGGGCCGGCCGGCAAAGGGGAGGGAGTGGAGTCCCTCCCCAACTCGGCTTGGGTGGTGCGCCGGCTTGGGGAGGAGGACTCCCTCCCCAACTCGGTTTCACCTTCCTCCTCTTTTCCTCTCTCCAAATTTAGCCGTTTGACTTTTCAATTTAGCTATTTGACTTTTCAAACTAGGATTTGAATTAATCCTTTATTTGGAACAGCGATGACACTTAGTACATGATGCAATCATACCAACTTGATACAACACATCCATGTACCCTTCCCCTCCGGAGTGCCGGACATTCCGGAACATTCTAGAACATTCCCGATGAAAACACCGGAACCATTCCCCAACTCCGAAACGGGACTTTCCTTATATGGATCTTATTCTCCGGACCATTCCGGATCTCCTCGTGATATCCCGGATCCCATCCGGGACTCCGAACAACATTCGGTCTCTTTCTCATCATTCCATAACTACTCAAAACAACGTCGAATCCTTAAGTGTGTCTCCCTACGGTTCGTGAATTATGCGGACATGATCGAGACACTTCTCCGAACAATAACCAATAGAGGAATCTGGAAATTCATATGGCTCCCACATATTTCTACGATTACTTTGCGATCGAATGAACCACTTACATACGATACCAATTTCCCTTTGTCTCACGATACTTTACTTATCCGAGGTTATGATCGTCGGTATCTCTGCATACCTAGTTCAACCTCGTTACCGATAAGTACTCTTTTCTCGTTCCCATTATATGTGATCCCTTGTGAGCCAGTCACATGCTTGCAAGCTAATTGGATGACATTCCACCGAGAGGGCCCAGAGTATATCTATCCGTCATATGGATGGACAAATCCCACTCTTGATCCATGTGTCTCAACCAATACTTTCCGAACACTCAATGCCACCTTTATAGCCACCCAGTTACGGTGTGGTGTTTGATGTCATCAAAGCATCCATCCGGTAAAGGTGATATGCATGATCTCATGGTCGAAGGAATTAGGTTACTATGTATCAGAAAGCATATAGAAATTGAACTATTGAAATGACTTGATCTTTATGCTACGCTTATCTATAGGAGTATGTCCATCATATCATTCTCCTAACGATATGATCTTGTTGTTAATAACATCTCAATGTTCATGATAGGGAAACCACAATCATCTATTAACCAACAAGCTAGTATTATATAGAGGCTTTACTAGGGACTTCAAATTAAGTTTAATTCACACAAGTATTAATGTTTTCTTGTTAATACTATTATAGCATGAATGTAAACATTTATCATAAACACAAAGATATAATAATAACTATATTTATTATTGCCTCTAGGGCATATCTCCAACAAAAAGGATGCCTCATAAGGAAAAGATCAGATTGCTGGGCCTCAGGAGTCTAGTATGGAGGTGGATTGTAACACCCTCGGAATCGGCCCTATGCAGGTTTCAGCGATTCCCGTAAAACCCGCATAGAAACGATTCAAAGGTGCTCACCAGGCACTTTCGTGCGGGTGGAAAACAAAGTAATACCATTACACAATAGTCCACGATGGAACCCACAGAACAGATATATACAACAACGACTCAAAGAGTCAAGAATGCAGATATACAGTACAAAGATCTAAATCACCTTGAAAATGATACAGCGTCCGACTACGGACAAGATGAAAATGGGACTAAGAGCCCTGAAGAATAACCAATGGCGTCCATAACCCTGCCCAGGCCAAGCCGGAAGGGTAACCCTGCTAACGACGTCGATCTCAAAACCTGCTTAAACAAAAGGGGTGCCGACAAAGGGCAAAGGAAAAAAGAGAGAGCGGTCAGTACTGAGGCCAGTACATGGCGAGACTAGAATTCGGCGGCTCTCGCCTACATAGGTATGGTGGACTGAAGCGACAGCGCAGCATGCACTAAACAACCTATAGAGACTCGATACAACTGGCGGCTATCAGAGAGGGATAAGAAAGACCTATTCGGAACCAAACTGATGCTACCACCAAACATACCCATCCTGGTATTTCCCCCTCGAGACCAAACGAGGAAGTCAACCGAGGAACTCACACCGTTGGCAGTTTTATTTATTCGGTTATCGTTGCAGCAATTACTAGTCAGGTATAGATAGTCATCCTGATATAATAAGCAGTGGCACTTTTAGTTAACCATTCCATTGTAGTTGCAACACTTACTAGTCAGATACAATTAGCATGAGATATCCCAAACCCAGCAGTTGTTGGCACTTTTATTTAGCCATTCCGTTGTAGTGGAGCTGATTGCTAGTCATATCGGATACAAGTCAAATTATATCAGTAAACTTTAGTTATAGTTGTCTATGATCGAGAACTGTGATCCAAGTCGTCCATAACCGCGGACACGGCTTCTCGAAAAGATTTAACCCTGCAGGGGTACACCAAAGTTCCCACACGCACCTACACCCTTGTTGTCAGATCAGGTAGGTACAGGATCACAAAACATACACCCAACGGTATGTCGACGGGGTTTCGGACACGACGTTTCCCAGACCCATAGCAAGCACGGGGGGCCACCCCACTAAGCTACCCGTAACGAAGTCGGCCGGTCTCCGAGACGGACCCAGGGTTTGCGTCAATGGCTGTAAACGACTGGGAACCCGAAAGTGTGACTGGGCTTGTCGATACCGCGAAAACACTCCGCTTACCTAAACAGTACAGGCGCTCCACGCGCAATCGTAACTAAAGCAGTAAAGCATGGCGTAAGTACAGGATAGTGATAAAGCCCCAAACTACTTTGTGACCCCCAGTACAATACTTTGAAATCAGGTACTAATCGATGGGGGTGCCCACACACCCCACCTGTGGTTAGCGCGCTCGATCTCGGAACAGGTGTCAAGAACTCGGGGTCCTACGGGACACCAGTGAGCGGTTAAGAACCAAATATTGTCTATTACCCACCGGTGCCTCTGCATTTACCTACTTTAATTTTAGTTATTAAACGATAATTAAAGCCATGATCATCTCCAACATAAAGCATATGGCAGCCTTCCAACAACTGTGGTACTGGACGACACGCAACAACACTTGAGCAAGCGACTACGACGCGCAAGTCCAACTATCTACCAAAAAACAGGTAATAGGATGTGTCCAAGGCAATATAAGGCTGCAAGGGATATCATGGCTATGGAAACTAAAGCATCGCAACACAGTCAGCAATAGATCAACAGGAGGAAATAAAGACTATAAAGTAAGATAGGTAGAAAGGGGGAGAAAGCTCGCCTGAAAATATTGCCGAGGGTTCATCCGAAGATCGGGTCGACTCTCGCATCAACTCATCAGCCTAATCCGTGAAGAAGCAAAGCACTAGAAGAAACACCGGATGCACTATTTAATACTACGGCAGAAGATCGGGCATGATGCATGTATGATGTATGACATGGCAAAGGTGCGATGCAATTAGGCCATATTAAGCGGAACCGGGGTCCCGACATTTAATTAGGTGACTTATGTTGTTTAGAAACCCCGCAATTTAAATGTTGTATTAACAAGGCAAAATTATATCATCGGTTCGCTACACAAATTTAAATGGGACCAATATTAGACTAGATTCGCCCGCATATGGCCTCCATGTTTAATTTAGGTGAATCAGCATAATGCCCCCAAACCCACAACATGTATGCAAGTATGACAATTTAATATGCAACAAGTATATCATATTCATAAAAATAGGGTCTCGGATAAAGGGGTCACACATCGGGGGTCGGAGATCTTGGTTAGGGTCCGACGGGGTTCGGTCTTCGGATCAACGAGGAGGAACAAAACACGAGGTTCGGCCTTCAGGTTCCGGGTGGGAGAGCTCGGCGTTCCGCGGTCTTCGGCTCCGTGAGGAAGATCTTGAGGTACCAGCGGGTTCGTTGCCGGTGGTCCTTTGGGTCCCTTGCTTCTCAGGATCTCTCGGCTACAACTTTGTTTCCCCGTCTCGATCCATTGAGTGGCAGCACTTCATGTGACAAGATCTTGTCGAGAAAAAGAAAAACTCGGGGCAGTGTGGTCTTCACTTTGGAGTTGGTAGCACCGAAGTTTACTACACGCGGAGAATTGTGGAAGACAAAGGCAGAGGCAACATCCCTCCATCTAACATGACATGAGAAAAATCCACAATGAGGACATATGGTAGCCTCAACGTGAAGTATCAACAGGCCTGCAAACATTGGACTAGAATGACCGAAGAACAAACAGGTGAGGGCAACACCGATGGGAGTCCCGTGGTGGAGGCCCAGGCAAGCACGGCCATGGCGCCAGAGACGGAGGAGAAGGCCACGCTGGCCGGCGGAAGGTGCAGAGGGCGGCAGGGTCGGAGGTGAAGGGGCCCCTGCAGGAGGAGGCGAGGCATGGTGCTCTCCCCGACGGAGCGACAGTCGCAGGACAGTGGAAGGAGGCCGGCCGACGATGAGGTGGAGGGTCTCGGCGGCGCTCGCGGCAAGGGGAGGCGCCGGCGCGAGGACCGAAGGGCGATGCACTGCTGGTGGTGGCGGGGACGAGTTCCGCAGGGCGGGCTCGGGCAGGACCGGGCGAACTCGAGGAGGCCTGGCGAGGGGAGGAGGTGACGGCGAGGTTCGCGACGGGGAGGGGAACAGCGATGCAGGCGGCGGCGGAGCACCAGGAGAGGCAACGTCGACGAGCAAGACCCGAGCGGCGGCGTCCTGCTGGTCGGTGGCAACGAGCAGAGCGCGCAGGGAGGTGGGGAGCGAGAGGAAGGGTGAGGGAAGGCCGGCGAGGGCCTGTAGGGCGGCGGCGGCAGGAGCTCTGCAAGGGGAGGGTGTCGCAGGCGGAGGGGAAGCGGTTCGGGGGCGGGCCAACAGAGAGAAGAGCGGGTCGGGGGGGGGTGTGCGGCCAAGGAGTGGTGGGACCAGGGGCATCCGTGAGAAAGAGGTGGGGTTGGGATCGGGGAGAGGGGGAGCATGGGTTCGATCGGGAGGTGGTTGGCGACGTGCGAGGGACTGAGAGGTGAGGGGGTGGGTCTAGGAAGCTAGGGTTTGGGGTAGTAGGCTAGCTGGCTGGGCCCTTGGGCCTGGCCGGTTGCCTCCCCCGATAATAAAATATTTTTAATATCTTTATTTAATTTTAAATATCTTTTGTAAAATAGCTTAGACGAATAAAGATCCGGGTGGATCGAGGTTTTACGTTTGCAATGAAGATGAGGAATATTTAGAAAACAAAGAGGGGATTTCTGAAAATAGTTTTAGGTTAAAACATGCATGCAGATATCATGATAATGCATAGATGTAAATGCAGGCGATTTTCTAGTAGTGGTTTTATCCGGGGTGCTACATGGATGCTTCTAACAATCAGAGTTTTTCAGAGGGTTCTTCGGGAACGAAGACAACTCAGACTGCTATTGCCGTTACACCATTCAATCCTTTTCGTCAGACAGCAAGGGGCAAAGAAATCCTAGCGAATATGTACTGTTCTTGTTCTCTTTCTGTGGCCTCGTTGGAGCCTGTCATTCTGATTCCGACTTCCGCTACTGTTTCACAAGACGAGATTATTCCCCAGTTGCTACCAGGATCCCTGCCCGAGATGGAGGCCCAGCTTAGCTCGCCTAAGTACGGGCCATTTCCTGTTGCACAGGTCGATGCGGTGGTCGAGGCTGTTTCTCAGCAGAGCGATGATGTCGTGGACGGGGCCATGCTTGGGCCGTTTTCTGCAGCCCAGCAGACCCAGAAGGCTAGCGTGGCATCGCTGGTTGTTGAGTACTTGACTACCACTCAAGGGCAGTGTTTGGAGCAGGTGGTGCTGCCCGCTGATGGGCTGGCTTCTTTTGATGTCCTGGTGACCGAGCCGCTGCAGTCTTCTCTGTTGTCAATGGTTCCAGTAGCTTCTGCCTCCTCTTCGACACAAGACACAACTACAACTCCTCTTAAAACCGACATGCATGCTCCTGTTATTCAGATGCTATGTAGGAGTGGCCGCCACCCGTTGGCCAAAGATGGTTCTGCTACAACGGATGAAGACTCCTTGTCGAAGGCCATGCGCAGGAAGGCCGAGAAGAACTTGGACTCTAGTGGTAACTCCTCATCATCTAAGTCTTTTCTTTCTTTTACATCTACGCATATTTCTTCTAAGCTTAATAGTGTAGGTATTAGTCTAGGTAAGAATTCCAGTGAAGTTTCTATTTCTTATAAGGTCTTGAGGCGGATGGAATTTGACCGTCTAACGGTTATTCTGAAAGCTTCGACCACTGCTGACGAGGTTTCGACTCGTTAATGCCCATTGTTATGAACTTTGGGTTTTGGAGAAGATGGGGATGCTGGAGATCGTGGAACGGTTAACAGACAAGCAACCAGGGGACACGAGATTTACCCAGGTTCAGGCCCCCGGAGGGAAAACCCTACTCTTGCTTGTCTGCTCTTGATTACGGCGGAACCGAAGGTTATAGGGTGCGCAGATTCGATCTGGCGTGGTGGTGTGTATGCGAAAGTATGAGTCGAGAGATCTAGGCCGTGCCCTCCTGGCCTTTATATAGACATAGGCAGGTCCCGGGCATATTCCTAGTCGGTTACAGGTTCTAGGGTTTTACCCCTTTGAATTTCCTATCTACTCTAGTCTTGCTCTCCAAGGATCCAAAGGCGTTATGGGCCAGGGCCACCCGAAAGTCTTCATGGGCCGGTGTACTTCCGCCGTGGGCCTTCCTTGGGCTGGACTAGGTATGCTGAGGTCACGCACCCGTAGGGTACAACCATGTCAGTAGCCCCCGAGTGATCAGTCGAATCGTAGATTCGGCTGAGGACTCTTTAATCCTTCGGGTGCAACTATGTATTAACAGTATGTGTGTAGGGATCATTGATGCGTGTGCCTGACTTACCCGACGGATCAGGGTCAGTTAACCGTCTTAGACGAAACAACACGATCTTCCTCAATTTCGAGTCCCTCAATTCGAAACTGGAACATGTGCTGGCGTAATTCGACTCAGGCCGCCGAGGACTTATAGAAGTAGAATTCCAGTGAATTTAAGTTTTGTACCCAACGCGTCCGTCAGGATTTTTCGTCGCACCTGTTGGCACGGATTCATACTAGCAGAGCGCAGTCGGGTGCGTTGCCAGGCCACCAGATTATATCTGTAGGTCTTATCTTTGCGTCGCGGACGCAACATCCGAACATTTGTCACCGCGGAGGTGTTTCGGGTGGCCAAGGAGATCGTTGCTCACTCAGCGCTTTGTTGGGGCAGAGTTGCCAAATTTTTTTTGCATGCTGATCCGAAAGATCGCAGTCGAAGATTTCATAGGGTGCGCGACCAGCGCTCCCTATGGGAGTAGCCCCCGAGTGTCTGTTCGAGTCGTAGACTCGGGCGGAGACTTTAGTTCAAACATTGCTCAGTTGTTAAGTCCGTAGGACACAAAAATTTCCGGATGCTTAAATCCATCCTCCCTATGGGAGTAGCCCCCGAGTCCATAGTGGAGTCGTAGACTCGACGTGGGACTCGAAGATATATTTAGTCTTTACTTGTCTTTCGGGTGCGCGACCAGTGCTCCTAATAGGAGTAGCCCCCGAGTATTTAGTCGAATCGAAGATTCGAGTGAGTACTCTTAGCTGTGGAGCCAAAGAATTTTAGTTGGTGCTAGTATAGCTTTTGATGACATCATTGCTGACGATCAATGACCTCAAGAGTCTGCTACGCCAGAGATGACTTGACTTGACGAAACGTGGGTCCCACTTGCTGACTGTGAATTGACCGGTCACGCGCGGCGTGGAGATAATTACGGCGTCTCCTCGATTTCCGCGCGTAGTGGATGGCGTGGTAACGACGGTTTGTTGTGACGCTGACACGTGTACGGTCAGATCTGCCGTTGGCGTTAGGACTTCTGGATGGACGGCTGCCGTGCGTCGTCTTCGCTATTATAATCATTGTGGAAAGCCGCGGTTTGTTTTCACCGCATCAGTTCTTGTTTTCACTGTCTCCTTGTGCTCTAGTGATTCTTGCTGCGCACTGGGATTTCCTTCCACATTTCCATCTTCCTTTCTGCGCTTTCACCACCGGCGCCGCCGTAGCGCAATGGGGAAACCAAAGAAATCATCATCTGCAGTTGAGACTAGCGCCGCCGGAGGAAAGAAAAGCACCACCGCTACCCGTGTCACCGATGGTGGCTGGCAGCGATCAGAGACGCGGGAGAGCGATCTCCGCAAGCTTCACAAGCGGGGCCTGATCCCGCAAGATAGGGAGGCCGTCAAACTCCCCGGCAATGAGGTAATCCCCCGTCCCCCATCTGGGTATCGGGTTATGTTTCTCGCCTTTGTTATGCGTGGGTTTTCTTTTCCAGTCCACGACTTCCTCCGTGGATTACTCTTTTTCTATGGCATTCAGCTTCACCATCTGTAGCCCAACTCTCTTCTCCACATTGCTTGCTTCATCACTTTTTGCGAGTGCTGGCTCGGCATTGAGCCGCACTTTGGACTCTTCCGGAAACTTTATTCCGTGAAGAGGCAGTCTGGTTCGGATGGTGTATATCCCATTGAGGGTTGCATCATCTCCCTTAGTACCAATCTTCTTTTCTTTTCCTTTTCCATGTGCGAATCTGTCCAGTACTGGCGGAGGCGATGGTTTTACATCCGCGACTCCGTAGTGCCTGGGCAAGATTTTGGTCTTGTTCCTTTTGACCCTTCCCAGATAATCGAGCCAAAAAGATCTTGGACGGCGAGGTGGCGGAGATAGAGGCCCTTTACCGTCGGGTGGAGGATCTCCAGCTGATTCCGGAGAAGGAGGTGAACGGCGTGGACATCATCCGGACGTTTCTTGAGCGTCAGGTGCAGCCTCTCCAAGCGAGGGCGCACCCGATGTTTCTTTATTCTGGGCGCCGTGATCCGACGAGGGTTTCGGCTGAGAAAATCTCCGAGGGGGATCTTGACAGGGCCCTTCGCGCGCTGCTGAAGTTCAAGGCCGGAGAAAAAATCCCGGGGAAGTCGCTAACTCCTCCATTTTCTTCGACGTTGGCCGTACCGCAGGTGTAGATTCGTGCGCGTAGCGTTTTTCTGTTGACTGCATGTTTATTTCCTTTGTTTGCTAACAAAGTCCCTTCTAGATTTGCAGAGCTTCAAAGTGCCGGGCATGGTGTTCCCAGTGCCCTAAAAGTATCCGAATGCTCCGGATAATGAAGTGGTGGAGTCCGTGTCCGAACTGCCGTCGGCGTTATCTTCGGCGGAGGATGCCGATGAGTCGAGTGAGGACCATACGCGCAAATGATCTCGGAGATCCAGCGAATCTTCGGATGCCTCGACTCCTCTGAATCCCAGAAACCCTCTGGGCCTTGAGCGTCATAGTGATGGTCATGGAGGCTCTTCCTCTCCCATTCCTGCCATTCCTGTGCGAGCTGTAGCGCCGCACCCGCCAGCGAAGCGGAAGAAGGAAGAGAAGAAGGAAGAGAAAAAGGAGGAGAAGAGAGCTCGAAGGACTCCTCCTGTCTTTGACCTGAGCTCAGTGGGCTCGTAAGTTTCTTGTTGTACTATTGTCCTTTTTCCTTCATGATTTTTTGCACTGGTGCTGATTGCTTCGTATGCAGGCATTCCTCCCACGATTCCTCCAGTGATGGAGCGCGGGAGATGATGGGGGAGTCCAAAATTGCGTCTCCTCCTCCTTAGACGGTGGCGAATTCGGGTGGCGCGGCTCCGGATCCTCCGTTGCAGGAGGTGCGGGTGGTTGCGCCTCAGAATTTTGCCAGCGAGCCTTTGGAGTCGCCGTCGGAGCATGTAAGTACTTCTTCTTCGTACCACAGGGGGAGCCCCCGAGTGTCTTCATGTGCGAATTTTGCTTTTACTCCTTCATGTTGGGCGTAGCCCCCAAGTCCTTTTTTTTACTGCTATTTTATTTTTCTGCAGCCTTTTGTGCAGGAGGCCAAGCGGCTGGTGCAGGAGCGTCTAGTGCTGGAGGCTAACCTTCGGCAGCTTCAAGGTATCTATTTGCCTTTTGGTGCTTTTTTCGTTTATTCCGGTCCTGCTTTCTGACGTTTCTTGTTTTGAATGCAGAGGAGCATAATACTTCTCTCCATGAGGTCGACGCTCTCAAGAAGAGCCTTGGTCAATCGGAGCAGAAGGCCGAAGCCGCCGTTGGCGCGAAGGAACGCCTCGAGCTAGAGCTGACTAAAGCAGCCGAAGCGAAAGAGCGTCTGCAGCAGGAGGCCGCGGATCGTGAGGAGCAGCTGGCCACTGCTGTGGCTGCTCGTGAAAGAGAGGTAGCGGCGAAGCTCATGGCTGCTGCCAAGGCTATTTCGGGTGAGTGCTGGATTTGTGCTTGTTTCTTCATGCTTCGTGTCTTCTTCTGTGCTGCCTTTCTTCATGTCTTCTTTCTTATTTTTTGTCTCAGATGCCGCAGGCATCGAGTTTGACCGCGGTGCTCTAGAGCACGGGAGTGCTCTAGATGATGCTACTGTGGCGGTCGAAGATCGCTGCAGCACCGTCGTCAGCTCCCTTGCCAATGCGAAGGAGGTCCTTGGCCGCTTCTACAAGGAGCTTGTTCCTAAGGGCGTGGCCCTTGATGATGTGGATGCCCTGGCAGAGGCGTTATCAGCCGAAGCTCCTGCGGCGTATAAGCGCAAGCAGAAGGGCATCAGCGCGTCCGTCGGGCTGGCGATGGCCTTGGCGGCTGGAGCGGAGCTGGATCTGCCCCAGATCACCTCCCGGATGCCGACGACTGCAGATGGATCCGAGGTAGCCTTTGCTGCCTACTCTGCTCGCTGCAAGCGATATGGGACCAAGCTCATTGATTTGCTATCTGAGTATGCACTGCGGCAGCAGGGCGGGACCAAAGCTAGTCAGTCTGGCTCCGAGGCGACTCAGGGTGCCGCGTCTTAGGTGTTGTAGACGTAGGATAGTTTGTAGGCTGTTTTTGTTGTAAATATTTTGTAGAACACGGTCCTTGTGCCACGTTGTGGCCTTATATCTTTGATGAATTCTTCTGAGTTGTGCTCTACCATTGTCTGAAATGTTTGTGTCCCTTCTTTTTCTGCTGCTCTAGGTTCCTTCGGGTGCCGACCCTGTTGACACCTCGCCTGCAGCGCAGCCGCGGCCATCTTTGGATGATCATTCTCAACTCTCTTTTCTTCGGGACCGTGTGTGTAGTCTGGAGAGGGAGTACTTGATGGCGAAACTGCTTCGGCTGTCTGAGCAGCTTCAGAGTAAGTTGTTCTTTGTTTCGAGCTGCAGCTCAATTCTTCGAGTGAGCCTGTTGGATTTGCCTCTTATTTTGTGCAAATGTCGCAGGTGCTAACCTTGCTCCTAGGGAAGAGAAAGAGCGTGTCGCTGTTCGGGTCAATTGCTTGACTCAGCAGGACATGGAGGCTGGCGGCTTCTTCTGGATGGATCGTGATCGCGCCATGGCTCTGGCGACGGTGCAGGATCGTGTGCATCAAGTTTCGCGGGTGATTCGCCAAGTGCAGACATCGCTTTCCTCGGTGCTGCACGTCATGTTTCCTTTGGATGCCGTACCGACGAGCCTTGCGGGTCTTCTGTCGAAGTTTCTAAGCGTGAGCAATATCAAGGAGTTGGTGCGGCAAGAGCTCGTCGCTGGAGTCAAGGCTGCGTTGTCTCTTGTGAGACTGCACCGGCCTGATGTAGATTTGGCTGTTGTGGCAGCTGGGCCACCTCTTCGGCCGGATGATGGTGAGTGGGACATGCGGCCACATTACACGGCTGTAAGGCAGTATGCCGAACAGGTCGTAGATTTGTTTGAGCAGTGTGCTCAAGTTATTCTTCAACATAGGTAGTACCTGTAAAAAGAGATAAATGTAAAATTTGTATATTTCGACCGGGCGTGTTGTGACCTTTGTAAAGGTTTGTTTGTTGTAAGCACGCAGTGCTTTGTTTGAGTACGTGTCCTTTTCGTTTGCCTGACGTTGTCAGCTACTTAGGTGTACACGTGTGATCCTCAGTCGACGAAATCGTGAGGTGGGGGGATCCCCCGAGTGCCTTTGCAGCGTAAAGTATGAGTTGCAAATAATGAACTGGAGTTTTGCGGCGAGCACTTAGCTTTATTTATATCGTAATGGAGGGAGTACATTGTTCGGCTGAATAGCCTTGGCTGAAAGCCTTATTGAAAGTAAAGGGGGTAGGTAGCTAGGGGTAGAATCGTCGCAAGTGCGAGATGTTCCATGGGTTGGAGTATGCGACTCCAGACTCCACGTGCTTGAGGCGGTAGGCGCCACCTGGGATGACTTCGGTGATGACGTAGGGTCCTTCCCATGGTGACTCGAATTTCGTCGGTCGTTCTTGCTTGAGTCGCAAGACGAGGTCTCCTTCGACGAAGGACCTTGGGCGCAGCCAGCGGTTGTGGTAGTTGTGGAGACTCTACTGGTACACCGCTGATCGAGCTGCTGCTATGTCTCTTGCTTCGTCGAGTGTGTCGACGGCATCTTCGAGTGCAGCCGTGGATTCGGCTTCGCTGTAAGCGACAACCCGGGGGGGTTGGTGACGTACTTCGGCTGGTAGCACGGCTTCAGCTCCGTGCACCATGAAGAACGGTGTGTAGCCTGTGGAGCTGTTTGGCGTGGTCCGTAAGCTCCATAGGACGGATGGTAGCTCTTTCGTCCAAGCTCCTGCTTTCCGTTCGAGTGGACTCATGAGGCGCTTCTTGATGCCATCGCCGATTAGGCCGTTGGCCTTTTCCACTTGCCCGTTCGTTTGGGGGTGTGCCACTGAGGCGTATGTGATGTTGATCCCAAGGCCTTCGCAGAAGTCCTGGAATTCCTTGAAGATAAAGTTCGATCTGTTGTCGGTGATGATGCTATGCAGTACGCCGAACCTGTATACAATGGACTCGAAGTACTTGACGGTAGTTTTGCCCTTTTGGTTGGTGACGGGCATGGCCTCGATCCACTTGGTAAATTTGTCGACTGCGACCATGAGGTAAACGTGTCCCCCTTTCGAGGACTTTGGCAGTTTGCCAATCATGTCGAGGCCCCATTGAGCAAAAGTCTAGGCTATGGGTATGGGTCTGAGCTCGGACCCGGGTGCGTGCGGTTTGTCGGCGAACCGTTGGCATCCATTGCATCTTCGGACGATGTCCTTTGCGTCGCTCATGGCCGTTGGCCAGTAGAATCCGGCTCGTAGAGCTTTGGCGACTAGGGAGCGGCTGCTTGCATGATGGCCGCAGATGCCCTCGTAGATGTCTTGGAGGATGGCTTTCCCGTCACCGATGGTGACACACCTTTGTAGTACACCCGTAATACTGCGCTTGTACAGCTCGCCATTGATATTGGTGAAGGCTTTTGACCGACGAGAGATGCGCCGGGCATCTGTCGGGCTGTCAGGCAGTTCTCCATTTAACAAGAACTGGAGGTATGGCCGCGTCCAAGTTTCTTCGACTGCCATGACCTGCATTAGGTTTACCATGGCGACTTCTGTGTCCAGTTTCTCGGGTCCTTCATGTCCTTCGGGCAGCATAGCCCCCGAGTGTTCTGCTTCTTCGGGTGATCCCTTAGGGAATTTCCGCTTGATGGATGGCACGCAGATCTGTTCGAGGAACACACCTGGTGGCACCTTCGCGCAGGTGGAGCCGATGTTGGCGAGTCTGTCGACTTCCTCGTTGCTTTCTTTTCCAACGTGCCGAAGCTCGCAGCCGTTGAATTCTCCTTCAAGTGCGTTGTAGAGCGCGCGATACGCGATCATGTTTTCGGTGTGTGCGTCGCACTCATTCATCGTCTGCTGGACGACGAGGTTGGAGTCACCGTAGATTACCAGGCGCGTTGCGCCGCATATCTTTGCCTTCCTCATGCCGTGGATGAGGGCTTCGTATTCGGCCTCATTATTAGAAGCTCGGAATTTCATCCGAAGGACGTACTTCATCGTGTCGCCTTGCGGGGAGGTCAGTATGACTCCCGCTCCTGCTCCAGCTTCTCGCTTGGAGCCGTCGAAGTGCATCGTCCATGACTGCGACATATCTGGGGTGTCCGACAACTGCAACTCCATCCAATGTACCAGGAAGTCTGGAAGGACTTGAGATTTGATTGCGAGTCGCTTCTCGTAGACGATGCCCAAGGGTGACAGCTCGATGCCCCACAGGGCCACCCGTCCTGTGGCCTCTGGATTATTCAGGATGCTGTTCAGGGGTGCTTCATTGACGACCATCACTTGGTGCTCCTGGAAGTAATGGCTCAACCGTCGAGCCGTCATGAACACGCCGTAGGCGAGCTTCTGGTAGTGAGGGTACCTCTGCTTTGTTGGTGTCAGTACCTCGCTGAGGTAGTAAATTGGGCGCTGGACCCCGTGGGTCTTGCCTTCTTCGGGTCGTTCGACCACGAGTACGGTGCTGACCACCTGGTGTGTGGCTGCTATGTACAGTAGCAGCGGCTCGCTCTCCTTTGGCGTGACCAAGACGGGCGAGGTGGAGAGGAGCCGCTTGACGCTTTCGAATGCATCGTTGCCTTCTGGTGTCCACTCGAACTTGACTGCCTTGCGCAGCAGTTGGTAGAATGGCAGGGGCTTCTCGCCCATGCGGCTGATGAATCTGCTTAGCGCCGCTATTCGCCCTGCGAGCTGCTGGACGCCTTTGAGGTTTTTTGGCTTCTCCATTGCCATGATGGCTCTGATTTTCTTCGGGTTCGCCTCGATCCCTCGCTGAGAGATGAAGTACCCAAGCAGCTGACCCGATGGGACGCCGAAGGCGCACTTTTCCTGGTTGATCTTGATCCTGTAGCGATCAAGGTTGTCGAAAGTCTCGCGGAGATCGTCGATAAGTGTTCTTACCTCTTTGGTTTTTATCACTATGTCGTCAACATAGACTTGGACGTTGCGACCGATCTGGTCCTTGAGGTAGGCCTGCATGCATCGCTGGTACGTAGCACCTGCGTTCTTTAGCCCGAAGGGCATTGTGTTGTAGCAGAATACTCCGAACGGTGTGATAAACGCCGTTTTCTCCTGATCTTCGACCTTGAGTCGAATCTGGTTATAGCCTGAGTAGGCGTCGAGGAAGGAGAGTTTCTCACAACCTGCAGTCGAATCGATAATCTGATCGATCCGAGGAAGAGGGAAGTGGTCCTTTGGGCAATGCTTGTTTAGTGACGTGAAATCCACGCACATCCGCAGGATGTCCGTGTCCTTCTTTGGGACCATGACTGTGTTTGCCAGCCACTCGCTTTCCTTGATTTCCCTGATGAAGTCTGCAGCGAGTAATCTGTTGATTTCCTTGCCGATGGCTTCGGCTCGTGGTTCGGACAGTCGCCGGATGGACTGCTTGACTGGCTTGGTGTCTGGAAAGACGTTGTGTGCGTGCTCGGCGAATTCCCTGGGAACTCCTGGCATGTCCGCAGGACACCAGGCGAAGATTTCCCAGCGCTCACGGAGGAATTCGACGAGCGCGCCTTCCTATGCGGGGCTGAGGTCGTTGGCGATCAACGCCGTCTTGGAGGCGTCGGTCGGATGGACCTGCACCTTCTTTGTGTTGATGGTGGAGTCGAAAGACATGTTAGGTGCGTTTTGCCTTGTGACTGGGGGTTCCCCGTTGTCCGTCACCTCGCGGAGCCTTACGAGTTCGTCTTGCATGCCGAAAGACTGGGAGATTTTGTTGAAATCCCTGTCGCATTGGTCCGATCGGGTGAAGCTCCCGTGAACTGTAATGACGCCCCTTGGTCCTGGCATCTTGAGTAGTAGGTATGCATAGTGTGGGACAGCCAGGAACCTTGCAAATGCTACAGGCCCCAGGATGTCGTGGTATTGCGACGGCCAGTCCACCACTTCAAATTTGAGTCGCTCCTGCCGGAAGTTGTCCGGCTTCCCGAAGATGACGTCGAGCCCTATTTTTCCCAGGGGGAATATCCCCTTCCCTGGAACGATGCCGTGGAACGTTGTGTCTGACTGTTCTAGGCTGCATTGCGGGATTCGCATTGCCGCTAGAGTGCTTGCGGACATTAGGTTGATGCCGCTGCCGCCGTCCATAAAGACGCGACTCATCTCGAAGCCTCCGATCTGCGCCTCCAGCACCAGGGCAGCATGACCTGGGCGAGGGATCTGGCAAGGGTGATCCGCGCGAGTGAATGTGATGCAGGACTCTGATCCACTGAGGTACTCAGGGATTGCAGGCGGATTTGCTATGGCCAAGTTGATTTGTCGGGTGATTTTCTTCTGCACCCTATTCGTGGGGCGTCCCTTCTGGATCATGTTTAGTGCTCCTTTCCGTGGGGGGTACCCGTTCCCAGCGTTGTTCTGTGCTGGTGCGACTGGTTGGTTTGGGCCTCCAATAGGCGGCGGTGGAGGAGCTCCGAGCGCTATTTCGCCTGGCGCAGGTGGGTTTCCGAAAGTAGGTATTGGGGCCTGTTGCCTCATCTGCACCATGCTTTCGTTGAGTTTCTGGAACTCGCGGCAGTCCTTGAGCATATGGCTGGCTTTCTTTTTGCCATCCTGCTTGTCGATGTAGAAGTGGATGGTGCATGGACCCGAAAGTTTGTCGTATGCGGAGGGTCCGTTGTCGCGGTCCCGGCGTTGCCACGACTGTGCCGGGCGTCCGTTTTCGCGGAAGTTTCCGCCGCGGTATCCTCCGCTGTTGCGACTGTTGTCGTTGCGGCGGTCGGCGTATCCGGCCGCGACCATGTCGGGTCCATCGCGGTCCTCGTAGACGCGCGATCTCCTCTTGCTGCGGCGTTCCTGTCTTTGGCCGTAGTCGTCCTCTTCATCCGATTGTGCTCAGTGAATGCAATCTTCGCCGTCCGCCCACCTGTTGGCGAGGTCCATGAGGTGGTCGAGTGTCTTGGGCTTGACGCGCCCAAGTTCCTCCTTGAAATCTTGGCATTTGACGCCGTTCCTGAAGGCGTCGATGGACCTCTCTCCGGAGATGTGTGCTGCGGAGTTCTTGGTGGTAGACCAGCGTAGTATGTACGAGCGAATAGATTCACCCGTTCTCTGAGTGCAGGCTCGCAACTCTTCGATTGAGGCGGGCCTCTTGCTGGTGCCCTTGAAATTTTGGATGAAGCTGTAAGCTAGCTCCTCCCAACTTCGGATGGATCCTGATGATAGGCTGCTGAGCCAGACCCGCGCCGCGCCTGTCAGCTGCAGTTGGAGGCATTGCATGGCGGTTTCTTTGTTGCCGCCGTGAAGCTTGACGGATGACAGATGGTCACTGAGCCAGGATTTTGGATCTTGCGTGCCGTTGAACTTCGGAGTATCCGAAGGAAGCTTGAAATTGCATGGCATCTGCATTCGCCGAACAGATCTGCTGAAGCATCGAGCTCCGCAGAGTTCTCCTTCGTCTTCGTCCATCTCGGATTCAGACGAGCATGCACGTTTGGCTCGTGCTTTGTCGATTTTGCGCTGTGTAAGCGCATCTCTGGCGTCGTAGTCGCGTTTATGGTGATGCGAGCTCTTCTTCCTTCGAGGAAGGTCGTGTTCCTCTTCCTCTTCGTATGAAGGGGTGGGGCTCCGGTCGCGCCTGGCGGGAGCTTTCTTCTTTGGCTCCGCAGGAGCGTCTTCGTGGAGCACAGCTCCGACGAGTCTAAGTCCGGTGAGTGCGGACTTATGCATGGCTCTTTTTGGGTCCCCCTCCGGAGGTGGGTGGGCCGTGAGATACGCAGTGGCTGCCATGATCGCGGCTTGCGGTGTCTTCGGGATGATGTTGTCGTCGACATCCATATCCATGAATGATGTGTGGAGAGTTCGGGTCACATCACGGCGTTCCCTGGGATCCATGTTCTCCACCCGAGAGCGGTGCTTGTTTCCCTGGTTTCCGTTTGTGCTAGAGCCGGGTGCCATGGCGGAGAGCGCAGCTCGTCGCGTGCTGGACTCAGAGGCTGCTTGCTTGCGTTTGTCGAGCGTCTCCTGCATCTTGACTTGCTTCTTGTGCTCCTCGATGAGGAGGTAGTGGTATGCCATCAGTAGCTCACGTGGGGAGTCTACAGGCAGGACTATGTCGCCTGCTACGGAACGGCGTGCCTGGACCCATCCTTCTTTGCTAAGTTGGATGAGGTGGCCGTTGTTTTCCCCGTTGGGTGTGGGGCGGGGGGGGGGGACTGGCTTCTTCTGTTCCCGCCGTTTTCGCCGTTTCTGTCCTTCGGGTTGGGGTTCGTGTTGGGCGGCGGGTTAGGCGTTTGCTGCTCCTAGATGACTGCGGCGCATTGGTAGCACTCGTAGATTGGTCCGCTGCTGCCGCAGCTTTCGGACCTGGAACCATAGGTCCCTTCATCCGAAGGTGGATCGCACAGATCAGAGTTGCAGCTGTTGCTGTCGTAGAACTCATCTGTCGATGGTGATGCGCGTAGCACGGGGTGTGGAGCCCATGAGGCGGGCCTGATTGATGGCACGGGCACCCGCTCAGGAAGGCGGAGGGTGCCAGTTTGTCCCACCTGGAAGCAGAAGCTCCCGAACAAGATTTCGAGTCCGTCGCCTACGGGCTCGAAATCCTTCATGGTGGCCGACGAGTGGGCGGTGAAGTCGAAAGCGCCGAAGAGGAGATGATTCTCCGTCGCCGCAGAGTTGTAGATCGATCGGGTCGGGACCATCACGATCGCACAATCAGCAGCCCCGTTTCCCACAGACGGTGCCAATTGACGAGGTTTCGACTCGTCAATGCCCATTGTTATGGACTTCGGGTTTTGGAGAAGATGGGGATGCTGGAGATCGTGGAACGGTTAACAGACAAGCAACCAGGGGACACGAGATTTACCCAGGTTCAGGCCTCTGGAGGGAAAACCCTACTCCTGCTTGTCTGCTCTTGATTACGGCGGAACCGAAGGTTATAGGGTGCGCAGATTCGATATGGCGTGGTGGTGTGTATGCGAAAGTATGAGTCGAGAGATCTAGGCCGTGCGCTCCCGGCCTTTATATAGACTTAGGCAGGTCCCGGGCATAGTCCTAGTCGGTTACAGGTTTTAGGGTTTTACCCCTTTGAATTTCCTATCTACTCTAGTCTTGCTCTCCAAGGATCCGAAGGCGTTATGGGCGAGGGCCACCTGAAAGTCTTCTTGGGCCAGCGTACTTCCGCCGTGGGCCTTCCTTGGGCTGGAATAGGTATGTTGAGGTCACGCACCCGTAGGGTACAACCATGTCAACTGCTATTTCCACTTACTCTGATGATGAGGATGCGAATGCCACAACAGATGGTCAGCTCCTATATCATCTAGTGGGTGAAGTTCTGGAGGTTGGTTTTGACGAAGATAGGTTAAGTTCTATTTATGAACTAACCGTTTCTGGTCGAAAATCTTCCTCTAGAAAAAATGTAACAAATCTCGGAAACGAGATTTGACCCCTAAATCTATATTTGTTTCCCAATGAATGACATGTTTTTGAATTGCAGAGGTCTTCGTGACTTGGCTAAACATCTACATATTGCACTTTCTGCTAGGGAACATAATCTAGATTTTATTGCTATTTCGGAAACGGGTAGAAGAGAATTCTCACAAAGTTTACTTGATCACCTTTCGGATGACATTGACTTTGTGTGGAATTCCCATCCACCTAGGGGACGATCTGGTGGCATCTTACTCGGTGTAAGGGCTGATACCATGGATATTTTAGCTTGTTCGGAAGGAGAGTTTTATATAAAACTCCATATCCGTAATAAAGCTGATAATTTCACATGGAGCCTTGTCGCTGTGTATGGTGCAGCCCAGGATGCGTCCAAGGCTGATTTTCTTCGTGAATTGGTGAATCTAGCTAAAGATAATCCATACCCTATTCTCATAGGGGGTGATTTTAATCTGCTTCGGTTCCCATATGAGAAGAGTAAAGGCCGGTTTGATGATTATTGGCCCTTCCTATTCAATGTTGTCATAGACAGTTTGGACTTGATGGAAGTAAAAACATGATCGGAAGACAATTTACTTGGGCTAACAGTCTGCCAGAACCTACATACGAGAAACTAGATCGCGTATTGATGGACTCTGAGTGGGAAGAATATTTTCCACGAGTCTCGGTACGCGCTCTAGAACGTATTGAAGCTCTGTCTGACCATGCTCCCATTTTGTTGACTACTGGTCTACCTCGGCAACGATGTTCTCATCAGTTCAAGTTTGAACTAGGATGGTTATATCGAGAAGGTTTCCAGGATATGGTCAAAAAAATATGGGAAAGACTGGTTTCGGGTACTACCCCAATCCAGAGGTGGAACAATAAGATGCGTAGGACATGCAAACACCTTAGTGGATGGGCAAGACACACATCCGGTATCCTTAAAAAAAAAGCAACGACTCTCGTCCACCATAGATGACCTCGAAGCTTTAGCGGAAAATCGTTTGTTAACCACGCAAGAGATTGAGCTCAAAAGCCAATCGAATGCGGAGTTAGCACGACTTTTGCGTGAAGAGGAACTCAAATGGTATCAACGATCTAAAGCTCAATTTATTTTGCATGGGGATTTGAATACTAGGTACTTCCATAGTGTGGTCAATGGCCGACACAAGAAGAAACTTATTCGATCTCTAATGCATGATGATGAGACGATTGAGGGACATGATCAGTTGAAATCCTATATTACAAATTACTACAAGTGTTTGTTTGGGGAACCAGAAGAAGGTACCTTCTTCTTGGACGAGTCCCACACAGACGATATACCACAAGTTTCTGTTGAGGAAAACAATCTTTTGACCGCTCCCTATTCCGAGGAGGAAGTCAAGAATGCCGTTTTCCAAATGGAAAATAATAAATCCCCTGGTCCTGATGGCTTCCCAGCTGAGTTGAACGGATCGAGGAGGCAACTAGGGTTGGATAGCCGATCTAGGTCTTCCAACGGAATTCCATCGCCGGCACCTCCACCACCAGATCGCCCCACTCCGCCGCCATGGAAGAACGGACAAGCCACCAGCACGGGGGACAAGCGGCCGCTGCGCGCCAGCACTCCAGACAGGCCTCCGCCGCCCTCCATGCTGCCTCGCGCCGCCGAGCCACCTTCCCCGCGCCGCCGCTGCCTTCCCGCCAAGGTTTGCCGCCTCCCACACACCACCCTCACCACCCATGTGACGATCTGCCTCCGCGCGAAGGGGATCCGTCGGGGGAGTGCCTCCCTCGCCCACCGCCTTCGACGGCCAGGCGCCGGCGGCGGCAGCGGCCAAGGGAGAGGAGATCGGGGCGGGGCTTTTCTAGGGTTTGTCGCCTCCGGAGCCGTCCCGCGCGAGGCGACCCGGGAGTCGTGCCTGGCTGATCCGGGTGTAGTGCTAGTAGGTTGTGCAAAACTAGTACGTCAGCTTGAGATGTGTGTGTGTGTGTGCGCGTGCGTGCGTCCGTGCGATCGGTTTGATCCCATAATCCCATCAACCGAATCTCTAGATTAGATGCGCTACGCTGCTATGGCTCCTCGCGCGCCCTAGCCCAATTTCATCGAACCGAAACTCAGAAGTCCAGATGCGCTGCGCTATGCTGCCATGCCATCGCTCTTGCGCCCTCGCCCACATCGGTGAGGAGCAGCTCGGAGCACCCGATCGAAACTGCAGCATGTTTTCTAGACGCTGGCACACAGCTGAGGTCTCCCGAACGGGGGCAGGACGCGATGTTTTTTAGATGCTGACTGCCCGGCAGGTGATTGCCCCAACTCGCTGCGAGACCGTTCCTCTTTTGTTGGCCGCCTCGAGCTCACGGCCACGAACTAAACCAAATAATCGATAGCCACAAGTCGCATCCGCGCTGAGGTAATTATCTTAGTAGCTAAAATTTTGGAGCTATAGATTCGTATATACCATCTAGGCATTAATTAGTTACTTAAACATAAGTAAATTTAAACATACATTTACGATTGTGCATATGTTGGAATTTGAGGCATTTTTTATGTTGGACTTTTGGCTCATAACAAATACAAATTCTGAAATTCTCTTTGGCCCATTATCATGGCAGCTCATGTGTGTGCTAGTGGTGCCAAAGTTTAGTCCCACATTGCTAGTGGAAGGGGAGTTGGACCATCTTATATAGTAGAGTGTTACATCACTAACTAAGGTGTGAGAAGAAGAGAAGCCCTCGCGCACTCCTCCGCCGCCCGCCTCGCCACGACGCGCGGTTGCGGGAATCTCGCTGAGACGAGCTTTATTTTGCTCTCTGGGAAAATTAATTGTGTATTAATTACGTCATTACGGACGCGTTAATTAACCGTCCGTTTCCAGATCGTGGGCTGGCGCACTGACTCGGTCATGGACTGTTGCCCACGTCCTACCCAAGCCGCACTGACTCGGTCATGGACTCGAAGTAATAGTTCATTTCTATTCATCTTTCGGGTGCGCGGCCAGTGCTCCTGATAGGAGTAGCCCCTAAGTAATTGATCGAATCGAAGATTCGAGTGAGTACTCTTAGATTTGAAGACGATGAAATTGTAGCTGCTGCTAGTGTAGCTTTTGATGACGTCAGTGCTGACGATCGATGACCTCAAGCGTCTGCTGCGCTAGAGATGACTTGACTGGACGAACGTGGGTCCCACTGTCTAACCTTGAATTGACCGGTCACGCGTGGCGTGGAGATAATTACGGCGTCGCCTCGATTTCCGCGCGTAGTGGACGACGTGTTAGCGACGGTTCGTTGTGATGCTGACATGTGTATGGCCAGATCCTGGCGTTGGCGTTAGGTCTTCTTGATGGACGGCTGCCGTGCGTCATCCTCGTCGTTATAATCCTTGGGGAAAATTTTAGTTTGTTTTCACTACATTTGTTCTTGCTTTCACTGCTTCCTTGCGTTCTGAGAGCTCTTGCTGCGCGCTGGAATATTCCTTCACATTTCCTTCTTCCATCCTGCGCTCTTGCCGCGGGTGACGCCGTACCGCGATGGGGAAGCAGAAGAAGTGGTCGTCTGCGGTTGGCACCAGCGCCGCCGGAGGGAAGAAAAGTGTCGCCGCTACCCGTGTCACCAACGGTGGCTGGCGACGATCGGAGACGTGGGAGAGTGATCTCCGCAGGCTTCGCGAGCGGGGCCTGATCCCGCAGGATAGGGAGGCCGTTAAACTCCCAGGCAATGAGGTAATCCCCCGTCCCCCCGTTGGGTATCGGGTTATGTTCCTTGCCTTTGTGTTGCGTGGATTTTCCTTCCCAGTCCACGACTTCCTTCGTGGATTGCCTTTTCTATACGGTGTCCAATTGCACCATCTTTCCCCCAATTCTCTTCTTCACATTGCTTGTTTTATCACTTTCTGCGAGTGCTTGCTCGGCATTGAGCCTCACTTTGGCCTCTTCCGGAAACTTTATTCCGTGAAGAGGCAATCTGGTTCGGATGGTGTTTATTCCATTGGGGGTTGCATCATCTCTCTCAGGCCCAATCTGCTTTTCTTTTCGTTTTCCATGTCCGAATCTGTCCAGTACTGGCGGAGGCGATGGTTTTATATCCTCGACTCCGTAGTACCTGGGCAAGATTTTGGTCTTGTTCCTTTCGACCCCTCCCAGGAGATTGAGCCGAAAAGGCTTGGAAAAACAAGATCTTGGATGGCGAGGTGACAGAGATAGAGGCTCTATATCGTCGGGTGGAGGATCTCCAGTTGATTCCGGAGAAGGAAGTGAACGGTGTTGATATCATCCGCACCTTTCTCGAGCGTCAGGTGCAGCCACTCTAAGCTAGGGTGCACCCGATGTTCCTTTATGCTGGCCGGCGTGATCCGATGAGGGTTTCGGCTGAGAAGATCTCCCAGGGAGATCTTGACAGGGCCCTTCGCTTGCTGCTGAAGTTCAAGGCCGAAGAGGATATCCCTGGGAAGTCACCGACTCCTCCGTTTTCTTCTTCGCTTCCTTTCCACAGGTGTAGATCCATGCGCGTAGCGCTATTTTTCGACTGCATTGTTTTGTGCTTGTTTGCTAACAAAATGTTCTTCTTTTGTGCAGAGCTTCAAAGTGCCGGGTATGTCGCCTCCATTACCCGAAGTATATCCGGATGCTCCGGATAATGATTTGGTGGATTCCATGTCCGAGCTGCCCTCGACGCGATCTCCAACTGAAGATGCCAACGAGTCGAGCGAAGACCACACTCGCAAACGATCGCGGAGCTCCAGCGAGTCTTCGGATGCTTCGACTCCTCCGACTCCTAGGAATCCTCTGTGTCTTGAGCGCCATAGTGATGGACATGGAGGCTCTTCCTTCCCTATTCCTGCTCTTCTTGTGCGGGCTGTAGCGCCGCACCCGCCAGCGAAGCGGAAGAAGGAAGAAAAGAAGGAAGAGAAGAAGGAAGAGAAGAAAGAGGAGAAGAAAGAGGAGAAGAGGGTCCGAAGGACCCCTCCTGTCTTCAACCTTAGCGAGCTTGACTCGTAAGTTTCCTCTGTACTACGCTTTCTATTCCTTTTACTTTGTTCTTGTAGTAATTTGTTCTTGTGCAGGCACTCTTCCAATGACTCCTCTAGCGACGGTGCTCGGGAGATGATGGGGGAGTCGAAAGTCGCGTCTCCTCCTCCTCAGACGGTGGCAACTTCTGACGGCGCTGCTCCGAACCCTCCTCCGCCGGAGGTGCAGGTGGTTGCGCCTCAGAATTTCGCCAGCGGACCTTCCACGTCGCCATTGGATAGTCTCCTGCCACGGGGGAAGCCCCCGCGCGTTTGTAAAAGATTTTTCTTGTTTTGTTCTTCGAGTCGCGGGGGGAGCCCCCGAGCGTTTTCGAGTGCATCTTTTGCTTCTGATCTTTTTCTGTTGGGCGTAGCCCCCGAGTCCTTTTTCTGACTGGTAGGTTTTATTCCTGCAGCCTTTTGTACAGGATGCCAAGCGACTGGTGCAGGAGCACCTGGTGCTGGAGGCCAGCCTCAAACAGCTTCAAGGTATTCACTCATGGTGGTGGTGTTGTTTCATGGAAGTCTTGCAATCAGACCATCTTAACGAGGTCAACAATGGAAGTAGAACTCACAGCACTAGATACAGCTACTGTCGAAGCAGATTGGCTTCGTGAACTCTTGATTGACTTGCTGGTTGTTGATAAACCTGTGCCGGCTATTCTTATGAACTGCGACAATCAAACTGTGATCGTCAAAGTGAGTAGTTCAAAGGATAATATGAAGTCATCAAGACATATAAAGAGAAGATTGGCATCTGTTAGGAAAATGAGAAACTCCGGAGTAATAGCATTGGATTATATCCAAACAGCTAATAATCTAGCAGATCCTTTCACAAAAGGTCTATCAAGAAATATGATAGATATTGCATCAAAGGAGATGGGTTTGAGACCCACATGAGTTACCATGGTAGTAACCCAACCTATGTGATCGGAGATCCCGTGAATTAGGACCTGGGGAACAAGACAGTGGCTAACTGGAGGAGAGTAACTTTTATTAACGCACTCCGCTGAAGATGCATTACTCTCATGATCTGTATGGCAGGTTGACTTATTCTTAATGTGTTCATAGGCTTGTATAAGCCAAGATGCTATCCTACAGAGCAGTCTTGAAAGAACGCACCTATGTGAGCCCGACTGCTGGTCACAGTCTATGAGATAGGGTAATCTCTAGGAAGCTCATGAAAAAGGCCAGGAGTGTGACTTATATGCTCCACCCGAGGGGTAGCCTTCGGCAGCCTAGTATCAGTATGACATTAGGTGAAACTCATTTACACAAAACTGACAATTCAAGGCTTAGTCCATTGACAGTTGTTGATGAGCGTAGTCTAATGCTCTAGGTGGAAGTTCAACTTAACAGTCTCCACTAAAAAACGCTGGTATATCAAAACAGTGATTTGGAACAGAATGGTGTGATGTGCCAATGAGACTTTATGGGGGATTGTTGGAATTTGAGGCATATTTGATGTTGGGCTTTTGGCCCATAACAAATACAATTCTGAAATTCTCTTTGACCCATTATCATGGCAGCTCATGTGTGTGCTAGTGGTGCCAAAGTTTAGTCTCACATTGCTAGTGGAAGGGGAGTTGGACCACCTTATATAGTAGAGTGTTACACCACTCACTAAGGTGTGAGAAGAAGAGAAGCCCTCGCGCACTCCTCCTCTGACGCCGCCCGCCTCGCCACGCCTCGTCACGACGCGCGCGCGCATGCCGCGGGTTGCGGGAATCTCGCCGAGCAGAGATTTATTTTGCTCTTTGGGAAAATTAATTGTGTATTAATTATGAGTCATTAATACGTAATTACGGACGCGTTAATTAACTGGCCGTTTCCAGATCGTGGGCTGGCGCACTGACTCGGTCGTGGACTGTTGCCCACGTCGTACCCAAGCCGCACTATAGAAGCAGGCAACCGCGAACCGTATTAGTTACCAGCAATAACCATTGCATCACCGTTCCACCTCTCTGTGCTGCCCTATGCTACTCCATCCCGCCGGCCGCGTGCACGGTCGTCCGGAAGAGCAGGCCTCCGGAACCCCGTCTCTCTGATCCTGCACCAGGAAAGAGGCGATAAGATTTTTGGGGAGCGTCTAGACGCGACTGCTCAAGCTCTTTTTCGTTCGACTTCCTCGATTTCATCGCCATGTCTGACGACGCTGCCGCTGGTGGTGGCTCCACTTCTGTTGCGCCGTTGGTCATACCATCGACGAACTCGTACGTGTTCTATGCCCTCCTAACATTTCCTATAATGATTACTAGTATTGCAGTATGCGTAGATGTACTAGGTTTTTCACTTGCCTGTATGGTGCATGTCTACTATGCGTATGCTAGTTAGTCTTGGAAATTGTTCTGTCATAATTTATATTTGGATTAAATTCATGCGAAAACTGCTAATTATTTCAACAATCCAAAAACCTTATTTTAGGCTGTTTTCGCGTCAAGGCTTTGCCGCTTGTCTGAAACCGAACCCGTTTACGGGTGCGCACTTTAAGCGCTAGAAAACCAAGTGTACTCTCTGGCTGATGGCTATGGACGTCTTCTGGGTATCGGCTGGTAATCCTGAAGGAACGATCACTCCTGAACAGGAGAAGACGTTCAAGGAGACCACCATATTCTTTGTGGGCTGTGTCATAAGCGTCATTGGGGACAAGTTGGTGGATGCATATTTACATATGCGCAATGCCAAAGAACTGTGGGATGCACTCGAAGCAAAATTCGGTGCTACTGATGCTGGCAGTGAACTGTATGCCATGGAGCAGTTTCATGAGTATAGGATGGTTGAAAATCGTTCTGTCGTTGAACAGGCTCATGAGATTCAGTGCATTGCAAAAGAACTTGAGCTTCTGAAGTGTGCGTTGCCCGGCAAATTTGTTGCGGGTTGCATCATTGCTGCGACATTTTTCAAAAACAAGCTATACTGCTTCAAATCCTTCTAACATTGAAAATGTGGCAGAAGAACATATTGCAAGAGAAATAATAGAATGCAGTTGAAGAAGTTCTGAATGATATGTCCCATCACCTCCAAGGCCAAACAAATAAACAAGTAGGACTGTAAGTTTATTTTATGCATATTTCAGACTATTACCGAGTGCTTGAATTATTTGCATGGTAATTTCTGCCAATTTGGAACTTAATTTTCTAATAATTACATGTTATTTCTTTCTTTTATACCATGCTACAGTGCAAATTTACTTATTCATTACATTTGTAAATAGATGGCCATCGATTTTTTAATGTGGCATACCCACTAGTAAAATCCTAGGCCCGCCGCTGCCGCATTTGGTGCGCCATGGGAGGGCCAACGCCGATGCTGCCATTTGAGGAGTACGGGTGGAGATGCTGTGACAATTAGGTACCATGCGATCTCGTGGATGGATGATACACGTCTGCCCTGCACTCCATGTGTACTGGCGGTTACGTACGTTTCAGCAAACGATCAGGATGAGAGCCGTTGGGAATTTTGGGGGATTTTCCAGTTGATTTGGTTGCCGTGAACTCGAATGAAAAATTAGACTTTCAGAGGCAAATTTATTTAGAGGAGAAAACAGGTTAACGGTCGTCGGGTGAGGCAACAAAGGATTACGCCTTCTTGCACTGCAGTGTGTACATCCATGGCTGCATCCTACGAGCCAGCCCAGTACTACTACAGCGGTACACCTATGGTGACCCTGAAGCTGAAACTGTCGTCGCGTAAAAGGAGACAGCAGAGGACAGGACAGGACAGGCCGCACGCATCGGTATGCTCTACAACAACAACGCCTCTATCGAGTAGTAATTGATCTCTGGGTTGCGCGGCGCCATTGATCGCTCACAGCCAGAGACAGACAGACAGACAGGTCCCTAGATCGTCTTGAGGCGCGTTCCTATCCTGTACAGTAGTAGTACTGTAGTAGTTATGAAAAAGACCATGAGCAGCGGAGAGAGTACGAAGAACAGCCAGCTAGTTCTTACCAAGTGCTGGACCGGTCCTCGTGTTAACAGTACGAAAAACTTACCAAGTGGATTAATAAACTGTCGAGCGTCTGACCGCCCCAAACAGATTAAAATGTACAGCAAGATAATATCTTCTCCCATCAATATTAATTAATTTTTATTTGTTAAAATTTAGATGAACCTATATAATAAATAGTGTCTAGATTTATTAAAATCTAGACAAATTCGAGTCAATTAATATGGGCCGGAGGAGGAAGTAATAATTATGGAAGTTAGTGGAAGCATTTCTGTTAGTCAGCGAGGCAGAGAGAGTTGACGATCGAGGGTAGAACGAACTGTTCAAGGACGAGAATCAGAAACCGCACCCGGCTCCACCACGCGCGCATTATCTTACCTTTTACCCTGCTGTCCTTACTTTCTGTGTCGCTTTGACATAAACACTCGACGATCGAAATTCGAAAGCATAAAAATGCACCACTTGCTACTCTCGATAGCTGATCATCGCCAACGGTGCCACCTGGGCTGCAGTACATGTCAAAAAGACCACCAAGATATTGATTAACCTAGTTGCTATTGCATGCTAGAAGGACAAAAAGGTGGAATGATGCCGTGCTGGAGGAATTATTAGGTAGCAGTACTACAAATTGGTAGCTTATGCTCATGAAAAGAAATTGAAAACGGAAGGATGTGACTATTCGACGTGGGAATTCAACGACATTCGCCCTCCACTAACCTTGCTTACACTACCTGTTTACTAAAATTAACCAGAACTATTCGCACCTACATGTGTCGGCCACTCAACGTGAGAAGGTACACTCTTCCGACTGGATCCATGGCTTGACGGACTATTTTTTTTGTCAAATCTGTTCATATCTGGAAAGTTCAACCAAGTCTGATTCTTTTTCGAAACTAATCTGGAATCTGACCCCTGGGATCGACGCCATTTAAAATGACGTCGAAGTTGTACAGGTCGGCGCCAAGATGAAGCAGCTGGGAGGCAAACTAGGGAGGTCGGCGCCGTTTTAAACGGAGCCGACGTCGGCGCGATTTTAAACGGAGCCGACCTCCTTCAGGTCGGTTTTCTGTTTTGTGTGCGCCGAACTGTATAACTTCGGCGCCATTTTAAACGGCGCCGACCCCAGGGGTCACATTCCGAATTAGTTTCGAGAAAGGATCATACTTGGTTGAACTTTTTAAACTTGGGCAGATTTGGCAAAAAATACCTTGACGGACTCCCTTTTCGCAGAGGCGGATTCTGTGACCTGGAGTCTCACCCCGTCAAGGGCCTTCTCTATTAGTTTGGCATATAGGTCCCTATTTACATGGTCTGCCTTGCGATGGAACAAACACATTTGGAAAGCCCCTCTACCCCTAAACACGAAGATCTTCGTGTGACAACTGCTCCGCGAATGTCTTCCTTTGAGGGTAGAGGTAAAATCGCGATATGGATCGAGGGACGGGTTATGTCCATTATCTAAACATACTTCAATATGTAGATATATGTGAATCTACATAAATTCGAATCACTTATTTACTAAATTAAATGAGGAGGAAGTACAAAACTTATCGGATGGAGGAATAAACTTTCGAGGTCCGGCCGTACCAAATGAGCGGAGTGCCGAAGATAAAGCCATATAGAACGAACTGTTCAAGACCGAGAATCAGAAACCGCACTCCGCTCCACCACGCATTATCTTACCTTTTACCCTGCTGTCCTTACTTTCTGTGTCACTTTGGCATAATTAACAGTCGACACCATACAGGTCAAAAAAAACAGTCGACACCATACAATTGCACTACGAGCTAGTACTAGTACTCTCGATCGATCAGCATTGCCCATGGGCACAGTGTTGAAAATCCCCCCCCCCCCCCCCTCCTTCTCTCTCCTCCCACCCCTTGAGAGTCGCCACCGCCTACCCGGCTCCCCTCCCCCGCTACTCCGGCGGTGGTCGGAGTTGGTGGAGGAGTGGAGACCAGCCTTCTCCTCCCTCTCTTTCTGTCTATAGTTCCTCTCTTAGGTCTAGGTGTAGATTATGGTTTGCCCATGTGGCGTTTTGGCTTTATGCCATGGAGGTGATTCTCGTCGGCGCCGGCGCGAGGTCCTGCGAGTCGCAAGAAGAGCTCTCTGGTCGGCTACCATGGTGGTGGCTTGCTGGATTGGGTGAATCTGGCGATGCCTTCTTCAATAATCGCGTTGGAGTTCTTGATCTCGCGGATCCTCTCCGTCCTGGTCGTCGAGGTGGCGGAAGGAGGGATGAGGCTCACGAATCAGGGGCTCCACGGGAAGATCAAGAGGCTGCAACCTTTGGAGTTCATCAACGGTGGCAAGCTGGTGCCGCTGTTATCCATGGCCGAAGCGGCCACTCCATGCTGCGGTGCTGCGTGCACCCCAGCTCTTTCAACCTCCAGGCCGGAGTGCCAAGTTGGAGGCCCATCATCGGCTCTGCTGCGGCGACCAACGTTGCTCCGTCTCCAAGTGGTCTTGTCCCCGGCGACGGCGCCAGCGGCCGCACTGTCGAGCTTATCATCCTCTTCGGTGGAGAGGGACCCGATTGCTTTTTCTATTCTTAGATAGGGTCTTTTTTATAAAAGTTGAGGGCTGGATTGTATCTCCTTTTTACTTTGAGGTCCTCTTTATAATCTGTGAACCCACCGTTTAATGCAGTCTGGACTCTTCGGGGTCCTTCCCTTGTTTCAAAAAAAAAAGACCAGCATTGCCCCTGGTGCAGCCACTTGGCAAAACAAAAGACCCCCATCATTGATTTGTTAGGATTTAATTAATTCTTTTAATTAAATGTATAAATCCCTGCTTGTAATTAATCACGGCAGTTGCTATTTGTGCAACTTGTATGTCGGTTTGTACGTGTCCTTACGAACAGACACGTCCGTTGTAAGCGCCTGTTCAGGGTGCTATATATAGCCCTATTCAGCATCAATGGAATAACAATTTTTACTCCTATCATTTGATTGCGTTTTCTCTCGATTATATTCAATCTTAACACGTTATCAGTACGCTCCCATCGTCTGAGCGATTTTGAGTAGAACCTGGAGGAACATCGATGGAAGGAAATTCTACAAGGAAAGGGTGGCACGCCATTCCTAATGTTCCCGGCGGTGGTGCGCCTCCCGGACGCGCCTCTTCCCGCGCAAGCCGGAGCCCGTGCCAAGGCAGGCACGCTCCCAACTCGACGCGGCGGCGCCCGTCCCGCGACCTCCCGACGCGGCTCCCTATGTAGCCGGACCCGACAGCGTCACCTTCAGCATGCGGCGGCCCTCTCCCTGCATCGTCGCGGCAACGCCCGTGGCCAGACCACCCGCGCAACCGCGGCACTTGGCTGAGACAGCCCCGGTGTCGACCCGCCCGATGGCGCGACGACGTCCTCCATACGCGTGGGCGCGCGACGGCTGGCGTCCTTGCGGTCGCATCTGCGGCCTCCGACGCGTCGCTGCTCCAAGCGGCCGCCCCACGGGACGACGGCCGGCGCGGCGTTTCCCCCGAGGCGCCTCCACCGGAGGCAGCACGCGCGACCTCAACCTAAAGATCAGAGAGTGGAGCCCTCCGGCACGCTCCCCTGTAGCGACGATCTCCACCGCGCGCCGTGTCCCTCGGCCTCGTTTCGACTGTTGCCGACGGAGGCGACGCCCAGTGCGCGCGGCGGCCTTCGGCCCGCACAGCATGGCCACGCTTTGGCCGGTACTTCTCCCGGAGAATCTCCTCGGTATCTCTAGTTGCGGCCTCGTATCCCTCGCCGGCGGAACCTCTAGGCGCGGCTCCAGGCAACTGCAGCCTCCAGCGCGCGGCACCGATCTCGGCTCCGTTGTCGCATCAGCCGCCGGAGGTGGTTACCATCTCGATCAGCGGCCCTCGGCCCCGGCGTGGCGGCATCCTACACGGACCTGCCGTCGGAGGCCAGTACCATGAGCGGCGGTCTATGCCTATGCCTCACGATGGTAACCGTCCAGGAGAGAAGGTAAGGAATCTTATCCCTTTGCCCATTTTGCATCTTGGTCCCTAATTCCATAGGGATTAGCAAAATTAGGCTGAACAATGTGTACACTACTGAAATAAATGAAACGAATCTGCTAGATGATCCGTACGTATTTGGTTTTCACAGATTAGTTAAGTACTACCTATTAGTATTTTTCGGATTATTTCAGTTGTACATTGTGTATCTGTTGAGTACTATGTATTTCAGAAAATATGTAATGTAATATATTTCCGTGTGTATACATGTTGAGATTGGTTACATCCATTATTTACAATTGAATTTTTTTCTTGCAAATAAATCGATTCATCTTAATCGAATATGCAAAATTCTAAGTGACTACTTCAAGTTGATGTTTGGGATCAAAGGTAGTGAACAGATCTACTGCACGAATTGCAGATTATCTTCATTACCATGATTACTTAATTATTAAGCGATCTCTCATACTCCCTCTATTTCAAGGCTTAAGGCCTATATTTTTTAAAAAAAGTCAAACCAACTGAACTTTGACCAAACTTTTAGAAAAAACTATCAATAAAAATGATATTTTGTAGACATCATAAGAAAATATATTTCATTATCTATCTAATGATATTGATCATGTATTTTGCATATTAATATTTTTTGGTAAAAACTTGGTCAAACTTGACATACTTTGACTTTTCAAAAAAAAATAGGCCTTAAGCCTTGGGATGGAGGTAGTATATTTTAATTAAGTCATGACATAAGGTACTAGAAACATGAGTATCTACTGATTTTATCAGATTATACTCTCTAAGTACCGAGAGATGGACCCTGAAATTCTTTTTAGGGAGTATCTACAATGTGTCATACTTAACAATTTGAAATCCACACTAATTGTTTCAAGCCCATTTCTTAAAATTACTATTAATTTTGCACAGTTCGTTACAACACAACCATGATGGTGTGTGGTTTACCAAAGCGTAAATCAATAACCTCTGGTTTACCCAAGTAGGTAACTAATGGCTGGAAGAGAGTTCGATGTACTTGAACTCGACGGCCACAACTACCCTAACTGGGCCATAGACATCAAGATCGCCCTTGCGTCCCTTGGGATAGTGCGTGCCATCCAGAACCCGGTGGACCCCCTTTCGGCTGGAGTCGCACCGCTGAGATAAGAGTAGAAATATGTTGTCTTGTACATTATAAGGCACAATATCCACCCAAATCTTAAGTCCGAGTATTTGGAGGAGGAATCCCCATTTACTTTGTTTCAGGCCCTCAAAACGAGGTATGAAAAGCAGAAGGCAGTTGTCCTGCCGGAAGCACTTCATGATTGGACTCATCTTCGATTTCAGGATTTCAAGTCCGTCGGGGATTACAATCACGAGGTTCATAAGATAAGTTCTAAGTTGCGCTTTTGAGAGAAGGAACCTACAGATGCGGAAAAGATAGAAAGAACTCTATCCACTATGCTCCCATCTGAAAGGCTCCTCTAACAGCAATACCACGCTCGTGACTACCAGGTCTATTCAGGCCTTATTCATATCCTACTTCAGGCTGAAAAACATGATGAGCTTCTTGCTAAGAATAGCTCTCAGCGCCCGGTTGGTTCCCAACCTTTGCTAGAAGTTTATATGAATGTCGTGAACGGAAGAAAGTTTGGTGGTGCCTTCAACGGCAACCAATCGAACTTTAATGATAAGCATAAGCGCAACTGGAACAAAAAGCCTCGAAACTCGGCTCGTGGGAAAGGCACCACAAAGCCAAAGTATGACAAAACTAGGCTTTGTGACAAGTGTGGATGCTACACGCACCCTACTAACAAGTGCAAGACTCCAAAGCATCTGGCAATTCTCTACCAGCAATCCCAGGCACGCAAAGTACCTCAAGGAAAAAGGTTTGAAGCTAACTTCAACCTTCATCCGGATGGCACCAAAAGAGTTGGTTGTTCGCAAGAAGTTCCTCTTGAACCTAGCAACACCATGAATCTCTAGCAGACCAAGGACCCTATGAGCACGGAGAACATGATTGTTGAGTATGGCTCAAACAACATGTTTGGAGACTTTGACTAGTCCCACTATCTTCTTAGTGATCAACTTAATCATGTCCATCGGTGATGTTATAATAGAACATAACTACTGCTGTCACGGTATATTGTATCAACACTCTGATATAAATAAGATTGTATATAATCTATATATTTGAGAAAAGATTTCCATAGCGAAAATCCTTCAACTCGATATATATATTTCTACGGGGGCAGTCCGATGGATGAGGAAAAAGTATTTGAAAAAAATACCCTCTCTATTGTTTGGGACGTACTACATGTACATCCCATCCGTAGCACATGTTGCATACAAAGCAATTCCATTTATCACAAGTTGCGTGAGTCCAAATTCCCTCGGTCATCAGACTTTGTGTGCACATTGTGCAACACGGGAAAGATAATTTTGAGGCATTCGCACCTCAAAATACAAGTTGGACCGCTTCAGTTCCTTGAACACATCCAGGGAGACATTTGTTATTCCCTAACCATTGTGTGGATTTTTTTAAGGTATTCTTCATGGTTCTCAATTATGCATCTATACGATGCTCATACATGTGTTTTCTGTCCATATGGAACCATGCATTTACCATGATAATGAGGGAAGTAATCAAGTTACAGGCCCATTATCGAGAAAGTAGAATTTGACAAATTCACAAAGAAAATGTTGCAGAATTATCCTCATTGTTGGAGATATGCCCAAGAGGCAATAATAAAGTGGTTATTATCATATCTTCACACTTATGATAAATGTTTACATACCATGCTATAATTGTATTAACGGAAACATTAATACTTGTGTGATTTGTAAACTAAAATAAGAGTCCCTAGTAAAGCCTCTTGTTAAACTAGCTTGTTGGTTAATATATGATCATGGTTTCCTGATCATGAACATAGAGATGTTATTAACAACAGGATCATATCATTAGGAGAATGATGTGATGGACATACTCCTATAGATAAGCATAGCATAAAGATCAAGTCATTTCAATAGTTCAATTGCTATATGCTTTCTGATACATAGTAACCTAATTCCTTCGACCATGAGATCATGCATATCACCTTTTCCGGATGGATGCTTTGATGTCATCAAACACCACACCGTATCAGGGTGGCTATAAAGGTGGCATTGAGTGTTCAGAAAGTATTGGTTGAAACACATGGATCAAGAGTGGGATTTGTTCATCCATATGACGGATAGATATACTCTGGGCCCTCTCGGTGAAATGTCATCCAATTAGCTTGCAAGCATGTGACTGGCTCACAAGGGATCACATATCACGGGAACGAGAAAAGAGTACTTATCAGTAAACGAGGTTGAACTAGGTATGCAGAGATACCGACGATCATAACCTCGGATAAGTAAACTATCGTGAGACAAAGGGAAATTGGTATCATATGTAAGTGGTTCATTCGATCACAAAGTAATCGTAGAAATATGTGGGAGCCATATGAATTTCCAGATTCCTCTATTGGTTATTGATCGGAGAAGTGTCTCGATCATGTCCGCATAATTCACGAACCGTAGGGAGACACACTTAAGGATTCGACGTTGTTTGAGTAGTTATGGTATTATGAGAAAGAGACCGAATGTTGTTCGGAGTCTCGGATGGGATCCGGGATATTACGAGGTGATCCGGAATGGTCCGGAGAATAAGATTCATATAAGGAAAGTCCTGTTTCGGAGTTCGGGAATGATTCCGGTGTTTTCATCGGGAATGTTCTAGAAGGTGCCGGAATGTCCGGCACTCCGGGGGGGGGGGGGGGGAAGGGGTACATGAATGTGTCATTACATATTGGAATGATTGCATCATGTATTAAGTGTTCTTGCTGTTCCAAATAAAGGATTAAATTGAATCCTAAAACAGAAAAGTCAAATGGCCAGTTTGAAAGTCAAACGGCTAAAACAGGAAACTGTGGGAAACAAGCAAGAGGTGGTTGGAACCGACTTGGGGGAGGAGTCCCTCCAAGATGGCGCGCCAACCAAGGCCGACTTGGGGAGGGACTCCCCTCCCCTTGGCCGCCCCTCCCACCTATAAAAGGAGGGGCAGGGCCTCCTCCTCTAGACACACAAGTTTCTATCCTCTAATCTCCGGTTTAGAGCCGTTTTGGTTTAGAGCTTCTCATTGCCCTAGCCTTCGGTTTAGAGCCTTCTAATTGGTGTGTCTAATCCCTAGACCACTAATAGCTCTCTCATACTCCACCATACTCGCTCCGGCTTAAGGCGAAGCCCTGCGGGATCTCCCCTCTACTTCCGGTACCACGCCGTTGTGCTGCCGGAATCACGAGGAGAGTGCTACAACCTCCGCTGCCTGCTGGAACAAGGGAGAGGAAGGTCTTCGTCGAGTACCGAACGTGTGACCGACTGCGGAAGCGCTGCCGGAACGCAGCGCCGGAAGGATCGTCTACACGATCTTGAGATCGGGAAGAGTACGACTACATCACCCACGAGAATCCGCTCTCGTTAACCGCTTTGGAATCTTCGAGGGTAAGTTATTCCATCGACTCGTTGCTACAATCTAGTAGATAGATCTTGGCTTGTTTGTTTGTATGCGATAGAAAATTTTTGTTTTCCATGCTACGAACCCCTACAGTGGTATCAGAGCCGTGTCTATATGTAGATCTGTTGCACGAGTAGAACACAATGGTCATTGTGGGCGTTGATGCTTTTATTGTCGATTGCTTCTTGTGTACTTTGCATCTTGCGGTATGTTGGGATGAAGCGGCCCGGGCTAACCTTACATGACATCGTTCATGAGACTTGCTCCACGCTTGACATGCAACTTGTATTGCATAAGTGGCTTTGTGGGTGCCTGTTTCTCCTAGCATAGTTAAGATCCAATTTACAACGGGTGATTAACAATACTAGTATCAATGTTGTGGTTCTTGTTCATAAGTTAGAACGACACTTATTGAAAGCCCCAAACCACGTAAAATATGCAAAGAAAGTAGAAGCGTCTAACTTTGTTTTGCAGGGGTGTGCTGTGATGTGATATGGCCATGATTGTGATTATATTTGATGTATGCAATGTTCCTTATTGTAAGTTGGCAACCGGCAGGAGCCATATGGTTGTCTTTAAATTCTGTTAAGACCCGCGTGTCTATTCAAAGTAGTTGTAATAGTTGAAGCTGGTGGACGACAACCATGGAGCAGCGTCATTGACCTTGATGCAATGCCGGTGATGATGGAGATCATGTTCGTGCTTGAAGATGGAGATCGGAAGCACAAGAAGAAAGGCCATATCATATCACATATTATGAATTGCATGTGATGTTAATCCTTTATGCATCTTGTATTGCTTAGTAGACGACGGTAGCATTATAAGATGATCCCTCATGCACATGAATTTCAAGTCATAAAGTGTTCACCCTTAGTTAGCACCGTTGCTAAAGCTTGTTGTTTCGAAGCACCACGTGATGATCGGGTGTGTTAGATTCTACAAGTGTATACAACGTGAGCAAGCCAGATTTGCTCATGCGGAAACTAAGGTTTGATCTTGACGAGCCTAGCTTGTACAGACATGGCCTCAGGAACACGGATTACCGAAAGGTAGAGCATGAGTCATATAGTAGATATGATGAACATGTTGATTGTTCGCCATTGAAGCTATATCAACTCTCGTGATGATCAGTTTTGATGTGGTGGATTTGGTTCGTGTGATCACTAAAACAATGTGAGGGATATTGTTTTGAGTGGGAGTTCACCAAGATTAATTATTAATTATAACTCAATTTATCATAAACTAAATCAAAGTGAATTTGCATAGTTGTTGTAGTCATTGGCATCCGTTTACCACCTTGCGCTTAGTTATAATTGAGATGATAGAACTATAGAATTCTGGTTAGTTACTTTACGAACTGGTATCATATTGTTTTGAAGTGTTAATCTAAAGTTTAAAAGTCCTATTGCAAACTTTCAGTAAGTTCTGGTTACTCCATGAAGTTTAATAATTAGTATTAAATCAAGAGTAACAATTCCAAGTGTTAGTATATAAGTATCATGTTTGTCTCCATGATTCTTGATATTCAAAGGATTCTCTTAATATCAAGGTTATCTAGGATCTGAAAGAGTTGTTTCAGAAACCATGATGTGTGGAAGATATTGTGATATCTGAAACGAAGTTTTGGTTGCAACATGATAGAGTATAATATGGCAAAAGTCATGTTCTCATATTTGATGAGAATTTACAAAAGGTTGGATACACTAGTTGTCCTAATCCTCCAAAAGGTTTTGGAGAGCAACATTATACTTGCGATTCACCGTTGCAAGCTAAAAATAGCTTGATCATGGATAAATCCATGATGAGGGTGAATATTTGATGTAGGTAAAATGTTTACTACACCAAGAGATTACTAAAGAAAGGAATTTGAAAGAACACCAAACACTTGATAATGGTGATCTACTTCAAAGTGCAAGTCCAAAGACATTGGTATTTAACTATACACGCTTTGGACTATGTGTCATATGTATGACTCCACTATTGATGTTGATAGATTCTTTCAAACAGAAAAGGAAATACTGAAAGAGAATCTCATAAATATATGGCAGAAAAGAAAAGACTAGAATTGTTCAGTTTGAGTATATAGATGATATACGTGTTATGGCTATATTCTTTGCTTATTAAACAATGTGGTTCCTAAGTATTTAATACTGAATTTGTTGGTATGAATCGTCATACGAAAAAATAGAATTCATGAACTACAGTGGCCTAAGTAATTAGCAAAAGAATATGTGATGATGTTCATCGAAAACAAATAAAGGGTTATTGTGTTGCTCATTAAACATCAAAGCTTGCCTTCAAGATTTGTTTTATCAGGTATTATGAGAATAAAAGGGTTGTTCAAATAATTGCCGTAATCCATAAAAGTTGGATGATTCACAAATCTCGTTGGAAAAATCACATCCATAAAACTAGTGCTAAAAATGTCGAAAGACAAATTGATTGAAAGATCACTTAGGAAGTGACATCGCCGTTTAAATTATATTGGAAAGAAAACATGAAGAAACTCCATGTGGATGGAATTTTGGAGTCTTTTGATTTTTGATCACATGACGCTTGTGAAACTTTCCTAGAGATAATTGAAACTTCGTTCATAGGCCAAACGGGAACGAATGACTAGCTTATTGGAACTTGTACATATTGTTGTACGAAATACATTATGTGTAGTCAAGAGCGATGGATTTCAACTTCATATGCTTTCTCCAAAAGTTTGAGTGAATATTTGAATATTTACTTAATAAGGATGAAGTGTGAAATATTTGAAAAGTTCAAAGATTTTCAAGATGAACTGCAAAATCATTGTAACAAGAATATAAATAGTTTATGATAAGATCATAAAGGAAGATATTTGAGTTACAAGTTTAGCATAATACCTAAGATTTAAGGAATCGTTCCGTGGATTTGCATTTTCCCGAAACACCATAAGAGTATGGAGCGTTCGAGATATGTAATTAAACCTTGTTTGACATGGTAAGATCAAAGGTATAATTCATAAAACTGCCATTATATTTTAAAGATTAAAAGCTTTAGAGATTACCGTTTTTCCATTGAAAAGAGCTCCATCATAATCCGTTGAAATGACACCATATAAAGTTATGGTTTGGGATAAAACCCAAGTTGTCCTTTCTTAAAACATTGGTATGCTATGCATAAGAAAGATGTTTGCAACCAAAGTCGGATGAACTTGTCTTTGTATGTTATTTCGAATAACTGTTAAGTAATCCTCCATAACATCGGAGACAAAAGTGTTTGTCACTTAAAACGTCAAGTTTCTTTCAGAAGGAATTTTTCGTGAAAAGTTAAGTGGGAGGACAATAGAACTTTGATAAGGTTAAAAGAACCTTAGCTGTATGTGCAGAGTTGCGCAGCGCCGAAAAGTGTTCCGGAGGCAGCAACAAAGCTCATGGCTCACGTACCTCAAAGGTTGTGGTCACGGAGATCCAAGTTCCTATTGAAACAAGTAGGTCGGATGAACAATCAAATACCAAGATTTGAGGGTTGAATCATTATTTGAGAATAATAAACCGACTACATGCAAAGAAGCGATGATGGGCCCTGACTCCGTCAAATGGCTTGAAGCCATAAAATCCGTGATAGTTCCATTCATGAGAAATCAAGTTTTGAACTTGAAGGACCCTCGAGAAAGGTGTAAGACCTTACAGTTGTGTCTGGATCTATAAAGAAATAGACATGGATGTTTTACATCTATAATCGACATATTGGGAAAGAGTTCACAACAATGTTCAAAGGTTGACTATGACAAGATTTGATCTTTCATAGTGATATTTAGTCTAGACGGATTAATGTAGCAACCACTACATATAATTTTGTTATATGATAGTTGAATAAACAAAACAAGTTCTTCTAATAGAATCGTTACCTAGGACATGTGCATAACACGGTCCATAGGGTTTTGTTAATTCATAGGATGCTAAAACCATATGCAAACTTCAATGGTTGAAGTGAGCATCGCGGAGTTGGAATCTTCACTATGATGAAACTGTTAAAGGAGTTTAAAAGTTCATTAGAGACAATGAAGATGCTTGCATTTGCAAGAAATTAAGTGGGAGCGCTAAGACATGTTTCTAATACATTATGTGGAAGACATATTGTTGATTGGAAATAATGTATCTTTTATTAACACATATTAAGAATTTCATCCCGATGAAAGACTTAGGCAAAACCCAAATATTTGGCATCAATAGACGCTAATATGGTTGTGCCAGAAGTACATAGACGAGATGTTGAATGAGTTCAATATAGAAACTACAAGAAAAGGTTCTTGTCGCACAGAAAGGATTGAAAGAGTTCAATGTTGATGATATATTCAAGTGTATTGACATTTGGTAAAGTGAAACAAATAATCAAGTATAGATTGATACTTGATGTATGAAATCACAAAGAGTATTTATATCAATCATACTGTGATATGTACAGATCCAGATATGTCCTATGCTCTAAATGTTGTGAGCATATACCAGAATAATTCGTAAGATGATCATTGGACAATAGTAAGGATATTCTTATGATCTTTTGGAAGAACTAAGAGTATATTATTTGTAGAAGTGACAAATAGATGGTTAGTTCATTGTAAAAGTACTACATTGATACTAGCTTTGTCACAAAGTACAAATAAAGTTTATCTCAATCTAAACTAAGGATGGCACAATATAATGGAAAGTGAGTTCCATAATGGATTTGGATGAGTTCCAAAGTTAAGACATTGTGACAGATACTACAACAAAAGGCTAAGTATATGACTGCTATTATAGCAGCAAAAGAGGGCATTTGTGTCAAGTAGTTTGTTATCAAACTAGGTGTAGTTCACAGAGGGATAATACTATGAAGATATATTGTGCGACAATATTATCAACATGTTTTAACCCCAAAGAACTAAAGGTCACACCGAAAGACCAAATTTATACAAAGTCATCTCATTAGAGAATGAGTGATGCGTAGAGACGCAAAGACATGCAATTACACACGGACCTGGAAGTGTCAGATCTGGAGATCAGTTGACCACTAGCAATCGTGTACATACAACACCGGAAAGCCATAGGTGTTGAATACACAAAAGATTTGAAACTAGATTATTGACTCTAGTGCAAGTGGGAGACTGTTGGAGATATGCCCAAGAGGCAATAATAAAGTGGTTATTATCATATCTTCACACTTATGATAAATGTTTACATACCATGCTATAATTGTATTAACCGGAAACATTAATACTTGTGTGATTTGTAAACTAAAATAAGAGTCCCTAGTAAAGCCTCTTGTTAAACTAGCTTGTTGGTTAATATATGATCATGGTTTCCTGATCATGAACATAGAGATGTTATTAACAATAGGATCATATCATTAGGAGAATGATGTGATGGACATATTCCTATAGATAAGCGTAGCATAAAGATCAAGTCATTTCAATAGTTCAATTGCTATATGCTTTCTGATACATAGTAACCTAATTCCTTCGACCATGAGATCATGCATACCACCTTTTCCGGATGGATGCTTTGATGTCATCAAACACCACACCGTAACAGGGTGGCTATAAAGGTGGCATTGAGTGTTCAGAAAGTATTGGTTGAAACACATGGATCAAGAGTGGGATTTGTCCATCCATATGACGGATAGATATACTCTGGGCCCTCTCGGTGAAATGTCATCCAATTAGCTTGCAAGCATGTGACTGGCTCACAAGGGATCACATATCACGGGAACGAGAAAAGAGTACTTATCAGTAAACGAGGTTGAACTAGGTATGCAGAGATACCGACGATCATAACCTCGGATAAGTAAACTATCGTGAGACAAAGGGAAATTGGTATCATATGTAAGTGGTTCATTCGATCGCAAAGTAATCGTAGAAATATGTGGGATCCATATGAATTTACAGATTCCTCTATTGGTTATTGATCGGAGAAGTGTCTCGATCATGTCCGCATAATTCACGAACCGTAGGGAGACACACTTAAGGATTCGACGTTGTTTGAGTAGTTATGGTATTATGAGAAAGAGACTGAATGTTGTTCGGAGTCTCGGATGGGATCCGGGATATTACGAGGTGATCCGGAATGGTCCGGAGAATAAGATTCATATAAGGAAAGTCCCGTTTCGGAGTTCGGGAATGATTCCGGTGTTTTCATCGGGAATGTTCTAGAAGGTGCCGGAATGTCCGGCACTCCGGGGGGGAAGGGGTACATGAATGTGTCATTACATATTGGAATGATTGCATCATGTACTAAGTGTTCTTGCTGTTCCAAATAAAGGATTAAATTGAATCCTAAAACAGAAAAGTCAAATGGCCAGTTTGAAAGTCAAACGTCTAAAACAGGAAACTGTGGGAAACAAGCAAGAGGTGGTTGGAACCGACTTGGGGGAGGAGTCCCTCCAAGATGGCGCGCCAACCAAGGCCGACTTGGGGAGGGACTCCCCTCCCCTTGGCCGCCTCTCCCACCTATAAAAGGAGGGGCAGGGCCTCCTCCTCTAGACACACAAGTTTCTATCCTCTAATCTCCGGTTTAGAGCCGTTTTGGTTTAGAGCTTCTAATTGCCCTAGCCTTCGGTTTAGAGCCTTCTAATTGGTGTGTCTAATCCCTAGACCACTAATAGCTCTCTCATACTCCACCATACTCGCTCCGGCTTAAGGCGAAGCCCTGCGGGATCTCCCCTCTACTTCCGGTACCACGCCGTTGTGCTGCCGGAATCACGAGGAGAGTGCTACAACCTCCGCTGCCTGCTGGAACAAGGGAGAGGAAGGTCTTCGTCGAGTACCGAACGTGGGACCGACTACGGAAGCTCTGCCGGAACGCAGCGCCGGAAGGATCGTCTACACGATCTTGAGATCGGGAAGAGTACGACTGCATCACCCACGAGAATCCGCTCTCGTTAACCGCTTTGGAATCTTCGAGGGTAAGTTATTCCATCGACTCGTTGCTACAATCTAGTAGATAGATCTTGGCTTGTTTGTTTGTATGCGATAGAAAATTTTTGTTTTCCATGCTACGAACCCCTACACTCATATGCCTTCAATGAATATTGCATGGCCATGCGGATTGAAGTTCAGCATTCTATCTAATACATCCACACTCATAATGTTTTGGTTGAATCCCTGAATAAGAGGATCGAAATTATTGCATGACTTTTGTCGATAAAATGCACTACCAACTTTATGTTGGAGTCATGCAGTTTTACACGCTGCTGACCGATTAACTGTATATAGCGGTACTTCCCCTCTGCAATTGATACGTGGAAATCCTCCAAGCATTTTCCATCTGCGTAAGTTCGGAAGCGCTTCACGCGTACCGAGCTCACCACCGCAACATACATTAAAAGGGCCCACGGACTAGGGATCAATGTGGGGTACAGATCTTTGTCGATCACAAAGTACCTGGAACCCTTCTTGCGGGATCCATTCATTTCCCAGTATGTTGTTTTTTATATCCAAGGATGGATTATTTCCAGGGCATTAGGGGGAGAATTCAAGTACCACATAGAATGTCAGGAAATCAATTGGGACCCCACGTTCCACCTTATATCCACGTATTCAAGAATTTGGACTACGTCCGGAATTCACATATTTGCAACATATTGCAAATAACCTGCCAGATTCATTTACTGATCTTAAAGGTGTTATAAAATCCTTTATTTCGGCTAGAAATGCGCCCGAAAGAGTGGAGGTACCAATAAAAACCACTCAACTCCCATACTCGAGAAGAGGGCGAGTAGTACGGCCTCTAACCAGGATCTAGCTTCTTGAAAGCAACAAAGGAAACTTGGGAGAAATCCTCTAAATCAGTAAATGTAAGTCAACCTAGCGTTGACAAACACCTTATGGGTTGTATACACCCAGTGGAAGGGAAACCTCCACAACCCAGCTTCAGCTTGCACACACTGGCTGGGACATCGGAACACCTGGACTCGCGCGTATTGGGAAATCACGAAGAGTCATCATAGGTGGATGCAATTTCCTCAAACTATATTGATTCTTGAGAATCATACAACAAAAGCCTACAACTGTCGACAAACATTTCTCTTGTATGATTGCCAAAACCTTCTCAATGATTCAGATCCATAGACCATGGCCATGGCAGAGTGTAAACCACTCACTCGGACTGAAACAATCAAAGGGTGCAATCCAAGCAGAAAATAGCCTTGCTCTTCCAACTAAATTCCTTACATGGGATTCAATATGTTTTCTTCTAGAAATAGAATGAGAACAAGGTGGTGAGAAAGCAAGGCTTGTAGCACAAGGTCGGGTTTCCGCAGAGATCCAAGACCTACTCTCCAGCCATGAGTGAAATCCTCATTTTCCGATAACTATATTATTGGTGGTATAAAGTCATCTATTTGTGCAGTTGATAGATGCAGTGACTACATAGCCATGTGGATCACTAGATTCAGACATGTATGGTTCCAAAAGGAATCTCAATCCGAATCAAACTACAAATGCAACATGATTGTGTTAAATCAATGAGTCACTACATGGCTTATTGTTGTCGGCATATTTTGCTATAACCGACGTAGTGAGTTCCATATACACAAGGAAAACTCCTACAATGATGATTACCCATGCGTGTTTGTCATGCTCAAGGATTACTCCTACAATGACGAAGCACGTGATCATCTAAAAACGGAATTTGAGATGAAGAATTTGGATAAAACCAAATAGTTCTAGAGACCACAACTCGAACTCCTTCACTCAAGTATTATGGTACACCAAGTTGCCTATATTATAAATATTGGAGAAACCTAAAATAGACAAGTTATATCCATCTCCCATGACCGGTTGTTCGATCTCTAGACGTAGAGAAAGATTCACTCAAACCATGGGATGATGTAGAAGGGATGTTGGGACTTGAAGTTCCATATCTCAGTGCCATTGGACCCACCAACACAATTGGTTGGGAATCAAGAATATCTTTTGATATCTCCAAGGCACTACACATTATTTGATATGTTCATGTAATTTCATAGAAATCTAAACTCCAATATCATCAGAATACACTGATGTTGGATACTTGAATGATCCCCGTAATGTGTACCTACATGGTAGAAGTGTCACTCCATTGATGTCTTCGAAATAGACTTAGGTGACTACACTTACCAATAATTATGAAATACAAAGCCACATTGCCATGTGTAGCTTTACAGAATGATAAACCACATACATGAGTCATGTGGTATTGGTTCTCTTGAATCATCGACCATTATCTATACAGATAATGTTGCTTGTGTTGCATTGATGCAAATAGGATACATCAAGAGCAATATTACTAAGCATATTGCCTCTAAATTGTTTTATCTCCATGAACTCCAGAAGATTCAGGAAATAAATGTCTTGCGAGTCAAATCATGCGACAATAACATCGCTGATCTATTCACGAAGTCTCTACCAACTTTAACATTCAAAAAATGTTTTCATGAAATTGGTATTCGACGGCTTCAGGATTAGCAATAATTAGGGGAAGTATCACTCTGGACTACTCCTATTTAAAGCATCATATTACACTCTTTTTCCCTTTATGAGTTTACTATCCAGGTTCTCATCAAGGTTTTTAATGAGGTAATATCAACACAAGATCGTATGTCATACTCTCTTTTTCCCCACCGGGTTTTTTTAGGAAAGTATACACGACATATATATTGTCCTCTAAACTCTATGGGTTTTCCCCTTTTACAAGGTTTTTCTCATATGGAGTTAACACAGAGGCAATAATTATTATATGATGTATCATTTTCTTCTTATTTTACCACTAGGTTTGAAGGAGTTTTAACAGCATATCTAAGCATTATATGTTGCATCATTTTCTCCTTATTTTCCCACTGGGTTTAAGGAGTTTTAGCAACATATCATACACACTACTCCTCGTATTTTTCCCACTGGGTTTTTGGAGGAGACTATTTCAAGATGATGAACACTCAAAAGGACAAGCATGGATTAGGGGGAGTGTTAGGATTTAATTAATTCTTTTAATTATGTTAGATGCATATATATGTATATTGTATTTCCCCCATATGTTAGGGGGCTTCCTGCATATTTGCCCTGTACCTGTACTATATATTGTGGCCTTTGGCCCCCAGAGGAATACAAGTTTCATATTCCTGACATGGTATCAGAGCTAGGTTAGCCTCCTCCTACTTGCAACTTCGTCGCTACAGCCACCATCGTCCCTGTCGCAGACGGCCTTGCCGTCGTCGACGCCGACGGTCGTCGCCGTTGCCTATTCTGCCAGATCCGTTCCCGATTCAGATCTTCTCTTCCAGATTCGTTCCTCATTCAGTTTGATCAGGACTGCTACACGGTCGATCCGCTCGAACTGCTGCTCGCCCGCCCGCGCCAGGACTCTTCGCCACCTGACGCCCGCCCGCCTGCGCCACGGGACCGCCTGCCCTCCACGTTCCTGTGGACGTCAAGACAACCGCCCGCCCACGTCCCGTCCTCCCGACGCCAGCCTGACGCCCCGTCCTCTGGACGCCCGCCTGACGCCCCACGTTCCTGTGGACGGGACCTGACGGGACCACCCGACCCCGCCCGCCCACGTGCTCCTGGACGGTGGATCCCTGCTGCTAGAGACACGCGACTACGCGCGACGTCCTGCCTGACACTCTGCCCAGGTGTTGTCTTCCTGCCTCCCGCCGCCGGTCAGCTCTGTTCTTACGTCAGATTTCGTCTGCCTGCGTCAGATTTTCGTCAGATCGACCAGATCTGTGTCTCCAACAAAAAAAATATCTTCTTCCTCGGGTTATGTTGCGATTCCTTGCTGCCCGGTGATCTTCGATGGCGCGAATTATCCTGATTTCGCTGCCTTTATGCGCTTTCACATGCGCGGTCTCCGTCTTTGGGGTGTGCTCTCCGGCGAGGTCTCCTGTCCGCCGTGCCCCCTGCTCCTGTGGCTCCTCTTCCGCCGACGCCGATTGTTCTCGGTGCTGATGCTTCTCAGGAGGCCAAGGATGCTGCTCAGAGTGCTGATGATACTGCTGTTGCTGCTTATGACCTGAAGTTCAAGCAGTACTCTTCTGATCTCGAGGCCTATCGACACGCTTTGACTGCTTACACTCAGTGGGTTGATGAGGATGCTCGTGCTGCTGCTGTTCTCACCTCCAGTGTTCTGCCCCAGTATGCTGCTGAGTTCATGAGTCTCCCTACTATTGCCGCTCAGTGGGCCCATCTTCGTCAGCGCTATCAGCCGTCTGGGGATGCTCTTTACCTGTCTATGGTTCACCAGGAGCATGCTCTCCAGCAGGGTGATTCTACTATTGATGAGTTCTATACTCAGAGTGCTGCTATCTGGCGTCAGCTTGATTCTCTCCGTATAACTGTTTGTGGCACATGCTCGTGCTGCCAGATTGTGCGCTCGGACTTGGAGTTTCACCGCATCTATGAGTTTCTGTCTCGACTTCGCCAGGAGTTTGAGCCCCGGCGTGCACAGCTGAATGCTCGTGGTCGTGTTCCGCTCTCTGAGGTGTTGTCTGAGCTTCGAGCTGAGGAGACCCGTCTCCGTGGTGCTGGTCTTCTTGCGGTTCCATCTGTGCTTTCTACTCGTGGTGCTCCTTTCCCGTATGCTCCCTCGACTTAGCCGCGGTCCCCTGTGCCGCCGCCGCCGATACTACCCACTCCTCCAGGTCAGGTTCAGGGTCAGGTTCAGCACCAGCAGCCTCAGGGTCAGAGTCAGCCTCAGCAGACTCGTGGCCAGGGTCGCCGTGGTTCTCTTCGTCACTGCTCTTACTGTAACAGGGATGGTCACACTTGGGCCACCTGTTATACATGGGACCCCAGTTTACGTCAGCAGCACTAGGCTCGTGGGCAGTCGGCTTCTTCCGGATCTTCAGCAGTTGCTCTCTCTGATCAGGACATTATCAGGAGTCTTCGCGGTCTGCTTGCTGCTACAGGCTCTTCTTCGACGAGCACTGTTGGTTCTATGACTGACTCTTCAGGCACTGTGCGACCACCACCTTCTACACAGTCAGGTACGTCTCCGTGGTATCTGGATTCTGGAGCTTCTTTTCATCTGACCTCTGAGTATTCTTTTCTGTCCGCTCTTCGTTCTCTCCCTTCTCCTGTTCGTGTTTTTACGGCTGATGGTACCTCTCTCCCTATTTCTAGTCGGGGCACCCTTTCTACTTCTTCTTTTTTTGTTCCTGATATTTCTCATGTCCCTCTTCTTAAGATGAATCTGTTCTCTGCTAGCCAGCTTACTGACTCTGGTTGTCGCGTCATTCTTGATGCTGATTCTTGTGTTGTTCAGGACCGTCGCACCCAGGCCCTGGTTGGAGCAGGCCCTCGCAGCCGTGACTCTTCAGGTCTTTGGGAGTTAGACTGGCTTCGTGTCCCTTCCGCTGCCACTTCATCTGCCAGTTCTTCTCCGGCTGTCGCCTCTACTACCAGCTCTTTTCAGCAGTGGCATCATCGTCTTGGTCACCTCTGTGACTCTCGCCTGTCGTCATTAGTTCATCGTGGTCTTCTGGGGCCTGTCTCAGGAGATGGGTCTTTGCATTGTCAGGGCTGTAGGTTGGGTAAACAGATTCAGCTTCCCTATCCTACTAGCGCGTCTGTATCTCAGCGACCTTTTGATTTAGTTCATTCCGATGTTTGGGGTCCGGCTCCCTTCGCTTCGAAAGGGGGCCATCGCTACTATATTTTATTCATCGATAATTTTTATCGGTACACTTGGTTGTATTTTATGCGCACTCCTATTGAGGTGCTCTCCATATATCAGCGTTTTGCGGCCATGGTTCGTACTCAATATTCTACCCCCATCCGTGTGTTTCGTGCTGATTCTGCTGGTGAGTATATCTCCCAGATGTTGCGAGGTGTTCTTGCTGAGCAGGGAACTCTTGCTCAATTCTCCTGTCCTGACGCACATGCCTAGAATGGCGTTGCTGAGCGTAAGCATCGCCATCTTCTTGAGACCACTCGTGCTATGATGATTGCTTCTTCTCTCCCGCCGCATTTCTGGGCTGAGGCTGTCGCTACGTCGGCTTACCTCATTAATATTCAGCCTTCTGCTGCCTTGCAGGGTGGTATCCCTCTTGAGCGCCTCTCTAGACAGTCTCCAGATTACTCCATGCTTCGCTTGTTTGGTTGTGTTTGCTATGTTCTCCTTGCTCCTCGCGAACGCACCAAACTGACCGCTCAGTCTGTTGAGTGTGTCTTCCTCGGATACAGTGATGAGCATAAGGGCTATCGCTGTTGGGACCCTGTTGGTCGTCGGATGCGTATCTCTCGTGATGTTACTTTTGATGAGACGCGTCCTTTCTATCCTCGTCCCACCGCTGGTACTTACCTGGTGGAAGATATCTCTTTTCTTCTTTTTCCTGACACACCTCCTTCTACCCCTATTGTGTCTTCTTCAGGATCTCCTCCCCCTGATGTCTCTTCTTCGACACCGTCCTCTTCTTCTCCGTCTAGTTCTCCTAGTTCTCCTCGTTCTCCGGAGTCTTCCTCTACTATTCCCTCTTCTTCATCGTCGTCTCCTGCGTCGTCTTCCTCTGATGATCTTCCCTCTACTCGTCCTGTTCGTCAGCGTCGTGCCCCCAACCGTTACTCTCCTAGTCAGTATGGTCTTTCTGTTGCCTCTGAGCCGACTTCTTATCGGGATGCTGAGCATCATCCTAAATGGCAGCTGGCCATGGCTGAGGAGATTGCTGCGCTTGAGCGCACTGGCACCTGGGATCTTGTTTCTCCCCCTCCCGGTGTTCGTCCTATCATGTGTAAGTGGGTCTATAAGATTAAGACCCGCTCTGATGGATCTCTTGAGCGCTATAAAGCGCGTCTTGTGGCTCGTGGTTTTCAGCAGGAGCATGGTCGTGACTATGATGAGACCTTTTCTCCTGTGGCCCATATGACCACCGTGCGTACTCTTTCTTGTTGTTGCTTCTGTTCGTCACTGGTCTGTGTCTCAGCTTGATGTTCAGAACGCCTTTCTCAATGGTGAGTTGAGTGAGGAGGTTTATATGCAGCCTCCTCCTGGGTATTCTGTTCCCGAGGGGATGGTTTGTCGTCTTCGACGTCTCTTTATGGCCTCAAACAGGCTCCTCGTGCCTGGTTTGAGCGCTTTGCTTCTGTAGTGATTGCTGCTGGTTTCTCCCCTAGTGCTCATGATCCAGCGCTGTTTGTTCATACTTCTCCTCGTGGACGCACTCTTCTTCTTCTCTATGTTGATGATATGATCATTACTGGTGATGATCCTGAGTATATCGCCTTTGTTAAGGCTCGTCTTCGTGATCAGTTTCTTATGACTGATCTTGGTCCTCTTCGATACTTTCTTGGGATTGAGGTTTCCTCCACTTCTGATGGCTTTTACATCTCTCAGGAAAAGTATATTCAGGATCTTCTTGCTCGTGCTGCTCGTGGGGATGAGCGCACTGTTGAGACCCCTATGGAGCTTAATGTTAAGCTTCAATCTACTGATGGTGATCCTCTTTCTGATCCGACGCGTTATCGTCATCTTGTTGGGAGTCTAGTTTATCTTGCTATCACTCGTCCTCACATCTCTTATCCTGTTCATGTTCTGAGTCAGTTTGTCTCTGCTCCCACCACTGTTCACTATAGTCATCTTCTCCGTGTTCTTCGTTATCTTCGTGGTACGATCACTCGTCGCCTTTTCTTTCCTCGTTCCAGCTCTCTCCAGCTCCAGTGCTATTAGGACGCTACGTGGGCGAGTGATCCTTCGGATCGTCGTTCACTTTCTGCTTACTGTGTGTTTCTTGGTGGTTCGCTCATTGCTTGGAAGACGAAGAAACAGACAGCGGTTTCCCGTTCGAGTGTTGAGGCTGAGTTGCGTGCTATGGCCTTGTTGACTGCTGAGGTGACCTGGTTACGATGGTTACTTGCGGATTTTGGGGTCTCTATTACCACACCCACTCTGGTTTTGTCTGACAGTACAGGTGCTATTAGTGTTGCACGTGATCCGGTCAAGCATGAGCTTACCAAGCATATTGGTGTTGATGCTTTCTATACACGTGCTCAGGTGCAGGCTCAGGTTGTTACGCTTCAGTATGTGCCTTCAGATTTACAGTTGGTGGATTTCTTTACAAAGGCACAGACCAGAGCGCACCATGATTTCTTACTCTCCAAACTCAGTGTTGTGGATCCACCATGAGTTTGAGGGGGGTGTTAGATGTATATATGTGTATATTGTATTCCCCCATATGTTAGGGGGCTTCCTGCATATTTACCCTGTACCTGTACTATATATTGACAAATTAAATATATAAATCCCTGCTTGTAATTAACCACGGCAGTTGCTATTTGTGCAACTTGTATGTCGGTTTGTACGTGTCCTTACGAACAGAGGCGTCCGTTGTAAGCGCCTGTTCAAGGTGCTATATATAGCCCTATTCATCATCAATGGAATAATAATTTTTACTCCTATCATTTGATTGCGTTCTCTCTCGATTATATCTCAATCTTAACATGATTAACCTGGTTACTAGAAGGACAAAAAGGTTAAATGATGCCGTGCATGCGTTCCACACAATCATAGGTAGGAGTAGCTTATGTTCGTGACAAGAAAATTAAAATTAAATAAAGGATGTCATCAACGTGGGAATTTAACGATATTCGCCCTCCACTAATTAACCTTGCTCACATTATACTTGCTTACTAAACATAACCACCAAATTTTTTCTCAATGCATGTACACGTGTCAGCCAATCAACATACACACGAACACGGTCCACTTCTTCTCGCGAATGAACATGATCCGCTTATATAACCGGTATACTCCCTCTATTAGAGATTGCAAGGCCTATGAGACACTTTGCTAGGATAACTACCTCTCTTAATTACTTCATGCATCAATAGTTACACATGCATGAGAGAAGATAAAAAAAACATGTATTAGAGAAAGGAGACTAATAAATAAGAGAGGACTTATAATTTCTAACATTTTTAAAAAGCTGTTGGTCCTTGTAATCCCTAATAGAAAAAAAACAAAGTTAGCCGGACAAGTAATTAGCGGCAAGAATCTCACTAACGGAAATGTTAATGCAAGGAAAAGGGCAGCCGTCCGTTGAAATTGTGGTGGCCGAGAATAGATGCGGCGCGCTTTTGCTTTTATTGGGCCGAGACAGGGGCATGATGCTGACGCAGCCTCAGCTGGGTTGTCCACGTTGACTATAGTCTAGCCATTGCATCATTTTTTTTAGCTTGCCATTCTTTTGTTGCTGAATCCTTTTCTTATTCTCTTTGTTTTTAGTGTTTCTTTTCTTTATTCCTTTGTTTTCAGTGTCGCATCTCTCCCTCGTACACCCGATCCCGAGACCTAGCCGGGTTGTGGGATCCCCGCTTGTCCCACCCGTTTCGTGTGTTGTATCTCTGTTGTTTTGGATGGTTTGTGCTGTGGTCTTAACATATTTTTTCGTTTTCCCCAACTTTGCTCTACTATGCATAGATAGATGGTTACTTTATTTATAAAGCTAGACGAAAGACTGTTTCGAGAAGCGAGAGTACCGACAGTTTAGCTAAGCTGTTGGTTTGACCTCGTGTTAAACCACTTTCCGGAAATATGCAAGTACTCCCTCATTTCAGAAATAAGTCACTTGAAATTTGTGTAGGTTTCAATATATCTAAACATACTTCAATATGTAGATATATGTGGATTTAAATAAATCTGAGCCACTTATTTCTTAAATTAAATGAGGAGGTAGTACAAAACTTATCGGACGGAGGAATGAACTTTCGAGCACCAAATAAGCGGAGTGCCGAAGATAAAGACAGAGATCTGAGTATCTGACAAGTAGAACGAACTGTTCAAGACCGAGAATCAGAAACCGCACTCCGCTCCACCGCGCATTATCTTAAATTTTACCCTGCTGTTCTTACTTTCTGTGTCACTTTGGCACAATTAACAGTCGACACCATACATGTCAAAAAGAAAAAAAAAAAACAGTCGACACCATAAAATTGCACTACGGGCTAGTGCTCTCGATCGATCGGCATTGCCCATGGTGCCGCCACTTGGCTACATGGCAAAAGACCCCCATGATTGATTAACCTGACAAAAAGGATAATGATGCCGTGCATGCATTATTGCACACAATCATAGGTAGGAGTAGCTTATGTTCGCGACAAGAAAATTAAAATTAAAGGACAAAAATTAAAGACCCGCATGATTGATTAACCTGGTTACTAGAAGGACAAAAAGGTTAAATGATGCCGTGCATGCATTCCACACAATCATAGGTAGGAGTAGCTTATGTTCGCGACAAGAAAATTAAAATTAAATAAAGGATGTCATCGACGTGGGAATTCAACGACATTCGCCCTCCACTAACCTTGATCACATTACATTTTCCTCAATGCGTCTACACGTGTCAGCCAATCAACATACACACGAACACGATCCACTTCCACTTCTTCTTCTCCCGAATGAACATGATCCCCTTATATAACGGACAGCCCTACGCGTCCCCCCGGAGATTTGTGATTTTTATCCCCCGGGGTCCTAGCCAACCACGTGTTCTCTTTTTGGATTCAAAATCCCGCTTTTGCTACATTTGCCCCGCTTTTGCTACATTGTAGCAAAAAATGGTTCAGTCTAGAAAATAAAAAAACAGACTGGACCTCGCCGGAGATTTCGCCGGAGACCTCGCCGGCGACCGTGTAGCAAAAAAGTTGTGCTAATGTAGCAAACCCGACCTCACCGGAGACTCGCCGGTAGACCACACCGAAGACCGGGTAGCAAAAACGTTACGCTATTGTAGCAAAACTGCAAACGGTGGTAGCAAAAAAAAAATACTAATGTAGCAAAAAGAACGACCTCGCCGGAGATATCACCCGTGCCTGCCGTAGCAAAACCGACTTTGCTGAGGACTTTCGTAAAAAATGTCGTAGCAAATATTTTATGATATTATAGCAAAAACATAGAAGAGAAATAGCAAAAACTTGCTACTATTGTAGCATCACTCTGTAGCAAAATATCAAAACGCGTCAATTGGTCAGTAGCATCGTGACCCTTCATCTGTAGCAACAATGATCACTTCCAGTAGCATTGTCGTCCTGCCTATGTAGCACTGTGTCGGAAGAGAAAACTCCAGCGCAGAGGGGCGGCCATGGCACGGAGGTGTGGCGGTGGTACCTCCGGCGAGGGACGTACGTAGCAAACCTCCGGCGAGGGACGTACGTGTAGCACCGCCGCCGACCCCCATGTATCAAACCTCGACGACGTACGTAGCAACGCTGGCCGACTGCGTGGAAGGACCAGCAGAGGAAGCGATGGAGCTGGCCGAGGAGGAGGAGCACCTGGAGGAGCAGCCGCGGGAGGAGAAGCTTAGAGTAGCCCACCGGGAAGCCCATGGCGTCGATCTTGGCTTGCCTTGGAGATGGTCCGTCCGTCGAGGCGTGTGTGTGAGGTGTGCGTGTGTCGCTAAGCCTGAGCAGACAGGAGCACGAGAAGAGACGGGGTGATAGTGGAAGTGGTGGGGCACGCGCACGCGCAACGAGCGACCCGGGGGATACGATCTCCCGGGGAGTCCTATCATTTCCCTTATATAACTGGTCGAAAAGAAAAAGAAAGCAAAGCTAGCCGGACATATAATTAGCGGCAAGAACCTCACTAACGAAAATGTTAATGCAAAGGAAAAGGGCAGTCGTCCGTTGAATTGTAGTAGTGGGGGAGAATAGATGCGGCGCTCTTTTGCTTTTTGTTGGGCCGAGATGGAGGCACGATGCTGACGCGGCCCCTGGGTAAGGTTGTCCACGTTGACTATAGTCTAGCCATTGCATGATTTTTTTATATATTTTGCCAGTCTTCTAGTATGTTGCTGACTCCTTTTGTTTTGGGTGTTCCTTTTCTTATTCCTTTCACAATTCTTGCAGCAAATGGATATCCAGTTGTGTGCATTATAAAAAAAAAAACTAGAACCAACCCGAGCACTAGCACTTATTGATATTTTTGTAGAAGAAAACTCTGAGCACACATGCCGAGCACTCGCACAACTAGCCACTGGAGCGACGTTGTGTTCTCGTATGTGTGCATTATCACTCGATGTGGGAGTAAAACTTCCATTATCTTCAAAAAAAGTGCGCATCGACTCGAGTAGAGCTTAAAGAAGTGCATTTCCATCCGTGTTGAGAATACATTTCAAAGGAGGATAAAGGTTGAGTGTTTGACACTAGTGTGGAATATGGCAATTTAGCCTTCTCATCAGCATATCTGTTTGGCAAAAAAATCCCACTTTCACGGAACAAAAGATTTTAATTCGACATAATAATTAGTCCCTTCGATCCATATTAATTGTCACTGTATTAGATGTATGTAGTACTAGAATATATATAGATATATCCATTTCTGCGACAAGTAATATGGATCGGAGAGAGTACTTAAAAACGTTCAACACTAAAATGAGTTAGTTTGCGGTTCAAATAAACACCCTCTTTACCCCTCAAAAATAAAAAAAATAAAAACCCCTCTTTGCTTTTATTGGGAACAAACGCCCTCCTTTCTCATTGTTAAGGCAAGTATCTTCAGGCCCAACTCACGCGGCCTAGTACTATTTCCAGACCACGGCAGGTCGCGGCCCACACTAGTTTCTGCTTTCACACGCCTAAACTGTCTCGAAATCGGACCAAGCGAGCTGCCCTAAATTTCGCCGCCGGCCGTCGAAGCGCCGCCGCACACTCTGCCTCGATTTCGCCGCGGCACAGGTCCCGCGCCGCCGCTTCTCCGCCACCCTAGCACAAGGTAATTACTCAATCTCTGTTATTAGCTCCTCCTGTACTATGCCCTTCTTCGTCATGCCCAATTTGCTGCCTGTTGCAGCATCAATCTATCGCTGCCCCTTCTGGATTGGTTCGATTCACGCGAACAGAGTACGGTAGACTGCAATCGGGATACGATTCTGAAAAATCATCGCCTCCGTGTGCCAGCAAGCATTCCTGAGCTATTGGAGGAGGAATTTGGTTCTAGTAGGCAGACCGTAGAGGCATAGCTGCACTGGTACAATGTCAACGCCTAGTAGATTCTAATCCCCATTAATACTTGTGCTAGTCTGAGTTCTACTTTGCTTGTATTTCTGTTAGGGCCTGGTTAGTTTCACAATTGTCTTAGAGACAGTGGACAATTTAGCTACAGTGAACAATCTAATAAGAACTGCCACTAGCACGGTAGCAGCATTTTGCTCTGCACCAGTGAACAATTTAGCTACAGTTTATTTCTGAATCCGTGGATCGTCTATCAGAATTTCCTAATTTCTGCTCTAAATCTTTTCGGCAGGCCTAACTCTCTACGATGGATGCGACCATGACGACTCCTGACCCTAGAGCAAAGGCCACCTTTGTTCTTGGTGAAGAATCATTCGCAGTCAGCTCAGAGTCGGGTACCCTGTCGGAGCAGCTGGCGGCGATGAGGGAGAAGAGCATGGTGATACTCAAGGACTACATCACCAGGCACAACGCTCCGAATGATGTGCCTGACGAACCGGTCGAGAGCCTGTCCGATGACGAGGGCGAGGAGCTCGCCAAAAACCCTCCGAAGAAATCCAAGAAGTAGAAGTGATAGTCCTTATCTCATCTGGTCTATCGTGTACCCCCCTTGTGAGGATCAGAGAACACACTGTTTTGCGTTTCTTTGCAGGGTCTGATCAAAGTAGTGTTATGCACTGATTGCTTGTGTAACAAAATGTTGTTGGTACATGTTCTATCAATGCTCATTGTTGGTATTTGTTGATATGTGCACGGGAAGTTTTGCTTTGAGGTCACTTAGTACTATATGTTTTGCTTTGAGGAGGACATATGAGCTTCAGCGGTAGATTACTTTGATGTCAAATGTTCATGTGAGTAAGGCAGCAACAACTTAAAATCCAACAAGCGACAAGTCTTTTGATAGCATTCCATTTGTGTTTTACTGTAATTTCTGTAGAATACATGCAAAAAAAAGTGGAGAAAATGCTTTCAGCATACCCCAATCAACCACATTTTTAAGTGTTGAGCATGAAAAGGAGTGATATAACTATGCTTTCAGGCCCTGTCAAAATTCGTGAAGTTTGTTCCTTGTGGTTATTCATCTTCCTCGGTATATACTGATCTCTCATCTAACTTGCTGGAATTTCTTTTGCTGCATGTGCAAGCGATGCTCAATGTTATCCCTTGATATATATAGGAAAAGTCTAGCTGGCCTTTCCTGTGACTCATTTGTAACAAGTTTTGCCTTGAGAATATATATGAGCTTTAGCTCATTTGTAACAAGTGACTCTTAGGAGTACGTATGTTTTCTTCTCCAGAACCAAGAATTGACCGGATTTATATGACCGATCGATCAGATGCATAAAAAGTATTTTTCAATACTTCTTTTACATGGTAGTATTTGACAATATGGTTGTTGTACGAGTGGATTGTCATTTTTTATTTTATCTTTCCTGGTTATTGTTCATCTTCTAATTTTGAGCTATACATATCTGCAACGTTTGTCTAAGTGTCTAGTACTATGTACTCCCTCCGTTTGGAAATATAAGATGTTTTAGGTTTGTAAGTGAGATATATCTTGACATTTTTTAGTGTCTAGATTCATTTGAACCTATACACTAAAAGGTGTCGAGATACATCTCTTTCACAAACCTAGAACATCTTATATTTCTAAACGGAGGGAGTACATAGATATACCTCGAGTTCTAGCTAGCTTTTATTAATGAGTTTGTTTGTGCACATATGCATAAATCGTTTTATGAGTTTAGCAACTGTCTGGGTTGATGAACAAATTTCTTGCTAGCAATTGATATACAGATATAGGAGGTTATTCGGGATGATTGGATACAAGAAAATGCAGCGTCAACCAATGAACCAATATAAATGCATATGTTATTCTAAGCCAATCATAATAAACTATTTAATCGTGCTTGTTTGCTTTAACCATATCTCATGGATACAATATTAGTAACAAATACATAAATACTACACAAATAATTTGCACTTATGTATTTTCACGATTTTGTGATATGAACACATTTCTGTTCAAATGTGTGCGTGTTTTTTGTTTTTCTAGTGAGCAAAAAGTAAACTTCCTATTGTCAATGATCCCAAAATCAAACTACTACCAGATAATTCACGTCAAAACTATTGTCTCCATGTCGTTTTATTTTAGTTTAAACTTCTGCAATTTCAAAAATAAAGACACTAAAACCCTCTAGCAACATATACTCATTCCCTTTCAGTTTATAAGGCTCAACTCAAAAAGGAACTAATCGAGGAGGACCTAATTAAGTGTTGGACCCTGTATTTATGTAGTATATGGTTAATCATCTCCTTGCATTGGTTGATTCCATATGTTATGTAGATATTTAAGTACACTTTGACAAACAGCACGAACAAAATACATACAATATACTAAAGGGAATAAATAAATAACTACTTATTGCGACGTTGGTTTTCATAGATTCAGGGTTGAAATGCACTGTAATGATGCATTTTATTGAATCACCTTAAACATAATTGATAAATATTTTTTTCAAAACATTTAACACATAATATATATACTCAATGAGTAAATATCAAAATTGTACTCCCCTGTCTCAAAATAGATGTTACAAATTTGTTTAAATTTAGATGTATCTAGACACTATTTAGTATATAGATACATCCAAATTAAAAAAATAGCCGACATCTATTTTGAGATAGAGGGAGTATGATAAATACAAATACTTTAGTATATACACCATGTCGTTAATTCTGCTAGTTATAGAAAAAATTAAGATAATGTACTATCAAATATGATATATTGATTAAAATACTTAACTATAGTGAAATAAGTTTTGTTGAAGTAAAATAGTTTAGTACAAATAGATGGGTCTGTTTATTTGGGTTGTGGCTGGCTAGTTGTGGTTGACTGTGTTGTTGTGTAGAGAAAGTTGTTGTGCAGAGAAAGCTATTTCTCTAAGTTTGGCTATTTGTCAACTTGGCTGGCTGACTGTGTGCCAAAGAATTGTCTGTAATGACTTTGTAATTCATATAACACATATACTTCACTATTGTGGTGCATAAATGCATATGTCATTATTAAATACCATATGTCACATATTGGTTTGTTCAAAATATATATCTGACCATTACACAAATAAGATAGCATCATAATTAACATAGATACATCCACACCAATCAAACCGATCATCTTCTTCTAGCATTGTACAATGCGATAGCGATATGATCACGTGTTGAGTTCATGTCTACCATGTATAGTCCACTCGGAGCGATATCACCGGCTGATGTTACTGATTGCCTTTGGACCTTAGGAAGGTAATTCTCATCTGCATCACACCGATCAAACTGCTTGTCTCGTAAGGTGTAGTCTCTAATGAAATTGTGAAGCGCTTGCAAACAAGAATAATTCTTTTCTGTGTAACCAGACCGTAAGAAGGAATATACTTCAATATGCGCCACTTGTTTTCAAGATACCAAAGACATGCTCGATAGCATTCCGGAGCGATGAGTGTAGATAGTTGAAAATCTCTTCCCTATTTGTTGGTATCCCTTCTCGACGAAAATCTGGTATATGGTATTTGTTCTTTTTGAAATGAGCCAAGAACCCTTTTCTATTTGGATAACCAGAATCAACAAGGTAATATTTATCTGCATATGAAAAATCAAACAACAACAAGGCATTTGTAACTATGTCTGTACCGTGTAGACAACGATATAGAATATTACCATCGGGAGGGGTCAGGAACTCTACTGGTCATCACAAATAGTCCTGGCCAAATAAACAGAAAAGTAATAATAACCAGTAGTCTCTAATACATGGTACACACAAGTTCTGCAATGATAACAAATAAATGGTGCACACACTACTTGTTCATCTCATCATGTGTCCTCTAGAGCCAATCGAGCCTGCCCTCAGTTGTTGCAAATGCTGTGAACACCTCTCTTTGATCCTTGTTCATAGCTAGCTTGCTAGCAGTGTACATGATAGCAGTTCCTTCAAGCACTCCACAATCTCAAACCATCCCTAAAAATTCCTTCATAGTTGGGACCACATCACCTTTGCTGCAAGAACTGCCTTCGGTGTGCCTTGAAACAATTGTGTTCAGTGCATTGTTGTAAGCCAAGAAAAAACCCTTCTCTACATGCTTGCCCTTCCCTGTTATCTTGGAGGTATAATCATCAAGAATTATTGGCTTCCTTGCCATTTCCTTCTTCCTCACCTGCAATGGCAGCTAATTCTCCAGTGACATGTGTCTTCCTAAACATAACATCCTGTTGTTCCAAGTTGGCAGGTGGTCCATTCCTAAACTTTGCATGGTCAGTTCGAATATGAAAATAAAAATATTACAGAGATATCATTCCAATGATCGTAATAACAATACAAAAGAAAAGGCAAGTAAAGACATGATAACTTACATCTAGGTGATTCTTCCACCAATCATCATCCTCATACATAGTTTTTGCTATAGGATCCCAACCTAGCCCAATCGCATTTTGCTATTCCATCCACCCATGTAATCCTTCTTTACCCATTTGTTCTTGAATTTCTTCTGCCTTAATATTTTCCCTATTTTCTCGGCAAATTTGTCCCCAAGATTCTTGTAACCCTTTCTACTCAAGCAACTCCCCTCCCTATTGTTTCCGTTCACTTTGTCCATACAAAATGTCATAGAAACTCTAGTGCGGTCTACATTCCAAACCGCCTTTGACATTGCAAAGTAATACCAAGCTATAGTAGAAAAATGTTACTAAATATAGCATTTTATATACAATAGTACTAGAACAAGCAACACAATTTCAGCAAGACAAACACTTAGCAGTAGGTAACCTCACATCACTAGCATCAAACTTTACTACAGTGCCACATCAAGAAACATAATAAATTTCGAGCAGCAGCACATCAAGAGAGACATGTATTTACCACATCAAACAACATCAATACTAGCACATCAAGAGAGGCATGTATCAATTTTGAGCAGCACTATCACAAAATGATTTTCGAGCACTAGCACATCAATACTAGCACAACACTTGCAGTACCATGTATCACCCGCAAAAAAAACACTACCAGTACCATGTGCAGATAGGGGCCTCACATCTAAACTGGGAAAAGCTTAACCGGGGAGGAGGTGTAGATGAGCGGGGACAGGGTCGGGTGGAGACGGGAAGGAGGTAGCTGAGCGGGGACGGGGTTGAGCGGCCTTGGCGGCGGCGAAAATCGGGCCGGTGGTTGCTGGACGGTGCCGCGTCGTGCGACGACTGGGTCGAGCAGTCATAGGAGGGGAGGAGGTCTAGCGCCGGGGAGGAGGAAGGCCGTCAGATGGAGTCGAGCGGATGCTAGGGATGAACCCTATCTGGCCGGGAATGTGGGGATAATGTTGAGCTTTTTCCCCGTGGATGCAGTAGCTTCTATCAGCTCGGGGTGACATTCTGTTTTAATTTCAACCAAACATATGAGAAAACGGTTCGCTAGCTAAAGGGCACAGCGGCGGGAAGCTGCGGGAAGCACCCCCCGAGGTACTTTTCCTCGTACGCCTCTTTCGTCCAAGTGCTTTGTCAAAAGCCCAACACGAGAATGATTGCTTTCTAATATAAATCTATATATACCTATACTAATAATAAAGAACGCAATGTTTCTGTCCACGGTCCGTCTGAAAAAAACGGTTTTACCCCTGGTGTTTGGAGATATTACACGTTTTGCCACCGCCAAGTCAAACCGTACAGTTCATTTAGAAAAAAAAATAAAGCCTTGACCCTGCTATTCTTCCCCGTCACGCCGTATTGCTCCACATCCCTTGCGGCCGCTGGCGAGATCTCGGAGGCGAAGGAGCTCTCCTGGTCGGGTCGGATGCCGGCGGCGCTGGGGTCTATCTTGGTGCAGGTATGTCGTGGAGGATTCGGCCACCGGCGTCATCCACCTCCTCCGGCCGATGAAAGAGACTATCGGGACCCAAGATCTGCAGGCGAAGAAGCTCTCCTGGTCGGGTCGGAGGCCGGCGGCGCTGGGGTCAATCTTGGTGGCGGGTATGTCGTGGAGGATTCGTCCACCGGCGTCGTCCACCTCCTCCGGCCGGGGTTATCGTCAATTGTCCCGATGGGAGGGCGGCACCAACAAGCAGGAAAAAGGGATGGGCCTGATTGAGGATTCAAGTCGTTGGATTCCATTCCAGCGTTGATTTTCTACCACTAAGTTGACCCTGGAGGAGATCAACCCCTCCGTCGACCTGCTTGTACGTTTCTTCCAACTTTCTGAATTTCGTTTTCAACTCTAAAAAATCAGATTCCACTGACCAACACGTGAACAGGCTCTCACAGTGATGGACTAGGAGCACACGGCAGGGCGACCAGGATTCAGGCGCCATCGGGAGCACACTACAAGAGACGCGGAGGAGGACGACCACCGGGCGTCTTGGTGCTGGAAGAGGACGTCGCTGGCTATTGCGAGGCAAGGTGGCTGGAGGTGTGTCCCTCGGGTCGGGGATGAAGTCCTGTGCGATGGTGGAAGTGCGAGTGCGACGTGCTGAAAGCAGAGACAATTTCGAGCCCTCCGTGGTCGCACCTGGCCCGGCTTCTCGCGGCGACACGTCAGTCTGCGGTGGAGGCAGCGACCACCGCACAGCCCTATCTCCAGCGTCTGGCTTGCGGCAACGCACACTCTCGAGTGGCCTCTTCGCTCCTGTTAGCTTAGAGATAAATTATCTGAATTTGGGCACCACAATACAAAAATGTCAGCACTAAAATGACAAAAGAAGTATTCTGAGCTTGAGGCAGATTTTGAGTGTGGTGGTGTGGATCCACCTAGCATCTAATGATATTGATACGAGAAGATGCTGACATTTGCTAAATCTGCTTCGTGGTTGGCCATTGACATGGAGACCAAAGACAACTTCAGCCTTCAGGTGCATATCAACCATTCCTTGTGCTAACTTGGATCATTGTACATTTATTAACTTCAAGATTAGTTTTTTTCTGAGAATACTTCAAGATTAGTTAGTTATATATTTATGAACAGTCAGTACTATTAACTTAAATTTTGTTGGGTAAGTTCGCTAAAGAAGAGAGTATATTTGTTTGTACTATATTAGTTGCACTGAGGCACTTTCCACTATCAACTGTATTTTATGTTCAGAACTTAGAACTTATATGATGCCTTTCTTTTTAAAATTATTTAGATCAAATTTGAAACAAAATCCAAAAAATTACCCAAGGCGGAGGCGACACGACACGAGGCAGTGCGCTCTCTCGCATGCCATCGCTTCTCCCATGGGCTGCACTATTTAGGGAAAAAGGAAAAAAGAGAACTATCGAAAAAAGAACCCGTAGAGATGATGAGCTGCCGTCGGCCAGTAGTGGCCACGGAAGATAAGGGTGTTAACTATGACCTTGACGGCGCTAGCCATCATGGGGGATATGAGCGACGTCGGGGTTACACGAGGTTGTCAAATAGTAAAAACAACCCGTAGCAACGCATGGGTATTTGTGCTAGTAGTTACATAAATAGGTGTGATTTCTAATTCGACTTCTAAAAGATTGAGATAGGACGACTAGAAGGGAGTGGAAAAAAGTTTATGAAATGCATCACAGACTAAAATAGATTACTCTTTTTTTTGCGAAAGACTAAAATAGATTACTCGGATGAATAAGATAATTGTAATAAACAACAGTTTGAAAACAAACCAGGTAAATGGTTTAACGAGATAAATAGATGAAGCACAAGCTTCAAGCGAATGACACATTACTTAGGAAGATTCTGGAGTACTCAAGGTGAAAACAGATTTTTCATGTAGATAGGGAAACATGATGAGGTAAAAGGACAAGACAAATCTAATTCCTCCAGCGAACTCACCCTTCCCTGACTATGCCTTCCTCTACATTAGCATAAGCCTTTCGGCTTCGCCCGATCTTACTTTCCAGACCCTATCGTGGCCTGTCCACACTTTGAACATTAAACGGCACTACCCCTATCGACCCATTCCTTGGGCGCTCAATGTAAATACCTTCTGCAAATCCACACTTTGGACGCTCGACGGTGGACACCTAACCATCTAAGGCCTTGTTTGGTACTAGAGTTTTTGTGGGGTTTAGTGGGGATAATCCCCATCAAACCCCGAATCCCCGCTTAACTTTAAAAGTATGTTTGGTACTAGAGTATTGAGAGAGTTTAATCGCCGCTAATCCCCAAATGTTAGTGTATTTTTCTTAATCCCCAATACTCTACCCTTACCTAGTGGATTGTGAGTGGGGTTTTGTGGGGATTGGATGAAGGTAGGGGATTCACCCAATACTCTAGGGGATTATCCCACTAATCCCCACTAAAACTCTAGTACCAAACAAGGCCTAAGAGATGCCGAATCTCCAAGGGTAACAAGTACATTGATCTTGTTGGCCGCAACACGCTCTTTTTGGTGCTCAACTGAACCCAAGCAATGAACTCCAACTCTCAATGGATAGAAGTGTATGGGAGACAAAAGGATGGGAGAACTCGAAAGGTAGATCGTAAAGATATGTGCTACAGAAGTTTGCTCGTCTTTGTGCCGAGTCACTTATAGATAATGTTTTGCTTTGAAGAGAACATGTGAGCTTCAACACTCCGTTGTTTGATGTTAAAATGTGCATAAAGGAAGCAACAAATTGAAACCCAATAAGCGACAAGTGTGCTTCCCTAAACCACGCCAAGACCGCCGGTCGTCGAAGCGCCGTTGCGCACTCTACCTCGAGACAACCACGCAACCAACCCGAACAGGTCCCTCCCCGTCGCCTCTTCGTTCCCGCGCGCAAGGTAGTCTTACTCAACCTCTCCTACCAACTCCTCCTCCCGTACGGGCGCCCTCCTTTGCCATGCCCAATTTGCTGCTTCTTGCAACATCACTCTCTCCCTACCATTTTGACAAACCATCGTGTCCGTGTGCCAGCGCTCCTAAGGTATGGAGGAAGATTTTGGTTGCAGTTTGTAGGGGGCATCAGTGCAATGTCAACGCCTAGATTCCAATCTTTGAGTTCTAATTAGGTTGTGTCTCTATAATGGCCTGATTAGTTTCACAAGTGCCTCTAATTGACACTAGCATAGTAGCAGCATATTTTGCTCTGCACCGATGAACAGTTTAGGTTTAGCTGCATGTTATGTTGCGTGTGGACCATAGAATTAGAATATGTAGATCGTGCATCAGAGTTTCCTAATTTCCGCGCTCAATCTTCTTGGAAGGCCTAGCTATCTACTCCCTCCGTTTCAAAAATATAAGATGTTTTAGCTTTGTGAAGTAAATGTATCTAGGCATTTTTTAGTGTGTAAGTCCACTCAGGTTTGGAGTGAACCTATACACTAAAAGAAGTCTAGATATATTTTCTTTACAAACCTAAAACATCTTATATTTTAAAACAGAGGAAGTACGATGGATCAGATGAATGGCACTATCACGACTCTTGACCTAGAGCAAAGTCCACCTTTGTTCTCGACGAAGAATCCGTCATGATCTGCTTAGATTTGGGTACCCTGTCGGAGTAGCTGACGGCGATGAGGGAGAAGAGAATGGTGATAGTCAAGGACTACATTAGTAGTCACAATGCTCTTTTCATTCTATGTACACTATTGCCACTCTATATCCGTTTAAATAGAATTATGGAAAACCTAAGGAAAAATACTTGGGGGGTATAAAATTGATTGTTAATGATAGGCCCTCGGCTAGGTATGCTTTTAATATCTATAGTAAGTCGATTTTTTTTAAAATAATTTAATAAATCTAAAAAAGAATCAGCAAAAGAAACTTACAACCTTTTGTTGTATTAATGCAGTAGTTTTTCAAAATTCACTCAAAGTATCTTTGTTTTTTTTTTTGCAAAATCATTTTAATATTTTTTACATACCCCCTCCGATCCATATTAATTATCACTGAATCGGATAATCTAGGATTAAAACAATTCTAAATGCATCCAATTTGGCGACATTTAATATGGATCGAAGGGAGTACTACATATTGTGGAAGAAATGTTTGCAAAAGGATATCTCAATTTTATTATTCAGATGGACACGAATAACTCGTGCTGGGAGATGACTAAAATATGTTTCACATTAAAGTCAAATATGGTACATTTCTAGTAACAACTGTATTAATGTAGAGTTTTATTTTGAATTAATAACTAATAACTTTAATAGGTATTCTTAGACCAGCCAAAGTGTATGTCCATTGGTTTGAAGGTAGCATATCATTATTCACTTTTATATAAATTATAAAATTTTCAAAATTACTTTTTTGGACATTTGATTATTATACCTAGTGTATTTTGTGTCTTATTTAAATTTTATATTTCACTTATATATTTATATTTTTACTTATTTATAACTTATTTTTGTCATTATAAATCACAACGAGTATATTTTATATTGTAGTTGGAATGATTGGTCACATAGAAGTATCGCTAAATATTAACATATAATATTCTACGTAACTACATTTATCGTTACTAGCACATTTGCATGAAACTGAGTTACATTGTGCGGCAAAATTTATGTAAGTTTCTATTAATGAATTTATATTAAAAGCATTTTCCCACCAAATCACCCTAATGTAAAAAAAAGAACCAGGCCACGTTCTACTATGGATTAAGATGTCACTCGATTTGTTAGTGTATTTGCATGTGCTGAGACTCATTAGTGTTAGCATTAAATATCTAGACCGAGAGCTCTAAGTGTGTGTTGTCCAACAAATATCTTGATAAATTCAATGGAAGGAACACGCCCTAGAAGTGGACGTACCCTTTTCGAGCGTCAACTGACATAATAGGAGAGATCTAACACATACCTTGTGTCCTAGGCTCTAACGAATGTTGTTTAGTTTTGTTTGAGATCAGAATTAATATTCAAATTATTGATAATTTCCTGTAGCCGCTGAGACGTGCCCTTGCCCTGGCCGCTTCATTTTATCTGTTCACAAATATCTCCATGAAGCCGATGACAATTATCTTTGCAAGGTGGGCGAGTGAAAACGCGATCAGGTTTGGTTCGTGTGGAGACTGGTATGAGATCCCCATTCTGTCCTAGCAACAACAAGTTTTCCTGCGAACAATTAATAAAATGTCGCGAGTAAAATCCCCTGATGCTGCGAACAATGACATGGGGTGACCGTGGTCGGGTTCACTAGCCGCAAAAAAAAAAGCGTGTAGAGAAAAGTTATATGGGCTATTCATAACTGTTTTTTCTTTGATTTGGCATGTGTTTGTTTCATGGGTTATTCATAACTGTTGAAGTTTTCTTTGAGAATTCGGAAGCACCAAAGCACTTTTATTCTTGTTTTCTAGGTTCCTACTTTAACCACTTGTGCACAAATTCAGTTTAGGATTAGCATATATACTGGAGTACTCCCTCCGTTTCAAAATATAAGATGTTTTAGCTTTGTGAAGCTTTTTGCTTCACAAAGCTAAAACATCTTATATTTTAAAACAGAGGGAGTATATTTCTTTCTCCAAGATTCATGTGTGGAAAGGTTTATGTATGAGGTTTTTTTTTTCAGCTATCAGCCTAGTGTGGTACCAACCTCTTGAAATCCAACACGCAATAGGTTTTGGTAGAAGTCAAAATTTCCATTTCACACAGGACATTATGTTTCAGCCTATTTCACATCTCTGTACGTCACACATCAAGTTGTGCCAAAAACGCTTTTAACAAGCTTCATTAACCATGTACTCCTACTACTTTTCTTAAGTTCCTTAAACATAGAACAAAAGAGTGCTAAAACTATGTTTCCAAGTCTTCCAACATTCCTGAAGCTTCTCCCTTGTGGCTTGTTCATAATTGGTGCGGTCCTGATATCTCCTTGAACATGTCAAAATGCTTGACGACCTCTCCGTCAGTTTGGTCACTCACCCATTCACTGCTCAGTGCTCACTCAGTTGATAGCATTATACAAAGACCTTCAGGTCAGAGATACCATATCCTAAGCAGCATTTTATGTATGCTCCGTTTGCATTAATCACACAATTGAGCAATACCATCACTATCTTCGCCATCACTTATCGGTGTAACACGACGCAGTTCATCAAGTACCTCGGTAAAATCATCTGGAGGGGGACACGAGAATTCAAGTTCCTTTCCTGAATGAGGATGCTTGAATCTGAAAAAGAAACAAGTACCAAGGTCAAATGCAAGAAAAATATGAGAAGGAAAAAATGACAGTTGGATGCATCTTGGATAATTCCTACCCAAGCAATGCAGCATGGAGACATGGCCTGTCTATCTTTGATACCAGATTTGAAAGATCACCATGGTATATTGAAGGAGTTCTGGGTCTCAAAAGTGACAATGCCATGCTTTTGGTACCTCCATATGTTTCATCACCAAGTAGAGGGTTCCCTAGATATTTTGCATGTGCTCGGATCTGAAAGGAGTAGATTCAGGATCGTTAGCACAGCAAAAGAAGTGATTGTATCTGAGAATCATTTCCCAACATTGAGATGAACACTGTATACAGTTCGAAATCCCGACTGTTGCTTAGAATGCCCTTTTAAGCCACAACAAATTCAATCCAATAGTGTAATTGTGATGTGCCCTTTTTAAAAGATGAGACCATCGTGTAATGTAATCACCTGGTGAGTGCGTCCAGTCTCCAGTCTCCACTCTACCAGTGCAGATCCACCACCACAAAAGACCTCTCTTACTTTATACCTGTAAATTTTCTTGAAATAACAGAGAAATAAATTCCTGCTCTTGGCAAACTACTTACGCAACAAAGCATGGAGCATTTGGAAGTTGAATAAACAATACAGTATTGCAAAATAAAAAGATGGTATGGTATTTATGTGGAGACATTATATTCTTATGAGCAAGATATGTATAATTACAGGAACTAGCAAATATTAACTTCGTAACTCTTTGCCAACACAACAATTGTAGGCGTCTAGGGGTACAGTGTGATCTCTGGAACTGGGAATGTCCAGGTCAAAGCAGTCAAACGAAAGAAATTAAGTTTAACCCTTATTTACACTAGTCAGCATAATTATGTAACCAATATGAACCCTTTGTTCATTGTGCATGTACAACAATGATACAGGCTGATTTATCTTGGAAAAAGTCAGCTTTAGTTACAACAGATCATTTCATCTAGAAGAACTTATCATTTAAATAGAAACCGTGAGGCATTTATTCAGAAAGGTTATTTTAGTAGAATGCCTTACTGAGTAGTTCTATTTAAACCAAACAGATTTGGAGAAGTAGCATCATATATGGAACCACAAAAGAGAAGGCACAAGTCAAAAGCATGAATCACCTACTAGCAGCATGCTTTGCATATCTGTGGCCTGAACCAGGAGCAGCAACCATACGTATCCAGTTGTTAGGATCACGAGATATAGGAACTTCAATTCTGGCAGAATTTGGAGTAGGTACACCACAAGTAAGACTGATGTATACCCTACTTATTGTATGCAGCTTGAATTGCTCTGCCAATTGAGCATGAGAATGTTCATCCTGTCAACAAGGTGAATCTGTAGTAAGCATCATAACTATCTTAACACAAATAACACAGACCAGAGTTAACATGGTAGAATGTTAGCAATTTTATTGTTAAGTTAAGTGCTACAAAAAGATATTAATGTTTCGTGTTCAGATGGGACAAACTAGGCAGTACCTTGGCTACAACAAGAAGTCCGCTTGTCCCCTTATCAAGCCTATGCACAATACCAGGGCGCACAATAGCTTCACGAACCTCTGAACTTACGTCATCAGTAGTAAATTGGCCAACATCAAATACATCAACATCATCGTTTGAAGATTCAGAGCACTCGTCATCAATAGAGTTACGTGCTAAACAGGTAAAAGTTGAAATCTTGCAGTGGTGAAGAATAGCGTTGACTAAGGTGCCATTTGCATTCCCTGGTGCTGGGTGAACAACCTAAAGGTCAAAACACAAGAATGCAAGAAAAATTATTCACCCTATGAGTAGAAAACTTGAAGCAAGAGTATATAGAACTAAACAGAATGAGGATGGGAAAATGTTTTGGGGAAAAGGTTGCTAATAGGATAGTACAACCAATATCTAACTCAAATGTTGATGTAATGCCAACAGGGAAAACACGTGAATGGAAGAAGTCTCAAAATTTGAAGTAGAATGAATGAGAGATACGTTTCACTATACACTGATTTTACAGATAGCCAGAGATTTGTTCATCAACTATATGTGTGGTTCTCTACTGGATATTTTTGTAACCATTTTGTTTCTAGTTTAACAGGACAACCTCATTAGGCTCACAAGTCACATGCCAAAGGTCCAGCTTATGTGAGACATTTCCTAAGAACAAGGCACCAAGATGAGTAAATCTTACTCTCCCATATCACTGCAAAAGACGGTGCATACCATATGAGCTGGTTTGTTCACGACAAGAAGATGCTCATCCTCATAAACGATGTCCAGCGGAATGTCCTCCGCATCTGCCCTCAGCGGTGTTAGCTCCGACACAGTGCAGGTGACGGTGTCCCCTCCCTTCACCGTGTGCGAAACCTACTATGCATATAGGCAGCGAAAAGCAAACAAGCTTAAGAATACCATCAGATGTTTTTAGCACGTGGCATTTATACGACAACCAGCACAATTTCATGTTCTCATATGTGCACGTTTGTTCTGTGTCATCCAATGCATTGTCCCTTCAGCTGTTTAGCATGACAATGACCAGTTTAAGCTCTCAGCTGTTGTTTTATACAGGCAGGCTAACGGGTGTAAAATGCTCAAGAAAGAAATTTCCTCAGGAAACTTCGTAGCTGAACTATGCAATGGCGACAGAAAGACTTACAATTACTACTATGAAGGAAGTAAATTCGGTGGGGGCAAAAGGCAAACACCTTGGAGACGGGTCGGCCATTGACGGCGACAAGGCCGGCGCGGATGCTGGCCTGCACGCGCGCGCGGCTCACGCCCCCGCCGCCCAGCCGCGCGGAGATCCACGCGTCAACCCGCGACCGCCCCTCACCGGGCGGCACGGCTTCCTCCAGGCGGGTCCCGGCATGGCCTCCCCTCCGGCTCGGCGCCGGCGCCGGTGCCGGCACGGGCTCCGCAACTGCGTCCGAATAGATGCATCTCGGACGAGAGGCCCGGAGTGAATGTCTACGGATGGTGCCGCCGCGGAGGAGGGCGGAGAGCGCGGTGGCGATCGCCGGCGGCGGCGCCGCCGTCGCTGCGGCTGCCATGATGCTAGCTTGGGGGTTGGGTCCGTGGCGACGACTGAAGTAGACTTTTTTCTTTTCTTTTGAGAATTTACGACTCAAGTGGATAACGGAAGGGGATAACGTTTGGGTAATAGTATATGATATAAAATTATTATAAACTAATAGAATATAATAATAATTTTTTTTATTATTTGCCTCTAGGACATATTTCTTTTACTATTTCATATTTTTAGTCATTTATCAATCACAAGAAGAAAAAAAAGCGAAAGTACAGGAAACTACAACAAAAATCAACACACACCATATATCAACATGGAGATAGAGCAGAATCTTATAAATATATAGAGACAGTTCCAAACGACAACTAGATTCACTTAGAGTTTGAAAATATATAGACTACCAGGTTCACATACGATTCCAAACCGACCACGGTTCACTATAACACATCTAACCAGCATAACAAGTACTGTGTGCCCTCATTTCAGGCGACTAACATAACACATGAATCCATATATGGGTTCATCAAACAAGGTGAAGATGAACAAATCCTCTTTTTTGATTTGAACAGCCTCGACCATGTTTGGCCAGTTGGTTGTCATCTGAGCAATATCATCCTTGTGTTTAGTAAACTGAATATGTTGATGACCTACATGATCTGCGATTATGACAGAGATCTTCAGAGGCAGATATTGATTGAGGTAGGCATTGTTGTATCTAGTTGAAAAGTACCGGAGATGAAGAATAAAGTTAGTTGCTGACTATAATAAAGTTAGTTCAATGTGCATAAGTAAATTCAAAGAGTAAAATCTCAAAAGTTTACCATCTTGGCCTTCCTAGAGATGACATTTGACATTTTTATCTTGTACACATACATGATGCACTGTTGGCTTCACAAGGTGACAGTGGATGCCTAAGAGAAGATCCGTCTTCTCTATCATCATACATGTACTTATATTTTAAAATTGAGAGAGAGTACTCGCTCCGTTTTAAAATATAAGATGTTTTAGCTTTGTAAAGTAAATATACCTAAACTACTTTTAGTATATATGTTTGTTAGATAGATCTCTCCCACGTTCGGGCCCAACGGCCCGAACGGAGTCCCTCAACACGCCCTAATCGGGGGCGCCCAACCTTATCATGGTTGGTGGGCCTCTGTCGCCAGCGCGCATATAAAGAGGTGGGGGGCCAGACGCACACGGTACGAGGTTCACCGTACGCCGCAGCCCCCCACCTACACACACCCACCGATTAGGGTTCGCGCTAGGCCGACGGGAAGCTCCGCCGCCACCACTCTCTACCACCCACGCTCACGCCGTCGCCCCTTTCCCCATGGCTAACGACGGCGGCTCCAGCTCCGGCACGAGCTCCGGCATCCCCTCTGGCTCGTGCTTGTCGAGCCAGGGGCAGGTGGTTCCTCTCAGATCCCTCTCTCCCTCTCTCAGTTTCATGTCTAGATATGCAGAGGCAAAGAGCTACCGAATAGATCTAGACTAGTTGATGCAAATAGATTTCAACATTGGTATCAGAGCCACTATTGGCTAGATTTGTTCGGTGCAAAGGAAATCAAAAGTGAAAACCTGGATCTAAAGTGCGCCTGCCCTAGGGCCATGCCGTTCCTCTCGATCTAGATGAGCATCACTATGAGGCATCTAGACGAAGAACATACCCTTTTTCGGGCAAAGCAAAAACCTAGATCTAAAGCCCCAAAAGAAACCCCAAAGTCCCTAGATCCCACCCCGAATCAAAACTTTCCCCAGATCCCGCAAGAAAAGGCAAACAAACCCCTTTTTTCTCCCCAAAATCCGACTCAAACAAAGTAAAAGAAGGGCACCCACCGGCCACCTCCGGCAAAGGGCACCGCCGCCACTCCTCTTGACGGTGGTGCGCCCACCCTCAGGTGGACGCACCGCCGGCAAGGGGGCAGGGGGCGCCATGGCTCCGGCCCTCCTCCTCCTTTACTCGGGAGGAAGGAGAGAGCAAGATGGGGGGAGGGGCTAGCGACGCCAGAGAGGGAGGGGCCCGCTGGAGCGTCGGCCACCTCGCCTCGGCTGCTCGCACATGTGCCGCCAGAGAGGATGGAGTGGGGCAGAGGGAGGGGCGCGCCGCCGCAGCCACCTCGCCTCGCCTCCACTAGCTAGCCCCAAGGCCGCAGCGTGAGAGGTAGAGGGAGGGGCTCGCCGGCGGGGCATCCACCTCGCCTCGCCCGCCTCGCGCGCGTGCGCCGACGGAGCAAAGGGAGAGGGAAGGGCGCGCCGAGGGCGGCCACCTCGCCTCAGCCTCGCGCGGGTGAGCCGCCACCAGAGAGAGAGAGGGGGAGCGGGGCGGGCGGGGGGAAAGTGGCACTAGGGTTTGAGGGGGGCGGCGGCCTGGGGGTTTTAACCCTCCGATCGGCGCGGACAGTTGCCCGATCGAAACCCTAGTGGGCGGACGGCCAGGATTGAGCGGCTGCTGGCGGCGGGCGCTGACGGGCCAGAGCAAGCCAAGGAGGCCGCTGGAGGGCTGCGGCTGGGCCGCCAGCGAGCGCGCGTGTGCGGCAGCAAGCTAGCAAGCGCGCGGGCGGCAGCAGCGCGCAATCAGGCCGCGCTGGCGGGCCAGGCGGGCCTGGCTAGCGCTGGGCCACTGCAGGCCGCCCAGGGATTAGGCCCAGTAGGGCGTTCTGAACAGCTTTTTTCTGTTTTTTTCTTTTTAGAGCTATTTTAATTGTTTTTTGCTTAGTTTTTTTAAGCAATTTCAAATAGTTTTTTCTAGTCTTTTATTTCAGAGAATATTATGACTAGAGAATATGAAAGAGGCAGAATTTTTTCTGTAAAGTTTAAAGGTTATGAAAGTCATTATAAATGTTTCCGCTGCAAATAGTTGTTTTAAAATGCAATAATGCAATAAAGTTTGTTCAAATTTTTCTATAAATATGTGACAAAGTAATTAAAGATGATTGTGTCTCATGTTATTAATTGACCAACGTTATTAATAAACATGATCATGATCGTTTTCATTGAGTATTAAAGGTGCATTTAATTTTATTTCTACCCAACGGTGATGTAATTTTAAATAGCACAAACAATTGCATGCTTAATTTATACCAATGTTGAATTAATGCATACAGTTGTTTTCTTTGGTGATCTCACATCTTTTATGGTTTTCAGGAGGTCTCAACCTCATGAGTTGTTTGAAGGACATCCCGCTGCTAAGGGGGGACAACTACTCCGAATGGAGGAAAAAAGTTGATCTGGCGTTTGTATGCGCCGAAGTGGACTAGGTGGTTGACACCAAGCAACCAGTCAAGCCTGCTGACCCTGTCAGGGGCGATGCTGAGGAAAGTGCTGCGTTTGAGAAAAGGAAGAGGGACCATGCTTGTAACACCCTCAGAATCGACCATATGCAAGTTTTAGCGCTTCCCGCCAAACCCGCATAGAAACGATTCAAAGGTGCCCACCAGGCACTTGCGTGCGGATGGAAAACGAAGTAATATCATTACACAATAGTCCTCGATGGAACCCACAAAACATATATATATATACAACAGCGACTCAATGAGTCAAGAATACAGGTATACAATACAAAGATCCAAATCATCTGGAAAACGATACAGCGTCCGAGTACGGACAAGATGCAAATGAGCTAAGAGCCCTGAAGAATAACCAATGGCGTCCATAACCCTGCCCAGGCCAAGCCGGAAGGGTAACCCTGCTAACGACGTCGATATCAAAACCTGCTTAAACAAAAGGGGTGCCGACAAAGGGCAAAGGAAAAAGGGAGAGCGGTCAGTATTGAGGCCAGTACACGGCGAGACTAGAATTCGGTGGTCCTCGCCTACATATGTATGGTGGACTGAAGCGGCAGCGCAGCATGCACTAAACAACCTATAGAGACTCAATACAACTGGCGGCTATCAGAGAGGGGCAAGAAAGACCTATCCGGAACCAACCTGATACTATCACCAAACATACCCATCCTGGTATTTTCCCCTCGAGACCAAGCGAGAAAGTCAACCGAGAAACTCACACCGTTGGCAGTTTTATTTATTTAGTTATCATTGCAGCAATTACTAGTCAGGTATAGATAGTCGTCCTGATATAATAAGCAGTGGGCACTTTTAGTTAACCATTCCGTTGTAGTTGCAACACTTACTAGTCAGATACAATAAGCATAAGATATCCCAAACCCAGCAGTTGTTGGTACTTTTATTTAGCCATTCCGTTATAGTGAAGCTGATTACTAGTCATATCGGATACAAGTCAAATTATAACAGTAAACTTTAGTTATAGTTGTCTATGATCGAGAACTGTGCTCCAAGTCGTCCATAACCGCGGACACGGCTTCTCGAAAAGATTTAACCCTGCAGGGGTGCACCAAAGTTTCCACACGCACCTACACCCTTGTTGTCAGATCAGGTAGGTACAAGATCACAAAACATACACCTGATGGTATGTCGACGGGGTTTCGGACACGACGTTTCCCAGACCCAAAGCAAGCACATGGGGGCCACCCCACTAAGCTACCCGCAACGAAGTCGGCCGGCTCCGAGACGGACCCAGAGGTTTGTGACAATGGCTGTAAACGACTGGGAACCCGAAAGTGTGACTGGGCTTGTCGATACCGCGAAAACATTCCACGTTGGTTCCAAAACAGTACAGGCGCTCCACGCGCAATCGTAAATAAAGCGGTAAAGCATGACATAAGTACATGATAGTAATAAAGCCCCAAACTACTTTGTGGCCCTCGGTACAGTACTTTGAAATCAGGTACTAATCGATGGGGGTGCCCACACACCCCACCCGTGGTTAGCGCGCTCGATCTCGGAACAGGTGTCAAGAACTCAGGGTCCTACGGGACACCAGTGAGCGGTTAAAAACCAAATATTGTCTATTACCCACCGGTGCCTCTGCATTATTGACCTACTTTCAATTTTAGTTATTAAACAATAATTAAAGCCATGATCATCTCCAACATAAAGCATATGGCAGCCTTCCAACAACTGTGGTACTGGACGACAGGCAACAGCACTTGAGCAGGCAACTACGACGCGCAAGTCCAACTATCTACCAAACAACAGGTAATAGGATGTGTCCAAGGCAATTTAATGGCTGCAAGGGATATTACGGGTACGAAAATTAGAGCATCGCATCACAGATAGCAATAGATCAACAAGAGGAAATAAAGACTATAAAAGTAAGATAGGTAGAAAGGGGGAGAATGCTCGCCTGAAAACATTGCCGAGGGTTCATCCGAAGATCGAGTCGACACTCGCATCAACTCATCGGCCTAATCCGTGAAGAAGCAAAGCACTAGCAGAAACACCGGATGCACTATTTAATACTACGGCAAAAGATCGGGCATGATGCATGTATGATGTATGACATGGCAAGGTGCGATGCAATTAGTCAATATTAAGCGGAACCGGGGGTCCCGACAATTAAATATATGGTTCTAGTTGTTTAGATACCCCGCATTTTAAATGTTGGCTTAACAAGGCAAAATATAACACCGGTTCGCTACACAAATTTAAATATGTCCAATATTAGATTAGAATCGCCCGCATATGGTCTCCATATTTAATTATAAAGTGAACCGCCATAATGCCCCAAATCACACAAAAATGTATGCAATCATGAATGATTATATGCAACAAGATATATAATACACACATGGACGATTATTATGCATACAAGGTATTTATGCTATTTTATAAAAATATGAATAGGCTCAGAGTCTCATGGTTCGGATCGGAGAAGTGAAGGAATGGTCTTCGGATTATATTTGAAGTAGCTGAATTAGTCGATCTGGCGAAAGTAGCGGAAGCCAGAAACTTCGATTCACGCCGTCTTTGAAACATAGATAAAAATAGCCAAATAGCCAAAATGGTTGAAGTAGTGAACGCCGTGTAAGAAAACAAGTCCAAAACATTTGTCGAACACATAGCGGGCGAACAGAATGAGCTATGTGGATTAAGGAGTCAGAGCAGAGACTACTTACAAATTTAAGAAAATCGACACTGAACTGGAAGCTGGCATTGGCAGTACATGCGGCCAGGGGGGCAGACCCGAGGCACAGTCGGCCTGCCGACCATGTGCAGTGGATCTGGAGATGGTGTGCAGGGGATCTGGAGACGGTACGGCAATGTGGAATTGTTCGTCTGTAGGGCGTATACAGCAGAGAAGAGAAAGATGGCGGCTGACTGCATGCGGCAGCTGTGCGCACGCTGACTTGGGGATTTGGGGTTGTCGGCAGCGAGGTGCAGCTCTGCTGCTGCGGTGGTTAGCTCCTTGCATGATCGAAGGGGTAAGGTGGTAGGTGGAGCATCTCAGGGATCTAGGAAGCATGCGGTTGACGAGGAACAAACTAGCTGCTATATGATCGGGAGTTGATCTGATTGATTTTCTCAAGCAAAACAATGAAGCATCGGTGGAAGATTTGCTGGTAGTGTTTTGGTCCGGTGGCCGGGACAAGGAAGACACGTGGGGAAAAGAGATCTCAGATTTGGAGAATTTGGGGTAGGGTTTGAGAAGAAGAAAAAAAAAGATTGGGATATTTATACAGTCCAAAGTAGACTAGATAAGACTAGTTTTGGGCAAAAATATTAGATGGGTCTTGACTAGATGAGACTAGTTTTGGTACAAAAATTTAGACAAACTTTTAGGGTATTTTTATTTTAGCAAAATAAGATTGACTTTTATGGTCATGAGACGGACCGAGAAATATTATAAATTTTAGTTAAATAAAACAAAAGAAGGATGTATCAAACCATAGAAGAAAATAGTTGTCTAGTGCTAATAGACATCAAATAAAAGAATTCGAATGGTGATAGAAGAAATGGAGTGTTCAATGGATCCAAGAAATAGAAGATCAACAAGATAGACTAGAGGAAGATCAAGCATGGACATAGAATTAGATTTAGATAGAAATAGATTTAGAGAGGAGACACATGATTTTGTTTGCGATAGATGGATAGGTTATAATCACATGTAGCTCTAGATAAGAAAAAAAATCACACGTATGGAAGGGAGTAGGGCACAAGGATATGAAGTAGAGTGGATGGCATGGCAAGATTGAGACCAACAAGATAGAGATAGAAAGAATAAAAGATGATGCCCCCAATTCAATTTGGGCATTTTGTCAAAATAAATAAGCAAGACACAAATAAATAGAATTTGGACATTATGGCTCCACGATAAATGGCACCGACTAAAGGTAGAATAGAGAGAGGGAAGAATTGAGGGAGATAAATACAAATGTCAAATGCAATTATCAAGAACCAAATACAAGTGCATCAATTAATTATATGTTCCATGCAAGGTGGCATGATGAACATGAACATGATGAGTGATGATGTTATGATGATGCAAGAAAGTAAAAGAACAAGCAATTTCTATTTGAGAATTTTCCGGGGTGCTACAATGCTCCATTGGAGTTGGCCTACTCGATTGATAATCAAAAGTGGGTGAACGCCAACAAGAAATGTTTGTCCTTTGCAAAGAACACAATTGAGAACGCCATAGTGGGCTCAATTGGAGAGTGTGCCTTCGTGGGCGAATACCTTGCCAAGATAAAGAGCCATTTTACTGGCTCTTCAAAGATGTATGCGACCCAGCTGTGAAAATAGCCGGTGACTGAAAAGTACACGGGAGGGCCACACGGAATAAGAGAGCACATCTTGAGGATGTTAAACATGGCAGCCAAGCTGAAACCCATGGATGAGGACCTCGAGCTAAAGTCTGCACTTTTGGTGCACCTGGTGATGGCCTCTCTTTCATAGCCATTCGAAAACTTCGTAATAAACTATAACATGTCCCATGAAAAGTGGGACTTAGAAAAGACCATTGGGATGTGCTCCCAAGAGGAGGAAAGGCTGAAGGCCTTTCATGGTGGTTCCTTGAACTTCGTAAAGGACAATAGGAAGAGGAGCTTCACAAACAGTAACCATGGTGGCTCACCTTCCAAGCCACATGGCAAGGGCCCACAGCAGCACCAGTACCAGCACCAGTAGTCCACCCCTGGGGAAAAAGACCAGTGCCACCACTTTAAGAAGGTTGGCCACTACAAGAAGGATTGTCTAGTTTGGCTGAAGTACATAATGGCCAAAAACGGTAAAGATATAGTCTCTTTTGTTAATGAATCTCTGTATGAAAAGTTTTCTAGATCTACTTGGTGGATTGATTCTGGTGCAACTGTTCATGTTGCCAACTCTTTACAGGGGTTCTATTCGACAAGGATTTTGCCAAAAAGAGAAAGACTCATTGAAGTGGCGAATGGGATTGAAGCAGAAGTGGAGGCCGTTGGCGACATCCCTCTAGAGCTGGCTGATGGCTCTTCTCTTTTGCTTAAGGATGTTCTTTTTGTTCCTTCAATTCATAGAAATTTAATAAGTGTGTCGTGCTTGGACAAAGATTCTTATGAGTGTTATTTTGGAAATGGCAAATGTGCCATTTGGTTAAAAGATATTTGTGTGGGTGTTGCTACCCTACATGTAACACCCTCAGAATCGGCCCTATGCAAGTTTCAGCGCTTCCCGCCAAACCCGCATAGAAACGATTCAAAGGTGCCCACCAGGCACTTTCGTGCGGGTGGAAAACGAAGTAATAACATTACACAACAGTCCTCGATGGGACCCACAGAACAGATATATATACAACACGACTCCAAGAGTCAAGAATACAGATATACTGAACAAAGATCCGAATCACCTTGAAAACGATAGAGCGTCCAACTACGGACAAGATGCAAATGAGGCTAAGAGCCCTGAAGAATAACCAATGGCGTCCATAACCCTGCCCAGGCCAAGCCGGAAGGGTAACCCTGCTAACGACGTCGATCTCAAACCTGCTTAACAAAAGGGGTGCCGACAACGGGCAAAGGAAAAAGAGAGAGCGGTCAGTACTGAGGCCAGTACACGGCGAGGCTAGAATTCGGCGGTCCTTGCCTACATAGGTATGGTGGACTGAGCGGCAGCGCAACATGCACTAAACAACCTATAGAGACTCGATATAACTGTCGGCTATCAGAGAGGGATAAGAAAGACCTATTCGGAACTAACCTGATGCTACCATCAAACAAACCCATCCTCGTGTTTCCCCCCTCGAGACCAAACGAGGAAGTCAACCGAGGAACTCACACAGTTGGCAGTTTTATTTATTCAGTTATCGTTGCAGCAATTACTAGTCAAGTATAGATAATCATCCTGATATAATAAGCAGTGGGCAATTTTATTTAACCATTCCGTTGTAGTTGCGACACTTACTAGTCAAATACAATTAGCATGAGACATCCCAAAACCCAGCAGTTGTTGGTACTTTTATTTAGCCATTCCGTTATAGTTGCAATACTTACTAGTCAGGTACAATGGTCGCAAGCGACAACCCAAACAAGCAATTGTTGGCAATTTTATTTAGCCATTCCATTATAGTGAAGCTGATTACTAGTCATTATAAAGTCAAATTTTTAGCACTACTTTAGTTATAGTTGTCTATGATCGAGATACTGTGCTCCAAGTCGTCCATAACCGCGGGCACGGCTTTCAGAAAGTTTTACCCTGCAGGGGTGCACAAATAGCAACACACACTCGATCAACCTCGGAAAAACCAAATCAAAACCCAACGAGGCTTTCACGACAAAGCAATCACAGGATTCAGAAATATTTCAGGGGGCCACCCCATTAAGCTACCCGCAACGAAGTTAGCTGACTCCGAAACGGACTCAAGGTTTGGGTGGACGGCTGTAAACGACTGGGAACCCGAAAGTGTGACTGGGCTTGTCGATACCGCGAAATCGTGTCCCGATCCTAAACAATACAGGTGCAGTACATCACACAATTTAAATTAAGCAGTAAAGCATGGCATAAGTACAGGATACTAAATAAAACCTCAAACTAGTTTGTGGCCCCAAGAAATAAGAATGAATCAAGCTCTGGCTCAGGGGGGTCCCATAATCCTCCCGGATGTGGATAGCGCGAATATTCAAGGAACAGGTATCAAGTACTCGGGGTCCTACGGGACACAAGTGGACGGTTAACAACCAAATAACATCTATTGCCCACCTGTGCCTTTGCATTTACCTACTTCAATTTTAGTTGTTAAACAGTAATTAAAGTCTTGATCATCTCCAACAATAAACACACGGCAATACTCCAACAACTGTGGTACTTGACGACACGCAACAGCACTTGAGCAAGCGACTACGACGCGCAGGTCCAACTATCTACCAAACACAGGTAATAGGAGGTGTCCAAGGCAATATAAGGCTGCAAGGGATATCACGGGTACGAAAACTAGAGCATCGCAACACAGATAGCAATAGATCAACAGGAGGGAATAAATACTATAAAAGTAAGATAGGTAGAAAGGGGGGAGGTGCTCGCCTGAAAACATTGCTGAAGATTCATTCGAAGATCGGGTCGACACTCGCATCAACTCATCGGCCTAATCCGCGAAGAAGCAAAACACTAAAAGAAACAACGGATGCACTATTTAATACTACGGCAGAAGATCGGGCATGATGCATGTATGATGTATGACATGGCAAAGGTGCGATGCAATTAGGCAATATTAAGCGGAACCGGGGTCCCGACAATTAATTATATCATTCATGTTGTTTAGATACCCCACATTTTAAATGTTGTCTTAACATGGAAAAAGATAGCACCGGTTCGCTACACAAATTTAAATGAGGCCAATATAAGACTAGATTTGCCCGCATATGGGCCCCATATTTAATTATGAGGTCAATTGGCATAATGCCCCCAAACCACAAGCATGTATGCAACATGAACATTTTATATGCATCAAGTATATATTAGCATTTATAAAATAGGGCTCGGGAAAAGGTTCACACATCTGGGTTCGGGAGATCTTGGTTCCGGGGGGTTCGGGGTTCGACAGGGTTCGCCGGGGGTCGGTTCGACGGGAAACGAGGTTCGGACTCCGGGATTTAGGGTCTTCGGATCTGGGAAGGAGATCATGGCGTTCCGAGGGAAAGATCTTGGCGTGCCGAGGGTTCGGTCTTCTAATCCCCGGAAGGATGTCTTGTGGTTTCCCGTGAAGGCGATCTTGACGCTCGGTGCCCGTGAAGTAGAACTTGTCGTTCCGACACCATCACATCCGATCTTCGGTTGGAGTCTTGTCGTCCGTCTTTTGTCGGTGGTGAACTTGACCGATGGTCTTCGGGTCCGGGAAGGATTTCTCGGCGAAGGTGCTCGGAAAACGAGAGGTAAAGGCCCTGGGTAAAGGTACGGGATCTCGAGAACGGAACACATCAGGAGAACCCTCATCGATTCATCCTAACAACAAGTCGTGGTGGAGCCCCAACGATGTCACAAGCTGGCGACTAGGAACGGAGAGGGTCCGGCGGTGTCGTGTGCCGAAACAAAAGGCTGGCAAACACACCTGAAGCGGTGAGCGTGCAAGGCAGCAAAGGGCCAGCGGCAGGAAGGCGTGCGACGCTGCGGAGGCGGCCAAGCCGAGCTTGGCAACCGAGAGGGGAGGGTGGTGAGGCTCTCCGGCGGTGGCGGCTCAGAGGAGAGGAGGCCGGGCGACAGGGAGGAACCGTAGCGGGGCACTGGTCGACGGGCGCTGATGAGGCGGCGGCTCGCGAGAATATAAAGCCTCGTTAAAAATGACATTCTTCCTCCGTTAGAGTTCTCAGACATAGAACAATGCATAGATTGCATTAAAGGAAAATATGTCAAACAAATTAAAAAGGGTGCAAACCGAAGCATAGCTACACTAGAAATAATCCACATGGATATTTGTGGACCGTTTCGGTGAAAAGTGTGGATGGCTATGATTCATTCATAACATTCACGGATGATCACTCCCGGTATGGTTATATTTATCCAATTAAAGAAAGATCTGAAGCATTGGATAAATTTAAAATTTTCAAAGCTGAAGTAGAAAATCAGCATGATAAAAGAATTAAGATAGTTCGGTCCGATCGTGGGGGGGGGAGTACTACGGTCGGCATACTCCATATGGTCAAGTACCAGGACCCTTTGCAAGGTTCCTGCAGGAAAATGGAATAGTCGCCTAGTATTCTATGCCAGGCGAACCTCAGCAAAACGGAGTAGCTGAAAGGCGCAACCGTAACCTTATGGATATGGTGCGCAACATGATGAGCTATTCCACCCTCCCATTGGGATTGTGGATGGAGGCGCTTAAAACCGCCATTCACATTCTCAACAGAGTACCAAGTAAGTCGGTGCCCAAAACACCGTATGAATTGTGGACAGGCAGAGTCCCCTCTGCACCACCTGAGGGTCTGGGGGAGCCCAGCTGAAGCAAAAGTTTTCAATCCAAACATTGCAAAGTTAGACCCCAAAACAGTATCTTGCCACTTTATTGGCTATCCAGATAATTCAAAAGGCTATATTTTCTACTGTCCCGACAGATACACAAAGTTTGTAGAAACGAGACATGAAGTCTTCTTGGAGGACGAATTGATGAGGGGAGCACGGTAGCTAGGAAAATTGATCTTGAGGAGAAGAGGGTGCATGCACCTAATCCGATGACTCAGGAGCCATTTTTCTCGCTACCTGTTGTGCCACCATCTACAACCCCTGAGGTTGTGGTGTCGGCACCTGTTGTGACTCCACACGTGACAACAATGGGCGAAAGTTCGGAACCTGTCTATCAGGAGCCACCTGAACCCCCTGTTGAGCATGAAAGGGAGCCAGAACAACCACCTACTGTAAATGTGCCTGAACCTGAGGCAAGAAATGAGCAAGAGTCTGATGAACTCAGAAGGTCTAAAAGAGAACGAAGACCAGCCATTTTCAAAGAAATTTACAAAGTCTACAATGTAGTTCATATGGAGGGCGATCCTACCTCATCTGAAGAAGCCATGAGTAGCCCTCACTCAGCCAAGTGGGTGGAGGCAATGGAAGATGAAATGAAATCGATGAGTTCCAACAATGTTTGGGACTTAGAGGAAATTCCTAAAGGAGCCAAAACAGTAGGATGCAAATGGGTCTACAAAACAAAGTATGACTCCAATGGGAATGTAGAAAAGTACAAAGCTAGACTTGTGGCAAAAGGCTTTACGCAAAGAGAAGGCGTAGATTACAATGAGACTTTTTCTCCGGTCTCATGTAAGGACTCCTTCAGAATCATCATGGCACTAGTTGCACATTTTGATTTAGAGTTGCATCAAATGGATGTCACGACGACATTTATAAATGGAGATTTAGAAGAAAATGTTTACATGAAACAACCCAAGGGTTTTTTCATGGAGGGGAAGGAACATATGGGATGCCGCCTAAAGAAATCCATTTATGGGTTAAAGCAAGCCTCTAGGCAGTGGTATTTAAAGTTTAATGATACAATTAAAAGATTTGGATTCAAGGAAAATGTTGAGGACAACTGCATTATGCAAAGTTCAAAAGTGGGAAATATATTTTCCTAATTATGTATGTGGATCACATTCTGCTTGCCAGCAGTGATGTTAGTCTACTACTAGAGGCAAAGAAGTTCTTGTCGTCAAATTTTGGCATGAAAGACCTTGGTGAAGTTTCTTATATTTTGGGCATAGAAATTCACCGAGATAGAAAGAATGGAGTGTTAGGACTGTCACAGAAAGCGTATTGTGAAAAGATTTTAAAAAAATACAATATGCATGCGAGTAATGCAACACCTGCTCCCATATTCAAGGGCGATAATTTTGGGAAATCCCAATGTCCAAAGAATCAATCAAATGAAGTCAGTACCATATGCTTCGGCTGTTGGAAGCTTACAGTATGCATAAGTGTGCACTCGTCCTGACTTAGCATTTATCACCGGGGTGCTCGGTAGATATCAAGAGAATCTAGGCATAGAGCACTAGAAGATGGTAAAGAAAGCTTTGCGTTATGTGCATGGCACAAAAGGCCTCATGCTAACATATAGAAGATCTGATTCCCTAGAGATAAAAGGGTATTCAGATGCGGATTTTGCGGGAGATAAAGTGTAGGGGTTCGTAGCATGGAAAACAAAAAATTTCTATCGCATACAAACAAACAAGCCAAGATCTATCTACTAGATTGTAGCAACGAGTCGATGGTATAACTTACCCTCGAAGATTCCAAAGCGTTTAACGAGAGCGGATTCTCGTGGGTGATGTAGTCGTACTCTTTCCGATCTCAAGATCGTGTAGACGATCCTTCCGGCGCCACGTTCCGGCAGCGCTCCCGCAGTCGGTCACACGATCGGTACTCGACGAAGACCTTCCTCTCCCTTGTTCCAGCAGGCAGCGGAGGTTGTAGCACTCTCCTCGCGATTCCGGCAGCACAACGGCGTGGTACCGGAAGTAGAGGGGAAATCCCGCAGGGCTTCGCCTTAAGCCGGTGCGAGTATGGTGGAGCTTATGAGAGAGGCTATTAGTGGTCTAGTAATTAGACACACCAATTAGAAGGCTCTAAACCAATTAGAAGGCTCTAAACCGTTGGCTAAAGCAATTAGAAGCTCTAATCTAAAACGGCTCTAAACCGGGAGAAATAGATAGGAACTTGTGTGTATAGGAGGGGAGCCCTGCCCCTCCTTATATAGGTGGGAGGGGGCTGGCGCGCCATGGGGAGGAGACCCTCCCCAACTCGGCTTGGTGGCCGCCGGTTGGAGGAGGTCTCCCTCCCCAACTCGGCTTGGAGCTCCTCCTCTTTCCCTCCTTCCAATTTTGGCTGTTTGACTTTTCAAACTTGCCGTTTGACTTTTCAAACTAGGATTTGATTTAATCCCTTATTTGGAACAGCGATAACACTAAGTACATGATGCAATCATTCCAACATGTAATGACACATTCATGTACCCCTTCCCCCCCCCCCCCCCCGGAGTGCCGGACAATCCGGAACCTTCTAGAACATTCCCGATGAAAACACCGGAATCATTCCCGAACTCCGAAACGGGACTTTCCTTATATGAATCTTATTCTCCGGACCATTCCGGATCTCCTCATGATATCCCGGATCCCATCCGAGACTCCGAACAACATTCGGTCTCTTTCTCATAATACCATAACTACTCAACAACGTCGAATCCTTAAGTGTGTCTCCCTACGGTTCGTGAATTATGCGGACATGATCGAGACACTTCTCCGAACAATAACCAATAGAGGAATCTGGAAATTCATATGGCTCCCACATATTTCTACGATTACTTTGCGATCGAATGAACCACTTACATACGATACCAATTTCCCTTTGTCTCACGATATGTTACTTATCCGAGGTTATGATCGTCGGTATCTCTGCATACCTAGTTCAACCTCGTTACTGACAAGTACTCTTTTCTCGTTCCCGTGATATGTGATCCCTTGTGACCAAGTCACATGCTTGCAAGCTAATTGGATGACATTCCACCGAGAGGGCCCAGAGTATATCTATCCGTCATGTGGATGGACAAATCCCACTCTTGATCCATGTGTTTCAACCAATACTTTCCGAACACTCAATGCCACTTTTATAACCACCCAGTTACGGTGTGGTGTTTGATGTCATCAAAGCATCCATCCGGTAAAGGTGATATGCATGATCTCATGGTCGAAGGAATTAGGTTACTATGTATCAGAAAGCATATAGCAATTGAACTAATGAAATGACTTGATCTTTATGCTACGCTTATCTATAGGAGTATGTCCACCATATCATTCTCCTAACGATATGATCTTGTTGTTGATAACATCTCAATGTTCATGATAGGGAAACCACAATCATTAATCAACCAACAAGCTAGTGAAGTATAGAGGCTATACTAGGGACTTCAAATTAAGTTTACAAATCACACAAGTATCAATGTTTCCTTGTTAATACTATTATAGCATGAATGTAAACTTTTATCATAAACACAAAGATATAATAATAACCACATTTATTATTGCCTCTAGGGCATATCTCCAACAGTCTCCCACTTGCACTAGAGTCATCTAATCTAGATTACATGGTAATATACCGAACACCCATGGCAGTTTGGTGTTGGTCATGTTTTGCCCTCGGGAGAGGTTTAGTCAACGGATCCGCCACATTCAGATCTGTGTGTACTTTGCAAATCTTTATATCCCCATCCTGGATATGTTCTCGAATAGCGTGAAAACGCAGCTTGATATGCTTCAGCTTCTTGTGTGACCTTGGTTCTTGCGCATTGGCTATGGCGCCCATGTTATCACAGTAGATAGACATTGGGTCCAGCGCACTAGGAACCACACCCAGCTCTGTAATGAACTCTTTCATCCATATCGCTTCTTGTGAAGCCTCCGAAGCAGCCATGTATTCCGATTCAGTTGAAGATCTCGCCACAACGCTTTGCTTTGCACTCCTCCAGCTAACTGCTGCACCATTCAAAATAAATACGTATCCGGATTGTGATTTAGAATCATCCGGATCAGTGTTCCAACTAGCATCGGTGTAACCATTAACAACGAGCTGTTCATCACCTCCATAAGAAAGAACCATATCCTTAGTTCTTCTCAAGTACTTAAGGATGTTTTTGACCGCTGTCCAATGATCCACTCCTGGATCACTTTGATATCTGCTAGTTAAACTAACAGCATATGCAATGTCGGGTCTAGTACATAGCATGGCATACATTAGAGATCCTATGGCTGAGGCATAGGGAGTCTTACTCATCCTTTCTCTATCTTCTGCCGATGTCGGACTTTGAGTTTTACTCAAGGTCGTATTGGGCAACATGGGCAAGAACCCTTTCTTGCTTTCTTCCATTCCAAATCTCTTTAGAACTTTGTCCAAATATGTACTCTGTGACAATGATATTTGGCGTTTCGATCTATCTCTATAAATCTTTATGCCTAATATGTAAGCTGCTTCGCCAAGATCCTTCATTGAAAAACTATTATTCAAATATTCGTTGACACTATTAAGAAGGTCTACATCATTCCCAATCAATAATATGTCATCCACATATAGTATTAAGAATGCTACAGAGCTCCCACTCACTTTCTTGTAAATACAAGCTTCTCCATAAGTTTGTATAAAACCAAAACTTTTGATTACCTTATCAAAACGTTGATTCCAACTTCGGGATGCTTGCTTCAATCCATAGATGGACCGTTGAAGTTTGCATACCTTGTTAGCATCTTTAGGATCGACAAAACCTTTGGGTTGCATCATATACAACTCTTCATCAATATCTCCATTGAGGAATGCTGTTTTGACATCCATCTGCCATATCTCATAATCATAATATGCAGCGATTGCTAACATAATCCTCACAGACTTTAGCTTCGCTACCGGTGAGAAAGTCTCATCATAGTCAACTCCTTGAATTTGTCGAAACCCTTTTGCGACAAGTCGAGCTTTATAGACAGTAACATTACCATCAGCATCTGTTTTCTTCTTGAAAATCCATTTGTTCTCGACAGCCTTTCGGCCATCCGGTAAGTCCACCAAAGTCCATACTTGGTTTTCGTACATGGATCCAATCTCGGATTTCATGGCTTCTTTCCATTTATTGGAATCTGGGCTCATCATCGCTTCCTCATATGTCTCGGGGTCATCGGTGTTGTCCACCACCATGACATTCATAACGGAATCATACCAATCTGGAGTGGTACGAGTTCTCGTTGACCTCCGAGGCTCTGTAGCAACTTCAACCGAAGTTTCATGATCACTATCATTAGCTTCCTCTCTTATTGGTGCAGGCACCACAGGAACTTCTTCCGGTGCTGCACTACTCGCAATATCGAGAGAAGGTTCGACAACCTCGTCAAGTTCTACTTTCCTTCCAGTCAATTCTTTCGAGAGAAATTCCTTCTCTAGAAAGGATCCATTCTTGGCAACGAAGATTTTGCCTTCGGATCTATGATAGAAGGTATACCCAATAGTTTCCTTCGGGTATCCTATGAAGACGCATTTTTCCGCTTTGGGTTCAAGCTTGTCCGGCTGTAACTTCTTTACATAGGCTTCGCATCCCCAAACTTTAAGGAACGACAATTTAGGTTTCTTCCCAAACCATAATTCATACGGTGTCGTTTCAACGGATTTAGATGGTGCCCTATTTAAAGTGAATGCGGCTGTTTCTAATGCATAACCCCAAAATGATAGCGGTAAATCTGTAAGTGACATCATAGAACGAACCATATCTAAGAGAGTTTGATTACGACGTTCGGACACACCATTACGCTGTGGTGTTCCCGGCGGTGTCAATTGTGAAAGTATTCCGCATTTCTTCAAATGCTCGCCAAACTCGTAACTTAGATATTCACCTCTACGATCAGAACGTAGAAATTTAATCTTCTTGTTACGTTGATTCTCTACCTCACTTTGAAACTCCTTAAACTTCTCGAAAGTTTCGGACTTATGTTTCATGAAATAGATATACCCATATCTACTCAAGTCATCCGTGAAGGTAAGAACATAACGATAACCACTGCGCGATGCTACACTCATTGGACCACACACATCGGTATGTATGATTTCCAATAAGTCTGTAGCTCGCTCCATCATACCAGAAAATGGAGTCTTAGTCATTTTTCCCATCAGACATGCTTCGCATCTTTCAAGTGATTCAAAATCAAGTGATTCAAGAAGTCCATCGGAATGGAGTTTCTTCATACGTTTCACTCCGATGTGACCAAGACGACAGTGCCACATATAGGTCGAATTATCGCTTGATTTCAATCGTTTAGCCTCAATATTGTTGATATGTGTATTTCCACTATCGAGATTCAATAAGAATAGACCATCTATCAAAGGTGCATGTGCATAAAACATATTACTCATATAAATAGAACAACCATTATTCTCGGATTTAAACAAGTAACCGTCTCGCAATAAACAAGATCCTGATATAATGTTCATGCTCAACGCAGGCACCAAATAACAATTATTTAAGTATAAAACTAATCCCGATGGTAGATGAAGGGGTAGCGTGCCGACCGCGATCACATCAACCTTTGATCTGTTTCCCACGCGCATCGTCACCTCGTTCTTCGCTAGCTTTCGTTTATTCTGCAGCACCTGTTTCGAGTTACAGATATGAGCAACCGAACCAGTATCAAATACCCAGGCACTACTACGAGTACTAGTGAGATACACATCAATAACATGTATATCAGATATACCTTTCTTTTTGATGTTGCCGTTCTTCAAATCCGCCAAGTACTTTGGGCAATTCCGCTTCCAGTGACCTTCTCCCTTGCAGTAAAAGCACTCAGTATCAGGCTTAGGTCCAGCCCTGGTCTTCTTCGTCGGCGTGGTAGCTTTCTTACCACCATTCTTGAAGTGTCCCTTTTGCTTAGACTTGCCTTTCTTGAATTTGGTGGTCTTATTGACCAACAACACTTGGTGCTCTTTCTTGATCTCCACTTCTGCAGATTTCAACATGGCAAAGAGTTCTGGCAACGTCTTGTTCATGTTCTGCATGTTGTAGTTCATCACAAAGTTCTTGTAACTTGGTGGTAGTGATTGGAGGACACGGTAAATCCCCAAAGCATTAGGAATCACTATACCCAAGCTTTGAAGTTTGTTTGCGTGCCCTGACATCTTAAGCACATGCTCACTGACGGAGCTGCCTTCTTCCATCTTGCAGTTAAAGAACTTTTCAGAAGCTTCATAGCTTTCAATTGCCGCATGAGTCTCAAAAATCAATTTGAGATCCTCGACAATATCATATGGGTCTGAATCCTCAAACCTTTTCTGAAGCTCCGATTCCAAACCATACAAGATAGCACACTGAACTATGGAGTACTGATTCTTCCGAGCGAGGTAAACATTCTTTACTTCATCGGAAGCATTAGCTGCAGGTGGGTCACCCAGCGGTGCATCCAGCACATAGGTCAAATTACCAGCTGTGAGGACAATCCTCAAATTGCGGAACCAATCCGCGAAGTTGCTTCCATTGTTTTTCAACTTTTCTTTCTCTAGGAACGCATTAAAATTGATGGTAGGGGCTGCCATTGATCTACAACATATTTGCAATAGTTTAGACTAAGTTTATGACAAATTGAGTTCAAATTAATTAATGTAATTAAACTAGGTGAACTCCCACTCAAAACAATATCCCTCACATTGTTTTAGTGATCACACGAACCAAATCCACTACATCAACACCGATCATCACGAGAGTTGATATAGTTTCAATGGCGAACAATCGTCATGTTCATCATATCTACTATATGATTCATGCTTTACCTTTCGGTGATCCGTGTTCCGAGACCATGTCTGTACATGCTAGGCTCGTCAAGATCAAACCTTAGTTTCCGCATGAGCAAATCTGGCTTGCCCACGTTGTATACACTTGCGGAATCTAACACACCCGATCATCACGTGGTGCTTCGAAGCAACAAGCTTTAGCAACGGTGCTAACTAAGGGTGAACACTTTATGACTTGAAATTCATGTGCATGAGGGATCATCTTATAATGCTACCGTCGTCTACTAAGCAATACAAGATGCATAAATGATTAACATCACATGCAATTCAATATATATGTGATATGATATGGCCTTTCTTCTTTGTGCTTTGATCTCCATCTTCAAGCACGAACATGATCTCCATCATCACCGGCATTGCATCAAGGTCAATGACGCCTCTCCATGGTTGTCGTCCACCGGCTTCAACTATTACAACTACTTTGAATAGACACGCGGGTCTTAACATAAATTAAAGACAACCATATGGCTCCTGCCGGTTGCCGACTTACAATAAGGAACATTGCATACATCAAATATAATCACAATCATGGCCATATCACATCACTGCACACCCCTGCAAAACAAAGTTAGACGCCTCTACTTTCTTTGCATATTTTACGTGGTTTGGGGCTTTCAATAAGTGTCGTTCTAACTTACGAACATGAACCACAACGTTGACACAAGTACTGTTAATCACCCGTTGTGTATTGGATCTTTACTATGCTAGGAGAAACAGGCACCCGCAAAGCCACTTATGCAATACAAGTTGCATGTCAAGCGTGGAGCAAGTCTCATGAACGATGTCATGTAAGGTTAGCCCGGGCCGCTTCATCCCAACATACCGCAAGATGCAAAGTACACAAGAAGCAATCGACAATAAAAGCATCAACGCCCACAATGACCATTGTGTTCTACTCGTGCAACAGATCTACATATAGACACGGCTCTGATACCACTGTAGGGGTTCGTAGCATGGAAAACAAAAATTTTCTATCGCATACAAACAAACAAGCCAAGATCTATCTACTAGATTGTAGCAACGAGTCGATGGTATAACTTACCCTCGAAGATTCCAAAGCGTTTAACGAGAGCGGATTCTCGTGGGTGATGTAGTCGTACTCTTTCCGATCTCAAGATCGTGTAGACGATCCTTCCGGCGCCACGTTCTGGCAGCGCTCCCGCAGTCGGTCACACGTTCGGTACTCGACGAAGACCTTCCTCTCCCTTGTTCCAGCAGGCAGCGGAGGTTGTAGCACTCTCCTCGTGATTCCGGCAGCACAACGGCGTGGTACCGGAAGTAGAGGGGAAATCCCGCAGGGCTTCGCCTTAAGCCGGTGCGAGTATGGTGGAGCTTATGAGAGAGGCTATTAGTGGTCTAGTAATTAGACACACCAATTAGAAGGCTCTAAACCAATTAGAAGGCTCTAAACCGTTGGCTAAAGCAATTAGAAGCTCTAATCCAAAACGGCTCTAAACCGGGAGAAATAGATAGGAACTTGTGTGTATAGGAGGGGAGCCCTGCCCCTCCTTATATAGGTGGGAGGGGGCTGGCGCGCCATGGGGAGGAGACCCTCCCCAACTCGGCTTGGTGGCCGCCGGTTGGAGGAGGTCTCCCTCCCCAACTCGGCTTGGAGCTCCTCCTCTTTCCCTCCTTCCAATTTTGGCCGTTTGACTTTTCAAACTTGCCGTTTGACTTTTCAAACTAGGATTTGATTTAATCCCTTATTTGGAACAGCGATAACACTAAGTACATGATGCAATCATTCCAACATGTAATGACACATTCATGTACCCCTTCCCCCCCCGGAGTGCCGGACAATCCGGAACCTTCTAGAACATTCCCGATGAAAACACCGGAATCATTCCCGAACTCCGAAACGGGACTTTCCTTATATGAATCTTATTCTCCGGACCATTCCGGATCTCCTCATGATATCCCGGATCCCATCCGAGACTCCGAACAACATTCGGTCTCTTTCTCATAATACCATAACTACTCAAACAACGTCGAATCCTTAAGTGTGTCTCCCTACGGTTCGTGAATTATGCGGACATGATCGAGACACTTCTCTGAACAATAACCAATAGAGGAATCTGGAAATTCATATGGCTCCCACATATTTCTACGATTACTTTGCGATCGAATGAACCACTTACATACGATACCAATTTCCCTTTGTCTCACGATATGTTACTTATCCGAGGTTATGATCGTCGGTATCTCTGCATACCTAGTTCAACCTCGTTACTGACAAGTACTCTTTTCTCGTTCCCGTGATATGTGATCCCTTGTGACCAAGTCACATGCTTGCAAGCTAATTGGATGACATTCCACCGAGAGGGCCCAGAGTATATCTATCCGTCATGTGGATGGACAAATCCCACTCTTGATCCATGTGTTTCAACCAATACTTTCCGAACACTCAATGCCACTTTTATAACCACCCAGTTACGGTGTGGTGTTTGATGTCATCAAAGCATCCATCCGGTAAAGGTGATATGCATGATCTCATGGTCGAAGGAATTAGGTTACTATGTATCAGAAAGCATATAGCAATTGAACTAATGAAATGACTTGATCTTTATGCTACGCTTATCTATAGGAGTATGTCCACCATATCATTCTCCTAACGATACGATCTTGTTGTTGATAACATCTCAATGTTCATGATAGGGAAACCACAATCATTAATCAACCAACAAGCTAGTGAAGTATAGAGGCTATACTAGGGACTTCAAATTAAGTTTACAAATCACACAAGTATCAATGTTTCCTTGTTAATACTATTATAGCATGAATGTAAACTTTTATCATAAACACAAAGATATAATAATAACCACATTTATTATTGCCTCTAGGGCATATCTCCAACATAAAGACGACCGAAAGTCCACGACAGGGTATGTATTTACTCTCGCAGGAGGTGCTATTTCGTGGAGAAGCGCCAAATAGTCGATAGTTGCATCATCTACGATGTATGCAGAATTTATTAGCATGTTATGAGGCCATGGGACAGACGTTATGGTTAAAGAAATTTTTACCCGACTCGAAAGTGGTTGACTGCATCATCATGCCACTAAAGATGTACTGTGACAACGAGCCCGCAGTATTCTATGCTCACAATAACAAGTCGAGTAATACTACAAAGTCTATAGATATAAAGTATTATGTTGTGAAGGACAAAGTCCAGGATCAAACTATAAGACTCGAGCATATAAGGACAAAGGATATGCTTGCGGATCCGCTAACGATAGGCTTACCACCCAATGTGTTCAAGGAACACATAGCCGGCATGGGTTTAATGGAAAGTCTATGATTCCTGGACTACGGAGGCCCAAAAGTAACATGATTTGTTTCAAAACATGAAGGTATATAGTGGTTGTCTGATTCTATCAGCAATTGAGCTGAGACAATGAAACATGCTCTATGTATCGTTCTGTGATGAAATAAGTAAAGTACAAAGTTAAAAGTAAACTCGAGATCTAGGGGGAGAATGTTAGATAGATCTCTCCCACGTTCGGGCCCAACGGCCCGAACGGAGTCCCTCAACGCGTCCTAATCGGGGGCGCCCAACCTTATCATGGTTGGTGGGCCCCTGTCGCCCGCGCGCATATAAAGAGGGGGGGGGGGCGGACGCACACGGTACGAGGTTCACCGTGCGCCGCAGCCCCCCACCTACACACACACACCGATTAGTTTCGCGCTAGGCCGACGGGAAGCTCCGCCGCCACCACTCTCTACCACCCACGCTCACGCCGTCGCCCCTTTCCCCATGGCTAACGACGGCGGCTCCAGCTCCGGCACGAGCTCCGGCATCCCCTCTGGCTCGTGCTTGTCGAGCCAGGACGCAGGTGGTTCCTCTCCTCTCAGATCCCTCTCTCCCTCTCTCAGTTTCATGTCTAGATATGCAGAGGCAAAGAGCTACCGAATAGATCTAGACTAGTTGATGCAAATAGATTTCAACAATGTTCACTTAAGTTTGGGATGAATTTACAAACTGAAACAAGTCTAGATACATTTACTTCACAAACTTAAAACATCTTAAGATATTTTAAATTTATAAAGAAAATATATATCTAGATTTATTTAAGTGCGTAGATTTACTTCAAATCTGAGTGAACCTACGTATTAAAAGAAGTCTAAATACTCGTGGCTCTACGTAGCTAAAACATTTTATATTTTGAAACAGAGAGAGAGTATGTAGGAACATATCACATGAGAGATAGTGACGATTAATGAATGATACGGTGACATATACCTGTTCTATACGTAGAGACCGGGTCGATTACGACACGATTCCGAGACGCACTTAACGGAAATTTAGTCAAGCAACGAGTAATCTCTGGCCCATCTTTACGTATGTGACCATGGACTCCTTGGCCAATCTGCCCGGCGACGTGCTGGTTGCGATCCTCGTCCGCCTGCCGGCTCGCTCCATCGCGCGCTGCCGCCAAGTGTGCAGGACCTGGCGCTCCGCCATCTCCCACCCGACCTTCGACGTCGCCCATGCCGAACGACCGGCCGCCGTGGTCAAGGTGACGGCCGTCGATGAGGTGTACGACTTCGTCCTCGAGGACGTGTACAGAGCTTTCAGACCAACGCCTATGACGAGGACCAGCGTCGTCATCGACTTGTTTCGTGGCCGGTGGCATGACGATAACGTTCACATAAACCCTAAGCCGTTGACTCGGGCTCTCATCCTCCCGGCCTCTTCGGTCCTCCTCGGTTCATGGGACGGGGTGGTGTGTATGAAGCCCCGGACGACGATGACGGGGTGGCCTTCGTGTCCTCCCCGCCTCCTCAAGCAGTACGTGCTCTGGAACCCGCTCACAATGGCCTACGCCGCCGTCTCGCTGCCCCCAGGCGACCCCGACGACGGCGAGCTCATAGGAGGCTACTCGCACCCGTCCACGAGGCGGTTCCACCTCGTCCACGCCTCGGGCAAAACCACCTTATGTGGTCTGATGGCCCTGAGGACCTTGCGAATCTTGAGGGTCGGAGACGACGACGCTATCTGGCGCGAGATCCCCCTCGGCCTCCAGGAGGAGTGTTAGGAATAATAATCCCGATAGGACACGGAACGGTGTCGTGTGCGTGTGTGTTCTGAGTAGGACTAGTAGTCCAACACCTATTCGTATTGACGTTGCGTCTTGCCGGGTATATATACACCCATATAGTAGCCTTGTAAGACAACCGTGAGCTTCAATACAAACAACAGGACCGAGAGGGCCCTGTAGCCATCAACATTGTTTTTCCTAGTACGTGAGCCGTGGAGTTGGTGCTAGCTGATTGTGCATGTACGTAGGCTGCTGCTTATTGCAAAATAGCTTTGGCTTGTTTGCTACGTGTGTGCAGGTTGTCGTCTCGCCGGAAAGTCTTCGTCATCGATCGTCGTCGGACCGTACTCGACGGCGTAGTGGGGCTGGGCCAACAATTGGTATCAGAGTCTCGCGGAGGATCTCCTAGTAACGGGAGGTCATGGCGAACAAGGAGCTAGGCGAGTACTCCGGTGCGGCTGCGGATGCATCGGTGTCGTCGCAGTACCCGCGGTATGATCGCGGCAACTACACGACGTGGGCGAAACGGATGGAGTGGGCCATGGAGGGCAACGACATCTGGGAGGCTGTCGATCCCGGCGGCGACGAGTTCAAGAAGGGCGCGCCGAAGTACCGCAAGGACCGACAGGCACTCACGGCCATCGGCTCCGTGGTGCCGGCGGACGTGATGCAGCACCTGATCTCGAAGGTTTCTGCAAAGGAGGCGTGGGAGACACTCAAGACGTTGAATCTTGGGCACGAGCGCGTCCGCAGGGCGACCCTACAAACCTTGCAGAAGAAGTACGAGAACCTGGAGATGAAAGGAGATGAGACGCTGGACGCTTTTGCCTCGAGGGTAGCCACAATTGTCAACGGGATTCGCGCGCAAGGTGAGAAGCTGGAAGATATCTCAGTCGTAATGCGTTTCCTTCGCGCGGCGCCGCCGCGGTACATATCTGTGGTGTCGGCAATCGAGCAATGCGTTGATCTCACCACCCTCACGATGGATGACCTGGTTGGACGGTTCAAGGCGCATGACGAGCGGATGAAGATCACTTACGGCGACGCGAATCAAGATGAGCACCTCATGCTTACACGTGCCCAGTGGCAGGCAATTGTCGCCAAGGAGAGGAGCGATAAGGCATCTGGCAGTGGCGATGGTTCGGTCCCGGCGAAGAAGTCGGACAGCAAGCCGAAGAAGCCAAAGAAGAAATTCGACAAGAAGAATCTTCGCTGCCATAAGTGCAATCAGCTCGGGCACTTCAAATCGGAGTGTCCTAACCGTTCAAAGGAGAAGGCTCTCATGGCGAAGGAAGGAGATGATGGACCGATGATGCTCATGCTCGAAGCTTGCGAGTTAATGACCACCAAGGAATCAACTCCTCAGGAGTCCGCTACGGAGATCGTCACGCTCGTGGAAGAGAAGGTCTTCCCGCGGAGGATGCAGACGGCTCACGACGTTTGGTACCTCGACACAGGCGCTAGCAACCACATGACCGGCGACAAGGCTCAGTTTTCTGAGTTGAACCTCACGGTTGGAGGCTCCGTCCGATTCGGCGATGGGTCGAAGGTGGAGATTGCAGGACGAGGCACTGTCCTGTTTGAGTTGAAGGATGGAGGTCACAAGGTACTCACTGACGTGTACTATATTCCCAAGCTTAAGACCAACATTATCAGTCTTGGTCAGCTCGCGGAGCGTGGATGCAAGATCGTGTTTGAGGACGAGTTCCTGTGGGGATATGACCGCCAAAGGCAACTCATCATGAAGGTGGAGAGGTCGAAGAATAGACTCTACATCCTCAATCTCAATCGGGCGGATCCAGTATGTTTGATGACAAGAATGGAAGACTCGGCGTGGAAGTGGCATGCACGCTACGGACATCTAAATTTCCAAGCTCTACGACAACTTGGACAGAAGGAGATGGTACGTGGCTTACCGTGTGTTGATCATGTTGAGCAGGTGTGCGACGTTTGTCTCATTGGGAAGCAAAGGCGAGCCCCGTTTCCAAGGGAGGGACAATATCGAGCAAGTAAGGTTCTTGAGTTGGTGCATGGAGACTTATGCGGACCAATCACGCCGGCGACTCCCGCCGGGAACAAGTACTTTTTGCTCATCGTCGACGACTTCAGTAGATACATGTGGGTTGTGTTGCTGAAGAGTAAGGATCAAGCTTTGCAAGCGTTCAGGATTGTGAAGATGGCAGCCGAGGTGGAGTCCGAGGCAAAGTTGAAGGCCCTCCGTACCGATCGGGGTGGGGAGTTCAAATCCAATGAATTCAAGGCGTTTTGTGAAGCTCATGGGATCCGGCGGTATCTCACCGCACCATATTCACCACAGCAAAACGGTGTTGTGGAAAGAAGGAACCAAACCGTGGTGGCCATGGCACGCAGCATGATGAAGAGCAAAGGCATGCCAGGCAGGTTTTGGGGTGAGGCAGTTAGTACAGCTGTCTATTTGCTGAACAGGGCGCCAACTAAGAGTGTAGTTGGTATGACGCCGTACGAAGCATGGTACGGGCGCAAGCCCTCGGTTGATCATCTTCGCACTTTCGGGTGCGTGGCGCATGTGAAGACGGTGACCGGGCATACTAGCAAGTTGGCAGATCGAAATACTCCAATGGTCATGATCGGCTATGAATACGGTTCGAAGGCGTATCGCGCGTACAATCCAGTGAACAAAAAGTTGGTGGTGACACATGACGTCGTCTTCGAGGAGGAGAAATCATGGAATTGGGGTTCTGCGGAACCGGTACAATCAATTTCTGATGAAATATTTACTGTAGTCTACAGTGATTGACATGCAGATGATCAAGAAACAGCGTCCCGTGGCGTTACGGATTTAGGCGCTGGTTCAGAAGATGGAAGTCCGGAAGTGAGCAGCAGCAGCGCTACGCCTGGAGAGGTATCTCCGCGTGGGAGTCCCGGCACGAGCAGCAGCTCACGCGCTGCACCTGGAGGCTCGGCGTCGCCAGCCAGTCCACGCGCGGACGAGAGCCCTGGCGCAAGTGGCCCATCAGCTGCACACTCCCATCCAGGAGGGACTAGCGGCAGTCCAGAAGTGGACACGGGCGACGATGTCACGTCGCCAACATGCAGTACACCGACAGAAACTGCAGGAAATTCAGTAGACGCTGAAACAAGTACTACGTCAGCTTCCACATCTCCTCCAAGTGCACGGGAAGAAAGGAGACGACCACCTACTCCAGAAAAATTCCGAAGTGTACTGGAGTTGTATCCGCCGGAGACCCTTCGTACAGCGCGTGCGCGAGGGAGAGGACAAGGTCGGTGTTTATTCACCGAGGAGCCGACGAAATTCGAGGATGCTAATACGGAGGAGTGTTGGCGTCGGGCTATGGATGAGGAGTTGGGGTCGATCCGCGACAACGATACATGGGAGCTTGTCGATCTACCCAACAATCACAAGGCCATAGGACTCAAGTGGGTGTACAAGATCAAGAAGGATGCCGAAGGGAAGTTGGTGAAACACAAAGCTCGGCTAGTGGCCAAGGGATACGTGCAAGAGCAAGGTGTGGATTTCGAAGAAGTGTTTGCTCCCGTTGCAAGGATGGAATCGGTGAGATTACTTATCGCTCTCGCAGCTCAAGAATCTTGGAAATTGCATCACATGGATGTGAAATCCGCGTTTTTGAATGGGGAGTTAGAAGAAGAAGTTTATGTGAAGCAACCACCGGGATACATCAAAGAGGGAGAAGAACACAAGGTTTTGAAGCTACACAAGGCGTTGTACGGGCTACGGCAAGCCCCTCGGGCGTGGAACATCAAGCTTGATCGTACATTGATCTCTCTCGGATTCGAGAAGAGCCCACTGGAGCATGCGATGTATAAGCGAGGTAAAGGAAGGGATCATCTACTAGTTGGCATCTATGTTGATGATCTATTGATAACAGGAGCGGATGAGAAGGAGATTGCAAAGTTCAAGCTACAAATGAAGGAGTTATTCAAGATGAGTGATCTAGGCTTGTTGAGCTACTACCTTGGGATCGAGGTACATCAAAAGCTGGGTGAGATCACGCTATGCCAAGAGGCATATGCAAAGAAGATACTCGAGAAGTGTGGCATGGAAGAATGCAATCCAACTCATGTTCCGATGGAACCTCGTCTTAAACTGAGCAAAAGGAGTGAAGCACCTGCGGTTGATGCAACGGAGTATAGGAGCGTTGTCGGAAGTTTGAGGTATCTCATTAACACAAGACCCGACTTGGCTTATTCCGTTGGCTATGTGAGTCGCTTCATGAAAGCACCCACAATGGAGCATTGGACAGCCGTGAAACATATACTCAGGTATATCAAAGGTACTACAAACTTTGGTATTGTCTACTCGAAAGAGAAGGAGGAGGTGAAGCTACTTGGCTACAGTGATAGTGACATGGCAGGAGATATTGACGACCGTAAGAGTACCTCGGGCGTGGCATATTTCTTGGGAAGAAGCATAGTAAGTTGGCTATCACAAAAGCAAAAGGTGGTGACACAGTCATCCTGTGAAGCTGAGTATATTGCGGCTGCAACTGCAGCGTGTCAATGTGTGTGGCTAAGGAGTCTACTTGGTGATCTCACCAATCGGGAAACGGAACAAGTGGTGCTCAATATTGACAACAAGTCTGCAATTTCATTGTGCAAGAATCCGGTGCATCATGACAGGAGTAAGCACATTGATACGAAGTATCACTACATACGGCAGTGTGTAGAGGAGAGCAAGATTGAAGTCAACTATGTTTGCACCAATGATCAGCTTGCGGATATCCTAACTAAATCTTTGGGACGAGTGAAGTTTGCGGAGATGCGAGGAAGAATCGGCGTCCAAGCTGTGAAGTTAGGCACATCGTGCTTAGGGGGGTGATTGTTAGGAATAATAATCCCGATAGGACACGGAACGGTGTCGTGTGCGTGTGTGTTCCGAGTAGGACTAGTAGTCCAACACCTATTCGTATTGACGTTGCGTCTTGCCGGGTATATATACACCCATATAGTAGCCTTGTAAGACAACCGTGAGCTTCAATACAAACAACAGGACCGAGAGGGCCCTGTAGCCATCAACATTGTTTTTCCTAGTACGTGAGCCGTGGAGTTGGTGCTAGCTGATTGTGCATGTACGTAGGCTGCTGCTTATTGCAAAATAGCTTTGGCTTGTTTGCTACGTGTGTGCAGGTCGTCGTCTCGTCGAAAAGTCTTCGTCATCGATCGTCGTCGGACCGTACTCGACGGCGTAGTGGGGCTGGGCCAACAAGGAGGACAACCCCACGACGGCTAGATTATCGAACATCTCCATCGACACACACCACGCCCGCTGCGTCAGATTACACGGCAACTTGCACTGGCTAGTGCAGTGGGGCTCCTCGGAATCAACGACCACGCCGCGGCTGCTCACGTTCGACACGACACAGGAGAAGTTCCGCTTGATGGTGGAGGCGCCGCCCAGAACCGGACACAGGGATGCAGACGACCTGGCCAATACACGCCTAGGCGTGCTACACGGCGGCAAGCTCTGCGCCTTCGTCGTCCATTCTTCAACGAGCTCCATGGACGTGTGGGTGCTCGACGACAACCGCAAAGCCGTGCCGCCGCTCAGGATCAGTACTAGCTGGCGGCTCAAGTAACGGATCGGGATGGCCCTGCCAGACAGGTCCGACTGGTCACTGAAGTTGTGCGTAGACACGGAGGTGGAGGTGGTAGAGGGCGTTCGGGAGGGCGAGGAGATCTTCCTCCGCCATGGCGACCGGATCGACACCTACAACCTCGGATGCAAGGAGTGGCGCATGGTCAATGTTTCCCGGTCGGCCCATACGGTGATGCACAGGGAAAGCATCCTGCAGCCCGAGGTGAGCTTTGGCGCCGCCTCACGGCACTTTCTCGGTGGTCTCCGACAGTTGACAAAAACGGACACATACGCTACGGACTATAGTTTACTTTCGTTTAGCTGATGCTGCACCCGGCGGCCAAGGAGTTTTACGTGACAATTTTAGACACTTCGTACGCCCTTTGCCGTTGAAGCTTGTGCTCTTCCTTTTTTTGTTCTTTCTATATGGCAATTTTATTGGTTCACCGGAGCATATTGTAAGCTAGGTTCATATAAAAATATTTCACACATAAAAGCACTTGGCTAAATATTTTTTACGTGAACCATTAGGAGCTCTTCTTCTACATCTACATTATTAAAGTAGAGGGGGAAATTGTACAATGGCATCTAGGGCCGTCTGCAGAAATTGGGGGCCCTTGTGAGATGCAATATGCAGCTCCTCATGATTCGCAACGTTGCTCGTAGCGCCATAATATTGGTGTTCAAGAATATAGTTAGGATTCAAGCAATATAAAGTAACCTAATGCTCTACGGAACCACATCGACATTGAGTTAGCCTTCTAAAGTTTGTTTCTTCTTACGTTTTCCATAAACAAAATAACACTTCCAATTTTTCAAAGGCATGATGAATCGAGCGTGGTAGGCAGAATGATCATGTTTTATACTCAAATTTAATGAAACAAATGTGTAGTAGATCAGTATATATAAATTCTCAATTATAGTCAATCCTTTGCAAGTTAGCAAGATGAGAAAAAATAGATCCAACCTCGAAGTAACAAGTTGCCTTACTGAATTGCTCCGATCAGTGTGCAATTCTTGGACCTTGGAGGCTTGGAGTTGGGTATACTGATAAGGGGGCATCGACTAAAATTGACGATAAGAAGTTCATTATGATGCGTGCATACCTTGAGTTAGATACTGGACATTTTTTTTCCCGGCAAAAAAAAGAAAGATCTGAACTTTTTTTTGTTAGGATGACTTTGATGATGAATGGACGAGCAAGCAACTAGAAGATGAACTCAGTTATAGAGCAACATACGATTGACCGGCAGGGATCGTCCATTCGATCGCCGGCACTCCAGCATGAAGACATACTAGAAGGTGTGTCGGCGGCTAGGCGCCTGACGGAAGCTTAGCAATCCATCATCATTTATGCAATAACCTATATTTTCACTTCTACACGTTCACGGACTACTGGGCTTTAATAGGCTTTTACATCATTAACAATATGTTTAACTGAAGAGCTCTTAACTGAACTGAACATAAGTAAGATTTGGGGGGCCAAAAAAATGGGGGCCATGTGCAGTCGAGCAGCTCGCTCGTGGCCATGGATGGGCCGAATGGCTTCAGCCAGGGTTAAAAGACAAAAGAAAAGGAAAGCAACATGGTTTAGGTACGTAGGTAGATATAGATAGTCTTTTCTAATGCGATAAAACATAGTGACATTGTGCCTAATTTTCTTTGCTAAAGGGGTATTTTCATGGCGTTTTTACTTGGAAAAGACAATGTTCTATACTAAAGTATGCGGGTCCATAACCAGTGTCCTTTCGACAGCGATGGAGGGAGTAGCGGACAATGATGATCTTGTCGACGACCTCCTTCCTCGGCGGAGGGGCGCCATAGGTGTGAGTTCCGCACACATGGAGCGGGGCAACCCCCATGGGTGGCCTCGGACATGGTCAGGTCAGGTGGGCAACCCCTGCGGAAAGCCTCCGGCGGGCGAGCGACCCAATCGACACTAGGTGCTTCTTTCAATGTACTCTCTCAATTTTAAAATATAAAATGTTTTAGCCTTTTACCCAAACACATGTATCTAGATGTCTTTCGGTATATAAATTCACGTACTTTGCACCAAACCTACACATTAAAAAGTGTCTAAATAAATAAAATATCTTATATTTTAGAACGGATAGAGAGTACACAGGGCAGCAGATTATTTGCATGTGGTCTTCACATATCCGTGCCGAATCCACAAACCACTCCTCTTCATTTCATTTCGGCCTTGTTCGGTTAGCCCCACCCCTGCCGGGATCGCGTCCTAACCCCTGTCAACCCCCATGGATCGGCCCTGCCGGTGTTTTATACCGGCCCACCCAAAATTTACCGTTCGGTTACACCCGACGTGGAAGTCACCCCGGCCCAATCCCCACCGATCCCGTCCATTCCAAGGCGGAAAGAAAAATCGTCTCCCGACCCGTGGAAGGAATCCCGAGCTCGGCGGCGACACAACCAAGGACGAACTTGAAGGCGACGCGACCCGGACGCAAACTCGACGGCAGACGCGGTGAGGTGCCTCTGTATCTCCAGCGTCCCTTCCTTTCGACGGAAGCCTCTCGCGGGTAAGATCCTCTTCCTCCCTCTCTGCTCCTCTCGCAAATTTTAGAGATCTTGGATTCCGGTCGATCTACAGGTCAGGGTGACTTGTGATGGCAGCGGTGCCATCGAGACCTGTTTTTTTTCCTCTACTAGTGAGCGCCTGATTGTCCTCTTCATTGTCCCTCTCCTGTAACACAATCATCTTGTTTTAGGATTGATCCAAAAGGAGGAGACCAGCCGTGAGTGGCTTTGTGACCTTTCTTATGCAAGGATAAGGTTTGTCAATTGTTAGGCCTATGCTCGATGGTAGACTGCAGTGAAATAGATTGTCAGCTGAATCAAGATCTGTCTTATTCTCATGTAAGCTAATAGTTTATTTTGGTTTTCTTTGTTCAGTTTCTACAACGGGATCGACATTCCTCTGTTTGATCTTATTGCATCTATATTATTTTTTTTTCTTTTTCCTATATGCACAACACATATCCATCTATGAGTTTTGGACAGAAAAGCTACATGTATAGGTGTCTCATATCCATATGAAATAGATAGTGCAAATATGGTTTCATGCTTTGTGAAATAAAAAACAGAATAGATCCCCTCGATGGGTGGACAGGGATGTGGCATATTTTCTTCTACTCTACTTTCTCTGGTTCATATTAATGTTTTTAAGTTTGTCTAGATTCATATGTATCTAGTTAAACATTTAGACTAGATGCATTTGTATCTAGACAAAGTTGAGAACACTAATATGGACTGGAGGTAGTATCTTTTTCATTTCCAATGTACATTTGTAGCTCTTTGTTGCCTCTGTGGACGCATTGCATATACCAGCAGTACACTATATACTCTTTGTCACGTCAGTGAACTTGCAAGAAAACTGTTACTTGTCAAGTAATGAACTCCTACATTACAATGTATTTCATGTAACCTTAAAAATCCCACACTTCCTTTCTCAAGTAATAAATTATGTAGTTTGTAGAGTTCTCCACATATAGTTGTTATGCGGAAGCAGCTTTCTTTTTATTTTTGGTCAGTTGTTAATAAGATGGACTGTTAGAAGTAAATTATTCTTAGCGAGTTGCTTCTACAATAGTGAATAAATAAGTAATACATGGTTAGGCTTCATTCATCATTTTCTAGCTTGAAAAGAATATATATAGGCCCGAAGATAATTGTTTTCAACAATAAAGATTATATGACAAGACCAGCTAGATGAAACCAATGATTTTATCCACAGATGTCTTAAACATTTCTAAGTACCAAATCATTGTGCAGCATCTTTGTAGATGTGATAATTGGTCCTTCATTTGTTTGTCCGGTTCTTAGGCTTGCTTTGCAAAAGGAGAGATACCGAATGTAGTTACCTTTTTGATTTGCTGTTAGTCATTTTCTCTTTAATTTTTTATCACTTCGGTTTATCATATTAGAGAGTAAAAGCGCATGTTGCATCTTGTCTGCTGGAACTTATTTACTTGTTACATACCTGGTTTGTTTTGTTTTTGGCAGATTTTATGGAGTCAGCTGTCAAAGCAACCATTCAAGTCCAGAACTCAAGTGATACCTGATTTGTTTTGTTTTTGGCAGATTTTACGGAGTCGGTTCTCAAAGCAACCATTCAAGTCTAGAACTCAAGTGATTGGTGTGATCTTGTTGTATGTGTTAGAAATAGATTCTAATTCACATATGCAGTTACTTTTAGCTCGAAGCACTATGCGAATGCCTTCCCTTTGTAAATGCTCCTTACGAACATGAACCTTTTATATCTGTCGTATGGATGCCAACATGTGGGAACTCTTGTATAAATACCTCTCGATGATTGATGAAAGAACATAGTTCAATTACATTCATTTTTATCTTGTATAGTATGAAGTGTTTGTCTATTTGATTATGTGCCAGAGAAAGACCAAGGAGACACAAACTGTATAGCTTGTATTTCTTGGTGGCGTGTGTTCTATTGTTTTTTTTTCTAGATTTTTAGTGTTGATTATTATGTAATTTCCTGACATTACATCTGTCAAACTGCATGATCAGCAAGGGTTGCAACACCTAAATTTAAGTGTATAAAACTTGCAAACTAGTTGTACTTGTTCATTTTAGCTGATCTGACTTGGAGCTAATTGAACTCTTCACCAAGCCATGCTAACCATGTGGTGTAACCGAACAAGATATGTGAAAGGGAATTAGAGACCGAAGGGGTTAGAACAGTGAAAGGGATTAGGGTGAGGGCGCGGGGATCACCCAAAACCTCGGTGGTTTAGTTACCTGCGGGGGTTACTCCCACGAGAACCGAACAAAGCCTTCACGGGTGGATGGCCTGGTAGGTCACCAACTCGATCGAGGAAGCATCTATCCATCCTGTGTGATAATCATGCTACTACTACTACAGTGTATGTGATCGAGATAGGGTCAGCTTTAGATATTTTAGCTTTCTCTTTTGCCAATTGTACATATTTAAGCTTTTCTCCGTGCAAGAAAAACTATCAAAACGCATGGACACCCATGCGATGCAGGCCCTCCAATTTATAACAGATCGAAAAACCTGCCAAATTATGTACGCTGGTGATATGATTGAAAATGCCATAGGTCTCACATAATACAATATTAATATATTACGATGGTGATATTTTATGGGGCCCATATATCTATTGCTAGAGCTAATATAAGGTGATAAGAGTGCTGACATTTAGAGGTTAATTGGGTTATGGTGAGCCTAAAATTTTGAGAAATGATGTTTGAAAGACACAAACTGTTGTGAATAAAAGTCAGCATGATGTCAGCTTTCATAGTACTAATAAGTAAATCATCTTATTCTGATTTCCGATGAAGTAAATCATCTTATTCTGATCACCGATGTTGTGACTGATTGATGGCTGCATGCAGGGCCGGCTCTGGCCCATGGCCAACATGGGCCGCGCCCTAGGGCCCATGCCTTTCAGGGGCCCATGATTTGCATGTTTTTTTATTAGTCAGCTGTTTGGTTTTGGGTTAGAAAAATTCAGTTAAAAGGCCTAGCATGGAGAAAGAATGGACAAAATCAAATCAAGAATCGATTTCCCATGTAGTCTAGTTCGTGTTCGCCTGTTTGTATCCCCAATTTCCTATTATTATCTATTCAACTGCGGACTGCCCTAGCCGCCCTTCTCTAGATTGGAGATCACCAATTCTTCATTGTCTATTAGGAACCAAAATTGATCATTTGAACTTGTGAATCCATCTGCGTCCCTTCCCGCTCCTCATGGCCTTTTCTCTGCTGTCCTAGCCCCTGGTATGTTCAATCGCCACAGAATTCAATTGCAATGTGAGATTAGGGACTTGGAGCTTTAGTTTTAAGTACTACTACTATCTAATTCCTTCATAAGTATAGGTGTTCAAATGTTGTCCAAAGAACACAAGTCCTACTTTGAGAAAATAAATTAAAAACCAAGAGTCCGTTTATTGAATCACAAAGAGGTGTTTTAAAATAAGTATTTTTTGGTCAATTTTGATATCAACGCCGATAATCAATTGCAAGAGTCTGATTAGGGAGAAGATGATTTTGCAGCAATAGGTTATTTAACTACTCTTTTATTTTATCTGTCATTATATGACATGGTTTAAGTGCTTAACAATAATATTTATATATCTTGAATTAAGATGTGTTGTCAGATGTTAACTCTTAGTACTTTGCAAGTAAAAATAGTCATTCATACTCCTTTACATATTAATATATACGTGTGCATATATATAGTCTTATAAGGACCCATGTTGTCGACCTCGCCCTAGGGCCCTCCAAAACATAGAGCCGGCCCTGGCTGCATGTGCTCCAGGCGAAAAAAATCTTGTTGCGCCTGATTCGCTTTCGGGGTTTCGTAGAAAATTTGAGCATCTCATACATAGACACACACGAATGTCAATAATGCTTGAAGAAGAAAAGGCATTATGGTATTCTTATCGCAGGAACATGAGCCGCACGAGGGACAAAATCGTGACCCTTAAATTCTAAAAAAAAGCATGAAGAGATGACAACTTTCACTTTTCCATTTTTATGCCACGTGTTAAATAGCCATTGGGTCGGGCCCGCCATTTTACGTCCTACACATGTGAATTAACTTTGGGGGTCATCAGTCGACCAACCCAATTGACACTACGTGATTCGTTCCAATGTATACCTTGCTAATAAAGTTGACCATCATGATGCATGGATCTAGGACACCAGATTATTTGCATGTGATGTTCACACATACATGTCCGATCCACAAACCACTCCTCTTCATTTCATTTCACGGGTGGATGGCCGGGTAGGTCACCAACACGAGCGAGGAAGTATTTATCCATCCATTGCGATATCATGCTACTACTACTAAAGTGTATGCGATCGAGACTGGGTTAGCTGTACATATTTTAGCTTCCTCTTTTGCCAATCCTAGATATTTTAGCTTGGGGAGATCGAATTTTTCGTGCAAGAAAAAAACCATCAAGATGCAAGGGCACCCATGCGCGATGCAGGCCCTCCTATTTATAACAGATCAGGAAACATGCTAAATTATATAGGATGGTGATATGATTGAAAATGAGATCTCAGATAATGCAATATTATTAAGATGGTGATATTTTTTGGAAATTTAGAGGTCGGGCTACAGTGAGCCTAAAATTTTGTAAATTAATATTTGGAGACTACATTTATAATTACAAATATTGTCCTTAAATTAATTGCACATGTATTTTGAAAAGCAAAAATGTACATCCACTGTTTTCTATTTTCACACCAACAATGTTTTTTGCATCCACTTATATAAAATAAGTATATGGATTACATGAAAACTTATAGATGCATATATCACATCCATAGATACATGTAAAGCACAAATGTTTCTTAAACTTTAAAATTTAATTTTAAATTTCGGGATCATTGGAGCGATAGGTTTCCTTTCGCATTTATGGACAATCTTCCATTACTACTATTTACCAGTTGACGATGGAGGGACAAATTCTCAATAAATACTTTTCTAGTGAAGATAGTATGGTAAGAGCATCTACTGTCTCTAGAAGTTAATTCTTTTTATAAAAAAATCAACATTGTCTTGGTATATTAAAAAGTGGTATATGATTATCACCAAGTGTTATGTCGTTCAACTAATTTTCCTAAAACGACATGAAATTTAGAAATGGAACTAAAAACATGTGGCGTTATTATTCAAACTGAGGATTGAAAAATACATGTGGTCCTTATAAACCCGAAAGGAGGGTGTACGTAGAAATTTTGACGTTTTAAAATGTGTTTTCACACGGTAGGTTCATTTGCACCCTAAGACGAATTGGATTTTCGGGTGTATCTAGTAATAACAGGGTGATACCATTGCCAGGAAAAACGCCACCACAGTGACCCCGAAAAAAAAACGCTCCCTCGCGTCGCTCCCTCCAGGGCGACGGGGGGAGCCAAACCCTAACCAGCCCCCGCCGCCGCCGCCCCCCAATACCTCCTCCCCCCTCGTCGCCCCCGGAGGCGGCCGCCGGAAGCCGTGCACGCCGCCGGTGAAGGGGGCGGCGGGGTTCGGTTCCTCGTCGTCTGGCGCGGCTCGGAGGGCAGCGGAGCCTCGCAGCGGGTGGTTTTCCTCGCCGGCGCGCGGGGGGAGCTTGGCGGCGCGGTGGCCCTCGGGCAGCAGCGGGCGGAGGCGTGGGCCGGCGTGCCCTGGGCGGCGGTACGGGAAGCCTGGGCGGCGGCCGGCCATGGGTCCTGGCGGCGGCCGGCCATGGGCGGCGGCGCGGGAAGCCTGGGGCCCCTGGGCAGCGGCCGGCCGTGGGTCCTGGCGGCGTGCTCCGGGGAGGCCGGCCGTCGTGGTCCTGGCGGCGTGCTCCGGGGGGGGGGGCGGCGAGGCGCGGGCCACGGAGGGGTTGTCTGACCCTGCCCATGTTGGGCCTGGACCTCCGGGTCTGGGCCCTTCCTGGCCCTGCTCTTGGTTGAAGATGGTGGGCTGCGGCGAGGCCACGCCCGCGGATCCCCTCACGGCGGTGCTCTTCGGCAGGCGGCGCTCCGGCGGTGGTCTGGATGGCGGCTGGGCGAGGGGGCTACTGGTTGGTGGCGGTGGTGGCAGGGACGAGATTGGCGTTGTCCCCAAACCCTAGATCTGGGCTCTTTGGGCCTGGTCTGGGTTAGGGCGGGCTAGCTCGTTCTCAGGCCGCTGCCCTGGTTGGTCTAGAAACTCTTCGGGACAGGGGGAGCGGCGTCGCCACTGCGTCTGCTGCGGCGCGGTGGTGGGAGCTTTATGGGCCCGCTCTGGCTCCAGCCGGGCCTAGATTGGCCTGGTATGCTTCTGCCGCGGTGTCCGGTCTGCTACTGCTATGGCGGTGGAGGTTGGTCCCTCCCACGTGGCAGCGGCGCCGCTGTCCCTTGTCTTCGGCGGGGTTTCTTGGTCCGGCCAACCTCGCGGTGTTTGCCATGGTGAGACGCCGATGAAGACTGCAAGACCGTTTTGGCGCATGCTGGTGGGCGGCAAGCTTGGTGGAGTGCAAGGGTTGGCCGGGGTTGTGGTTTGGGGGTCCGGGAGAAATCTTGGCCGGCTCGGCTGGCTCCGACGCGGTGACATCTGCGGATGCCACCTTCCTTCTTGAAGGGTGTCGGATGTACCTCCCCCACTCCCCCACGTGTACCGGGAGAAATCCTAGGGGTATTCCGGGCAGCAGCGTCGTCATCGTCGCCATCCTTCTTGAAGGTGTTGCTTGGTACACGACAATTCAGAGGCACAGGATCGGGGGTGGGTTTACTTCGAGGGGCGCAGCGATCTCGAGTCTTTGTCGTTTGTCGATCCGGCGTTGTTGTGCATTTTTTCTCTTTCTTTCTTTTGTATTTTCTCTTGGGCTTCTGCTTGTGCTGTTCGGCCCCAGCTGTGTTCGGTCATCCTTTGGGCGATGTGCTGTCTGGCCTAGCAGCGGTCTCACCTATGTGCTTTATTTATAAAGCGGGGCGAAAGCCTATTTCGAGAGATACCATTGCCAGACTGTAGTGTAAATCGGCACTATTTTTGTTTTTTCAGAAATTGTTGCATGCATTTGTAGTGTTAACCTATGATTCTATATAATTTCAGAAAAAAAAATGAGATATCAAGAATAGAAAGTGGAGCTAAGCAGAGAGAAACGGAAAAAAATTACTATGTAGCACTAGTAGCTAGACCAACCTAGATCTCACCTAGCGCCTAGCTAGATCTTTCTAGAACTAGTACTATAGCCGACACGTACATACCCCTGTGATGATTTTTCCCTTCATATTAATAGTCTCATGTTTGTGTAGGTATAAAAGCATTTAGTTTAAATACTTAACTATGTACGTATAAATCTAAATAAAATTAGAACAAATAATAATATGGATCAGAAGGAGTAAAACATAGTGGGTATTTAATGCGGTCGGCTCGGCTCAGCTCAGCTGTGACGCGGCCAGGCTGTGTCGACCGTGATCACGTACGTACGGGCCAGCCGACTACGACGCCTCGACGCAGCCTTCCTAGCTTCCGTCGACCCTCTGCTTGATTGACCTTGATGTGATTAATCAACGTACGTGTCTGTACTTGTTCGTGCTAAACTGCAAAATTATTTTGGTGATCCTAAAATTTTGACAAATGTATTTGAAAATTACATTTGAAAGATACAAACTATTGTGAATAAAAGTCAGCACGATCTCAGTTTTCATAGTCCTATTAAATAAACAAAACTCCCGAATAAAAGTCAGCACGATCTTATTTTGATCACCGGGTTGTGACTGATTGATGGATGCATGTGCTCCAGGCAAAAAAAAAAAAAATCTTGTTGCACCTGATTCTCTCGGGTTTTGTAGAAAATTTGAGCATCTCATTCATAGAAACACACAAATGTCAATATTACTTGCAGAAGAAAAGGCATTTCCAGATTCTTATCGCGGGAATGTGAGCCGCGTGAGCGATAAAATCGTGGCAGTTAGATTTCTAAAAGGAGCGGGAAGGGATAGTAACTTTATTTTTTTTTCCATTTTTACGCCACGTGTTAAATAGCCATTGGTCGGGCCCGCCATTTTACGGCCTACACAAACGAATTAAGTTTGGGGGTCATCACTCGACCAACCCAAATTGGAACAAAGCACGTAGTGTTAATTGAGTACTGCTTACTAATAAAAGTTGACCATATGCACGATGCTTGCATGGATCTAGAGGGACACCAGATTAGTATTTGAATGTGATCTTCACACATACGTGTCCGATCAACAAACCACTCCTCTTCATTTCATTTCACGGCGGGTAGGTCACCCACTCGATTGAGGAAGCATTTATCCATCCATTGCCATAATCATGCTACTACTGAAGTGTAGTATGTGATCGAGACTGGGTTAGCTGTGGATATTTTAGCTTCCTCTTTTGCCAATCCTAGATATTTTAGCTTGGGAAGATCATCACCCAGTGTTATGCTGCTCAATTAACTTTCCTAATACGACATAAAAATTAAGAATTTGAACTAAAAACATGTGGCATTATTAGTCAAATTGAGGATTTAAAATGTATGTGGTGCTTATAAACAACCCAAATGGATGGTGTACCTAATAATACCAGAGGTGCCAACACCGGATGGTAGTGTAAATGGGCACTGTTTTTTCTTGTATATATGGCGACATGCCTTTTTTTTGTCGGGTAGACATGCCTATTATGTCTTGTAATTTCAAATAAAAAGTACTCTTTTTAGATATCAAAAATAAAGTGGAGCTAAGCAGAGAGAAACAAAAAACAAACTCTTTAGTACCAGTAGCTAGTGGTTTCATTTTGATGAAAACGTCAAAGATCTTTCCAGAAGAGTAGCTAGACCAGCCTAGATCTCACGCACAAGCGCCTAGCTAGATCTTTCCAGAAGTGTCCCCTAGCCGACACGTAGGTACGCCCGCCACGTCACGGACAGTACAACGTCTGCTTGATTTCTGCTACTACCTGTGCGTGGTGCGCCTTTTTCGCGTAGAAAATAAGCAGTCGTGATGAGGCCAGGATGTGTCGACCGTGATCACGTACGTACGGGCCTGCCGACTACGACGCCTCGACGCAGCCGTTCCGTCGACCGTCTGCTTGATGACGATGATGATGTGATTAATCAACGTACGTGTCTGTGCTTGTTTCAAAAAAAAAAAAAAACGTACGTGTCTGTGTTTGTTCGTGCTATAGTCCAAAATTATTTGATCGGTTGGTGAAGTGACATGATCCTGGCGGTTCGTTCCTTCTTAATACATGTACGGACGGCCGGCATGTCTTGATTCTCATTTCTCGCACCGACGAAAAAAGAGTAGCTAGAAATGAATCATAGTGGTAAGTCCCCGCCTGAATAATTTTCATAACAAACATGCATTTGTTTTTCAATGGTCAGCGAGAGTAAGTCCCCGCCTGAATAATTTTCATTCATGGAATCATAGTGGTATATGAGGCTTTTCACAGCCTTTATTACAAGATAGGTTCAACTGAACCCCGGTATTTAGAGCATCTCCGGTACGTTTGCAGTACGAAAATTTCTCGCTTGCGGAGCAACACATGGCATGACGAAGATCATGCTGCTCCGCGGTGTGCGCGAGGTGCTTCGCGCATTTCTAGGTGTCGAAGACGAGGGTGTAGATCGAGTTAAACTTCTCCTCGCTCACCGCGAGCTCCTCGCTCGCATCGTCGGAGTTGTTGTTGTCGGCAGGAGCGGGCGCACAGACGAATGACGCGGAAGACCGGGCCAGCGCTCGCTGGCACGTGCCGCCTCGGCATCATTGTGGTGGGGCCGATCGGCAGCCCTACCCATATAGGCGAAGTCACGCGGGTGCGCGCGAGGGCGCTGCACGCGCTTGCCTGCTCGAAGCGGCACCGGCGGACCTCCTCCTCCTCCGATGGCTGTTGCGCGTGAGCTGGAGCTCCCGCCGCGGCGTGGAGAAGCGTCGCCGTGTCCGCCCAAATTGTGGCACGATTGGACGACCATGGGTAGGTGGGGGCTGAGAGAGGGGGGACAGCGGCGGCGGCGGCCAAAATCAGAGCGAAAGCACGGAGGCGACGAGGTTTTTGCATGGGGAGGCCAGGGGAAATGGATGCGGTTTACCCTATTTCGGCCCCCGCACCGAAGATATGCGGGACGGATGGGCCAGAATGCGGGAAACCACAAAAAAATTCAGGTATGGGTCGTTTGCGGTATTTGGAAAGACCATATTTTGGCTTCGGGTATCGCATATCAGCGTGAAATTTTACAGGCCAGTCGATATGCGGTATTTACTAGAAATGCTCTTACAGGTGCTACATGCAAAGAGAAATAAAAGAAAACACACACATCAACAACACCTAAGATTGGGAATAATGAGAAAACTCTTCACGACCCAAGTACACCGATCACAAGGAAGAGATTGTGGGACATGACATCGGGGGACAACCTATCTCGAGGCATCACTAGGGTAATCAAAGGACGTTGGTCAGCTGAAAACCAGCCGCCACACTGCACCACTAACGTAATTGAGGGGAAATGCATCTAAGACCACACAACGCACTGACACCACATGTGTCGTGGGTGTGGACGAAAGGTCATGCGTGGCCGAGACGACGCCATGACGCCCGACCAATTCAACACCATGTCTGCCACTGGATGGAGTCTAAGGGCATCATAGAGCAGAGACACACTATTTAGAACTCTCACATGGAGCACCCGCGCCGCACATGAGGGTAGTCAAAAGGCATAGCACCACCGAGGGAAACCCCACCTAGGTCTGATATACTCGAAGGGCAGTCTAGCCGAGACCATGTGCAAGGGTTACCCACGCCATACATGTCGTAGAGCTTCGACAAGGATCCGACATAAGAGCCTAACAACCAACAAGTAGAAGCCACCACCAGTGCCACTACTCGCCTCTCATCGGAGATAAGACCATTTCCATGGACGCCATCTGCAGACCATACAACACACCAGTGGCCAACACATCACAACCAGCCCCAACATCACGTCGGACAATGAGAATGACTACCACGTCCATCACCGGCGGCCACACGTCGAAGCCTGGGGTGAGACATACCACCGAGATAGGGGACCAGCACCACCCAACAAATTTGGGGAGCTAAATTGGGTTGCCGCCACCGTTGAGCGACACCACGTGAATCCCCCACCACACCGTCGCCAGCACCCGCCGCTACGTCGTCGCGCCCAACACCGTCAGCACTAGGGAAGCCCTGCTGCCAACGACGCCGACTAGGCTTCGCCCGTGGGCATGCCCCGGTGGCGGCGAGGAGTGGGGGGTCGAGGCCCGACGTCTAGGGTTTCCCCCCGAACGATCGTGAGAGCAATATGGGAGGGCAACAATGAGATTCCCTTCTAAAGAAACGTGCATGATCACCTTCGTTTCCACGATAGTAATGGTGCTAGATCCACAACCAACCATTGGCATTCCTACCTTCCTTTTTGGCAAGGACGAGCTACAGAGATTTATTGACCATGAATAATGCTATCTCCATCGTTGTGGAGTAGCTCGTGAACACATAACGGGGAGAGCTTCAAACATCCTATGTCAATATGTAGTGCATATGAGTCTTTTAAAAGTCAAAAGCATATAAAATTAAACCAAGTATGCACAAAAATACAACAAGGTGTACGATGTTGCCAGATCGGCTAAATTAGATGATCTACTCTTGAAATAGGTTTTCGCCCCGCTTTATAAATAAAGCAACCGTCCACACAAGTAGCATAGTACGAAATCCCAAACATCACATAAGTTGGGGCCACAACACAAGATAGCCCAAACATAAACGACCAACTCGCCAAGCGAGAGCACCACCGAAAATAAAAGCCTGCTAAGCTGGACTAGGGGGGGGGGGAGCCGCCTCCAAGAGTCGCTGAAGAGTAGTGTCCAGCCTCGCCTTGTCCCGCTGCCTACACAACGGGTACCAAAGCTGGGTCCAGGTTGCGGGCTGCGGTCCGCTGCTCAGCCAGCTGAGGCACCGTGGGCTCCATCCCTGCACACCCCTCCCTGGCCTTGGCCAGGCGCGCACTGTGACGTGAAGGAGGGGGTACAGACCGAGAAGGGCGCACCTGCTTCGCGCGAGGCCCAGCCGCGGGAGTGGTGGGGACGACCGCTGCTGGTTCCTCAGCACGAAGCGCCGGAGTCGGGGGGGGGGGGGACGAAGCTGGGGAGGCCCTGGGCGAGGTCGTCGTAGAGCCCGGGGACAGCGAGTAGCACACCATGCCCGGAGAGCGCGGGGAAGAGGGTGCTAGCACCTCCATCCCCACACTCCCAGAGTCTCTGTCGGCCTCCCCCGGAGCCTCCGCAAGGGGGGAGTCACAGCGCCCGCTGGAGGGAGGGGCCATCTCCAAGAGGCCAGTGAAGCCTGCAGATCGGCTAAAGTTGGAGCCGTACTGGGAAATCCGAAGGTCTGGCAGAGGCATGGAGGTAGCAGACAAGGACGCCTGGTGGGCGAGGGGGGCCGCTGTGGGTCGACCCCTCCCAGGGAGGCGCGGTCGGAGCGGTCTGAGACGCTGGCGGTGATCTGGCCTCCTCCCCCGCATTGTCCTCGTCAGAAGAGTCCAACCCCGAGGATGCCCCATCCTCAGCGGACGGGGGCGGAGCTGGGCGGGGGGACGAAGAGCCATCCTGCATCTCCTCGAGCTCCAGGACCAGGATCCGCCCCTCACTACCGAATTAGAAGGGAGGCAGGGGACCGGGGAGGAGGGCAGGATCAGGGCACAGAACCCGCAGACGGATTGGTCCCGACCCCGCAAGCGACGACTCGTCCACCTCCTCCAACTTGCCGAAGGACTGGGAGACCAGCTCGACGATGGGACGGGACCGAACCGACGCGTCCTCCGGGAAGCCGAGGAGCCGCACCCAAACAGAGGACAGGGTCGAAGACGTTGCAGGGTGGGCAGTCGAGGGCTCGATGGAGATCTGCACCTGGCTGATCGGTAGGGTGAGCGTGAAGCTGCAGGCTGTGATCCGAAGGACCTCGGCAGACGGGAACGTCGCCGCGAACTGCGAGGCGGAGATCTCCCTGACCGCCCAGGTATGGCCAGGCATCATCTGCGCCAACTCCCCCTGGATCAACGCTGCCGAGATCACCACCGTTTCCGGTAGCTGCTGACCCTCGACCACCGAGACAATGGCGAGGTTCGCGGGGACCGTCGTCGCCACCCCCCAATGTCAATGTAGTAGAATCCCTCGGCAATTGAGTGCGCGAGGTACTCCAACTGCTGCTGGGCGCGACGGGGGGGGGGGGGGGGGGGGGGGGGGGGGGGTGCGGGGGTCGAGGCAGACGGTCCCGACGCTAAGGAGGGCTTCTTCTTCTTCTTGCCTTTCTTCCTTTTCTTCTTGGCCGGCTAAATTAGATGATCTAGGGAAGATTAAATTAAATCCTCGTGTTCACTAGGTTAACCAAAAAGTCATTGGACTCACCAATGGTACCGTAGCATCCCCTGTACTAGTTGGTCTTTAATGTAGGGCGTGGTGTCATTTTCGTAACTATTATTGCAAAACATATTGTTTTCGAATGGCCTGCACTCCAGCCAAAATCAAGTACTCCGACAGAGTATAATACTTCTAGTACTTATAGTCGAGTCCTTGTCCTAATGATGTATAAAACAGTACAAGTACAATTGCGTAATTGTGTAATCGTTATCTAAACAAAATTCAAATGTTAAACTATGAGTTTCTTTCTTACGTACTGAGATGGGCCTCGACTTTTATCTTGTATATTTATTATATTACTTTAGCAAATAGAATGAAAGTATCGATCGATTAACTAAACAAAATACACGATTCCCAGGAGAGGAGAAAAAGAAGAATGTTGCTACATAACGATTGGTCTGAAAAAGTAAAATTCTAGCGGGAGTTCAAATAAGAATTGTCCAATAATTACATGTACGGTATCTTTCTAAGATAGCTAGCTTAATTCAAATATAAAAATTCAAAATATTTTCTAGGTCAACCCATTTATCCGAATTAAAATCTGTTTTCACCATTAGGCTAGTCGAGACGACATCTTCGAAACTAGATTCCATATTGATTATATTCTGACAACTTTTTTTGGACCAAAAGTTATCCACCCAGTAACACGAGTTATCCAGACTTCATCATGTAAGTTACCTACTCAATAACATATAAGTTATTCATCATTATAAAATTATCCTCAAATCAAGTGTTAAGGATAGGTAACTTTTTTGTTTACCCACAAGTTACTCATCAGTAACACGAGAGTTATTTATGCTTTATCACGTAAGTATCCACTCAATAACATGTAAGTTACTATTCATTACTATAAAAAATAACCATGGATAAAATATAAAAAGTTATTCTGACGACTCGGTCCCGTCGCCGCTCTCACAGCGTACGGACTACTTAACCTCGAAAGGCTACCGCGTCCAACATCAAATATAATAACTAACTTTAAGCTTTTTTCCATACGATATAAATAAATAGTGTCTTATGCCTAACCACACACCACACTAAGTCGTAGTAAACAACATGATGCGCAACCAGTATTCTAGCGGCTCGACTTGGTCGTCCATCGTCGTTACTGCGGTGTACGGATGGCGAAGCCTCGAAGAGTTTTAGGGTACCGAGGTTTCATTGCTCGTCAACGCTAACACATTGATGAGAATAAAGCCTCGATACCCTAATAATTAGTCTACTATGTTTCAATTAATTTGGTCAACACGTATACGAGAACGTCTCTATCCAATACGTTTATATGGTGCGTAACTTACGTATTACTGGGTGAATAACTTACATACTAGTCTAAAATTTTAAAATAATGCTGACAGCATGCGTTCACATCTTCTACCAGGTTTTATAAACTACCGACCGGTCTGAGAGTAGATTCCCCGAAAAAGAATACTAATCAAGATACATCCAGTCTAAAGAAAACTAAAACAAACATGGACCACTTTTGAGTGAGCAACTAGATACATCAAGCCGTGCCTTAGCTAAGAGGTAAGGTTGTCGGAGTTGTGACCATTGTCGATAGAGAGGTGGATTTATATTGATCTATATATTCTATATATTCTCTTTGTAAGAATGTTGAATAATAAATAAATAAGATTATCTGCATCATTTTGACACAGAGTCAGGGGCTATCACTCCCAATTTTGGAGGGAAGAAAATGAAATCAACCGTTATATTCACTTGATAATCTGTCCCATGGTACATATCGTCATGTCATTGCGGGACGGGTCGTCTGCTGCCGATGCCAACCAAGTACTAGTTAAAAGTTTTCATGCACGACAGCTTGCAACGTCACTAGTTAATTCGTTGATTGGTCATGTAGTATTAGTAATCTTGTATGGTTGGGTGTTGAAGCCATATATCCATATTTGGAAAGTTTGTTTCCTGCTTATCGACGAAGCAACCGTCTTCAAGGATCTATTTTGTTGCATAGATGGCACAAAAGAATTCAGCCACGAAATTAAAGGAGGGCATAAGACACACCGAAGCCTCACCATGTGGTTCGAGGAGAAAAATTAGTCATTTCAAATTTGAGCTAGTTTATTTATATACCTCACTTGTATTTGACTAGAGCTTTACATTGGTTCATAAAGGAAGCAACTCGGAGTTGACTGTTTGCATATGGAGGCTACGTCACACTTCTTGTGTCCACATTTTTTTGGTGGGTACAAAATTACATCTAGGTCCCTTCCATCTCTAGCTCTGGATAACCTAGAATTTGAAGAAATGACCTGAATAATTGCAAAAAGGACCTCGAAGAGAAAAGAAAAAATGCAATCAAAGTGTCGGTCTTCTTGGTCCTCTCCACCGCGAATGGGCCTCGATGGTTGGCCTCCTCATCATTGCCGGGGGCGAACCACTTGGCGAGGAGAAGAAGGGGACTCCAGCGGGAGACACCGAACAAGGCAACCACTAGAGGTTGCACAGAAAGGTTGCCTTTCAACCAGAAGAGGCAGAGGCCAGACGGAGTACGCCGTCGTCTTCGGAGGTCTCTGGATGATCTCCAACGAATGCAGCTTGAGGAGCAGCAGGAGCGAGCCAATGATGGCCCAATGTTGCCTTCACACCGTCGCCTTGATGGCTGTGATGAGGCGGCGAGGACGACATCCACCCGAACTACAGCTCGAGACAAACACCCCCTCCCCCCGACATGAGAGGTAGGTATCCATCAGATCGATGAAGTGGATGGCACACCCCAGCTACACCCTCCTTCGCTACCACGACCGACCAAGGGGGAAACGGGAGCTGTTGGAGATATGCCCAAGAGGCAATAATAAAGTGGTTATTATCATATCTTCACACTTATGATAAATGTTTACATACCATGCTATAATTGTATTAACCGGAAACATTAATACTTGTGTGATTTGTAAACTAAAATAAGAGTCCCTAGTAAAGCCTCTTGTTAAACTAGCTTGTTGGTTAATATATGATCATGGTTTCCTGATCATGAACATAGAGATGTTATTAACAACAGGATCATATCATTAGGAGAATGATGTGATGGACATACTCCTATAGATAAGCGTAGCATAAAGATCAAGTCATTTCAATAGTTCAATTGCTATATGCTTTCTGATACATAGTAACCTAATTCCTTCGACCATGAGATCATGTATATCACCTTTTCCGGATGGATGCTTTGATGTCATCAAACACCACACCGTAACAGGGTGGCTATAAAGGTGGCATTGAGTGTTCAGAAAGTATTGGTTGAAACACATGGATCAAGAGTGGGATTTGTCCATCCATATGACGGATAGATATACTCTGGGCCCTCTCGGTGGAATGTCATCCAATTGGCTTGCAAGCATGTGACTGGCTCACAAGGGATCACATATCACGGGAACGAGAAAAGAGTACTTATCGGTAACGAGGTTGAACTAGGTATGCAGAGATACCGACGATCATAACCTCGGATAAGTAAACTATCGTGAGACAAAGGGAAATTGGTATCGTATGTAAGTGGTTCATTCGATCGCAAAGTAATCGTAGAAATATGTGGGAGCCATATGAATTTCCAGATTCCTCTATTGGTTATTGTTCGGAGAAGTGTCTCGATCATGTCCGCATAATTCACGAACCGTAGGGAGACACACTTAAGGATTCGACGTTGTTTGAGTAGTTATGGTATTATGAGAAAGAGACCGAATGTTGTTAGGAGTCTCGGATGGGATCCGGGATATCACGAGGTGATCCGGAATGGTCCGGAGAATAAGATTCATATAAGGAAAGTCCCGTTTCGGAGTTCGGGAATGATTCCGGTGTTTTCATCGGGAATGTTCTAGAAGGTTCCGGAATGTCCGGCACTCCGGGGGGGAGGGGTACATGAATGTGTCATTACATATTGGAATGATTGCATCATGTACTAAGTGTTCTCGCTGTTCCAAATGAAGGATTAAATTGAATCCTAAACTAAAAAGTCAAATAGCAAGTTTGAAAAGTCAAACGGCTAAAACAGGAAAGAGAGGGAAAGAGGAAAGAGGGGGAAAACCGAGTTGGGGAGGGAATCCCTCCTCCAACCGGCGGCGCCTCCACCAAGCCGAGTTGGGGAGGGACTCCCCTCCCTCCCCTTGGCCGTCGGCCCCCTCCACCTATAAAAGGAGGGGCAGGGCCTCCTCCTCTAGACACACAAGTTCCTATCCTCTAAATCTAAACCCTAGCCACAGCCTCCGGTTTAGAGCCGTTTTGGTTTAGAGCTTCTAATTGCCCTAGCCTTCGGTTTAGAGCCTTCTAATTGGTGTGTCTAATCCCTAGACCACTAAAGCCTCTCTCATACTCCACCATACTCACTCCGGCTTAAGGCGAAGCCCTGCGAGATCTCCCCTCTACTTCCGGTACCACGCCGTTGTGCTGCCGGAATTGCGAGGAGAGTGCTACAACCTCCGCTGCCTGCTGGAACAAGGGAGAGGAAGGTCTTCGTCGAGTACCGAACGTGTGACCGACTGCGGGAGCGCTGCCAGAACGCAGCGCCGGAAGGATCGTCTACGCGATCTTGAGATCAGAAAGAGTACGACTACATCACCCACGAGAATCTGCTCTCGTTAACCGCTTTGGAATCTTCGAGGGTAAGTTATTCCATCGACTCGTTGCTACAATCTAGTAGATAGATCTTGGCTTGTTTGTTTGTATGCGATAGAAATTTTTTGTTTTCCATGCTACGAACCCCTACAGGAGCACCATCCAGTAGGCTGCAGCGCAACTCCTCCTTGCCACCAAGGTCGCCTAGGAGTCACACCGCCACACCACCTCTACCTCTCAGGTGTGTAGGGGTTCGTAGCATGGAAAACAAAAAAATTCTATCGCATGCAAACAAACAAGCCAAGATCTATCTACTAGATTATAGCAACGAGTCGATAGAGGAACTCGCCCTCGAAGATTCCAAAGCGGTTAACGAGAGCAGATTCTCGTGGGTGATGTAGTCGTACTCTTGTCGATCTCAAGATCGCGTAGACGATCCTTCCGACGCTGCGTTCCGGCAGCGCTTCCGCAGTCGGTCACACGTTTGGTACTCGATGAAGACCTTCCTCTCCCTTTTTCCAGCAGGCAGCGGAGGTTGTAGCACTCTCCTCGCAATTCCGGCAGCACGACGACGTGGTGTCGGAAGTAGAGGGGAGATCTCGCAGGGCTTCGCCTTAAGACGGAGCGAGTATGGTGGAGTATGAGAGAGGCCTTGGTGATCTAGGGTTTAGAGGGAACCAAGGGGAGGGTGTGGCCGGCGGCTAGGGCTTAGGGAAGCCCCAAGTCGCCGAGTTGGAGGGGAAACCCTAGGCGGCGGCTGCACTTGGAGGTGGTGGCGCCATAGCTAGGGTTTTAGGTGTGAGGGTAAGGGGCAGCCCTACCCCTCCTTATATAGGTGGAGGGTGGCCGGTTGGGAGGAGGGAGTCCTCCTCCAACTCCTCCTCCTTGGCCGGCGGGTGGAGGGAGGGGACTTCCTCCCCAAGTAGGTTTCCTACTCTCCCTCCACCAAGCAAACTTGAGATTTGACTTTTTCAAATTGGCGTTTGACTTTCAAACTTCGATTTGATTTCTCTCTTTATTTTGCCCAGCCAAGTGACCTAGTACATGATGCAACCATTCCATATTGTCATGACACATCCATGTACCCTTCCCCTCCGGAGTGCCGGACCTTCCGGACCCTTCTAGAACATTCCTGGTGAAAACACCGGAATCATTCCCGAACTCCGAAACATGACTTTCTTTATATGAATCTTATTCTCCGGACCATTCCGGATCTCCTCGTGATATCTCGGATCCCATCCGAGACTCCGAACAACATTCAGTCTCTTACTCATCATTCCATAACTACACAACAACATCGAATCCTTAAGTGTGTCTCCCTACGGTTTGTGAATTATGCGGACATGACCGAGACACTTCTGCGATCAATAACCAATAGAGGAATCTGGAAATTCATATGGCTCCCACATATTTCTATGATTACTTTGCGATCGAATGAACCACTTACATACGATACCAATTTCCCTTTGTCTCACGATAGTTTACTTATCTTAGGTTTTGATCGTTGGTATCTCTACATACCTAGTTCAACCTCGTTACTGATAATTACTCTTTTCTTGTTCCCGTGATATGTGATCCCTTGTGAGCCAGTCACATGCTTGCAAGCTAATTGGATGACATTCCACCGAGAGGGCCTAGAGTATATATATCCGTCATATGGATGGACAAATCCCACTCTTGATCCATGTGCCTCAACCCATACTTTCCGAACACTCATTGCCACCTTTATAACCACCCAGTTACGGTGTGGTGTTTGATGTCATCAAAGCATCCTTCCGGTGATGGTGATTAGCATGATCTCATGGTCGAAGGAATTAGGTTACTATGTATCAGAAAGCTTATAGCAATTGAACTATTAAAATGACTTGATCTTTATGCTACGCTTGTATAGGAGTATGTCATCATACCATTCTCCTAATGATATGATCTTGTTGTTAACAACATCTCAATGTTCATGATCGGGAAACCACGATCATCTATTAACCAACAAGCTAGTATTATAAAGAGGCTTTACTAGGGACTCTAATTTAGTTTACAAATCACACAAGTATTAATGTTTCCGGTTAATACTATTATAGCATGAATGTAAACATTTATCATAAACACAAAGATATAATAATAACTACTTTTATTATTGCCTCTAGGGCATATCTCCAACAGTCTCCCACTTGCACTAGAGTCAACTAATCTAGATTACATGGTAATATACCGAACACCCATGGCAGTTTGGTGTTGGTCATGTTTTGCCCTCGGGAGAGGTTTAGTCAACGGATCCACCACATTCAGATCTGTGTGTACTTTGCAAATCTTTATGTCACCATCTTGGACATGCTCTCGAATAGTGTGAAAACGTAGCTTAATGTGCTTTAGCTTCTTTTGTGACTTTGGTTCTTGTGCATTGGCTATGGCGCCCATGTTATCACAATAGATAGACATTGGGTCCAGCGCACTTGGAACCACACCAAGCTCTATAATGAACTCCTTCATCCATATCGCCTCTTGTGAAGCTTCCGAAGCAGCTATATATTTCGATTCAGTTGAAGATCTCGCCACAACGCCTTGCTTTGCACTCCTCCAGCTAACTGCTGCATCATTCAAAGTAAATACGTATCCAGATTGAGATCTAGAATCATCCGGATCGGTGTTCCAACTAGCATCGGTGTAACCATTAACAACGAGTTGTTCTTCACCTCCATAAGAAAGAACCATATCCTTAGTTCTTTTCAAGTACTTAAGGATTTTTTTGACCGCTGTCCAATGATCCACTCCTAGATCACTTTGATATCTGCTAGTCAAACTAATAGCATATGCAATGTCGGGTCTAGTACATAGCATGGCATACATTTGAGATCCTATGGCTGAGGCATAGGGAGTCTTACTCATCCTTTCTCTATCTTCTGCTGTTGCAGGACTTTGAGTTTTACTCAAGGTCGTATTGGGCAACATGGGCAAGAACCCTTTCTTGCTATCTTCCATTCCAAACCTCTTTAGAACTTTGTCCAAATATGTACTTTGTGACAATGATATTATATGTCTCGATCTATCTCTATAAATCATTATGCCTAATATGTAAGCTGCTTCACCAAGATCTTTCATTGGAAAACTATTATTAAAATAATCCTTGACACTATTAAGAAAGTCTACATCATTTCCAATCAACAATATGTCATCTACATATAGTATTAAGAATGCTATAGAGCTCCCACTCACTTTCTTGTAAATACAAGCTTCTCCATAAGTTTGTATAAAACCAAAACTTTTGATTACCTTATCAAAACGTTGATTCCAACTTCGGGATGCTTGCTTCAATCCATAAATGGACCGTTGAAGCTTACATACCTTGTTAGCATCTTTAGGATCGAACAAAACCTTTGGGTTGCATCATATACAACTCTTCATCAATGTCTCCATTGAGGAAATCCATATCTCATAATCATAATATGCAGTGATTGCTAACATAATCCTCACAGACTTTAGCTTCGCTACTGGTGAGAAAGTCTCATCGTAGTCAACTCCTTGAATTTGTTGAAACCCTTTTGCGACAAGTAGAGCTTTATAGACAGTAACATTACATCAGCATCTGTTTTCTTCTTGAAAATCCATTTGTTCTCGACAGCCTTCCAGCCATCTGGTAAGTCCACCAAAGTTCATACTTGGTTTTCGTACATGGATCCAATCTCGGATTTCATGGCTTCTTGCCATTTATTGGAATCTGGGCTCATCATCGCTTCCTCATATGTCGCAGGGTCATCGGTGTTGTCCACCAACATGACACTCATAACGGGATCATACCAATCGGGAGTGGTACGATTTCTCGTTGACCTGCGAGGTTCCGTAGTAACTTCAACCGAAGATTCATGATCAACATCATTATCTTCCTCTCTTATTGGTGTAGGCGCCACAGGAACTACTTCCGGTGTTGCGCTACTCGCAAGTTCGAGAGAAGGTTCAACAACCTCGTCGAGTTCTACTTTCCTTCCAGTCACTTCTTTCGAGAGAAACTCCTTCTCTAGAAAGGATCCATTCTTGGCAACGATCTATGGTAGAAGGTATACCCAATAGTTTCCTTCGGGTATCCTATGAAGACGCATTTTTCCGCTTTGGGTTCAAGCTTGTCCGGCTGTAACTTATTTACATAGGCTTCGTAATCCCAAACTTTAAGGAACGACAATTTAGGTTTCTTCACAAACCATAATTCATACGGTGTCGTTTCAATGGATTTAGATGGTGCCCTATTTAAAGTGAATGCGGCTGTTTCTAATGCATAACCCCAAAACGATAGCAGTAAATCTGTAAGTGACATCATAGAACGAACCATATCTAAGAGAGTTCGATTATGACGTTCGGACACACCATTACGCTGTGGTGTTCCCGGCGGTGTCAATTGTGAAAGTATTCCGCATTTCTTCAAATGCTTGCCAAACTCATAACTTAGATATTCACTTCCACGATCAGAACGTAGAAATTTAATCTTCTTGTTACGTTGATTCTCTACCTTACTTTGAAATTCCTTAAACTTCTCGAAAGTTTCGGACTTATGTTTCATGAAATAGATATACCCATATCTACTCAAGTCATCTGTGAAGGAAAGAACATAACGATAACCACCGCGCGATGCTACACTCATTGGGCCACACACATCGGTATGTATGATTTCCAATAAGTCCGTAGCTCGCTCCATCATACCAGAAAATGGAGTCTCAGTCATTTTACCCATCAGACATGCTTCGCATCTTTCAAGTGATTCGAAATCAAGTGATTCAAGAAGTCCATCGGAATGGAGTTTCTTCATACGCTTCACTCCAATATGACCAAGACGACAGTGCCACATATAGGTCGAGTTATCGCTCAATTTCAAACGTTTAGCTTCAATGTTATTAATATGTGTATTTCCACAATCGAGATTCAATAAGAATAGACCATCTATCAAAGGTGCATGTGCATAAAACATATTACTCATATAAATCGAACAACCATTATTCTCGGACTCAAACAAGTAACCGTCTCGCAATAAACATGATTTAGATATAATGTTCATGCTCAACGCAGGCACCAAATAACAATTATTTAAGTATAAAACTAATCCCGATGGTAGATGAAGAGGTAGCGTGCCGACCGCGATCACATCAACCTTTGATCCATTTCCGACGCGCATCGTCACCTCGTTCTTCGCTAGCTTCCGTTTATTCTGCAGCACCTGTTTCGAGTTACAAATATGAGCAACCGAACCAATATCAAATACCCAGGCACTACTACGAGTACTAGTGAGATACACATCAATAACATGTATATCGGATATAACTTTCTTCTTGATGTTGCCGTTCTTCATATCCGCCAAGTACTTTGGGCAATTCCGCTTCCAGTGACCCTCTCCCTTGTAGTAAAAGCACTCAGTATCAGGCTTAGGCCCAGCCTTGGTCTTCTTTGCCGGCGTGGTAACTTTCTTACCGCCCTTATTGAAGTTTACCTTTTGCTTAGACTTGCCTTGCTTCTTGAATTTGGTGGTCTTATTGACCAAAAACACTTGGTTCTCTTTCTTGATCTCCACTTCTGCAGATTTCAACATGGAGAAGAGTTCTGGCAACGTCTTGTCCATGTTTTGCATATTCTAGTTCATCACAAAGTTCTTGTAACTTGGTGGTAGTGATTGGAGGACAAAGTGAATCCCCAAAGAATTAGGAATCACTATACCCAAGCTTTGGAGTTTGTTTGCGTGCCCAGACATCTTAAGCATGTGCTCACTGACAGAGCTGCCCTCTTCCATCTTGCAGTTAAAGAACTTTTCAGAAGCCTCATAACTCTCAACTGCCGCGTGACCCTCAAATATCATTTTGAGTTCACGGACAATATCATGTGGGTCATGGTTCTCAAACCTTTTCTGAAGCTCCGATTCCAAACCATACAAGATAGCACACTGAACTATGGAGTACTGATTCTTCCGAGTGAGGTAAACATTCTTTACTTCATCGGTAGCAGTAGCTGCAGACGGGTCACCCAGCGGTGTATCCAACACATAGGTCAAATTACCAGCATTGAGGACAATCCTCAAATTGCGGAACCAGTCCGCGAAGTTGCTTCCATTGTTTTTCAACTTTTCTTTCTCTAGGAACGCATTAAAATTGATGGAGGGGCCGCCATTGATCTACAACATATTTGCAATAGTTTAGACTAAGTTTATGACAAATTGAGTTCTAATTAATAGTTAAATTAATCTAGGTGAACGCCCACTCAAAACAACATCCCTCACATTGTTTTAGTGATCACACGAACCAAATCCACCACATCAAAACCGATCATCACGAGAGTTGATGTAGCTTCAATGGCGAACAATCAACATGTTCATCATATCTACTATATGACTCATGCTTTACCTTTCGGTGATCCGTGTTCCGAGACCATGTCTGTACATGCTAGTATCGTCAAGATCAAACCTTAGCTTCCGCTTGAGCAAATCTGGCTTGCTCACGTTGTATACACTCGCGGAATCTAACACATCCGATCATCACGTGGTGCTTCGAAACAACGAGCTTTAGCAACGGTGCTTACTAAGGATGAACACTTTAAAACTTGAAATTTGTGTGCTTGAGGGATCATCTTATAATGCTACCATCGTTAACTAAGCAATACAAGATGCATAAAGGATTAACATCACATGCAATTCATAATATGTGATATGATATGGCCTTTCTTCTTGTGCTTCCGATCTCCATCTTCAAGCACGAACATGATCTACATCATCACCGGTATGGCGTCAAGGTCAATGGCGCCGTTTCATGGTTATCGTCCACCAGCTTCAACTATTACAACTTTATTGAATAGACATGTAGGTCTTAACGGAAATTAAAAACAACCATATGGCTCCTGCCGGTTGCCAACTTACAATAAGGGACATTGCATACATCATATATAATCACAATCATGGCCATATCACATCACAGCACACACCTGCAAAACAAAGTTAGACTCCTCTAATTTTCTTTGCATATTTTACGTGGTTTGGGGATTTCAATAAGTGTCATTCTAACTTACGAACAAGAACCACAACGTTGATGCTTGAACTATCAAGTGCCCATTGTAAATTGAATCTATACTATGATGGGAGAGACAGACACCCGCAAAGCCACTTATGCAATACAAGTTGCATGTTAAGCGTGGAGCAAGTCTCATGAACGATGTCATGTAAGGTTAGCCCGGGCCGCTTCATCCCATCATACCACAAGATGCAAAGTACACAAAAAGCAATTGATAATAAAAGCACCACCGCCCACAATGACCATTGTGTTCTACTCATGCAACAGATCTACATATAGACACGACTCTGATACCACTGTAGGGGCTCGTAGCATGGAAAACAAAAAATTTCTACCGCATGCAAACAAACAAGCCAAGATCTATCTACTAGATTGTAGCAACGAGTCGATAGAGGAACTCACCCTCGAAGATTCCAATGCGGTTAACGAGAGCAGACTCGTGGGTGATGTAGTCGTACTCTTGTCGATCTCAAGATCGCGTAGACGATCCTTCCGGCGCTGCGTTCCGGCAGCGCTTCCGCAGTCGGTCACACGTTCGGTACTCGATGAAGACCTTCCTCTCCCTTGTTCCAGCAGGCAGCGGAGGTTGTAGCACTATCCTCGCGATTACGGTAGCACGACGGCATGGTGTCGGAAGTAGAGGGGAGATCTCGCAGGGCTTCGCCTTAAGCCGGAGCGAGTATGGTGGAGTATGAGAGAGGCCTTGGTGATCTAGGGTTTAGAGGGCACGAAGGGGAGGGTGTGGCCGGCGGCTAGGGCTTGGGGAAGCCCCAAGTAGCCGAGTTGTAGGGGAAACCCTAGGCGGCGGCTGCACTTGGAGGTGGTGGCGCCAGAGCTAGGGTTTTAGGTGTGAGGGTAGGAGGCAGCCCTACCCCTCCTTATATAGGTGGATGGTGGCCGGTTGGGAGGAGGGAGTCCTCCTCCAACTCCTCCTCCTTGGCCGGCGGGTGGAGGGAGGGGACTTCCTCCCCAAGTAGGTTTCCTACTCTCCCTCCACCAAGCAAACTTGAGATTTGACTTTTTCAAATTGGCGTTTGACTTTTCGGACCCTTCTAGAACATTCATGGTGAAAACACCGGAATCATTCCCGAACTCCGAAACATGACTTTCCTTACATGAATCTTATTCTCCTGACCATTCTGGATCTCCTCGTGATATCCCGGATCCCATCCGAGACTCCGAACAACATTTGGTCTCTTACTCATCATTCCATAACTACACAACAACATCGAATCCTTAAGTGTGTCTCCCTATGGTTCGTGAATTATGCGGACATGACCTAGACACTTCTCCGATCAATAACCAATAGAGGAATCTGGAAATTCATGACTCCCACATATTTCTACGATTACTTTGCGATCAAATGAACCACTTACATACGATACCAATTTCCCTTTGTCTCACGATAGTTTACTTATCCGAGGTTTTGATCGTTGGTATCTCTGCATAACTAGTTCAACCTCGTTACTGATAAGTACTCTTTTCTCGTTCCTGTGATATGTGATCCCTTGTGAGCCAGTCACATGCTTGCAAGCTAATTGGATGACATTCCACCGAGAGGGCCCAGAGTATATCTATCTGTCATATGGATGGACAAATCCCACTCTTGATCCATGTGCCTCAACCCATACTTTCCGAACACTCAATGCCACCTTTATAACCACCCAGTTACGGTGTGGTGTTTAATGTCATCAAAGCATCCTTCCGGTGTTGGTGATTAGCATGATATCATGGTCGAAGGAATTAGGTTACTATGTATCAGAAAGCTTATAGCAATTGAACTATTAAAATGACTTGATCTTTATGTTACGCTTATCTATAGGAGTATGTCCATCATACCATTCTCCTAATGATATGATCTTGTTGTTAACAACATCTCAATGTTCATGATCGGGAAGCCACGATCATCTATTAACCAACAAGCTAGTATTATAAAGAGGCTTTACTAGGGACTCTAATTTAGTTTACAAATCACACAAGTATTAATGTTTCCGGTTAATACTATTATAGCATGAATGTAAACATTTATCATAAACACAAAGATATAATAATAACTACTTTTATTATTGCCTCTAGGGCATATCTCCAACAAGGTGGTGGTCAACAACCACCTCAACTTTATTGTTGAAGAAGATCTCCACATCGCTCATCGCCGCATCTGGCTCCAACCACCAGAGCACCACCAGGAGGGACAGAAAGAGGAGGCATCTCGAGATCCAGCCGAAAGGATCTAGGAGCTTCTTTTTGGCAATATGTCGGACCACATCACAAGGCCGAACACAAACCCTACAACTCCTAAAGGACCCTAGAACTACTCCGGCGCCTCTCAACCGCCGCCTCTCACCGGCTATTCCGACAAGAGGGACATGGGAGAGGCCCAACCGCTTTGAGGAGACTCTCAAGGTGAGATGCGGGGTAAGGGACGAGAGAGGAGGAAGTATTTTTAGATATGTTTCTTCTTTCATATTCTCCCTATCCATCCGTTTCCCCACACCCCCACCCACCACCCCTCTTGCATGATACCTTAGGTTTTTAGTATCATTAGGTGGTATATTTTTGTTATTGGTATCATCGGAGAACTATATCATAGCATCATGAAATTGAGATTAAAAACAATATATTTTATAAACTAAAAATACCTCATAACAATTAACTTTGTTATTAATTTAAATCTCGTGTCTATTCTACGGTCTCTGCAAAAGCTGGCCAAAATATTTGGGCCCGCAAACTTCAAATCGAATCACTTTGGTTACGAGCATTATCTCTTAGTCTCATCTCACCAAACTAATAGAAGGCCAATGTTCTCTAGTTCTAGAACACGCTCATTTCTCCAAATCGGCGGAATCTTCATGTTCCACTATGCTAAAGCTACCCAAGCTTGCTCACTCCTTTTGTTCTTTTGTCATCCTTTTTGCTAAATGCACTCAAACATAGAACGAAACCATTCAAGTTCACTTTTTTGGCCCAACCAAACATAGAATGAAACCATTCCATTATACTTTTCTGGTCCTAACTAAGCACAAGAACAAAACCAACCATTCCAGTGGAATGGAAATATGACATTCCGTTCCACTTCGTTTCCGAACCGAACACACCCTAAGATCATAGAGCAAACATGTATGCACAGTGTGGAACAAAGGAAAGTGTAGGAATTTTGGTGGATATGATTCCAACCAAAACATTTCTTATTGTGCCATTTAGATCAAAGGAATATGAACATACGATTCCTTTGAAATTCCTATAGAACGGGCTATTTCATAGATATTTTGGAGGAAAACTAACATGGTGTCTCACTTCATGTTTTCATCTCCTTGTGCCTACAAGTTTTAAGTTTTCTTTGCGTGACATTCAAATAACACTTTTAAAGTTTTTATATGGTTTTGATTCCCGTAGAAATTCAGGTTACGTGACATCTCAATTTATGCATTTTTCATGTTTCGAGTTCATGCTTTCCAAACGGAGCATTACATTTAGGGTTTTTTCCTTGACCAAGAAATAAAAGTCTTCATTCATAGTTTTGTTTTTGAACTGGTCTTCTTTCATACTACTAGTTTATTATGTTGACAGTTACTTCTCATAACAATAACAAACAAAACTTCCAAAGAAATGAATCCACCTCTCTATCCACCCCCATGGCCGTGATGGAGTGATTGATGGCCGCATGTGCTCCGGGTCGGGCAAAGAAAAATATCTGGAGACACGTCAGTAAAAGCACGGCAGCCATTGATGGCTCGCACGCACAGTCGGACGGACAGGGCAGGTGGTAGGCAGCAGCAGCACTGCCGCTCCGTCCATGGATGCCGTCAGCTTCGCCTTCGTGGGGAAGAAAAGAAAAGAGGGCAAGGCAAGGCAAGGCGTCGGAGGCAAGCCGAACCTACCGCTTCCGCACGCGGATTCAATGCGCCGGTCACGAGTTGGTTGGCGCCATAAAGTCTCCACCTTTCTTATTTCCTTCTCCTCCTCCTCCTCCTCCTCATCTCTCTCCTCGGCTGCGTCATCAAGACATCGATCCCCCTCTCCTCCTCTTCTTCTGCGCTTCTGATCTCTCTCTCAAAATCCGATCCAGGTTCTTGGGTTGGTCTGTCTCTGTGTTTGATTTAAGGGAGTGAAGTGGAGTGAGGTGTGGGGAGTGAGAGTGTGAGGTGTGGGCGTGGATGGATCCGACGGGGGCGTTCTCGAGGAGCTCGAGCAATGTGTCGCTGGCGTCGCTGGTCAGGAGCGGGAGCGGCGGGAGTGGCCGCGGGAGGGGCGGCGCCGGAGGGAGCAGGCGGATGATGCGCAGGGTGCTCCGCGGCGTCATCACCTTCATCTTCGCCATAGGTACGGCCTCCTCTGCTTCGCTTACATGTACTGCTCTGGCTCCTCGAATCCTCTGGATTTCTTCCTTGGATTTTCTCTTTGCTGGTTGATCTTGGACTGTCAGATGATCTATATCTCTGACTCTGAGAACCACACTCAGGGTGAACCATCCAGTTCCAGTCTTTATTTCTTCACATATCTTATCTTCTCACTCGCTCAGTTTGGGGTTCCTACTGATATTCATGTGATACACCTTAGCTAGTTAGCTTTAAACATCAGTTCTTTCTGGTGATTTTTCCAACGATTAGTAAATGAGATACTCTCTCCGATCCATATGATCCATTTTAGTTGTTACTGGATTAGACGTATCTAGCATTAAAACATGTCTAGATACATCCATTTCTGTGACAAGTATTCCCTCCGTGCTAAAAGAGATGTTACAAGGTTTTCTAAATTTGTATTTATACACTAAAATATGTCTAGATACGTTTTAAATTTAAACAAATCTGAGACATCCTTTTTAGGACCGAGAGAGTAATATGAATCGGAGGGAGTACTTTTGATGATTTAATAATGGGGATTCCTGCTCATGTTTGTGTCTGCAAATCCGCGCGTAGGGAGAGCATGATCTTGTCCGTGCGTCGCTCTTTCTGTCTTGGTCACAATTTTACCTGATTCTTGAGCCGCGAAACCAGGGCTTGCTTTCCCCCAATTGAAATGCACATTTCTTGCTTGCAAGTTCCAACGATTCAAGTGCCGTGTGTGCAGCGTGTGTTTCCCCAAAATCTAGTGCGTGATCAGTTTGCAGTTTGGGCTGATCTGCTCCACGCATCCTGCAAACCTTGTTCTTGTGACATAATTCAGATTGATGTTCTGAACATTGACATATGTTTCATCTCTTGTGCAGCTGGCCTGTTCCTGGGAGCCGTCACCGGCGGCCTGATCGGCCTCGCCACCGAGAGCGGCCTCTTCCGCGGCACGGGCATCGGCGCCATCACCGGCGCGCTCGTCTCCATCGAGGTCGTCGACTCCTCCATCCGCCTCTGGCGCTCCCGCCGGTCTGGGATCTGGAGCATCCTCTACGTGGTAAGCACCACAGTCTACTTGGTTGGCAGCAAGTAGCTAGGAGCAGGACAGCAGACTCGCAACTGACACGCTTGCTTGCTGCTCTGGGCTTCCCTTGTCTGTTGATGACTTAACTTGCATGGACTAACTGAGCTCATGACGTTGGATAATGACCTAACTTGCATGGACTAATTGATCTCCTATAGAACCCTAAACAGCAGCCTCTCACCATTAAAAAACAAAAGAAAACTCTGTTCAATGTTCACTCCAGAGCCAAACCCACTTCTTTTTACTATTCTTTCTGAAGTAAGCTCAGATTGGAATTTTCCAAGTGGCCGGTCTGTCGTGTGCACTCTTACTCATCTAGCTTTGTCATCCTCGCCATGATATTGTCCACAATTCGGTTGAGATTGCATATCTGAATGAACATATCTTCTAATGCTTCGTAGCCCTCGTTAGTTTGGCTGAAAGTATAGGGTCTAACCGAGCCTAACATGAATCTTTTAATTACTGGTAATGCAGCTTAATGTGATCTACAGCCTCATCACCGGCAGGCTTGTCCGTGAGAAGGTCGATCCGGCAGTGCAGAGGGTGGTTCGAAGCCAGGTCAGTACAGCGTATGCGTCATACATGAAATGGTCGATACAAAGTTACCGTCTGAAACCAGTTGCTACATACTGTCGCATTTCTCTGACTGTATCATGCTTGCTTCTGTGGACATACAGATGAATGCAGTGGACTCGTCGCAGTTCAGGGAGGCCCCTGACCTATTCGAGATCGAGGGCACCAACGGCATGCCGAGGGCGTCCATCGATAAGCTCCCTGAGAACAGGATCACTGAGGAGTACAACCGGAATGCAGTCGGCGATCTTTCGGGGTGCTCTGTCTGCCTCCAGGTCTGAAAACCACTGTGATAAAACATACAGTTACTTGTGCATCTTTTAACTGCCATAAACCACTCTACTTAATTAAACTACAGCTAATTGATCATCGATGCATTGCATTCTGTGATGTAAACATTCAGAGTTTTTGCTCATTCTGATATAATCAGTAGTTCATGTAGGTTGTTTAGAGTGATGTATTTGTTTTTCTGAACACCTTTTTCACATGATGTCTTCCTTCTTTCTGAACTTTTGGTCATGGTGTTGTTTTCAGGATTTCCAGATTGGTGAGAAGGTGCGGAGCTTGCCCGATTGCTGGCACGTGTTCCACGTGCCGTGCATTGATGGCTGGCTGATCAAGCACGGATCGTGCCCTCTGTGCAGGAGGAAGCTCTAGACCCTCCTCGACGACGACGACGACGAACTTCTCTATGCTTGCTGCTTTGCATGCTGTGTGCACGCTATGCCTGTGTTTCTGTTGCTGTTATTAGGAGGCTGACATATCTATAGAACCTTAAATCTATATAGAGTTTTTTTTTTGCCCTTTTTGCTTTTGAGTTTTGATCACTTTCTCCAGGTGGATGTAATATATAGTACGTACTACTACTGAAAACTGAAAAAAATGCACTGGACCGGCTGGCTTGCGCTTTGTTCTCTCGCGAACTCACTCGCAATGTAATATTATCTATCACGGTATTGTACGATACCTTGCACAGGCTTTGAATTGCTGGTTTATTCAGCGATCAGTTTGTAGGGTGATGCTGGTTTATTCAGCGATCAGTTGAATCCCCTGCGAACACAAGGTTTTGAGAAAGCAAAGTTTTTTTTTTAGATGGAGAAAGCAAAGTTTCTGAGTTTTGACTCTAAAAGGTCATGTTCAAATTATATGTTTCATCTGGGGAAATTGCGAGAAACGTTTGATGGTACTCTTAAATAAACTCCTAGATAGGAAGTGGGTCAGTCTCAAAAGTAAATGAGTTGGTCAGTCTCAAAGTAAATGAGTTGTTAGTTGTACATTGCTACTATCAGACTTGAACTTAATCGATCAAATTCGTTGACTGGAATAGGTGTTTTGTATGAATGTTTCTAGCTTAGAGAGTAGTTCTTCCCAATGAATACCGGAATTCCTGGCCTCACTTCTGGACAGCATTCCTAGTGCAGACTATCAGGGGAAATCAACAGCTTCAGATATGTGTAAAAAAAGGGTGCATATACCGTTATACATACAGCTATACCAAAATACGAGTAGAAATTCACACAACGGGAAACTGTAATAGAATTTTGAGCAAAACTGGGAAGTTGTGACAGTATACATACGGAGGGACAACGTCTACCCAACCTACACGTTCTTTTTTTTTTTTTTGAATATAACCTACACGTTCTTCTTCTGCCCTCAGACCCATACTGACCCAACGAATGGGCTACACTATTACAATTATGTGGGCAGAAAATTAATTCAAAAGAGCTTATGCAGTTACTCCTTGCTTCGCGAAGACGAAGTACGCCTATCGCCGAAAGTTCATGACTACTTGACTTCAGTGCTTAATTGCACCAAGGTCAGTGAATCAGATTCGAACGCGACCCTATGAAGTCCAAGTGTCGCTGCCCCTTCAGTTGCTGCAACACAAGCTTCAGTCTCAGCTTGCAGAGCGTCGTGCAGGTGTCTCCTGCTGCTGCTATGAATTCTCCTTCGTCCGTTCGCGCCACGAAGCCCCACGCACCTGAACACGTAGACAGCTGGAAGGCGGCGGCGAAATTTACCTTGGTAAAGTTCTCCTTTGGCTTCGACCAGCATGGACCCGGACGTGTTTTACTGTCATTCTGTGGCTTGACCCCTGGCATAAACTCAATCAGATGTCTCTGGATTATATGACATACTTGATCTGTTGATTTTTCCAACTCGCCCACAATACATTTATTTCTTGTCGTCCACCAATCCCAAAGCAAAATAAGTCCCAGGTAGCTTCGATCCGAGGGCAGCGACAGAATCTGCTCCAATACCGCATTTGAAGTTGGCTCCTCTATAAGAGAGATGCGCTGGTCTTCTAGCTGCAAGGATCGCCAAACCTGCTTCACCTTTTTGCGCTTTAGAAACAAATGTCCACCATCCTCATTCAACCAGTAACACATTGGGCATCTCGTGTCTAGCTCAATTTTCTTCCTATGAATATTCATTCGAGTAAGAAAGCTATTATGGATCGCTCCACACACTGATATTCTCGCCCGATCCAACTCTCCAAACTATACCCTCTTTCAAGAGTTCAAGATCACGTAAAATGCTGCGCCAAGAGTATGACATTGCAGGCTTGGGTGTTGCTTCTAATATCGAAGAGTCCGGAAGTACATCGTCTTTAGTACGATACAGCATAAGGAATCTGGGTTTTGTAGTAACCTCCAGCTCTGCCTCGCAAGCATAGCTAGATTAAACATATGGAGATCCCTAAAACCCATGCCACCCTCTTGTTTTGATCTCGTCAAATTTTCCTGGCTCATCCAATGACATTTGTTTTCATCATCCTGCTGATTCCATCAGTATCGGCAAATCATAGAGCTGATTTCATCGCATGGTGTTTTCGTAAGATCAAAACACGACATTGCATAGGTTGGTATAGCTTGTGCAACCGCCTTGATCAAGATTTCTTTCCCTGCTTTGGACATTAGCCTTTCTTTCCAACCTTAAATACATTGCCATATCTTCTCCTTCAAATACTCAAACTCTTTACTCTTTGATGCACCAAGATGGACAGGTAAACCAAGATAGCGCTCATTGAGTGATTCTCTTGAAATATCCAAAGCACTAAGAACCGCTTGTTTCACACCACGTGTCGTCTCTTTACTGAACATCGCTGAAGATTTTGCTGCATTAATCAGTATTGAGCCTCATACAATGCCAAAACTTGCTTCAAACTCTCAGCGTTACTTGTGTTTGCCTTCATAATAATCAGAGAATCGTCAGCGAATAAGTATGATTTCCACATTATTTTGCTGCCCTATGTATAAGCCGATGTTTTTTAACATGCCATGATGAGTTACGTACCCCAAAACTGCATCGATGTGGCGACGTCAGCGAGAAGAGCGCTTCCGCCAGGGGAGGCTAGCGACGATGGTGGTTTGGTTATCCAGTGTTGCCTTCTAGTCAGTGGTTTGCCTTACCTTTTAAGCCGAAGGGTACGTACACAAACATGTTAGTGTCGGGTTCACCCTAGCATCGGGCTTTGATAGACTCCTAGTCAGGTCTCAAGACAACATAACTTGACTTACGGTTACAAAATATGTCTTAAATTCGAACTCGATGCGCGGAGCTCACGCTACCAGCATCTAGCACATGAATATGTGGAGCAACATGTTCAAAAATTGCAATTTCTTATATTTTCATGATCTTAGCAAAGTTTATACTAAACGTTTTTTCTTCCTTATTATTATTTTCTCATCATACTATTTATAACACTTATATGTTTGTATTTCATATTAAAAATACAGTCACATAACAATGCTTGTAAATATTTAGTACTAAGATTTTTATTATACAATTCTTATTTTTTAGATTGTAGAGATAGTTGCACTAAATTTGAACCATTTTTTGAAAAGAAATTGACATGATATGTTTCCATTTTATGTATTGTCTGTCAAAAACCTTTGAGTAAACTACAATTCACTAGATCAGAGAATGTTTTTAAAAAATGCATGCCTACACAATTTTGTACATTTAGATCTATTTTATGAGAATATATATGTTTTGTATTTATCTCACTATTCATAAATATCTAAGGGAATGGCACAAACAACTTATGCATTGACAAATATGTTTTAGAGGTTCTTTAGTGTATGATTTTCTATTTTTGGTGTTGGTAAACAAATATGATTATGGTAGTATTAACTCAAACATTATAGTTTTTGATTTTATATTGTCCTTAAGATTAATACTTATGGACTGATTGTAGGAGTTTAATGCAGGAAATGACCCTCTATGCACCATGGTATCTACACACCTTTGTGTTTATCATATAATTCAATGTGTATAAGGTCATTTTAGCAGTCTTTTGTAGTAGCACATATATTTGGTGCCCAAAACTCTTTTCAGAAGTTTGATATGAGATTGTTGTGAGTTGAATTTGACAAAATTAATTCAAAACAAAATTCTAAAACTGGTTTTGTACACCAAAAAATCGTGTTTTACAAGGAAACGAAGCTAAAAACGAGAGAGGGGGGGGGAGGGTACATGAGACCTACATATACGAGAACAAATCACCTTCCTAAGGGCATGGAGTCTTTCGCGAATCAGAGAACCACCATGACCTTTGTTTTTTTTGGATCATATCTATATCTCTCTCTATCTATTTATTTATCTGCCCCAGAGAAAGGAATTTTGATGCCATCTTCACCACCATCATCTCCAAATCCATCTCCATCAACACATATCCAACCATCATCACCATGTGTGAGTAGGTCTTTGTTAGGCATATGGGATGAATGCGAACTAGATGAGATTGATCATGTGATAATGCATAGCCACCAGGATTTGAGATGCTTATCTATAAGATATTCTAGTACGGATCAATGCTTGGCTAAAAATCTGAGGATGGTTTGTAAACAAAGATAGGTAACATTTTATGTTGCTCCTTTTAACCTAAAAACTAAGAGTTTATGCCTAACCTATGCATCAGTTACGCATACGACCCTCCTACTTCATTGTGCATGAACAATTGGCCATGTAATCACATATTCCCTGAGTGGATCATACATGGATGAGCACCCCATTAGAAGGACAACTGAAGGGTAGGGGGATCTCATTTTCCCCTCCCCTCTTTCTCTTCACGCTCACCTTGAGAGTCTCCCGATCGCCCCTGACTCCACTCTCACTCCTGTTCGGCGGCCTTGCCAGCCGGAGGAGAGAGGAGAGAGGAGGCCAGACTGTACATAGTAGTAGTTGTTGTGTTTGGGCTCTGCCCTGTTGTGGCGTTATGCCGGTGGAATATTCGTGGGCGAGGCTCATGGGTACTGCTCGGTGACTGAGAGCTATGTGGATTCTTCTTGCGGTGCTCTAGAGGGTGGAGCCGGTGGCGAGCAACGGTGTCTTCTCACCTCTGCGTCCAATAATTTGTAGGTTTCTCCACAGCCTCAAGATCTGCAGATCTCCATTTAGATCCTTGTCGTCTTGATGACAAGAAGTTTTCTGGGTGTTGGGATCTGGCTAGATCAATCTGGCTCTAGAGTTTGCGGGGATTTCATTGTGATGTGTCGTGCTGCCTAAGATCAACTCGTCGGGAGGGCATCCTTGGCGGCTTCTTTGCCATCGACTTGTTGGGCCAAAAGGTGGCCCCTACCCCCTTTGTTGTTGGCATATGGTGGCCAACACAAGGTTTTCTTCAACCTCTAATCGCGGAGGCCTTTCGGCTCCGCCGTGTGTGTGACTCCCACCACGGTGACACATGTGGCCAAGTCCCCGATGTCGTCGGTGGTCGAAGACGGCTGGATGCAGTCTGAGCGTTCTTGGAGTTGGAGCTGGACCTGATCGCATTTCCAACTTTAGATCTTGGGTCCTTAGTGCAAAAGAGGAGGTCGGGCTTGTAATTTCTAATCTTTCCAGGGTCCTTTATGCAACTTTTACCTCCACTGCTCTAACATGAGCATGTTCTTGGTACTTCGGACCGATCCCTGTAACAGAAAAAAAGATCATCTATGAATGGAGAGTTTTCAAATAGTTGTTGCCTTATCCACATGAAAGCTGTAATAATGATGGTGTGGAGCTGGAAACAAGAATTGTTTGTAGCCAAGCGGCTTTAAACGTGAGCTAAGGTATAATAAGAAACTAACTACCACGTGTGGCAGCTCCCGCCCCAGCCAACCACCCCTCACGCGCGTCCCCCTCCTCTCCGCCGTCGCCAGCTTTGTCACCGGACAAATTTCCAGCGACGCGGCAGCGGCGGGGCCCAGCCCTCGCGTGCTCCCCTTCCATGGCGGCGGCTCGAGTTTCGGGCAATGGCGGCGGCTCTCCAGCGGAACTCTAGTAGTGAGGGCGAGTGGGCGGCATCGGTTCCTGGGTGGTGGGGCGGCAGATGGTGGCGAGATCTAGGGTTCCTAGATTGCCAACTTCTTCACCTCCTCGACGTCAATCGTTGTCGTCCGGAGTTCTTCCGAGGCCTACTTTGCATCACGAGGACGCCCCGGGCAGAGGCCCTGGGTTTGGTGGAGGTGGACATTTTATCCGTCGAAGGTGGCCGACCTACGGCTGGATTGGCGGATCTCACGGTCCGTGTTCCAGTCCTAGCAGCGAGATAGGGAGAAATAGGTGCCGGCGAAAACCGAGCCATTGGCAGGCGATGACGGTGTTACCACGTCATTACCTTGATGAAGGCATTGTCGTGCACCTTTTGTCGACCTTAATCGTGCTACTCCGGGAGAAACCCTAAGATCTTTGGGTCGGGCGATGGCGGTGCCGCGTTGTCGGTATCGCGTTCTCTCCTGGGAGAATCGTCTGTGGAGCAGTGTTGGATGGAAGTGGCATGAGAGGTGGAGCACTAGTAGAAAAAGAGCCATACGTCCATCCTAGCTTGGAGCATTAATCCCGGTTATGGTTGGACCTGGGACTAATGTGAACATTAGTCCCGGTTCCAACGGCTAGAACGCCATACGTCTTTAGTCCCGGATCAAATGGGACCTTTAGTCCCGGTTCGTATCACCAACCGGGACTAAAAGGGGTGCCCGGTGCCAATCCCTTTATTTCCGGTTCGTATCACCAACCGGGACTAAAGGTGTGACCTTTAGTCCCGGTTCGTATTACCAACCCGGACTAAAGGGATTGACACCGGGGCACCCCTTTTAGTTCCGGTTGGTGATACGAACCGGGACTAAAGGTTATAAAAAATTCTAAAAGTAAAATCCCTGTGCTGATTGTGGGTGCCCTTTTCTCTAAAAGTAAAAATTCTAAAAGTAAAATCTCTTAGAAAATCATCGCAACAGCATGATCAATCTTGGAGGAATTAAAGAAACTAGGATTTTGATACAAATATCCACGTGTTTGTGATTTTAGGAACTCTGTAGTTAGACCATGTACACTGCCAGACGTTTAGATAGACGTTTAACTGATTAAAAACAATACGTACAAAAAAGAAAATTAGGCAAGCGCCCTTGTCCCTCATCGCGTGGCGTTAAACCCGGACGCTAAATAGAGTTTGTTTTTCGCGTCCGTACAGTCCGTCGCAGGAAAAATTAGACGAAGCGCTCAACCTATCAAAACGTGCAGAAAAAATTAGCTCTTTGATTTCAACATACTTAGGCCGTTTTGGATTCTTAAAATTCGAAAAGAAAAAAAATTATTTTAGTATTTTTTATGTCATATTTGAATTCATCGCATTTTTCTGATAATAATGGATATATTATTTGTTAAATTTCGATTTACAGATTTGAAGATATTGTTTATGTCATATTAAATGAATAAATGGAAAAAATGAATAAAATATTAATTTAATTAGTTTTTACTTTCATTAGGATAAAATGTTATTATTAATTATTTATTGTTGTTTACTAAAAATAGCCGTTCTTAATTTCAAAAAATAAAAACGTGTCACATATCGATATGAGTTAATAAGATTGATATACTAGTCTTGACAACAAGATATATTGGTCCTTCACGCAGGTGGGAGAGATGGAATGAAGAAGTTAAGCATGCTGGGGGTGGAGTAGTGCTAGGATGGGTGACCGGATGAGAAGTTTGACTATAAGTACAATTTGAACTAAGATTAAGTATAATTAGTGTTAAAAATGAGAGATGTGGGAGATTAACGAGCCAAATAATTCAAAAAATCAAAAAAAAAATAAAAATCAAAAAATTGAAAAAAAATCATTTTTTTTAAAAAAATTAGAAAAAACTTTTAGTCCCGGTTCGTATTACAAACTGGGACTAAAGGTCCTTCCCCCCTGGCAGGCCACGTGTGCATCCTTTTGTCCCGATTGGTGGGGCAACCGGGACTAAAGGTTAGGGCTTTAGTCCCGATTGCCCCGTCCCGGTTGGGCAACCGGGACTAAAGGCCCATACAAACCGGGATGCATGGAGCTCTTTGTACTAGTGAGCGGCCAGCGTGCGGGGGTTGTGCTGCTTGGCACCGCGGTGCTGTCGGTGACTGGTGTGGCAAGAGTCTACGCCTAGATCTACATGATGATGACGGGTTGGCAGAAGATAATGAAGGCCACGACATCCGGAGCGTGTGCGTAGGCGCCGCTCCGTGGATATGTTGTGCGGTTCTAGAGCTCCTTTTGCTGGAGTTCGAGCCGTCGCGCCCAGGCACTTCAGCTTCTCTTGGTGAGTGGCAACAATGTGAGTGACCATGGGGCAGGGTCGAAACAGACAGCTAGGTGTTTCATAGATCTCGTTGGAAAGCCGGCGATACGGTTATCGTTTTTGCTTGCTGTTTTGTTTTGGCCGTTTCGGTTTGTATGATCTTTGTAATGGAATTTGCTAAACAATATGGTTCTAATAATAAATAATAACTGTGTGCATCGTTTGATGCAGAGGCCGGGGCTCCTCTCCTCATTTAAAAAAAAAGCGGCTTTAAACATACAAAAATCAAGTAATGAAATGAAACGAAATGAGCAAAGTACCCATGGTTCATGCAGTAACGTTAAGATCCTAGCTATATAGTCTGGCGTTTTAAATATTCGAGAACTTCGTCTCCAAATTAAAAAAAAATCTGAGAAAAGTACAGGAGTACTTATAGATGTCCCTCCCAATTTTTTGTCTTCAAAATTTTGGTCTCACTGGAGCCCTGTGGCACAAACGACTGCACTCTAGCTCTTCCTTTCCTCCCTTATGCATTTTTACTAGCGGCTGGCAATGACGACGACGATGATCTTGCTGCTTTCAGGTTCAGAAACACCGCCCTGCAATTTATTGTAAATCCAAACAAGCTCGGTAAATACGTCAAGCATTACCGATAGTTAAAATTTGCCATAAAATAAAATCAACAGACAGTTCCAGTCAGGGACTGACCAACATGATGCAACGGAGCTGGCGAAGAGAACTCGGTGCTGGAGTGGGACATACTCGTAGTTGATCCAGCTAACGATTGGCCGGAACTGCATGAAGGCATGTAAATTAAGGTGTATACACGTTATATAATAGTCCCCCGTTTGTTCTTTTTTTGGGTGAGCACGGAAACATGCAAAAAAAAATGAGTAGACCTAAATTGGGTGGTGAATAGCATAGCAGTATCTTCCAAGATGTCAATTGGATGTTCACGTAGTCGTTCTTGATCTTGCTCTTGACTTGCCCAAATGGTCTCCCTACAATTTTATGAATTGCAAAGTATCAATCTCACTAGCTTAACAAATCAAGTTCATGTTTTTTCCCTCCGAACCGGGCATTGGATAGGGATATCTGAATGAATACCTTCGATCACCAGACCATAATACATCATGAACACCATGTTGTTCAGCGGTGATGCAGCTAGCTGCTCCACTAGGACCTGCATAGCTGCACAAGTTAAGGCAGGATGCATGACAGCATGATTGTGGATATATAAATACCAAGATACAAGAACAATTGCCTTCTTGGCTGTAGTTTCTTTTCCTTTCTTCCCCTTGAAAACCATGTCCATAAGCTTGTGGAAAAAATGGCCGAATGGTCCGGCGTATGCAAATCCGTAGAGCTGTCAATTTGTTTGCCATATCACACCGTCAGTCAATATATGTGATTGTGAAACTAAACAAGACAAAAACTGAGGATATCAAAAGAAGAGTAGTGTATGCTTAAGATTTTATGCACATTGATAGCATAAAGTTGTTGTAAAACTGATACTACTACTTTATATCTCTCTAAAAGTAGACCAGCTTTATGTACGAGCGCAAGATTCCTGCACTTAGTTTGTGTGTGCATTACATGGCGATATGCACATCAAGCTTACTGGTTTTTATATGGATCTACTTTTTGTAACATGACCATTTTGTGCAAAATATGACCTTTTATGACACAAATTTGTCTTTCTCGTATAGTTCAATAATGATCATGCATGTGTACGTTTTATTTTGAAAGTGCTTGTACTATACTACTCCTTCCGTTCCAAAATAAGTGACTTGGATTTGTCTAAATTTGTATATATCTAAACGTGTTTTAATATATAGATACATGTATATCTTGACAAACTCAAGTCACTTATTTTGGGACGTACGGAGTAGCATACTATGTTGAGTACACTGCCGAAAAGTTCACAGTTTTTTTCACAATTCACAAAATATGTCAAGTTTGTGACAATGGGGATGGTGTTGCCACGGTTCTCTTTTCTGAATTCGTAGAAAATAGCGGAGGTAGGTACTGCTACTGAATCAATACCTTCGCGAACTAAAAATACAAGATATTCTGTGTTCGTTAGCCTTGATTCTTGCACTCAACTATAGTTGACGTGACATGCATATATAGTTGCTCACTTGCTCTGTCTGACATGGATCGAGCAGTAAACTACATTAAGCAAGCAAGAAAACAGAGTAAGCAAACAATGCAGTAGTAGTAGGTACCATTAGGAGGAGGAGCCGCCTGAGCTGGAGCCTCCTGGCCCCGGCCATCTTCTGGGCGACGGCGTCGCTGCAGCCGGCGAGCACCCCGGAGGTGACGGCCTTGGTGCGGAGTGGGTGCAAGCGGAGCTGCCTCATGTACGCCCTCTCCGCCATGGCCACCACCTCAGACATCGATCGATGCATCGCGATCTGATCCCGATGATGATCTCTTGGTCGTTGCTCCTCCTCTGGCCTCGCACTCCGTGAGCACGTACTCTCCAGTAGTACTACCGACAACCAGTTCCAGCCAGGGGGCAGGGTGGTAGGCAGGACGTGCGGATTAATAACTGCTCTGAATAACGATGATCAATTAATCAGGCCACATGTGAGAGCATCTCCATGCAAAATAGGGCACACAAAAACAGTTTTAGGGCACTTGTTTTTAGGTTTTAGTGCACACATTCCAGATGATGTGAAATAGGGCTTCGCCAACACATTAAGCGTTGGAATTTTAGAACTTTGACACATTTTCAACATCTTTGACACATAGTTTGACACTTCGATAGATTTCCATTTCAACACTTAGATACATGGACACTTGGACAGTTAGATTCATTCTGATTGTGACAATACTTATTCTTCGACACATAGTTCGACACTAAATTCGATATTACATAGACCTTCGACACTAACGTCGAGTACGATATTACCCACGCCTGCTACAACTTATCGTCGAAGTCTTGTCCAAAACTCTCGCAAAAGCATCATTCATCTTATCATCGGAGTCTTGGCCAAGACTCTCCCAAAACGCACCGTGCAGCTTGACTGACGATGAGATGATGGTCGTGTAGGGGCCAGCCTCCCCTAGGGGTGTCGAAGATTTCTTCTTCATGTCCCTCTCAGCGTCGTACTCCATTCACGCCTAGACGAGCTTCGGGTGCTCACGACGAAACCTCTCCATTGCCTCCTTTGTCGACCCGATGGATGCGGCGGAACTGCATGTAAGTGTGGCAGTTTTCCTGCTCCTACTCGCGAGTTACCATACGTAACCTCCGAGGAGAGGAACCAGGACTCTTGCAATCTCTCCACCTCCCAGAATTTTAGCTCGATGGGCGGGCGACCGAACAAAAATGCCGCCATGCCTAACACTACCTGTCCTAAATGATTTCCTTGGACCAGTGCCCGGACATGCACAATTGCACGATGCGGAAACTGGTGTTGCTTCTCATGTGGCGGTGTGGCGGCATCCTGTGGATGGGAGGGTGTGGCACAACAGCGACAAGCATTAATCAGCAACAAAACTTTGGGCGAATAGCGTGGTGGGGAACGGCGTGGCCGGATCTATCGGTGGATATGCATGACGGGGGCAATGGCAGCAAGAATTGGTGTCGGACGGGGAAGTAGCAGGCAGTCGTTCTCGGCGTGAAGGAGTATTAAGACAACAAAGTCCTAGTATGAATTGATTCTCGAAAAAAGGCGATCCCCGCGAGCTTATTCCGTGAGAAACCTAATTTTGACAATATCATCTCTAATGGCTGGGTAAAAGTTATGGAAAGCCGGTTCTATGAGCTTCTAAACTGATTTAAATTAAAAATTATTTATACTAAAAATTTGTACATCCCATAACTTATTTTTGACATATTATAGTTTAAAGTGTTTATTTCTCATTGCTTAATTAGCATTATTGGCTATGTAACAATATTGCTAAAGAATAGTTATGTTGTTATTTTTTATATAATTGAAAAAATACATGTACTCTGCACTATATTTAGATCTAATGCTTTAGCAAAAGTTCTTCACTTTTTGAGACTTTGCCCCTTAAAAAACATTGTAAGTTTGTAACCTACTTTTCTTTAACGAGAAAAGTGTGAACCTCGCATGCCTCATGGATCAATTTTTTCACAATTGCATGAATTATATCGTGTGTATGTTTATTTGTTTATGTGCATATGTGTGTGTGTGTGAATTTATATTTAATATCCTTAAATATTTGGGTAGAGGACACTAAATTGTATTTTCTAACAAATATCTTAATACCATAGATATGAAAATATAGAGAAAGTTCTCGAGAATGTTTCTTAACCACTGGTATGATTATTTACCAACTTCGTGGTTGTCAAATCTTTGTCATAGCTACGATTGGTTTGCTAATAAGTTGAAAAAGTGATCAAATCGACTGACATAAATATACCATGGATTCCACATTTGATTTTATTATTTCATATGCTTGCCACAAGTGCTCTTTCATTTCATTTAGTGTATATACATTCTCAGTTTCTCTACTAAGACGTCAAGCACAAAACTAGGCATGGAAATCCATATTTATGCCGAGGAATTGCCGAAAATGGGAGCTAGCTTCAATCTTTACGAACATAGCTTAACCTACAATGGGTGTAAGCCAGATTTGCACATACGTATATAAAGGTTAACCTTGACGAGCCTAGCATGTATAGACATGGTCTCGAAACATGGAATACCGAAAGATAAAGCATGAGTCATATGGATGATATGATGAACATGTTGATTGTTCGCCTTTGAAACTACATCATCTCACATGATGATTGGACTTGATGTAGTGGATTTGCATTGGTTCATGTGATCACTAAAACAATGTGAGGGATGTTGTTTTGAGTGAGTTCACCTAGTTAATTTATGAATTAAATTTGAACTCAATTCATCATAAACTTAGTCTAAACTATTGCCAATATGTTATAGATTATGGCGACCCCTACCATCATTTTTAATGATTTGAGTAGATACGGTTATATCTACTTAATGAAACACAAGTCTACAACCTTTGAGAAATTCAAGGAATTGGTGATGGGGATATGCCGAGTCGATTATACCCAGCAGGACGTTTCCTACTGGCCCAAGCTGCCAGCGAGTGCGCCTGCAGGACGGCGACTGGATCAGGACCCAATAGGGAGCCAGGCGACTGGAAGCTGAAGGCCCAGAAGCGTAACTAGGCCCAGTCGGATTAGGTCAAGCACCCTCCGAATCCTTAACTAATTCGGTTGTACATCTGTAAACCGTAGCGAGGTAAGTCTATATAAACCTCCCTAGGGTACGCATAGAGGACACGTTCCATCATACACCCCCTGCGACTCGTCGTCTAGTCGTCGAGCTTGCCCTTGTACTCTCTCATCAATACAATCTAGCAGGAGTAGGTCTTTCCCTCCGGGGGGGGGGGGCGAACCTGGGTAAAACACTGTGTCTCCACCCTCATCTCGCACAGCAGATGGCTGGCCGCCCTTGCCCCTCATTCTACTACTCACTGCTGATTGCAGCATCTGCTGTGGCCATTCCCACGAAAGTAGCGCCCACCGGGGGGCCTGGCCGGTCAGGCCGGTGTTCTGCGGTGAGATCCAATCTGCCAATCAACGAGACGATCGCCACCGGCCGCATGATCGCGATCGGCGAGATCCTCCAGATCCTGTCGAGCAGCTACGTCTCGGCGGCACTCCCCATCACGCACAACGTGATCATGCCGGTTGGCATGATCAGCCTCTTCGTCTACTTCACCGACGTCATCGTCTCGGAGGACTCAGCTCACATCCGCGAGTCGCCACCGCGCGATCGGCTCTCTGAGAGTCAGGTCCGCACCATCCACTGCCTCGCCTCCGAGTACGACTCGGCCAACAACAACGTGGCCGAGACCAGTATGGTCGCAGACCACGCGGCCCTCAACGACGACGCCGACTCGGCGACCCCGACGTCGACCGCCGGATCCATCGTCGTCGTGTCACCCGCGGGCTCCATCACCCAGGTCTCCAACGTGGGGGACTTCGAGGATCCTTCCATCCTTGGGATCTTCGACTTCGACTCCGGGTCGAAAAAACTCCGGTGATCTCCACGACGGATCCGGTCGCTACGTTCCGACCTATATGGCGAGCGGCACGGACGCCCCGCCATACCCCTTCTTCACGCCGATCCCGCCGACCGTGATGGAAACGGAGGTCGAAGAACTCCGCCTGTGACTGGAGGAGACGGTCCGCAAGGAACAAGCCGAGCACAAGAAATATCGCCTAGAGCAGGTAACGATGCAGAAGCTCTCACCAACTCCGCATCAGGTCGCGCCTGAACCCCACCGTTCAGGGCCGCGCCCTGAACTTTGACGATGAGAGCGACCCGGACCGCGTAGCCGATTGCATGATCCGCGAGAACGCACCGCCAGGAGGAAGCACTCGACCACCACCAGGCGCATCAGCGAACGACACTCCCCCACCACCGCCCGGTCGCACGCCCCTTCCAAACCAACCGAGGATCATGATCTCCCTGCAAGAGCGGGACGCGAACGGCCTCCCGCTGTTCTCCACTCCGATGGACAATGTCATCGCGAGTTGAGCCGCGGTCGACAACATCAGCGTGACCGGGGAAGGCGCCCTGCAGATCCGGTATACCAGGGCCTTACTCGCCAAGGCCGTCGAGCAACAAGCTACGGGAAAAGATTCGCGGGGACGCGTCTACTCTCGCTCGTCAGGAAGAAGGGCGGCCTCAAGCGGCCGCCCGACGATGGCAAACACTCTCAACTGCCCACCACCTGAGCCTCTGCAGATCCAGTCCCACGATAATTTCAGAATGAAGTGGGAAATCATCGTAATATAAAGATCAAATTTCTATGGTCTGACTGTGGAGGTGAGTATCTAAGTTACGAGTTTAGCACACATATGAAAGAGTGTGTAATAGTTTCACAACTCACACTTGTTGGAACACCACAATGAAATGGTGTGTCGGAATGTCGTAATCGTACTTTACTAGATATGGTTCGATCTATGATGTCTCTAACGGACTTTCAACTGTCATTTTGGGGTTATGCACTAGAAACTGCTGCATTCACTTTAAATCGGGCAACATCTAAATCCATTGAGAAGACACCGTGTGAATTGTGGTTTGGAAACACACCTAAGCTATCATTTCTTAAAGTTTGGGGATGCGATGTTTATGTGAAGAAACTTCAACCGGATAAACTCGAACCCAAAGCGGAAAAATGCGTCTTCATAGGATACCCTAAGGAAACTATTGGGTATTCCTTCTATCACAGATCCGAGAGCAAGGTTTTCGTTTCCAAGAATGGATCCTTTCTAGAGAAAGAGTTTCTCGCGAAAGGTGTGTGTAGTCGGAAGGTAGAACTCTAAGAGGTTGTAGAACCTTCTCTTCATAATATGGCGAGTAGCGCAACATCGGAAGCCGTTCCGGGAACTAATGATAATGATCATGAAGATCCAAAAGAGAATACTACCAAACCTTGTAGGTCTAGCAGGACGCGTGCAGCTCCTGAGCTGTACGAAAATCCTGTTATGAATTTCATGGTCGATGAAATTGATGACCCTGCGGCATATGAGGAAGCGATGATGAGCCCGGATTCCAACAAATGGCTAGAAGCCATGAAATCCGAGATGGAATCCATGTACGAAAACCAGGTTTGGACCTTGTCGGACTTACCTCACGACCGAAAGGTCGTGGACAATAAATGGATTTTCAAAAGAAAACCTGATGCTTATGGTAATATAACCGTCTACAAATCTCGACTTGTCACAAAAGGGTTTCGACAAATTCAAGGAGTTGACTATGATCAGACATTCTCTCCTGTAGCTATGCTAAAGTCAGTTAGGATTATGTTAGCAATTGTTGCATATTTCTACTATGAGATATGTCAGATGGATGTCAAAACTGCATTCCTCAATGACAACATTGAAGAAGAGTTGTACATGGTACAACCAAAGGGTTTGTAGAACAACAGCAAGTTACCCTTAAGTGGATTACCTAAAGTTTATCGAACCTAGGGAGGAAGTGGTCAAAGGTATTCCCTCTCAAGCAACCTTGCAATCAAGATACAAGAAGTCTCTTGAGTCCCCAACATACCTAATACACTTGTCAGGTGTATAGGTGCACTAGTTCGACGAAGAGATAGTGAAATACAAGTGGTAACGGTGCCAGAAAATAGCTTGATGGCATGGAGGAACAGACTAAAGGCAAACTGAAGGAAGCAAGCAAACATGCAATAGATCTAGTAGAAAACGGTGTTTCAATGCTTAAAACAAGGCCTAGGGATCATACTTTCACTAGTGAAAACTCTCTCATATAAATATCCTCTCTTCATGATACTACTCTTAACTACTCTCCGGTTGGACACTCTAATCCATGGTAGGGCTATAACAGCACACCTTAAAGTCTGCCTTCCCCAATCTAGATAACCCCACACTGTCACCTTGAGCGCTAGATGGTTCCAACAAACACCACAATTTCATAGAGACATCCAACTCCAAATATAACTCATAACAAATATTCAATCTAGCCAAAGTGCCACACAAGGTATGCACGCTGTCACTTTCACACATGTGGGGAAAAGCATAGATCTATTAAAGCACAAAGAGTATTTATGTAGACTCAAGCCTAAGTGCCACCATGGCGTGCACGTTGTCACTTTCACACACATGAGGAGAGCAGAGATCTATTAAAGCACTTGAGTAGCAAGGTAGATCTACTTGATTACAAAGCTCATGACCACAAGATCATGCATAGAGAGAGATGAACACATAGCTACCGGTAGAGCCCTTAGCCTCGAGGAAGAACTACTCCCTCCTCATCATGCAAATCATCAACGGTGATGGAGATGGTGGTGGAGATCGATGGAGATGGCTCCAGGGGCACTTCCCCATCCCGGCAGGGTGCCGGAATAGAGACTTTCTGTCCCCCGAATCTCCCTTTCGGTGGCGGCGGCGCTACCGAGGTTTTCGTGGATTTCTTCTAGATGCCCTAGGGTTTTTGGGTCGGAGGCTTCTTATAGGGGCAGGGGGAGGCCGAGGAGGCGGCCAGAGGGCCCACACCCTTCCCAGGCGCGGGCCAGGCTTGGCCCCGCCCAGGGGGTTTGGCCACCCTCTGGTGCCTCTCTGTCCCTCCTTCTGGATTCATGTCCCTCATGAAAAGTTATTGACTTTGGCTTTTGTCCCGTCCAATTCCGAGAATATTGATTTTCTGCCTTTCTGGAACCAAAAACAGAAGAAAACAGGCAACTGGCACCATGGCAACTTCTTAATAGGTTAGTCCAGAAAAACATATAAAAATACCTCAAAGTAAAGAAAAAGCATAAGACAAATGATATAAAACAAGCATGGAGCATCAAAAATTATAGATATGTTTCCGACGTATCAATCTTTTAAACAATGTTAAAAGTTATCTAAACATCAAATTTTCAATGAAGGACCTAGGTGAAGCGTCATATTAGGCATAAAGATCTATAGGGATAGATCTAGGATCCTAATAGGGCTATCGCAAAGTACATACCTTGATAAGATTTTAAATAAATTTAAAATGGACGGAAGTAAGAATGGTTCTTACCTATGTTGCAAGGCAAGACATTTGAGTAAGACTCAAAGTCCGGCTACGGCGGAAGAAAGAGAGATAATGGATACGTATTTCTCATGAATGGTGGAGCGGTTAGTTGGAGGAGTTCCAAACAACCCGTGGTGGCCCTCTCGGTGATATCACATTGGTTAGCTTACAATAAAGTGATTTGTTCACTAGAATGTTATATCATGGGAACAAGAAAAGAGTACATGTCAGTAACGAGATCAAACTAACTATGAAGATATCGATGATCGAATCTCGGACATGTAATATATCGTGAGACAAATGGATTAAGATTCTAGCGTAAAACATTCTCACGATCACAAGAAAGTCATCGTTGAATGTGTGGGAGTCGGTATGGATCTCTAGGTCCCGCTTCTGATTATTGATCCGAGAGAGGTCTCGATCATGTCCGCATTATTCGCGAGACGTAGGGTGATACACTTAAGAGACATCGACACCATTTGGAACAAATAGTTTCATGCTGAAAAGATTTACAAAGCGCATAAATTTATTTCACTAGACACCGAAACTGTTTCGGGTGAAATTGCTAAAAGTGTTTATGCATGTGAAATGAAATACTAGCAAGGGGTTATATGTGAATGTTTGCCCATTAAAGTAATTGACAAAATTCTGAATAAATAAAAGGTTTAAAGAGAGATTGCATTAAATTTGGTGGAAATTTCATGGGAATTTTGAGTGGGATTTTGAGTGGAGAAGTGAAGGGCCATATTTGTGAGTGGGAGCTCCATCCACATGAATGGAGGAAGGGAGGGGGCAGCCCCCATGCACCGGCCACCCCCTTGGGGTGCCCCCTCCCTCCTATATAAAGCCCCCTCTCACTCCTTCTCACTCACACCTCCTCATGAAGGATCTCTCTCCTCCTCTATTTTTATCCCCCATGGTCTTAGACTAGCGAGATACATGTTTCCGGTGGCTTTTCGGCAAGAAAAAGTTGTTGCTTCCGCTGCATCGCTGGAGCGAGGAGGCAGAGGTTGCTTAGTGGCTCGGACGTGTGTGCGAGCACGGATGCGCCGCTGATTTGCGGTGCTAGGACTTCCTCTCGATCTTGAGATCGACAAGCATTTGTCTACATCATCCACGAGTACAACCTCGTTAAAATTTGTCGGTCTTCAAGGGTATGTTCTCTACAGATGTATATCCGCCTGTTGCTTGTATCTAGTAGATATATCTTGGTACATAGTTGTTCCCATCGTAGGAAATTTTTTGTTTTCTATGTTGCGAACCCTACAGGAAGAGCTACTCCTGAACCAACTATTCAAGAAATAGACTTCATAACTCGTAATTATTATAACCCTGCTTATAAAAAGAATTATAATCTAAATTTCCAGAAACATTATTCTTGTCCTGCAGGTAACTCTAATAATAATATGGCATCAAGTAATAGTAGTCTCTAAGAAACTCTTAAATCTTTTATGGACTCACAAAATGAGCAAAACAATATTCTAGTTAAAATAACGGAGAATCATGATGCTATGCTTGGTAAATTATCTAACCAAGATGTTGGTTTGAGGAATGATTTGCAGGCCCTCCAAGAAAGAACAAGGATTGTTGAGGCATAGCTAGGTAAGATAATCGAGAGTCAACTCTCATTCTAGCTAAATTTGCAAGTAAAGCTGAGCCCAATCCGGTAGAAGACCTCAAGATGATAATAATCCAAAGGGATGAGCCCGAAGAGCTTGATTATAGCAATGCTTTTTCACTGAATTGCATAGTTGAAGATCTTGTAAAAAGGATCAATGTCAAGATTCCGGTAAGTGAAGGTGACGAGGGTTCGACTCGTCAATGCCTATTGTTATGCACTTGGGTTTTGGAGAAGATGGGGATGCTGGAGATCGCGAGACGGTTAACAAACACGCAACAAGGGGACACGAGGTTTACCCAGGTCCAGGCCCTCGGAGGGAAAACCCTACTCCTGCTTGTATGTTATTGATTGCGGTGGAACCGAAGATTACAGGGGCGCGCAGATGCAATATGGCGTGAGGTGTGTGTATAAGTTGGGGAGGTCATCTAGATCTGTAGATCTGTTGTGGAGGTGGAGATCGTAGACCTGTCTATTAGGGGGTTTATGGCGTAGCGTGCCCTTCTCGTTGGACCCTCCTAGCCTTTATATATGGGGAGGCTAGGTCTCAGGTACCGATACGAGTAGGTTACAAGTTGTATTGAAACTCTAGCCTTGAGCTTTCCTTGTCTTATGCGCTTGGGATTCCGTGTCCATATGGGCTTCGTAGCAGCCAAAACGTCATGGCATCATGCATCCTGGCAGGTCGTCGAGTGAGCCTTCCGTCGGGCTGGACCAGGTAGGCTAACATCGAGTACCCGTAGGGCATATCCATGTCAGTAGCCCCCGAGTGTTCAATCAAATCATAGACTCAACTGGAGACTCTTTAGTCTTTCGAGTGCTTCTCATCCGAACATGTTTCAGGTGAATATGCTGGTTCATAGGGATAGTTGATACGCGTGCCTGACTCTCCCGACGGATCAGGTTTAGTTAACTGTGTTTGGACAAAACAACACGATCTACTTCAGACTCGAGTCCTTGGACTCGAATCCGGAAAATTGCTGGTGTAATTCGACTCAGTCCGTGGAGGTCTTACAGGACTCGAATTCCAATGTTTTAAGTTAAGTACCCAATGCGTCTGTCAGGATTTTTCATCGTGCTTGCTGACACGGTATGTTACTGGAAGAACACAGTTGGGTGCGTTACTAGGCCATCAGATTATATTTGTAGGTCTTATCTTTGTGTCGCAGACATAGCATCCGAAAGTTTATCGCCACGAAGGCGTTTCGGGTGACTAAGGAGACGTTATCTCTCTTAGCGTCAATTTTGGGCGGAGTCGCCGATTTTGTTTGTAGTAGCTGTTAAGGATCCAAAGGATCGCAGTCGAGTGATTCATAGGGTGCACGACCAGCTCTCCCTATGAGAGTATCCCCCGAGTGTCTGTTCGAGTCGTACACTCGAGCGGAGACTTTAATCTTGTGAATGCCATCAACATCGGTGCTTTTTTGAATGCGCGACCAGCGCTCCCTATGGGAGTAGCCCCCGAGTCCTCAGTCGAATCATTGATTCGAGTGAGGGATCGGAGCGTGCCACTCGAATATCTTGTATGTTCGCGACTAGCGCTCCAGTTTCGAGTAGCCCCCGAGTGTTTGTGAAGTCGTAGATTCGGGCAGAGACTCGAGTCTTGTATCGTGTAGTTGCAGTCGACAATATCGTGGACATATCGCTGACCGGAAGTACATTGGGTAGTCGAGTCGTAGACTCTAGTGGAGACTCATGCGAGGAGAGACAACTGAGCCGGAAGTGCATCGAATCAGCGTCTCACACATAAGGATCCAAGAGTCGACGTAGCGGAGTCGCGTGACGTTTAGCCGGAAGGACTCGATGTTTCGGATGAAGTCGACGTTGTTTCTTATGTCGGGTGCGTGCCCAGCGCCGCTTCTGTTGACAACTAATGTGGTCATTCGAGGAAAGTATCGACTCGGGTCTTAGCGTCCATGGACACGACTGGCGCTGGTCGACTCCGTTGGAGGACCTGATAGAATAGCTCGATGCACTCGACGTCCTTGTAGGCTCTGGAAAATATGAAAAATTGTGAAATACTTGTATCTTCTAAAGAATATTTGCCTGCCGGCTTGCAAAGTAAAATTCTGGTACCAATCGAGTCTGACACTTTTGCACTGCATGCTAGGCCTTTTCGTTAGCCTGATTACTCTTAGTCTCAGTACCTTGCCGAGGTGCTCGGAGTTTAAGGATTCGATGACCAGGCAGAATCAGCTACTCGGGCTGTCGCGTATGAGGTGCTCGAGTGCATGAAGCCGATGGCACATTAGGTTACTCGAAGAGTGCGCAGCCCCGAGTGTATCGAGTGCGAGTTAAAATAAAAAAAAGTCAACTCTACGTAGAAAATTTAGCTTTATTGGTTGTTGACGAGGTGAACAGGCCGCGGGAGCCAATGCGATCGGCGAATCACGAGAGCCAATGCAACCGGTGGGTCGTGGTCAAGGATTGTAACAGATCACCACAGTCAAAGGTCGCAACGGGTTACCGCAGTCGAAGACTGCAGATGGAAGTAAATTTTTTGTGCCAACTATTTTTATAAACCTAGCTTCAATCTGCTTCTGTGAACTACTTGGTTGGTGGAAGAAAATTGCCAGATAGAAAGAACAAAAAACGCAGAGCACAAGCTTCAACTTCGGAGGGAGTAGGAAATTAAAAAAAGGTCTGAAATTAAACTCCTTGGCCGCCGGATGCAGCATAATTAAGCTAATTAAACATAAGTAAACTATAGACTATAGCGTATGTGTCCGTTTTTGTCAACTGTCGGAGACCACCGAGAAAGTGCCCGTGAGGCGGCGCCAAAGCTCACCTCGGGCTGCAGAATGCTTTCCCTGTGCATCACCGTACGGGCCGACCGGGAAACGCTCACCTTGCGCCACTCCTTTCGTCCGAGGTTGTAGGCGTCGATCTGTCCGTCATGGCGGAGGAAGATCTCCTCGCCCTCCCGAACGCCCTCTACCACCTCCACCTCCGTGTCTACGCAGAACTTCCGTGACCAGTTGGAGCCGTCCGGCAGGACCAGCCCGATCCGTTCCTTGAGCCGCCAGCAGCTACTGATCCTGGGCGGCGGCACCGACACGGCTTGGTAGTCGTCGAGCACCCACACGTCCATGGAGCTCGCTGACGACTGGACGACGAAGGCGCAGAGCTTGCCGCCGGACAGGACGCCTAGACGTGTGTTCGTCAGGTTGTCCGCGTCCTGGCTTCTGGTTCTAGGCGGTGCCTCCATCAAGCAGAACTTCTCCCGTGTCGTGTCGAAGGTAAGCAACTGCAGCGTCTTCGTTGATTCCGAGGAGCCCCACAGCACTAGCCAGTGCAGGTTGCCGTGTAATCTGACGCAGCGGGCGTGGCGTCCGTCAATGGAGATGTTCGATAATCTAGTAGCCGCAGTGGGGTTGTCCTCCTCCTCCTGGAGGCTGAGGGGGATCTCGCGCCAGAGAGCGTCGTCGTCTCCGACCCTCAAGACTCGTAAGGTCCTCGAGGCCATCAGGCCACCTACGGTTGTTTTGCCCGAGGCGTGGACGAGGTGGAAACGCCTGGTGGACGGGTGCGAGTAGCCGCCTATGATCTCGCCGCCGGCGTCCCCTGGGGGCGGCGACACGGTGGCGCAGGCCATTGTGAGCGGGTTCCAGAGCACGTACTGCTTGAGGTGGCCGGGAGGACGCGAAGGCCACCCCGCCGTCCTCCGGGGCTTTATACACACCACCCCGTCCCATGAACCGAGGACCGAAGAGGCCTGGAGGAAGAGAGCCCGAGTCACTGGCTGCTTAGGGTTTACGTGAACGTTATCGCGGTGGTGGCGGCGGTGCCACCGGCCGCGGAACAAGTCGAAGACGAAGCTTGTCCTTCTCATAGGCATTGGTATGAAATCTCCGCGCACCTCATCGACGGCCGTCACCTTGGCGACTACGGCCGGGCGTTCGGCGTGGACGACGTCGAAGGTCGGGTGGGAGATGGCGGAGCGCCAGGTCCTGCACACTTGGCGGCAGCGCGCGATGGAGCGGGCTGGCAGGCGGACGAGGATCGTAACCAGCACGTCGCCGGGCAGATTGGCAAACGCGTCGTCCATGCTGTGTGTCGTACGTAAGAGGGGCGAGAGAGACTGCTCGTTATATATAAGTGCATCTCGATCGGAATCGTGTCGTAATGGACCCGGTCTATGATGACCAGATGGAATTTTGGCAGGTATGTCACCGCATCTTTCATTTATCCACCCGATCTCTGATGAGAAATAATACGTTCCTACATATATTACCGTATAGTATGTTAGAGGGCTTTGAAAAAAAAACAGCAACTCTTAGAAAAAAAAGAAGTAGTTCTGTACCTCCAAGTGCACAATTCTTTTTTTGAGAACGTCGGAAGGGGCAGCCCCTACCTCAAATTTTATTAAAAGAGAGCTATGACAGATCAGGGTTTTACAAGTAAGAGAAGATTACAAGGGGGGAAACCAGAGGAGAAACAAAGGGAAAGCACCCGTCTTATTCCTTGAAAGCCAGAGGAGAAACATGGGTGTTTCGATGTCATCAAAAACCTTTTTATTCCTTGAAAGCCAGATGGTCCAATAGATTACAGTAATAACCAAAGGCTAGGCCTGTCTTTTGTTTTCTGGAAGTCTTTTATTTGCTTCGATATAAATATCTTCTGGTTCAAAGTACCCGTTCATTTGGATCCCTAGCTTGTCCAAGATGAGCTTGGAGTGCCGGTGATGAAACACAAAGTGCTGAACAGTCTCCTTATCTTGACATCCAAAGGGGCATAGGTCATTGTTAACAATATTTTGCTTAATAAGAACAGCCCTCACTTTTATCCTTCCTTTGATCATGAGCCAAGCAAAAATCTTTCCTTTTTTTTTTTGGTGCGGCGCTATTCCAATGTATCTGGCACCCTCATTTTCAGCTCCTCCCCAGTTACAAATCATGTATAAATTTTTCACTGAAAAGTTGACCGAGGGGTTAAATCTCTAGCCCCTCTTGTCTTGAGTCAGAGGATCCAAAGTATAGTGATTCAGGAAGGAGATCAAAGTAAATCGCTCAAGCTCAGCCTGGTCAGAAGTAATGTGTTTCAAATGAAGAGACCATTCCCCATTCTCCCAGCTCTCAGCAACTGATATATTTGGCCTGTTGGTGTGGGAAAACAAAGCTGCGAATTGTGTACAGAAGGGTCCATTACTAGTCCATTTGTCCTTCCACAGAGAGATAGTCACTCCATCCCCAAGCTACATACAGGTAACACTTCTGTATAAATCAATGAATTCACTAACCTGTTTCCATGCTCTAGTTTGAAAAGCAGAAAGGTCCCCAAGATCTTTGTCTTGAAAGTGTGCTGCCAAGACCCATCTAGCCCAAGGAGAATTGGGCTCAGTATGCAACCTGTGGGTGAATTTAGTTAGAAGACAAGAGTTTTGAATCTTCATGTTTCTAATTGCCAAACCTACTTCCTCAAAACTTCTAGTGACATGATCCCAAGCTACTAAACAATCACTCCGAGTAGCAGAACTTTTTCCTTTCCAAAAGAAGGCCCTCAACAACCACTCAATCTCATCAATAACCCAATGTGGCAGTTTGATGCATGACATAAGGTGGGTAGGCAGAGTAGACAAAACAGATTTCGTGAGAGTGAGCCTCCCACCACGTGTGGTAAAATTAATTGAAGAGCTGATTCTTCTATCAATCGCAGCAATGTAAGGTAAGAAAACTTCTCTTGAGAGTTTTTTATCCGATAAAGGTAAGCCCAAGTAAGTTTGAGGAAAGGAGGCCACCCCGGAATGTAAGATTGTAGCAATATCTTCACTTTCAGCCGAAGCAAGATTTATTGGCAGGAAGGTAGACTTGGAGAAGTTGATTTTGAGCCCAGTGGTGCAAGCAAAGTTATCAAGAATTTGTTTGAGAATTCTGGCCTGCTCCACATCTCCCTAACAATTAAAGTGTCATCGGCATATTGCAATACCGGGCAAAGGTTCATCCTCAAGAATTGGGTGCTGCAGCAGGCCTTCGGAAGCAGCAAGTTTTATGGCTTTTTGCAACACATCCACCACCACATCAAACAAAAGAGGGGATCGAGGATCACCTTGCCGCAAACCCCTTTTAACATTAATCCATATGCCCGACATTCCATTAAGAAGAATAATTGTTTTGGGCGAGTGGAGCAGTTCTTGAATCCACATAATCCATCTATCATTAAAGCCTCTCACTTGCATGATGGAGAAGAGAGCATCCCATGAAACAGTGTCAAAAGCTTTGAACTTTCAATTCTATTCCTCCCCTGGCAATTCTATTGAGGAGAGTGGCAGTCGACGTACACGGTGGCGTGCCTCCATCCCTTAGGTATATGGTTCCACATAATTTTAGTGTCCCACACTTCTGGTACCATCAGTCTGGTAACATCTACTTTATCATAGTCAGATTGAGGTGAATGGACCGTTTCTAAAAATACCAACCACTGTCAAGCTTGTAAAAATTAATACTAGGATTTTTCTAATTCTCAGTCGATTCGACTGTAAATGAAGTTAGAGCTCAGTCGGCTCCTAATTCATTAGATTTGCACCGCGATTCTTGCGGTTTTTGAGTTGCAAGTGGTGAGATGCATGTGAGATTTTCAGTTGCAATTGGAACTGAGATTTTTTTAATGACAAATAATGTGGCTGTAATCGTAATTTCTAGTAGCAAGTGGTGTTGCAACTTAGATTGCATGACATCATCTAAAGCTAATTCTCAATCGATTGATAACGGGACACATACCACGCAAATTAACCACTTGGGCAGAAGTACTTTTAGTCAAGGGTGGCAGCCGACCATCCCGAAAATAACCTGACGGTCAATGCCATCAGAAAAAACTAGTACCGGAACGGGTATGGTCGAGGCAGTTTTGATGCGATGCACGCCAAGAAAATCATATTACAGTTCCCACTGAAAAAATCGGCTTGAATTTGCTTCGGCTTTGTTCGGTCGGATGTAGGAGAATTTTCTTCAGTGAATCGACGACCTAGTAATGAAGCTTGTATAATTGTTTGACGCTCGTTCACTGGCAAGAAATTAACTCATCAAGCTGAAGACAACACTTTAGTTAACCGGAAAGGATCGATTTCCCCTAAAAAAAAGATCCTTGCACGCGCAACACAACTGAGCAAGGTAGAGGCGAAACTTCTGATTTTCAGCAGGATGGAACAAATATGAACGGTGAATGATTGATCAATTTTTGGTGCACAAGACATTTTTCGCGGCAGCTCGCTAGCTGCAACACGTGGAAATTTAGTTACAGTTGTACGGTTTCACACACAATAATTCAAATAGACACTCTATCTATCTTTACTACTCCCTCCGTCCTAAAATAGATGTCTTAGATTCATCAAAATTTGAATTAATCTAGACACTATTTAGTATAATGGTTCATCCAAATTTTGACAAATCTAAGACATCTATTTTAGGACGGAGTGAGTATTAATTTCAAAAGCGTGATGAATGTCTGGTATCACAAATAGAAAAATTACAGAAAGTGCCACCGCCTAACCATTTTTAGCCTTATTTCATGTTGGGTTTGTTAATTACCGGTTGGCATGCTGCATGCAGTCTTATCTTCTTTGGTTGTTATATCCGTTTGTCAAGTTATTAGTGTTTTTTAGGGTAAAGCAGATAATTTATTAGATCGATTTATCTGCTACATAAACACCATGGGGGATATCAGATTCCCACACATGTATCATACTATAGTTCTAACTCGTGAGCTACGACGTTTAGAAGATGATGAAGCATTTAAAAAATCAGGTCCAGCACATGATCTTCAAATCTTCAACGATCAGAGTATCACGCGGGTAGTCAGCAGTGATACGATTCATTAGTGCGTCTGTTTTTCAAAGATAACTCTTATCATTGATAGGCTTGATGCCATGTCGTTAGTTTTCTTAGCTCTTAATCAGTCATTTAATGTCATTTTTTCTGGATGACAGAACGATTTGAATTTCGCCCGAGATTTTTGAAATTCTACCCAATTTAGCCATTTCATTCAGGATCGGTAAGAAAATTTACCAAAGAAACATCCCGAGTTTTGGTGAACTTTTGTTGAATTATGTAAAACAGTTGGAACTTGTCGAGTTTTGTCCGAAAATTCAAATTTTGGTCAAATTTTGTTTCAAAGTTTGACTTTTGGTTCTACGAAAGTTTTCTAAAATGGCCAAGTCTCGGCCATTCTGTTCAGGCCCGGTAAAAATTCAAAACCTAAATCAAATACTTCACTAACCCTCCCGCATGCATGCATCTTTTACCCGCTGCGCCACTAAAAGTGCGGCCTAAATATTGAATAAATATCCATACTTTACCAAAACAGATATCAAAGAAACTAACAACTACCATGCCCCATGTGAGGAGATTACCACGTCATCCATGTGTGTACCAATAATCGCGCAGATCATCCGATATTTTTCGATGTGTATGTACTACAACTTTACCTCTTAACGCACATTAATTACGGGCTACACATATATGCATCTAGCGTGCGACCATGCTTACTTCGTTGGCTCATGCTTCATACTTCCATGAATCTGGATGATCTCCTCGTGACTTATGACAACACGCAAACGGCGTCCCAGCGAGAAGCTGGGTCGTAAGTCCAACCCATGGACGGTCAGGTATTTTCATACACAGGGATTTGGATTTCGCCCAAAAAAATATGAGTTTCAGCCAAACTTCACCCATTTCAGCTAGGTCAGTTAAAAAGATTTCTCGGACGAAATATTCTGAATTTTGAAGAATTTTGTTAGAGATTCAAACTTTGGTCAAGATTATCCAGGATGTTCAAAAAAATTGATTCAGTCAAATTTTGTTCGATGATGCAAATTGTGCTTCTCTCTTTGTTTGAGACTAAAAAAATCCGAGATGTACGAATTTAGCCCATCTTGCTCATGCCTGATAACTCCTCATTCGCTGTCGTGGCCAGTGCTCCATGTCTTGGACGATGGGCTTCAAGACATGGTCGGCATATACGGAGCGTGAGAAAGGAAGATAAAATGCGCCTCGGAGCATAGGGTGTTCAAATAATTTGAGCATCGACACCAGCGGTCCTCTATAGTGGAGGGTTTGGGAAGATGTCTACCGTTTCGTGTTGCCAAACGATGGCACCAAGTGTGACCGCCAAAGGATGGATGGAATGAAGTAGCAAGGACATGGTGTCATGTGCAACGACTTTTTCGAGCACCATGAATGCACCCGACGAAGGTCTAATGTGAAGATATGGCCGTTGCCTTCAACATGTGAGTGTTTTTTGTATTGATCTACTCAGTCCAGATACATATATATGAAGGATCATGGTGCTAAGTAAGTCAATAAAATTTCTTATAAATCTGGTGGCAAGTACATGTTAATTACCATTGTTGATTAGTGACTTTTATGTGTGATGTGGCTGCTATATATGGAGACATAACAATGAGATCCACTCAGTTCAATTAACTTTCTACGTACTTCGTACATGTATTCAAACGTTTTCCTTTTATAATTCATGAGATCCATCCATATATATGTATCAAACTAGATGTTGGGGAAGTTCTTGTCCTTCTATTGGATAAGGTGGTGCTAGATCGCAAGAACATATGGAAAAACATTGTCATGGTAATATGATTGGTTGCAGTGACATCATGTGGACTACAATTTTGCGACGCATGAGAGTAGTGTTATGGATTTGGCCATGGTTGTGATATTACCAACGGTCTATTCTTGCACAAAATCGCTCATAGTCCTCCAGCCATGAAGGTCTAAAGAGGTTTAGTCGTACATCAACTTGTAAACCGTCAGGGCATTTAGGGTTTAAAGAAGTAGTACACTTAGACACTTTGTTTTTGAAATTCACTTACATGGCACATTGTGTTGGACCATGTGCACAGTTTCAGCGAGAGACGAGGGGTGGGGGATGGGATAATACGCTTCGACGACCGCATCAAGAGAGATATGCTTAATTTGGCGTTTTCTCGAAACTGTCCTCCAAGGTGAAAAGTAGGATTGTCCTTTATGACTGAATCTAGCGTTGGCGGTGGTTACATGTCACTCCCTTCCTCAAGGCGTTACTTTTGGAGAACATTTCTCACAACTCTTATGTTATCTAGAGTGGTGGTTGATGTCGTTGCTGGCGGGTGCACGGTCATTTTAACAATCCCTTATCCCAAACGAACCGTGCACATTCGCCTTTAGCAGTGCCACATCAGGATCATTAGCTCGGCTTGGGGTTGTGTGGTGTATCACTTAAGCAAGATGATGAACTAGGTTGAATGGTTGGAAAGTTTATCTACTAAGCAGAACACATCTCTGACGTGGTCAAGTACTAATTAACCATGTATATTAATTTTTTTTGCATGTAGTAACTTTTAAGTTAGTCAAACTTACTGGCAATGATTACGTTTTGGTATTGTTTATATGGATTTTTTAGCCACTTGTAAAACTTTCTATCAAATCTTCCAATTTTTTCACAAAAAAAAACTTCCAATTTCTTACATTGCTCTATTTGGAGACACCTTTCATGCCACAATATTAAATTAAAAAAAATATTAATTCGCCTATGTTGATATCACACAAAAGACACTTAAATTATTCAAATTTATAGCTGCCAAAATCATGTAATAAAATAACACGAACTGTGTATTTATACTAAAATTTTGTACATCTTATAACTTATTTTTAACAAATTAGAGTTTGACAAGTTCATTGCATATTTAACTATGTAACAATATTGCTAAATAATAATTACGTTGTCGTTTGTAATATAGTTGTATGTTGGGCTATATTTAGATCTAATGTTTTAAAAATGTTATTCTCCTTATTGAGACTTTGCCCCTTAAAAACACATTGTAAGTTTGTAACCGAATATTCTTTAATGAGGACAGTGAGAAACTCGCATGCCTCATGAACATTTTTTGACAATTGCATGAATTATACGTGTATATGTTTATTTGTTTATGTGCACATGTATGAATTTATATGTAATATCCTTAAATATTTGTGCATCTAAATCAAAGTTTCTAACAAATATCTTAATAACATAGATATGGAAATATAGAAGTTCTCGAGAATTTTTTTAACCGTTGATATATTATTTAGCTTTCTCGTGGTCAACAAGCTACCATAGGTTCAGTAATAAGTTGAAAAGGTGATTACACCAAACATACAAAAATATACCGTGAATTACACGCACGACTTTATTATTTTATATTCTCTCACAATGCTCTTTCATTTCATGAAGCGTATATACATTCTTAGTTTCTCTACTAAGACGTCAAGCACGAAACTAGGCATGGATTTTTCAGGTTTTACTTTTCTAAGTTCACTAGTAAGATGCATGGGAGGTGATGGAAAAATTGCTATTGAAATGGAACCGTGGAGCGATCTATTACTAGTACAGATCAGGCCTTTGCACATGGTAAAATTGGCCCTTCACACACGGTGAATCGAACCGTCGCTACCCGGGGGTGTGTGATGACCTTCTGCTATGCACACGGTTTCCCGGACCATGTGCAAAGCTTGTTTCTTTCGCAAACGATTTAGCATCCTTGATCGATTGAGAATATCCTGGCATTCGCAAACGCATTTTCGTGCTAAACCGTCGACATATTTAATGATCACAAACGGCGAGTATTAGTTTCAATGTTTCATATCACTAGACACACGGTTGTTTAGTCCATCCGTATTCTTATTAGAAATGTGTGACCGTCATTTGTAGTACTCTTATGACGTACTTTCTTTAGAGAAATAATCATTTACATGTTACCGCTACTGGTCTAGTTCTGGGTAGTCTGTCATTAAAAATTCACCTTTGATGTGTAGATTTTATGTCAAGTTGTCATTGGTGGATTAACACTTGTTTTTTCAGTATTTAATACTAATTGTTTTGGCAAACGTAAATGGTGGCGAGACAACCGCATTCTATATGCCACTGTCTTCTCTTAAACACTGACATATATATATTTCATAGGATCGGTGTTTAGGTTTTTTGAAATAAAATAAATAAATACATGTATTTGCCATTTAAATACAACTTGGGATGGGGTATGTACAAATGCATACATTTTATTCCTACAAAAATTCATAAATAGATAGGTTGTCATTTGAAACATAATTGTTCAAATTCGAAAGTAATACAAAACATCACGTGAAGACCAAAATATCACTTTTCAGATGTTTCAGCTCATCAAAATGAAGTTCTAAATAATAATATAACAAAACAAGCATCCTCATATTTTTGTGGGACCACTATTGTAAGCAAAATATAACTAGAATCGCCATCTTTGAGTGGCTAATATCCTGACATGCCGCATGTTCCTGTGGCGTCCTTGTTGAAAGCAAACTTAACAAAATTATAGTAGAGACAATTAGCTCACGGCCTCCAAAGTTATAAGCAATAAAAAGACAAATACTTTGGTGAATAAGAAAAGATTAATCATAACATATACACCAGGCTTTTAAAAATAATATTTAGCGTGAATAGCGAAACAAGTAACAGGTTTCACAGGAACTAGACAATTGGTAAGGACAGAATTTTGAGACATGGTAAAAGAGAAAATACGTAGGAGCTAGACGCCGAGACCCTGAAAAAATGTATGACATCAGGTAATTATGGTGCACATATTGACTGGAAATGCAAAAAAAAGTGTGCAAATTTTAAACTTGAATAACAAATCATAGAATCAAGAAAATTACATGACATCAAATCTTTGTGCACAGATACATAGATATATTAAAAACATAAATTTTAATTACACGAGCAGTGTGTACTTGTCTTATGCAACATACATTGTAAATTGTTGAACTTTCAAAGAAATGAAAAAAGGAAAGTTTCGAGCAAACAACCATAATGAACCTGAATAAAGGACAATTTTATGTCTTCCTATGCTTTCAAAACACAATCGCTGACAGATTATAATGAGTCGTCACCAATTTAATATAACAGAAACATTAGTCATTGCTTCTTATCATATCTATTAGGGATGCATCAGCCATGTAGTCAAGGAAGTGTACCAGGCTGAGGCCATTTCTTCTTTATAAAATTCTATCCTTAACTCCTTTTGCCCCGTTTCACCACGAAATCAAGGCTTTTACCATTATGCACATGGCTCTCTATTTGAGAGGCTTCATTGTATCTTCATTGTTGGACATGTATGTGTGGAACAACTTGCTTAAGAACTCTTCCCTCATGTTATTGTACTCTTTTACTAAACTCTTACATTCTTGTCTGTGCATATGATCTTCACGCTTTGACGATCGATAAGGCCTATGTTGTTGCTATAGTTACCAGCGACCCTTGCTGGACTGACAAGAATATCTCATTTCTCGACTCTTGTACCACATGCCTCATTTTCATAGTTCGCTGCTTATGCATTGCTCGAAAGCCAACACGTAGTGATTTTTCTGCAGTTAACAAGACTCATCAGGTTAAAATAAACCCTAGCATGAATGTAGATCACATAGAGGTATTCAAACAGTTTAACATTAACAAAGCAACAAGCTAACCAAGGGGATATAAGCATCAACGCATGAATCTCGTAAATCTAGCAGGATCAAATCAGGTGCACCATTTCTACATTTTGGAGGTATATACAATCACACTAACATGTACTCCCTCCATTTCAAAATATAAGATGTTTTAGGTTTGTGAAGAAAATATATCTAGACTACTTTTAGTATGTAGGTTCACTCATGTTTGGAGTAAATCTACACACTAAAACAAGTCTAGATACATTTTATTCACAAACCTAAAACATCTTATATTTTGAAACGGAGCGAGCTGAGTACAAATCATAGCATCAAATATATTATAAAACATGAAATATATTCCGTAGATTCTAGATTAAGCATGAGTAGTAGGCTAAACCAGTACTATTCGGACGATTGTTGAGCCGATAGGTCTTATAAGTGATGTCGTCCATAGGACTTGGCGACCAGGGGACGTGCCCATAAACGGGACAGCTCTACTCTGTCAAACGTCTTGTAGCGAGAAGAGATGCAAGGATGCAAGTTCTTTTTCCATACCACTTTACGCCCAATAGCGTGTCAAAGTCCATTTCACTATATATCACTTCAAAATCTTCTTTTTTCATGGAAGATGTGACCATTCTACAAATAAATTGAAACAATTTATCAAATGAAACTAGCAGAAGTATATAACCTACTAAAGCAATATTGAACTACTATGGAATACCGGATAACATGAGTAAAAAAGGGAATACATATATCATTATACCCAGATTAAATACTGTGTATATACATGTCGGTCTACGCTTGGACTTTGAGAGTTACGGTAGGTGTGCATAAGATACTGAGTAGTGTAGAGTAGAGCACATGTAGCCTGCTTGGTCTCCAAAATGATAATGTGATTGAGAAGATGTAAAGCATGACCATGGTCATTGCACCATGAAGCAGACGAGTTTTAACAAATCCCGGTGGCGCTGTTATGCTAGATCGATTGTGGGCATACGATCGATAACAACAGCAAATATTTTCAATCTTTCAGAACACGCCCAGCCTATGGCAAATGATTTCACCAGGAGTTTTAAGAACACGGCGCTGTTATAGTAAGTCGTTGTTGACGCTGACTGTTACCTTGTCGGGAGCCCTGTACTTGTGCTAGAGACAAGGACATTATTAGTTTGTGGCCGGCCCGGCTGAAGACCAAGCTAAGTGAATGGTTAAACAAATTAATCATTGTTACTGTTGGGTTGACAGTTTCAATGCAAGTTGTTGACTACTGAAATCAACAGAGACCGGCGCCATTGCGGGCAATCAACTGAAACCAAGTGACCGATGCGGATCATCAGGGAGAAGCAGTACTAGTTGTAGCTAGTCGGGTTAGCGCAACCTGCCATGGCGACGATGGTGGGTGTCGTCATCATCCTGCTCCTCCGGCTACTAGCTCCATCCCCTGCGGCGGCGGCCGATGTATTCTGTGACAACCTTAAGGTGGTCGCTGCGATCCTCCCGGAAAACACCTCCTCTTCGCCGGTACACATGGGCACCGTCACCTTCGGCCAAGCCCCCAACAATACCGTCTACGCGCTCGCCCTCTGCCGCGCCAGCATCCTCAACAACTCCGCCTGCCGTGACTGCGTCGCCAGCGTCTTCGAGAGGGTGCTGAGCGCAACACCACCGGAGCATGAGCCGTGTTACAAGGCCGCCTCCTACGACGGCGACTGCCTCCTCGTCTACTCCGACCACATCGTCGGGCCATCGGACTCGACGGGAGAAAACGATAACGGCGGCGTGCTCTTTCAGAGGTGGAACACCAGGAACCTCACCGTTGACGCAAGGGACGGCCCCGGCATCGCCGGCCACATCAAGGACTTCCTAGTGCGAACCGCAGAAGCGGCGTCGAACACGGCGCCGATAAGGTTCACCACGGCATTCTCCATTGGCAGCGGCTCTGTCCCAGTGATGTACTCGCTGGCGCAGTGCACGCCCGACCTGTCTGCCGGCGACTGCTTGTCGTGCCTGCATCTTCTCCTCGACTCGGTCGATCCCAGCACGTTCCTACACCTTGGAGGACAGATGGGCATCACACGGTGCTATTTTAGGTACGAATCGTATCTGTTCTACTACGAGGAAAGTCCACAGATATTGATGGACCTTTTGCCGCCACCAGCTCCGGCGCCCAAACACAAGGGTAAAGAGCGATGCCTTTTGCTCGTAACATTTCGTATCAGAGCTAGCTTTTTTTTCCCACTACAAACACTATCTTAATTGGTCTGCCAGCATGTTCATATCAGGTCATGTAAGCAAGATGTGGGCAATTCCGATAGTTGTGGCTCCTCTAGCGGCAGCAGCTGTTCTCTGCTTCATCATCTACTCTCGTCGCCTCAGGAAGCAAACAAAAGGTATATATGGTGTTCACTTACATGTAGGTCTGTTATACATCGCTAAACATACGCAGCTCATCATACATATACAGATTCAGGGAAAGTGATGACGTTACAACCATCAAGGAGTGCTCTGGATTTGGTTTGGCAATGGAAAGACTCAGAACTGTCGATGTTTGGATTTGAGCAGCTACGGGAGGCCACAAATAATTTTTCGGAAGAAAACAAACTTGGACAAGGTGGCTTTGGTCCTGTCTACAAGGTGAATTAATTGTCTATATATACTTATAAGATTTTAATTATTTATTAGGTAGCAGCATTTAGCAGCATAATATATGATTGTATGAACTGAAACAAATTCATACAAGTTGTCCTTTTGTGATAACATCGTGACACGTCATTGAGGAGCCCAGCCATCCAAAACATCGATCGACAAAATTAGTGCAAAAGCTTAGGAAAAATTAAGAAGATCACTGACCACAGCCATAATCTTAGAGAAGAAACCACCAATCATATAATCATATGCTTAAATCTTTTAAGTGATAAAGTGCTGTTTGTTAAAAAAAAAAATCATATGCTAGGTGGATGGAAAAACTGCACATTCCATAACCAAACGTAAAGAAGGAATGCAGGTCGACAACATCTGACAAAACAACGAGTCCTGGGTATATCATCCTTTAAACAAAAGACTGACAAATCAGAAATTCAGAGTGCCCACGATTTTTATTAGCAACCTCTCTTATCATTTACAAATGGGAGAGGAGGACTAGTGTTTATCTTATGGAGCGTAACTCTTGAATGTATATTTTTTCTAGGGCCAACTTCCAGAGGGATTGGGGATTGCCGTTAAAAGGCTTTCTTCACATTCAGGACAAGGCTTCAAGGAGTTCAAAAATGAAGTCCAGTTCATAGCCAAACTCCAACACAAAAATTTGGTTAGGCTCTTGGGATGTTGCTCCCAAGATTTGGAGAAAATACTGGTCTATGAATACTTGCCGAACAAAAGCTTGGATTTCTTCATCTTTGGTAAATATTTGCACTATATATTGCTTATTTCTTTATGAGGATGACTGATATAATAGTTTCATTCCCTACATAACTAAGCTTTAACATTTTACCAGATTTCTCTCTATTTTTTGCTAAATAATATCTAGCTGATGTGTAGATGAAAATAAAAGAGCTTTATTGGATTGGTCCAGCCTGTTAGCAATAATTAAGGGAATAGCTCATGGACTTCTTTACCTACATAAGCACTCCCGATTGCGTGTCATACATCGAGATCTTAAACCAAGCAACATTCTCTTGGATGGCGAAATGAATCCAAAAATTTCAGACTTTGGGCTTGCGAAAATATGCAGCTCAACTAACATCGATGGGGACACTACAAAAAGAGTGATTGGTACATTGTAAGTTTCACAAAAATAGAACAAATTTATGAACAATCATATTGTACTTTAACCTTCTAAGTATTTTTGACATCTATGCTTTATCATTTTTAGCGGATACATGGCCCCTGAGTATGCATCGAAGGGTGTCTTCTCTGTTAAATCCGACGTCTTCAGCTTTGGCGTTGTTATTTTTGAGATACTTAGTGGAAAACGGAATTCACGTAACCAGAAAAATGGCGATTTCATTAATCTCCTTGGATATGTGAGTTTCAAGTACGAGGTTATAAATGTGTATTTATTTATATTTCATTTGATATATAACTTATGTTATGTGACAAAACTGAAATAGGCATGGCAATTATGGGAAGATGGGAGGTGGAGTGATCTCATGTATGCATCATTGGTTATCGAGAGTGACTCAAAGGAGATGATGAGATGCATTAAGATAGCATTTTTGTGTACACAAGAGAATGCAAGTGACCGACCAACAATTTCAGACGTTGTTACAATGCTTAGTAGTGAGACTAGCATCATGCCTGACCCTAAGAAGCCATCATATTTCAATGCAAGGATCGGAGATGAAGAGTCAACCAATACCATTGAGCCATGCAGTATGAATGAGATGGACATGTCTATTACGATGCCAAGATAGTGTCTCCTCATGTCATGTGGCATTTATACTATAGTAATACAAGTATTCAAAAAAGCAGAATCGTGTTATAAAAAAAAGTTACTATTGTTTCAGAAGTGGGATTATGTACTATCAAGATATTGAAAGGTAATTCCGAGTTGTGTATTAAATTAGTTGTTCTTACCGTACAATTATTTGATTTTGGTATTTGTTTTCTAATTCGACCTACTTTTAACTATGCCTATATAATTATAATACTACCCTTTATATCTAACATAACCGGATCACATTTTACATGGTGATCACAACAAATGAAACAAAAAGTTATGCATGGTGTAAAACGAGATTTTATTTCTTTTAATATGATTTTGGAGATATAATAATGACCGGACCTACAAAGGTTGGGTATCTTAATGAATAAAAAATGAAAGTATAATGCCTATAATAATTTTTAGTATAAATTCATGACTTTCTTATTCATCCAAATGGTTTTTATTGAACAATTATGAATCTCTCTTATAGAAGATCTCCATGCAGTAAGAAATGACCCCACAATAAGTGACAGCTAGGCGGCCGACTAGAATGGACCTATAACTGAATTGTTATAATGCATGAGATTATGTAATTCACTTGTGCCGGAAGAATACTTTGGAGGCATCAACTGTCACATCGTAACAGGGTGGCTATAAAGTTGATCTTCATATACTTCAAAAAGTACTTGTTGAGTTCCATGAATTAAGACTGGGATTTGTCACTATAAGTGAGATATACTCTAGACCCACTCAGTATGATTGTGACGTCACTTACCGTGCTTTTTGGGACAGTCAGTGACGTGTTAGCTAAACGAAACAACATGAACAATTCTCTTGAGTGGTTGGAAGTATAATTAACTTCGTCCATCGATCACTTGGAGAACTATTTATACTGGTGCTACAGATTGTTTCAACTGGTATTTAGGTCATAATTATTGTGATAATCCATGTTAATATTATACGTAGTGGACTACAATTTTCTCCGGGTGTTCATATTAAATTCGAAGCATACCATAACCAAGAAATAATATTAAACAAATCTTGTATATCAGCCAAAACACAAATAACTAATGTATATAAGTGGATGAGTTGTTCTTGAGCATGGATTGAAAAAACCCTAATTCTGTCTAGGTTGTAGATGAAAAGATTGGCAATTGTTAACTGTTTTCATTTAGGAGAGTGGATCTGATGAAGATTAGAAAAAAAATCTTAAACCACAACCCTTCCAAACGTAGTAATTTGCATCCAGCTGGGGCAAAGTCCTCATTAAATATTTTCTATCATGCCTTTTATCTAGAATGCAAATATGTTTTGTGATTTTTTAATCGTAACTTATGGTTGGGCTACTCAATTGTACGGTTGGGAATCTTCCATCCATCAGTATTGTTACGTAAGAAGTACATCTGACCTTGGCATGCCCAGGTCATCAACCAAGCCTGACCGAACCTCTCCTGATCATACTCATGAACCCATTCCCCCAACCACATATCCTTCTAATTCTTGTGATGGAAACCCGTTTTCCCTCTCTCGTAGGGTTGTGTGATTCCATGGCGGTCTCCGCCTCTAGGGTTTGAAACCTCTCTTGTGACCATGTTTGTGAGCGCGATATCCCACTTGTGCCCTCCTGCTCTACCGGTGTTCCCTAGGATACTCCCGCAGCTGGTTTTCTACGCAAACTTGGGGCGATCATAGGGCTCTTGTAGATTGTCGCCCACCCTTGGCCTTGCTGCGAGATTGGTGGGGGTGACAATGACGGGATCATCAGAGGTGAGTGGTTTGGCAAGTTGGCGATTTGCCCCCCCCCCTCGATGGGGGTGGCGGGATTTGTGGGGCGTAGCGAGAAGGCTTCCCCTTCTGTGTGGAGTCTGCACTGCGGGTGGCCCTCCTGCTGCGCCACTGTCGCCTCCACCTCCGGAAGAAGTAGTTTGGACGCCATATGCAGGTCTTCATCGTCATCAAGGACTAGGGCGCCGACCTTCACTGCCACCACAAGCACACCCTATTAGATTAAGGTGAATATCTAAATGTTTTTCTTTTGTTGAAAATTGTCTTTTGTTAATATATATATATATATATATATATATATATATATATATGTAAATCATATTTATATTTTCTTTTATTATATGTCTCTTTTGTGCAATTGTTTTATGGGCTGTCGTTGGGTGCACAACCACCCGCAATTGGGGAACGAGGATAAGAGCCTCGTAACTGTCGGGACACTACAACAGACCGACGAAGACAGAATCGATGTCCGAAATGCGGGGCACCGTTGAAGTTGACATTATTCTATAGACATTATATATACAGATTTCTACTTTTTGCATTAGATAATAGATTTCTAGTTTATATACGCGTGCTGGAATTTTGCTATTGGTTACAAATGAATTCTCCCGAGACAAATATTTCAAGTACATCTACTAAGAGTGATGAATCAGCTATCAATAGCCCAATAGTATTCGTTGGATCTCATCTTGTAAAATACAAACTTAATTGGGTCAAATATGTCCCATTAAATCTGTATCACTATATACTTGTGGATATCATATGGTCATATTAACACTAGATGATTGAATACCAATAGATTGGACTTCACTGCCTTCCCTTAAATAGAAATAAGCTGGGTGCTTAGGTGCACGTAGCGTCATTGACTTGATGCTTAGCATTTCAACCACATCCAATGTCGTTGGACGATCAACTGCGTGCTCTTGTACACACAACAATGCAATGTTAATGCATCTCATCATTTCCGACGGATGACAACTAGGAAGCAGTGATGCATCAAGCAGTTCAATCCATCTTCCTTCTTTCCATAACTGCCATGCCTACTAAACATTTCAAGTACTTAGGTATATAACATAAGATAATAATAAAATTAATTCTATATGGATATAAATAAACTCACATATCCAAGAAGATTGAAGAAAGATCCACACTGATAGCTACCAGAATTGCTCTTCCCGCTAAGGATCTCAAGAGTTAAAACACCAAAGCTGAATACATCGGATTTTATAGAGAAGATGCCATCGGAAGCATACTCAGGAGCCATGTAGCCACTAAAAATTATGCAATAATGTAAGTTCGATTAATGTATGGTTGACTTGCAATAATAAAATTCATAAGTGGACAAATTGATATATGTCAAACTTACTAGGTACCAACTACTCTTCCTGTATTGTTTTCGTCGGTGTTATTCAAGCTGAAGATTTTTGCAAGCCCAAAATCTGAAATTTTAGGATTCATTCTGTTGTCCAAGAGAATGTTGCTTGGTTTAAGATCCCGATGTATTACACACAACCGAGAGTGCTTATGTAGATAAAGAAGTCCTTCTATTATTCCTTGTATTATTACAATACGTATGTTCCAGTCCAGTGAAGTTTTTATGTTTTCATCTGCATGTAAACTAGGTGTTAGTAAATGTGGGAAAATTCATCTTAAGAAACCCCAAAAAGTTGGACATCTAAGTTATCAAGGAAGTTTTATAGGGATTTTAAATATTGATGAACAATATTTTCAGCCATTATAAGACATTGTTGTGATAAACATTATCTAGCTTACGAATGCAAATGTAAGCGTATATGTACCGAATATGAAGAAGTCCAGGCTTTTGTTTGGCATGTATTCATAGACCAATATTTTCTCCTCTCCTTCGGAGCAACACCCCAAGAGCCTGATCAAATTCCTGTGCTGAAGTTTGGCTATAAGTTGCACTTCATTTTTGAACTCTAGGAAGCCTTGTCCTGAGTGAGAAGCAAGTCTCTTTACTGCTATATCCATTCGTCCAGGAATGTAGCCCTAAGAAAATATGTTCAAAGTTTATACAACGATATTTCGCCACAGTCAAGTTGCTTTATCGTCTGACCCAACTTAATTTACAAGTAATGAGTAAAATCTCATTCAACTTAGTTCTGATCAACATCTTTCCTCCTAATAATGCCCACATATATCAAGAGGCTATCTATTCCTACGAGTGGACGGTGAAAAATTGTCTAAAATATAGGTATAACTATTATGCACTGATTAGAAAAGGATCTGTGTAAAAGGATATTAAATACAAGAAATTACAAATGTTTTATTTATCACATGTTCACGATTTTGTAACATATCAAAATCATTTTTCACACAATTTTAGGGTCTGGCTCACTTATTTATGCAAACTGGATGGGCAATCCAAATACGCTCACTTCCTAATGTTACTCTATAAAACGAAACATATATATGTAGTTGCCTCGCCAGATTCTTTCAATAGAAGTAGCTAGTTGTTAAAGAGGTGACATATGGAAACACGTAGGCCGGGTGTAATGCTTAGAACACTTTAATAAAAACGCCTTATATCGAAAAAATATGGAAACACGTACATGTGAATATTGTCAAAACTCCACGTTTATTGTTCAAGCATGACATCAAGAAGGCATTCGACTCTGTTTGCTGGGACTACCTAATGGATGTGTTAAAGCATAATGGCTTCCCTCCAAGATTTTGCGATTGAATATGGATCCTATTCATGTGAGCCTATTCATCATGGTCAGGGACATAGACAAGGCGACCCCCTATGTCCCCTCCTTTTTGACTTCGCCATTGATCCCATCAGCCATATTCTTTGCAAAGCAACCACTCAAGGTCATCTCCATGCTATCTGAGGGAGAGCCCCGGTCACAAGGACCTCGCTTTATGTTGATGATTCGGCGGTATTTGTGGCCCCCATAAAAGAAGATATTCATTTTCTTGCGAACACTCTTGCCACGTCTGTGGAAGTTAGCGGTTTGTGTGCTAATTGTCAGAAAATCCTCATTTCTCCAATCCGATGTGAGTACCTAGATCTTGATGAAATTTTACAAGCCTTCCTGGCAATAAGGACAACATTACCTATGGGATACTTGGGACTCCCACTTGGCATCACTTGGCTTAGGAGAATTGATTTCCAAGATAAGATTACCGGAAAATTCAATACAATGAATTGGAAAAATGTTAACATGGTCGGGCGTAGGATGCTTGTTCGTTCGGTTCTCATCTCCCAAGCCATCTATCATCTTACTTCCTTAGAATTTCTAAAAGAAGTCATAAACCAGATCGTTGATCTTTTGCGTGTATCTTTGGGCCAGTTGTGACAAGGTCACCAGAGGAAAGTGCAAAGTTAGTTGGAATATGGTGTGTCACCCAACAAAGATTGGTGGTTTTCGTATATTCTAGATAGAGAAGTTTTCCGCCGACTTGAAACTACGATGGTCGGTGTGAATGGGTGGATATATCTAAAGCTTGGATCAGCCTTTAGGAAACTCTTGCAATGAGAAAGATAGATATCTATTTGATGCGGCCAATGTGGTCATGATTGGAGATGGAGAAAAATCAAGATTTTGGACTTCGCTTCGCTACACGGATGTAGGCCAAAGGACATTGCCATGAAGCTTTCTGAAGGGACTAAAATAAAAACTATTCAATCAAAAGGCTCTAGATGATCAATTTCGGGTACGCTAACTAGATATATAAAATGGCTTTAGCCTTGAAAACAAATAACAATTCGTCACCGTCTAGGAAATGTTATCCCCCATCCATCTTGTCATTGGTATTCTACTCAATTAGATGGAAATTTACCAATGATGGCCACTGCTCCGCAGCCTCGGTGTATAGAATGCAATTCGAATGACCCATTTGCATGTATAACAATCGTGTTATTTGGTAGGTTGGGCGCGTCCAGAGTGTAAAATCTGTGCCTAATTGCAGGAATTGTCCCCTATGCAACCAAGTTCAAGAATTGGTGGCACATATTCTCTTCAAGTTTTGATTCTACGTGAGGATTTGGACTGATATCCTATCATGGGGCGGTTACCGTGACAGATCTACCACAACGTGGTCAAACTATGTAGACGTAAACATTGGTGGATGAATCTCGCCATGGAGATAATGAGAGAGTGAGAAAGGCACTGGCCTCTAGGATTATGCTCGTCTCTTGGGAAACTTGGAAGGAATGGAACGTGAGGGTGTTTCAACACCATGCCATGCCAACTCATGTCATCATTGGCAAGATCAAAACGGAGGCAAGAATTTGGAGTGTGGCCGGTGCCAAGTACTTGGGTAATGTAATTTTGGGAGAGTGGAGCTATTTGAAAGTCCTAGAAAGTGTCCAAGGCAACTGTTGTTGTTCTTTAAGACCTCTAAAACTTCTCCTTATTCAGTGAAAATGGCAACTACTTGCCTCGTTTCAAAAAAAGAATATTGTACTTACTTAAACTAAAATTCACTTTTACCTCGTGCTATTGTGCCATAGCATATACCACTAGAGGAAAAAGGGCCATCCGTTCGCCACCCCTGAGAGCATTAGTCCCGGTTGCGCCACCAACCGGGACTAATGCTGGCACGCGTCCCGGTTGGAGCGGGCACGGGGCCAGGGGGCATGGGTCCCGGTTGGTAAGGGGGCATGCGTCCCGGTTGGAGCCACCAACCGGGACTAAAGGTTTGGCCACAGCCACGTGGCGTGGCACGCACCTTTAGTCCCGGTTGCTGGCTCCAACCGGGACTAAAGACCCCTTGCCCTCTATAAATGCAACGCCCCAGCCCCCTCTGCCTCCACTCTGTTTTTTCGAATGGTGTAAGGTGTGAGGGTGTGTGCTAGTTTTTTCTCATGCATGCATTGAAGGTGTTTGTTGAAATGTTTGAGTGAAAAATCCAGTTGAATTTCTCATAGAACAAAAATATAGAAGGTGTCCGAGACGCACTTGAGCTTTCTCCTCTTTATTTCCCTCGATCGAGGTTAGCAATCCTATCTTTTCTAGGTCATTGATACAATTCATGTGTCGGTGTGAATTGGTTATTTCACTATTTATGATGTCCTGTTTTTTGATAAACTTACTTATATGATGCAGATGAACGGTCGGGAATGGATGTACGGTGACCGGCGGGTAGCCGGGTATATCAAAGGCGTGGATAAATTTATCGATGTGGCTACGGCAAACAAAGAGAATGGATTTATACGTTGTCCATGTGTTCAATGTCGGAACAACAAGGAGTACTCTTCCTCGAAAATCATTCGCGGCCACCTGATTATGAAAGGTTTCATGCCCAACTATAATTGCTGGACCAAGCACGGGGAAAGAGGGGTTATAATGGAAGATGGTGAAGAAGAAGATGATGATAACAACTATCATCATATGTTTCCTGAATACGGTGATACTGCTATGGAAGACAATGGAGAGGAAAAAGGTGAAGAACGGGCATCAGATGAGCCGGCTGATGAACTTGGTAGGGTCATTTCTGATGCAAAGCGAGACTGTGAAACAGAAAATGAGGAGTTGAAGTTAGAGGGCATGTTAGAAGATCACAAGAAATTGTTGTACCCAAATTGTGAAGATGGCAGCACAAAGCTCGGTACCACACTGGAATTGTTGCGATGGAAGGCAGAGTGTGGTCTAACTGACTCCTCATTTGAAAAGATGCTGAAAATAATGAAGCCGAAGTTTCCAAAACATAACGAACTTCCCGAGAGTACCTACAAAGCAAAGAAGACTCTCTGTCCTCTGGGATTAGATGTGCAAAAGATACATGCATGCATTAATGACTGCATCCTCTACCGCGGTAAGGAGTATGAGAATTTAGATAAATGCCCGGTATGCAACGCATTGCGGTATAAGATCAGACGAGATGACCCTGGTGATGTTGAGGGAGAGCCCCTCCGGAAGAGGGTTCCTGCTAAGGTTATGTGGTATGATCCTATAATACCAAGGTTGAAACGCATGTTCAGAAACAAAGAGCATGCCAGGTTGTTGCGATGGCACAAAGAAGACCGTAAGAAAGACGGAGAGTTGAGACACCCTGCTGATGGGTCACAGTGGAGAAAAATCGAGAGAGACTTCCCAGACTTTGCAGGTGACGCAAGGAACTTATGGTTTGGTCTAAGTACGGATGGCATGAATCCTTTTGGGGAGCAGAGCTGCAGTCACAGCACCTGGCCCATGACTCTATGTATCTACAACCTGCCTCCTTGGTTGTGCATGAAGCGTAAGTTCATTATGATGCCAGTGCTCATCCAAGGCCCGAAGCAACCGGGCAACGACATTGATGTGTACCTTAGGCCATTAGTTGAAGAACTCTTACAGTTGTGGGGCAAACCAGGTGTACGTGCGTGGGATGAGAACAAACAGGAGCCATTTAATCTACGAGGGTTGTTATTCGTAACCATCAATGATTGGCCTGCTCTTAGTAACCTTTCAGGACAGACAAACAAAGGATATAAGGCATGCACCCACTGTTTAGATAAGACCGAAGGTACATATTTGCATAAATGCAAGAAGGTTGTGTACCTAGCGAATCGACGATTTCTTCCGACCAATCATCCCGTAAGAAAGAAAGGCAAGCATTTCAAAGGTGAGGCAGATCACCGGAAGAAGCCTGAACTCCCTGCTGGTGATGATGTATTTGGTATGGTCAAGGGCATAGAAGTAATCTTTGGAAATGGTCCCGGCGGTCAATCAGTTCCGAACGACGTCGCTACAGGACACGCACCCATGTGGAAGAAGAAATCTATATTTTGGGAGCTGCCATATTGGAAAGTCCTGCGTGTCCGCTCTTCAATCGACGTGATGCACGTGACGAAGAATCTCTGCGTGAACCTGCTAGGATTCCTAGGCGTGTATGGTAAGACAAAAGATACACCTGAAGCACGGGAGGACCAACAAATTATGAAAGACCCAAAGAACATGCATACAGATAACAAGACGGATAAAGGGCGTCACTTAAGTCGTGCCAGCTATGCTCTTACCAAAGCAGAGAAGGAAATCTTTTTTGAAGTCCTTTACAGTATCAAGGTGTCGTCGGGCTTCTCATCTAATATAAAGGGGATAATAAATATGGCAGAGAAAAAGTTCCAAAACCTGAAGTCTCATGACTGTCACGTGATTATGACGCAGTTGCTTCCGATTGCATTGAGGGGGCTTCTACCGGAAAATGTTCGAGTACCCATTGTGAAGCTGTGTGCATTCCTCAATGCAATATCTCAGAAGGTAATCAATCCAGATATTCTGCCAAGGTTACAGAAGGATGTGGTACAATGTCTTGTTAGTTTTGAATTGGTGTTCCCACCATCCTTCTTCAATATTATGACGCATCTCCTGGTTCATCTAGTGGAAGAGATTGCCATTCTCGGTCCAGTATTTCTGCATAATATGTTCCCCTTTGAGAGGTTCATGGGAGTCTTAAAGAAATATGTTCATAACCGTGCTAGACCAGAAGGAAGCATCTCCAAGGGATATGGAACAGAGGAGGTCATTGAGTTTTGTGTTGACTTTATTCCTGACCTTAAGCCGATTGGTGTTTCTGACTCGCGGCATGAGGGAAGACTAAGTGGAAAAGGCACGCTGGGAAAGAAAGCAATGATATGTAGGGACGGGGATTCTTTCACTAAAGCACACTACACAGTTCTACATAATTCCACCTTGGCAGCTCCGTATATCGAGGAACACAAGAATATTGTACGCTCCAAAAACCCGGGGAAGCCTGAATCATGGATTACAGATGAACACATGAAGTCTTTCGGTGGTTGGATGCGGACACATCTCTTGAATGACACCACTGTTGGAGATCAGCTATACTTGTTGGCCGCGTCACCATCTTCTACTGTATTGAATTTCCAAGGGTACGAAATAAATGGGAATACATTCTACACGATCGCCCAAGATAAAAAGAGCACCAACCAAAATAGTGGTGTCCGCTTTGATGCAATAGACGAGAATGGACAAAAGGACACATATTATGGTTACATAGAGGAGATATGGGAACTAGACTATGGAGTCTCTTTTAAGGTCCCTTTGTTTCGCTGCAAATGGGTCAACCTGAATGGGGAAGGGGTAAAGATAGACCAGTTGTACGGAATGACAACAGTGGATCTCAACAATCTTGGTTATAGAGATGAACCATTCGTCCTAGCCAATGATGTGTCTCAGGTTTTCTATGTGAAGGACATGTCCTCCAAACCGAAAAAAAGAAAAAATATGCAAACGAATACATCATATGATGAGCCAAAGCGTCACATAGTTCTTTCAGGGAAAAGAAACATCGTGGGAATCGAGGACAAGACAGACATGTCAGAAGATTATAATAAGTTTGATGAAATTCCGCCCTTCACAGTGAAAACTGACCCAAGCATTCCGTTAAGTAAAGAAGATGCTCCATGGTTACGTCTGAAGCGGTCATAAGGAATGACATATGCCAAGAAGTTCATGCTCATATTATGTAACTCTAGTTCATGTCTTTCGCGGTTTGTGGCTTGACCGAAGGATATCTTTCGCGGTTTGTGGCCTTTAGTCCCGGTTTTGTAGTCTCAGTTTTTAAATATTAATAAATGTCTTGAGTGTTAGTCCCATTTTGTGGCTGGAGCGGGAGTGCCTCTATGACCAGTTTCTCGGAGATGCCGGACGACTGGGCTCCGTCGGCATCTCCCTGAAACTGGCCGCAGTGGTGTCCCTGCTCTCGAAAACCATCTTGCAGCTTGTAACTTCACTAACTAGATCAATACGCCTCGGAGCTAACTAATTTCACATATTAGGGAGTGCCTCTATGACCAGTTTCTCGGAGATGCCGGAGGACTGGGCTCCGTCGGCATCTCCCTAAAACTGGCCGCAGTGGTGTCCCTGCTCTCGAAAACCATCTTGCAGCTTGTAACTTCACTAACTAGATCAATACGCCTCGGAGCTAACTAATTTCACATATTAGGGAGTGCCTCTATGACCAGTTTCTCGGAGATGCCGGAGGACTGGGCTCCGTCGGCATCTCCCTGAAACTGGCCGCAGTGGTGTCCCTGCTCTCGAAAACCATCTTGCAGCTTGTAACTTCACTAACTAGATCAATACGCCTATGAGCTAACTAATTTCACATATTAGGGAGTGCCTCTATGACCAGTTTCTCGGAGATGCCGGAGGACTGGGCTCCGTCGGCATCTCCCTGAAACTGGCCGCAGTGGTGTCCCTGCTCTCGAAAACCATCTTGGAGATGCCTCAAACTGGCTGGAGGACTGGACTCACAAGGATGCATATTTATAGTACAAGCAGCTCGGCATAATGTCGACACTCACGACATAATGTCGACACTCACCCCTATTATTAGTGCTGACTCATCTTTAGTCCCGGTTGGTGTCTCCAACCGGGACTAAAGGTTCATCTTTAGTCCCGGTTGGTGACACCATCCGGGACAAGGTACAAGCCGCACGACATAATGTCGACACTCACCCCTATTATTAGTGTTGTCTGGCCCACTCTGCCGCAATCCCTTTAGTCCCGGTTTGTGACTACATCCGGGACTAAATGTGTGCCGAACAATGATCATGTTTCGCAAAATACCATACTTGGTATGTTGATCATGTTTCGAAAAAACCTTCACAAAATGACCTATCATGTTCGAGGTTTCATGGCTTTCGGTCCAAATGACCGATGTTATGTGCTGAATCACGGCATAGTTTGTGATGTTGTGCCCATATTATGCATGTGTGTGGACATTGGTATGTAGAACAATGTTGCAGGAGGAAATTTTCCTTTTTGTCGCACGGAAAATCCCTTTTCCATTTTCCGAGCGCAAAAAACGGGTCGTTTTGTGAAGTAACCACCAAAATGCCGTTTCAGAATGCCACCGTCCTATTTTCCTAAAATACTAGACCACCTTACATGGACTATATCCCAACCGGTACATCTCAAACCTTTTCGTCCATCCCGGGTAAAAAGGACAAATGTCTGCCGAATCGGCAGGAAGTGGGTCCGGTTTGTACTACAGGTACATGATCTATCGCCCGTGATTTTTTGAAAAAATCATTTTTAGACTCGCAATATGTGGTTTCTTCAGAGATCCAATGCAAGTTCTAACGATGCCCGTCCCCTATCTTCATGCACACCGGTTCGACCATAGTTAGAAATTCAGATAATTCAAAATGGGCATAATAAATTCAAAAAAAACCCGAACAATGAAAATCCTTCGCGTGGTGTCATATTATGTTACATAGTTGAAAGGAAAAATACCAGACTTGGTATATTGATCATGTTTCGAAAAAACTTTCACAAAATGACCTATCATGTTCGAGGTTTCATGGCTTTCGGTCCAAATGACCGATGTTATGTGCTGAATCACGGCATAGTTTGTGATGTTGTGCCCATATTATGCATGTGTGTGGACATTGGTATGTAGAACAATGTTGCAGGAGGAAGTTTTCCTTTTTGTCGCACGGAAAATCCCTTTTCCATTTTCCGAGCGCAAAAAACGGGTCGTTTTGTGAAGTAACCACCAAAATGCCGTTTCAGAATGCTACCGTCCTATTTTCCTAAAATACTAGACCACCTTACATGGACTATATCCCAACCGGTACATCTCAAACCTTTTCGTCCATCCCGGGTAAAAAGGACAAATGTCTGCCGAATCGGCAGGAAGTGGGTCCGGTTTGTACTACAGGTACATGATCTATCGCCCGTGATTTTTTGAAAAAATCATTTTTAGACTCGCAATATGTGGTTTCTTCAGAGATCCAATGCAAGTTCTAACGATGCCCGTCCCCTATCTTCATGCACACCGGTTCGACCATAGTTAGAAATTCAGATAATTCAAAACGGGCATAATAAATTCAAAAAAAACCCGAACAATGAAAATCCTTCGCGTGGTGTCATATTATGTTACATAGTTGAAAGGAAAAATATCAGACTTGGTATATTGATCATGTTTCGAAAAAACCTTCACAAAATGACCTATCATGTTCGAGGTTTCATGGCTTTCGGTCCAAATGACCGATGTTATGTGCTGAATCACGGCATAGTTTGTGATGTTGTGCCCATATTATGCATGTGTGTGGACATTGGTATGTAAAACAATGTTGCAGGAGGAAGTTTTCCTTTTTGTCGCACGGAAAATCCCTTTTCTATTTTCCGAGCGCAAAAAACGGGTCGTTTTGTGAAGTAACCACCAAAATGCCGTTTCAGAATGCGACCGTCCTATTTTCCTAAAATACTAGACCACCTTACATGGACTATATCCCAACCGATACATCTCAAACCTTTTCGTCCATCCCGGGTAAAAAGGACAAATGTCTGCCGAATCGGTAGAAAGTGGGTCCGGTTTGTACTACATGTACATGATCTATCGCCCGTGATTTTTTGAAAAAATCATTTTTAGACTCGCAATATGTGGTTTCTTCAGAGATCCAATACAAGTTCTAACGATGCCCGTCCCCTATCTTCATGCACACCGGTTCGACCATAGTTAGAAATTCAGATAATTCAAAACGGGCATAATAAATTAAAAAAAAACCGGCATATAAGTTCAAAATCCAAACACTTCTTATGTTTAAAGTTTTTCTAAATTCCAAATTGATATTAAAAAAATATAAGTTAATTCATTTTTAATTGTAAATGGTTCATATTTTAAATGGTTACATTAATTATTTTTTAAAACAGAAAATGTTTTTGAATTATTTATTTAAATCCAAACACTTTTTATGTTTAAATTTTTTCTAAATTCCAAATTAATATTCAAAAATATAAGTTAATTCATTTTAAAAGTTTACATTAATTATTTTTTAAAAATAGAATATGTTTTTGAATTATTTATTCAAATCCATACACTTCTTATATTTAAAGTTTTTCTAAATTCCAAATTAATATTCAAAAATATAAGTTAATTCATTTTAAAAGGTTACATTAATTATTTTTTAAAAATAGAATATGTTTTTGAATTATTTATTCAAATCCATACACTTCTTATATTTAAAGTTTTTCTAAATTCCAAATTGATATTAAAAAAATATAAGTTAATTCATTTTTAATTGTAAATGGTTCATATTTTAAATGGTTACATTAATTAATTTTCAAAACAGAAAATGGTTTCGAATTATTTATTCAAATCCAAACACTTTTTATGTTTAAAGTTTTTCTAAATTCCAAATTAATTATCATTTAAAAAACATTACAAATTTAAACCCCAAAATAAAAAAAAGGCGGGAACAGAGAGAAAATAACTGAAAAAATTTGAAAACAGGGGAATACGTCCCGGTTGGAGCCACCAACTGGGACGGAAGAGTCCCCTGCGCGCGCGCCCCTTCACCTGCTGAAAATTGGACTATAGGTCCCGGTTGGTGGCTCCAACCGGGACGTATGCCCTTTTAGTCCCGGTTGGAGCCACCAACCGGGACGTATACTCCCTCCCCTTTATATAACTTCTCTTCTTCTTCTCTGCTTCTCTTCTCTGCTTCTCTGCTTCATCGACGTCGCCGCCAGGCTGCCCGCGCACTGCCCGACGACCGCCGCCCGCGCGCTCCCTTACGACCGCCGCCCGCGCGCTCCCCGACGACCGCCGCCCGCGTCTCTTCCCGCCGACGACCGCGCCGCCCGCGCCTTCCCCCACCGCCGCGCGTCAGGTACATCCCTCTGCCTCTGTCCTCCCCCTCCCTCTACTGCTGCTTGTGTGTGGCGGCGGCTGCTGCATGGTGGGCGGCGACGGCTGCTGCATGGTGGGCTGCTGGTGGGCGGCGGCGCGGCTGCTGCATGTGGTGGGGCGGCGCTGCGGTGGGGGAGCTCTGGAGGCGGTGCGGCGCTGCGGTGGTGGGCACACAGGGCGGCGGGGCCAAGGGAAGCGGGGAGGGCGAGGCCGCGAGGTGGAGGCGCGCACAGGCGGGGTCGCGGCAGCGGCGGGGGAAGCAAGGAGGCGCGGGAAAAAATAGAGGCAGGCGGCGGCGGTTTTCTCGCGGGCCCACAAAAAGTTCACAAATAGACCTAAATGAGATGTATCTGAGCTCCGCCTTGACACATCAGCACTTACAGTGGGCCCCATCAGTCTGAAATTGTGCTAACAGGCCTTAATTTCACAATCTGTGCATATTGGAACGAATCTACTCAAAGGTGGATTTTTACAATTTCACGCAATACCGGTAGTTTTGCGTATTTCACACTGAAATGTGGGGCGGCTGCATGGTCGAGGAATAAAACGACAGAGACGCTGATGCTCGCCCAGACGACAAACACTACGGATGCAGAAAAAAATCATATTTAGCGCGTTAGCGGTTTCCGTCGAGGGCCCATTGCCATCCCTAATCGCATCCTTATCATCGGACTATCCTCGTTTGCTATAGGAGTATCACATTTACTCAATGATAGATTTATACTCCCTCATGTCGGGTTTGTAAGGCTCGGGAAAAGGAGATGTCGGTGGCCGGTTCCGCAGGACATGGGAGGCGTGCATGGACGCGTGGGGCGGGTGTATTGTGGCAAGAGAGAGGCAGAAGCTCTGTTTGCTCGGGGAAGGTGAGGAGAGGGGGTGGAGGCGGCGCCGATGGGAGTTCCCCTGTTTGCTCACGCGTGGGCGAGACATGGGCGAAGGGGTCGCGCGGTCAAAACCATTGTGTTCGACGTAGGAAAGCTCGGTCTGGCTCCCTCTGCTGCTGCTGGTGGGCGCGGCGGCTTCGAACGGGTGGTGCACCGTCGCCGGCGCCGTTTCCTCCACCGCCGCGTCCTCCTTGTCCACAGCCACGGCGGCCGCGTCCTCCTTGACAGCGGCGGCGAGGTGGCTCCGGGCCCCACCTCTGTTTCCCCTTGACAGCGGCGGCGAGGTGGCGAGGTGGCTCCCTTTGATTGTTTCCCTTTCTTTCCGGTGATTTGGTTCTTCTCGGTAGAATACGATATCGAGATCGAGATCGAAGACCGAGATCAAGACCATAGATAGATCTAATTAAATGACAAGTTTAATTAGAACACCCTAGTAACCCTAACAGGTGATTCCGGAGTTCCTTGATTTAGGGTTTGCGCCCTCGGAACCCCGATTAACTTGTCGAGCATGCTTTAGGGTTACATTCCAATGCACATTAACTTGTCGTATCATCATCATTGCTTGAGCATTGCATCGATGCCATGTGTTGATTGTTTCCCTTTCTTTCCGGTGATTTGGTTCTTCTCGGTAGAATACGATATCGAGATCGAGATCGAAGACCGAGATCAAGACCATAGATAGATCGAAGACCTTTTGTAGCCTTATACTCATGTTCCCCTCTCATAGCCTTAGGGTTTAGGGTTTCTCTTCATTTTTATTATTGTGTATGTATATATTAGGGTTTCACCTTTGATCCAGAAAATATTCGTTAGCCGCTTTGACTTATTCGTAACTTTCTCCTTTAGCCGCTTTGACTTATTCGTTTTTCCACCTATGCAGAAAATATGGACCCACACGTCAGAGACGAAGAAAAGGAAGAGTTGATCCAAGGTGTGATCCGTGGGGAAGATAATTTAGACGTATCAACGTTTCTGAACAACTCCGGTGAGGGTGATCCTCTTTTTACCGGAGTAGACAACTTGTTTGAGGTTGAAGGTGTTGCCTTCCGCAAGGGAGAAGGCGATGCCTTGTGTAACCGAGAAGACGACCGCTCCGGCGAGGTGCATGTAATATAAATCAATTCATTAATTAATCATCTGCTATCTATATAGAAATAGTAACGACGATCTTTCTTCTTTTAGCCCTCCGGATCGAAGGAATCTACTGAAAAGAGCAGACGAGGCCCAACCAAAAAGTTGCAAGACCATGAGAGGTTTAGGATCGAAGATGTCGCTGAAGACGGCAGACCGACAGCTCCCGAAGTTGTCGCAACCAAATTTGTGGCACAATGCGGAGTAATCGTTAGGGACTTAATCCCGATCACCATTAGAAATTGGAATAGGCCTGCTAAAGCGGATGAAGAGGGAACATGTTTATTTGTCCCTAACCACGCCAAAGATTTACTGTGGAAGAGGCTCATGGTTAATTTCAAACTACCGAAGATAGAGCTGGATCCAAATGCGGAGGATCCAGTTGAGGACGCCTTACAACATGGGAGAGCCATGGAGGCTAAGGTCAGGGAGTGGGCTTTGAAGAAGATGGCCCAGTGTTTCACCAACTGGAAGAAAAGATTGCACCTTGACTATGTCGTGAAAAAGAAGACTCCCGATTTTAAGAATATTCAGTTTGAGAAGATAAAACCATTCTGGGATGAGTTTGTGGAATACAAGAAATCAGAAAAAGCTAAGAAAATGTCTGAAACGAATAAGGTGAATGCTGCTAAGAAGAAGTATCACCATACTATGGGGCAAGGTGGCTACAAGGTTGGCATTCCTGAGTGGGAGAAACTTGAGCAGGAACTGCGTGATAAAAATATCACCCCAGAGACAGACGATTGGGTAGAACGTGCAAGGAATTGGTTTTACGGGCATGGGGGCACGTTGAACTCGGAAGGGAGGTGTATATATAACATACGACATAAAGAAGACCCCTTGCCAATCGAGAGGATGAGAAAAGCAGTAAAGGCTGTTAAAGATGGGGACTTCATTCCCGATAGAGAGAATGATGAGCTCACACTCGCCCTTGGAAATAAGGAACATGATGGACGAACACGAGGCACAATAGACTCCCAATCATGGAGGACTGGGTTTCCCGAAGAGAGGAAGAAATATCCTGATAGAAGCCGTCAGAGGAGTAAGGACAGGGCGGCAGTTGAAGCAGAAAGTCAGAAAGAGCGAATGCGTTTAATTGAAGAACGATTAAAGCAACAACAAGATGAAATTAACTCACTTAAAGAGCAAAGTACTACCGGCCCATCTCAGCAGCACACTGCATTCGATGCTACCGGCCTATCGAATAATCGAAAAAGCAGTGTGGCTTCCACCGAGGTCCCGGGTGATGACAATGGCGATGCCGATGATGCACCGACGATGGCTCCTGTTGGCTACCCAGTGGATGATATCACAGAGATGACACACTGCGAGCTACATGTCAAAGTTGTGAACATATCAATGAAGGTGGCGGTCGGCTATGCCTTACCAATTGGACCCACACCAACTTACCACAGTCGTCCGGTTCCAGAGGGCTACGCTGTTGTCGGCGTGGATGAAATCATGCCCACCTTTGAGGTTTTGGATCTTCACTACCTACTGGTGAAGGGGATGTGACTGTGCTGGGTGACGCAAAAAACGTCACCATTCTATGGCCGAAGGATTGTATCGTGCTTCGAAATCACACGCCAAGGCCATCTTCGCCGCCGCCTCACCCGTCTCCAGCGAGGTCGTCGCCGCCGCGGCAGCCGTCTTCGTCGCCTCACCCGGCTCCGTCGCCTCACCCGTCTCCGGTGCAGCCATCGCCGGCGCCTCAGGATAAAAAGCGTAAGCGTACCGCTACTGTGCGTCGTAAGCGATCGCCGAAACGTAAACAAGAGCCTCTTCCAAAGTACCAACTGTTCCTCCCAAGAGAGCTTATGACTGTACTGAAGAGGAGACTGCGGCGATCGTTGATGCGGAAACGACAGCGTTTTTCGCTAAGCTGAGGCGGCCGAAAGAGCCAGAGTTCCCCAGCACAAAGAAGAAAAAGCCAAAGTGTTGAAAATGCTAAAGACTCTTCATCAACCCGAGCCAAAGCTGTCATCAGACTATGAGCGTTCTATTCTCAAGTCACATGCGGCACAAAAAGCCTCGAAGAGCAGTACTGATGCAAGCGGGAAATCTGTTGCCCAGCTCGGAGAACAAGCAAAACAGACGTGCGCCCCTCTCAAGGTGATTTCTCAAACCAATGTGGGGTCGAGCAAATATGGGGCCGAAGAGCAGTATGATCCAGAGGTAGTTGCACAATACGGAGAAGCTGCCGCTGCTCAAGGTATGAGTATTGCCCAGTACTTATCCCAGTTAGAGTTCTTCCCCGTGAGTGAAGTAGCATACCAATACCAGTACGGAAAACTCTCGTCAAACCTGAGGAGGTAAACAATCTTTCAACAAAAATTCGAAGATTGCATAACTGGTACATGCATGCCACAAGTGCCGGGGCTAACTGGATAGTGCTGAGGGTTACAAAAAAGCATCATGGGAAAGATAAGGATGACATGATATCCATTGAATTTGATGAACTATTTCAATTATTCAATCAAGACGCCTTGGACAAATCGATCATGAGTGCCTATTGTCTGTAAGTACTAATTCTGTAATTAATTTAGTCTCCATCTATATATATTTGTTTATTGCATGTATATAATCATACTTTAATATGCAGAATGAAGATTCTCGAATGCAGCAGAGGACAAATCTATGACATTGGCTTCATTGACCCATATTGGGTTCATGAAGCTAATCTCAAAATAAGCCCCCAGGATACGGAGGATAATATAGTACACGCGTTAAGGTTTCAAGAAACCAAAAGGGAAATACTATTTCCTTACAACTTCCAGTGAGTGTTATTGTCTTGTATACACTTTCTATTTCGCTTACTCGATGTTAAGTATATAATTGATAAGTTCTGCATTCGCAGGTACCACTATATTCTGTTAATCATTCAACTTGACAAAGGGCGTGTACTAGTCATGGACTCGAAACATAAACCCCTTGAGACGTGGAAGGACATGCAGATACTTCTCCAGCGGTAATTCTAATCATTACGACACTATATCGGCAACGTTCGTGAATTTTATGATATCAAGTACTTAATAACTTATTTTATTCGTTTTCTACGCCGGGCAGCGCTTGGAAACGGTTCACCAAGAAGGCTAGGGGTGTTTGGAAAGAGGAGCTTACATTTCAACCACTAGATGTAAGCACCACTAGCTATATCCGCGCATCTCTTTGATTCTAGTTTTGATACAGTTATTATCATGCTTGATTATTATTTTGATTGAACTCTGTTGTCGTAAAGTGCCTGACGCTGGGACCAGGTAACAATCTATGTGGATACTATGTATGCGAGTTCATCTGGCAGACGTGCGATGAGAAGGGCAGAAATTTAGAGCAACTCCACGTATGTAAACAATTTCTATAGTTTTTAATTACAATCAAATTGTGTTTAGTTTCATATTCATATAGGCTGACTCCTTTTTTAAATCAGATCGAACGTCTACGGGACGGTCTTCTGCCAAAGGATCGCATACGAGCAATACAGGAGGAATTGGCGGGATTCTTGGATGCAGAAGTCCTAGACCCAAAAGGAGAATACTATTCGGCTGTGTATAGACAATAGGGATTGTAAAAATAGCAACTTTCAAGGGATTGTAAAATGTTGTCATGATGATCTTGTGTAATATAAGGTTCCTTCATTGATAAGTGCAAAACACTAAATAAACAATAAAACAACCTAAATGAATTCTCTGCCGCGGCACAAAAAGTGGCGAAAATGCTGCCGCGGCAACAAAATGTGCCAAAATGAATTCTCTGCCGCGACAGAAAAATGGGCCAAATCTCTGCCGCGGCAGCAGGTTATTAGTCCCGGTTCGTGTTACGAACCGGGACTAATGCTCCACCCCCCTCGCGCTCTGATGCCGCCACGTGTGCCTCCATTTGTCCCGGTTGGTGGGGCAACCGGGACTAATGGTTGGAGCTTTAGTCCCGATGCCCCCGTCCCGGTTGGGCAACCGGGACTAATGGCCCTTACCAACCGGGACGCATGGGGCGTTTTCTACCAGTGTACCGGTGTACAACACAACTTAATTTGTTGTTTTCCCCAAATTTTCAACTATTATATTTATCAACCAAAACTGGCATTTACAAGCGTCTACATATACCTTTTACAAGCATATGTATTTTCAAAACAGTTAGACCTTCTTATAATGCATGTTAGTTTACTAAAAAAATCAAACTTGAGTATCTTTTCACCAAGGTTTTAGATGAATCTTTAGCATCTCTATACTGATTTGGTACTGTAAATGCTAATAAACATTTTCTGAAATATCAGTCAAGGTAGTCATTTTTTTTTTGCGAAGAAAGGTAGTCATGTTTGACTTTTCAAAAAACTAAGAAAGCCTATAGTACGTAGCAGTAGCAACGGAAGGAGAGTAGTAATTTTTACCAGGTCATGGTATTTATCATGGTCATAAGATTGAAGGATCTAAATTAATTAGGGCGTTTTATGTACCTTATATACACGACCAAATCCACCTTCCCCAAGCATGTTTTCTTGAGAAAAGTTACTTGTAGCATCCAGTATCTGATGAAAGTTAAAGACGACAAACTCGGGGAACTCTGCTTCCATTTCCCAGACTAGTGCATCTCCTCCTTGCAAACTGTGAGTAGGCTTTTCAGGTTTACCTAAACAGTAGGAGAATTGACACACTCAAATCTCTTTTAGTTACGGTCGTTTTATAAGCTATATAATATTTTATATAATATAAAAATTATACTTAAAAATAAACATTTGAAGTTTCTAATAGTATATTTTTTATCTTATGTACCTCATGCTAAGTTGGTTAATTTATCGATCTAGAAATACGCGTAGGTCTTATAAACCGAGACAGAGGGAGTATTAGATAAGATTTTTGGCTCCCTGAAACAGAGAGCCTTGTTCAGGCAGACAAGTTCTTTTAAAAAGGGACTCCAGCAAACGGTCATTCTAGGAACCTCCTCTTGGGAATTAATGATAGTTTCTTCGAGGTTAGTGAGATATATAGCGGTGAATTCTTCACCAATTCTGTGATTCTTCACAAAGCCTTATGTTTCTTTTTCCGATTAATTGGTGTTTTGGTCTTGCTGGTCACGTGCAATTAGGGGATTTTTTTAAAATAGGTTTTCGCCCCGCCATATTAATAAAGCAATCACACGATACAACCAAAGATAGGCTCGAACCGAACAAGAAAAAAGGCCGAGGCAGCAGCCAACACACGCCCAACAGGAAAAAGAAGAAACAAAATAAAAACAGAGGTGGACCGACTAAGCAGAGGCGACCCGCAACAGCTGCGCCCTCCCGAAAAGTACCACCACGCTCCTTGCACGGACTCGCCAAGTACCAAGCAACACCTTCAAGAAGGAGAGCAAATGTTGCTGCCCGGATTAGCCGATCCTAGGCCCCCCACCCCCCCCCCCCCCACAGGGGGAAGTAGATGAAGGGTATCCACGACGCCCTTCAGGAAGGAATGGTGCCACCCGAGGGCGGCACCGCGTCGGTGTCAGCCAAGCCGACAAAGGATTTCTCCTGAAAACCCCCATCCACGACCCTAGGACGAAGATACTGCAGTGACCCAGCATACCACTGTATGTGTAGTATACTATAGTCGTTGACATGACATCCACAGAACACCGTTCCGTAAATATCACATCCCTCATAGTGATACAACAGAAACATTGTGGGTCCATATTATAAACATACAGACATTATTATTATAATACCGAAAGTTCAAGACTTCCAAAAGATTCAACTTACAAACCAGAATATAAGTGTTTTAGTGAAAGTTTCAAATTTATAACTTAAACTCCAAATTGAGCTCAACAACTTATTGCTATATATTGTTCATGTTGCTCGGCTCAAGTGGCTACTAGAACTATAGTAATTATTCGGATTCCTGGAACTCTCCTCTGTCGACGATGTCGTAGTCCTCCCCTTCTACGGCTCCATATGAAGGGTTTTGCAGCATAGTAAATCAAAAAAATTCTACGGATGCGAACGGGAAAGCCAAGATCTAATCTAGGAGATGCAAACAATGAGAGAGATTAGATGAGATCTTTATACCCTTGAAGATTCGCACACCGGAACGTTCGTCGGAACGTGGGTGATGTAGTCGTACTCGCTTCTCCTCCTCACGATCCGCTCCGATATAACACTGCAAGTGGCGATGCCTCCGAGAGATGCACACGTGCGGCACCTCGACGTCTCCTCCTTCCTCGGTCCAGCAAGTATGGTGGAGAGACGGATTGGATCTACAACGCGACGGCGCGGTCCAAGTGGTGGAGAGTTTCTGCAGCAGGGCTTCGCCTACACGTAGTCGGGAGGGAGAGAGAGAGAGAGGAGGGCAGCAGGGTGGCTAGGCTTGAGGGGAAGGTGTGTGGGGGGTGGTGCGCCCCCAGCCCTCTTTATATAGAGGGGTGGGCGGCAACCCTAGCCCCTTCCCCAAGCCTAGGCAGGCGGCCAAGGAGGGAAGAGTGGGGGGCAAGTTCCCCCCCTCCTTCTAGAAGCTCCAATTAGGGTTTCCCCTTGTTTGGCCGGCTGGGCACTCCCTCATAGGCCCATGCCCCCTCCCGGGAGGTGGGGCCACGTTGGTCCCCCTCCGGAAGGATCTAGAAGCTTCCGGTACAATACCGATTAACCCGAAACAATTCCGAACTCCAAAAACTGCATTGCCTTATATGAATCTTATTCTCTGGACCATTCTGGAACCTCTCGTGATGTCCCGGATCCCATCCGAGACTCCTAACAAAAACTCATAAACCAATTATACAATCTATCCTAGCGTCGAGACACGTTAAGTGTTTGACCCTACGGGTTCGAGAACATGCAGACATGATCTTCTCCCAATAATCAACAGCGGGGTCTATAAACCCATATTGACTCCCACACATTCATCGATGTTCATATCGGATGAACCACGATGCCAGGATTCAATCAATCCCATATATATATTCCCTTCGTCTTGAGATATTTTACTTGCCCGAGATTTGATCGTCGGTACCGTCATACCTAGTTCAATCTCGTTCATAGCAAGTACTTTACTCGTTCCGTAATCCGATATCACTTTGTGATTAACTCCTTAACCACATGCTTGCAAGCAGTGTTGATATCGATTACCGAGTGTTCCCGAAGTATATCTCTCCGACTTGGGAGGGACAAATCCCATCTCGATACATACAACCCAACAGGTACTTTCCGATCACCTGAGAGACACCTTTATGATCACCCTCTCATAGGATGACGTTTGATGACCTCAAAGCTTTCTTCCGATACCAGGGAGTTGTATTATATCATGGTCTAAGGAATACAATATTTGACATAGGAAAAGCTTCGCAAAGATGAACACGATGACACGATCTAATTGCTCCGCTTAGTTTGGGTCTGTCCATCATATCATTCTCCCAATGATATGATCTCATTATCAATTGACAACTCATGTCTATGGTTAGGAAACCTTAACCATCATTAATCAATGAGCTAGTCCATAGAGGCATACTAGGGACACGGTGTTGTTCATAAACCACACAAGTATTAAAGTTTCCGCTTAACACTATTCTAGCATGGAATATAAACTTTATCATGAATAAGAATTATAATAATAACATCTTTATTATTGCCTCTAGGGCATAATTCCAACAGTCTCCCACTTGCACTAGAGTCAATAATCTAGTTTACAATTGGCAAAAATCTCACACCCATGGCACTAAGGTGCTGATCATGTTTTACACATGGAAGAGGTTTAGTCAATGGATCTGCGACATTCAGATCGGTATATACTTTGCTAATCTTCAAATCTCCATCTGCTATATAATCTCGGATTATATGAAACTTGCGGTTGATATGCTTGGTCTTTGGATGATATCTTGGTTCCTTAGCGAGTGCTATGGCGCCAGTGTTGTCACACAATATCTCTAGTGGGTCTAATGCACTTGGAACCACGCCAAGCTCAGTGATGAAGTTCCTGATCCAAACTCCTTCACTTGACGCTTCTGCAGCAGCCATGTATTCCGATTCTACTGTAGATCCCGCGATCACGCTTTGCTTGCAGCTTCTCCAGCTCACAGCTCCTCCATTCAAAATATAAACGTATCCTGTCTGAGATTTAGAATCATCCTTGTCGGTGTCGAAATTAGCGTCGACGTAACCTTTTACGACGAGCTGTTCATCACCCCCATAGACTAAGAACATTTCTTTAGTCCTATTTAGGTACTTTAGGATGTTCTTCATGGCTGTCCAGTGTTCCACTCCTGGATCACTTTGATATCTGCTCGTCAAACTAAGAGCATTGGACACATCCGGTCTAGTACACAGCATGGCATACATGATAGAACCTATGGCAGAGGCATAAGGCACTTTGCTCATAGCTTCTCTATCATTTACCGTAGCTGGACACTGAGCCTTGCTCAATATCTTACCTGACAACATAGGCATTGAACCTTTCTTCGCCTTATCCATTCTGAACCTTTTCAGAACTTTGTCTAGGTATGTACTCTGGCTCAAAGCTATCAGGCGTCTTTGTCTATCTCTATAGATTTTGATGCCCAATATATAAGCAGCTTCACCTAGGTCTTTCATTGAAAAACACTTGTTCAAATAACTCTTCACATCGTTAAGCATGTTAATGTCATTTCCAATAATCAATATGTCATCCACATATAGTACCAGAAATGTCACCGAGCTCCCACTCACTTTCTTGTAGATACAAGCTTCATAGCAATTTGGAACAAATCCAAAGCCCTTGATCACTTGATCAAAACGAAGGTTCCAACTCCGAGATGCTTGCTTCAGTCCATAAATGAAACGCTGAAGCTTGCACACTTTATCAGCATCCTTAGGATCGACAAAACCTTCGGGTTGCATCATATACAACTCTTCATCAATGTTGCCATTGAGGAACGCAGTCTTGACATCCATCTGCCATATTTCATAATCATGAAACGCAGCAATTGCTAATAAAATCCGAATGGACTTAAACATCGCTACAGGAGAGAAAGTCTCATCGTAGTCAACACCTTGAACTTGTCGAAAACCTTTCGCGACAAGCCGTGCTTTATAGACGGTAACATTATCATCCGCGTCCGTTTTCTTCTTGAAGATCCATTTGCACTCAACGACCTTTCGATCGCTAGGAGGGTCCACCAAAGTCCATACTTGGTTTTCGCTCATGGATCCCAATTTGGATTTCATGGCCTCTAGCCATTTCTCAGAGTCTAGGCTCATCATCGCTTCCTCATAGTTCGTAGGTTCACTGTCTTCTACCAACAAGACAGTCAAGACAGGGTTGCCATACCACTCAAGAGGGGCACGCGACCTTGTCGACCTGCGACGTTCAGTAGCAGCATCGTCCGAAGCTTCATGATCCTTGTCATTAGCTTCCTCTATTGTTGGTGCAGGCGGCACTGGAATAATGTCAGGTGTTGCGCTACTCTCCAACTCAAGAGAAGGTTCAACAACCTCGTCTATCTCTACTTTCCTCCCACTCACTTCTTTCGAGAGAAACTCCTTCTCAAGAAAGGAACCGTTCTTTGCGACAAACACTTTGCCTTCGGTTCTGTGATAGAAGGTATACCCAGTAGTTTCCTTAGGGTATCCTATGAAGACGCATTTCTCTGCTTTGGGTTCGAGCTTGTCCGACATCAACTTCTTGACGTAGGCTTCGCATCCCCAAACTTTAAGAAACGACAACTTAGGTTTAGCACCAAACCACAGTTCATACGGTGTCGTCTCAATGGATTTAGATAGTGCCCTATTTAAAGTGAATGCAGCGGTTTCTAATGCATAACCCCAAAATGATAATGGCAAATCAGTAAGAGACATCATCGATCGGACCATATCTAATAGGGTTCGATTCCGGCGTTCAGACACACCATTGCGTTGTGGTGTTCCGGGTGGCGTGAGTTGCGAAACGATTCCGCTTGCTTTAAGATGCGTGAGAAAATCATAACTCAAATATTCACCTCCACGATCGGATCGTAGAAACTTAATCTTTCTGTTACGATGGTTCTCCACTTCATTCTGAAATTCCTTGAACTTTTCAAATGTTTTAGATTTATGTTCAATTAAATAGATATACCCATATCTACTTAAGTCATCGGTAAAAGTGAGAAAATAGCGATATCCACCACGCGTCGAAACACTCATCGGTCCGCATACATCGGTATGTATGATTTCCAACAAGTCCGTTGCTCGCTCCATCATACCGGAGAACGGGTTTTTGATCATCTTGCCCATGAGGCATGGTTCGCATGTGTCAAATGATTCAAAATCAAGAGACTCCAAAAGTCCATCAGAATGGAGTTTCTTCATGCGCTTTACACCAATATGACCTAGACGACAGTGCCACAAATAAGTAGTATTATCACTATCTACTTTGCATCTCTTAGACTCAATGTTATGGATGTGTGTTTCATCCCTTTCGAGATTTAGAAGAAATAAACCATTCACAATAGGTGCATGACCATAAAAGATGTTACTCATATAAATGGAACAACCATTATTGTCCGATTTAAATGAATAACCGTCTTGCAATAAACATGATCCAGAAATGATGTTCATGCTCAACGCAGGCACATAATAACATTTATTGAGGTTTAAAACTAATCCCGAAGGTAAAACTAAGGAGAGCGTGCCGACGGCCATCACATCAACTCTTGATCTGTTGCCAACGCGCATCGTCACCTCATCCCTCGCAAGACGCCGTCTATTCTGTAGCTCCTGTTTCGAGTTACAAATATTAGCAACTGAACCAGTATCAAATACCCAGGCACTACAACGAGGGCTAGTAAGGAAAACATCAATAACATGTATATCAAATATACCTTTGATGGTGCCAGCCTTCTTGTCCGCTAAGTACTTCGGACAGTTGCGCTTCCAGTGACCCTTGTCCTTGCAATAGAAGCACTCAGTGTCCGGCTTGGGTCCAGACTTGACCTTCTTCTCAGCAGGGGCAACGCGCTTGCCGCCACCTTTCTTGAAGGGCTTCTTTGCACCCTTACCTTTCTTGAAGGTGGGGGGCTTGTTGACCATCAACACATGATTATCTTTTTTGATGTCCACCTCCGCAGCCTTCAGCTTTGCGAAGAGCTCGGTGATCGTATCAGTGGAACCAATCTGATTATGAGTCACTACAAAACTTTTGTAGCTGGGAGGGAGTGATTGCAGAACCCTGTCAATCTTGAGCTCCTTTGGAATCTTGCAGTCCAGTTGCTCAAGGCGTTGAGTGTAGCCCGACATCTTAATGGCGTGCTCACTAACGGAACTCCCTTCCTCCATCTTGCAGTTAAACAATTTCTCAGAGATCTCATATCTCTCAGAACGGGCCTGAGTCTGAAACATGTTTTTCAGCTCCTCAAGAATCTCAAAGGGCCCGGGATAGTCTTCAAAACGATTTTGAAGGTCCGTTTCCATAGCAAACAACATGGTGCTCTTAATCACACCATAATCATCTTTGCGTGACTGATAGACAGCTTTCTCATCAGCCGGCGCATCTACAGCAGGGGCGTCACCTAACGCATTCTCAAGGACATAGTCCTTTTGAACGCCAGAGAGAATGATTCTTAGATTGTGGAACCAATTGGTGAAGTTAGACTCATTGTTTCTAAGCTTTTCCTTCTCAGCAAAAACGTTGAAGTTGAAGTTGGACTTAGCCATTTGATCTACAATATTTGCAAGTACAAATTAGACTATGTTCATGATAACTAGTTCAACTTTTAATCAAATTACTAGATGAACTCCCACTAAATTCAACATCCCTCAAGTTGTTTAGTGAACATGATCCAAATTCACCACACCTAATCCGATCTTCACGAGAAGAGATGTGGTTTCAATGGTGGACAACGGAGTGTCGATCATATCATTCATATGACTCATGTTTAACCTTTCGGTTCATGTGTTCCGAGGCCATGTCTATACATGCCAGGCTCGTCAAGTCAAACCCAAGTATTTCCGCGTGTGCAAAACTGGCTTGCACCTGTTGTATGTGAACGTAGAGTCTATAGCACCCGACCATCACGTGATGCTTGGACACGACGAACTTTCGCAACGGTGCATACATGGGGAGAACACAATTTTATCTTGATCTTTAAGTGAGGAATCATCTTATAATGCTACCGTCGCGATCTAAGCATAATAAGATACATAAAAGGATAAACATCACATGCATATAACTTTATGTGGCATGGTATAGCCAATCTTCGCGCAATGATCTCCATCTTGTGCGTGCCAGCATGATCTCCATCACTCCACCATGATTGCCTCCACCACGAATAGCAACTAAAACTATTGCTAACTGTAGGGGTTCGTAGCATGGAAAACAAAAAAAAATTCTACCGCATACAAACAAACAAGCCAAGATCTATCTACTAGATTGTAGCAACGAGTCGATAGAGGAACTCACCTTCGAAGATTCCAAAGCGGTTAACGAGAGCAGATTCTCGTGGGTGATGTAGTCGTACACTTGCCGATCTCAAGATCGCGTAGACGATCCTTCCGGCGCTGCGTTTCGGCAGCGCTCCCGCATTCGGTCACACGTTCGGTACTCGACGAAGACCTTCCTCTCCCTTGTTCCAGCAGGCAGCGGAGGTTGTAGCACTCTCCTCGCGATTCCGGCAGCACGACGGCGTGGTACCGGAAGTAGAGGGGAGATCTCACAGGGCTTCGCCTTAAGCCGGAGCGAGTATGGTGGACTATGAGAGAGCCTTGGTGATCTAGGGTTTAGACACACCAAGGAAGAGGTGCTAGGCCGGCGGCTAGGGCTTGGGGTTTGCCCAAGTCGGCGGCTAGAGGAGCCCTAGGAGGCGGCGGCAGCTGCAGGAGGTGGCGGCACCAAATTAGGGTTTAGAGGAGAGGATCTTGTGTGTATTGGAGGGGCAGCCCTGCCCCTTCCTTTATAGGTGGGAGGTGCGGCCAAGGGGAGGGGAGTCCCTCCCCAACTCGGCTTGGAGGTGGGCCGCCGGTTGGAGGAGGGAACTCCTCCCCAAGTCGGTTTCAAACCTCCTCCTCCTCTTTTCCACTTTCCAAATTTAGCCGTTTGACTTTTCAATTTAGCTATTTGACTTTTCAAACTAGGATTTGAAATAATCCTTTATTTGGAACAGCGATGACACTTAGTACATGATGCAATCATTCCAACTTGCAATGACACATTCATGTACCCCTTCCCCTCCGGAGTGCCGGACATTCCGGAACCTTCTAGAACATTCCCGATGAAAACACTGGAATCATTCCTCAACTCCGAAACAGGACTTTCCTTATATGAATCTTATTCTCCGGACCATTCCGGATCTCCTCGTGATATCCCGGATCCCATATGAGACTCCGAACAACATTCGGTCTCTTTCTCATCATACCATAACTACTCAAACAACGTCGAATCCTTAAGTGTGTCTCCCTACGGTTCGTGAATTATGCGGACATGATCGAGACACTTCTCCGAACAATAACCAATAGAGGAATCTGGAAATTCATATGGCTCCCACATATTTCTACGATTACTTTGCGATCGAATGAACCACTTACATATGATACCAATTTCCCTTTGTCTCACGATAGTTTACTTATCCGAGGTTTTGATCGTCGGTATCTCTGCATACCTAGTTCAACCTCGTTACCGATAAGTACTCTTTTCTCGTTCCCGTGATATGTGATCCCTTGTGAGCCAGTCACATGCTTTCAAGCTAATTGGATGACATTTCACCGAGAGGGCCCAGAGTATATCTATCCGTCATATGGATGGACAAATCCCACTCTTGATCCATGTGTTTCAACCAATACTTTCCGAACACTCAATGCCACCTTTATAGCCACCCAGTTACGGTGTGGTGTTTGATGTCATCAAAGCATCCATCAGGTAAAGGTGATATGCATGATCTCATGGTCGAAGGAATTAGGTTACTATGTGTCAGAAAGCATATAGCAATTGAACTATTAAAATGACTTGATCTTTATGCTACGCTTATCTATAGGAGTATGTCCATCACATCATTCTCCTAATGATATGACCATGTTGTTAATAACATCTCTATGTTCATGATCAGGAAACCATGATCATATATTAACCAACAAGCTAGTTTAACAAGAGGCTTTACTAGGGACTCTTTTATGTTTACAAATCACACAAGTATTAATGTTTCCTGTTAATACAATTATAGCATGGTATGTAAACATTTATCATAAGTATGAAGATATGATAATAACCACTTTATTATTGCCTCTTGGGCATATCTCCAACAGTCTCCCACTTGCACTAGAGTCAATAATCTAGTTTCAAACCTTTGTGTATTCAACACCTATGGCTTTCCGGTGTTGTATGTACACGATTGCTAGTGGTCAACTGATCTCCGGATCTGACACTTCCAGGTCCGTGTGTAATTGCATGTCTTTGCATCTCTACGCATCACTCATTCTCTAATGAGATGGCTTCGTACAAATTTGGTCCTTTGGTGTGACTTTTAGTTCTTTGGGGTTAAAACATGTTGATAATATTGTCATACAATATATCTTCATAGTATTATCCCGCTGTGAACTACACCTAGTTTGATAACAAACTACTTGACACAAATGCCCTCTTTAGCTGCTATAGTAGCAGTCATATACTTAGCCTTTTGTTGTAGTATCTGTCACAATGTCTTAACTTTGGAATTCATCCAAATCCATTATGGAACTTACTTTCCATCATATTGTGCCACCGTTAGTTTAGATTGAGATAAACTTAATTTGTACTTTGTGACAAAACTAGTATCAATGTAGTACTTTTACAATGAACTAACCATCTATTTGTCACTTCTACAAATAATATACTCTTAGTTCTTCCAAAAGATCATAAGAATATCCTTACTATTGTCCAATGATCATCTTATGAATCATTCTGGTATATGCTCATAACATTTAGAGCATAGGACATATCTGGATTTGTACATATCACAGTATGATTGATATAAATACTCTTTGTGATTTCATACATCAAGTATCAATCTATACTTGAATCTTTGTTTCACTTTACCAAATGTCAATACACTTGAATATATCATCAACATTGAACTCATTCAATCCTTCTTGTGCGACAAGAACCTTTCTTGCAGTTTCTATATTGAACTCATTCAATATCTCGTCTATGTACTTCTGGCACAACCATATTAGCGTCTATTGATGCCAAATATTTGGGTTTTGCCTAAGTCTTTCATCGAGATGAAATTCTTATCCTGTGTTAATAAAACATACATTATTTCCAATCAACAATATGTCTTCCACATAATGTATTAGAAACATGTCTTAGCGCTCCCACTTAATTTCTTGCAAATGCAAGCATCTTCATTGTCTCTGATGAAATTGAACTCTTTTAACAGTTTCATCATAGTGAAGATTCCAACTCCGCTATGCTTACTTCAACCATTGAAGTTTGCATATGCTTTTAGCATCCTTTGAATTAACAAAACCCTATGGACCGTGTTATGCACATGTCCTAGGTAACAATTCTATTAGAAGAACTTGTTTTGTTTATTCAACTACCACATAACAAAATTATATGTAGTGGTTGCTATATTAATCCGTCTAGACTAAATATCGCTATGAAAGATCAGATCTTGTCATAGTCAACCTTTGAACATTGTTGTGAACTCTTTCCCAACATGTCGACTATTTCATAGATGTGCAACATCCATGTCTATTTATTTATAGATCCAAACACAATTGTAAGGTCTTACACCTTTCTCGAGGGTCCTTCAAGTTCAAAACTTGATTTCTCGTGTATGGAACTATCACGGATTTTATGGCTTCAAGCCATTTGACGGAGTCAGGGCTCATCATCGCTTCTTTGCATGTAGTCGGATCATTATTGTCAAATAATGATTTAACTCTCAAATCTTGGTATTCGATTGTTCATCCGACCTACTTGTTTCAATAGGAACTTGGATCTCCGTGACCACAACCTTTGAGGTACGTGAGCCATGAGCATTATTGCTGCCTCCGGAACACTTTTCGGCGCTGCGCAACTCTGCACATATAGCTAAGGTTCTTTTAACCTTATCAAAGTTCTTTTGTCCTCCCACTTAACTTTTCACGAAAAATTACTTCTCAAAGAAACTTGACGTTTTCTAAGCGACAAACACTTTTGTCTCTGGTGTTTTTGTAGGAATACTTAACAGTTATTCGAAATATCATACAAAGACAGGTTCATCCGACTTTGGTTGCAAACATCTTTCTTATGCATAGCATACCAATGTTTAAGAAAGGACAACTTGGGTTTTATCCCAAACCATAACTTTATATGGTGTCATTTCAACGGATTATGATGGAGCTCTTTTTAGTGGAAAAACGGTAATCTCTAAAGCTTTTAATCTTTAAAATACAATGGCATTTTTATGAATTACACCTTCGATCTTACCATGTCAGACAAGGTTTAATTACATATCTCGAACGCTCCATACTCTTATGGTGTTTCGGGAAAATGCAAATCCACGGAACGATTCCTTAAATCTTAGGTATTATGCTAAACTTGTAACTCAAATATCTTCCTTTATGATCTTATCATAAACTATTTATATTCTTGTTACAATGATTTTGCACTTCATCTTGAAAATCTTTGAACTTTTCAAATATTTCACACTTCATCCTTATTAAGTAAATATTCATATATTCAATCAAATTTTCGGAGAAAGCATATGAAGTTGAAATCCATCGCTCTTGACTACACATAATGGATTTCGTACAACAATATGTACAAGTTCCAATAAGCTAGTCATTCGTTCCCTTTTGGCCTATGAACGAAGTTTTAATTATCTCTAGGAAAGTTTCACAAGCGTCATTTGATCAAAAATCAAAAGACTCCAAAATTCCATCCACATGGAGTTTCTTCATGTTTTCTTTCCAATATAATTTAAACGGCGATGTCACTTCCGAAGTGATCTTTCAATCAATTTGTCTTTCGACATTTTAGCACTAGTTTAATGGATGTGATTTCTCCAACAAGATTTGTGAATCATCCATCTTTTATGGATTACGGCAATTATTTGAACAACCCTTTTGTTATCATAATACCTGATAAAACAAATCTTGAAGGCAAGCTTCGAGCAACACAATAACCCTTTATTTGTTCTCGATGAACATCATCACATATTCTTTTGCTAGTTACTTAGGCCATTGTAGTTCATGAATTGTGTTGTTTCGTATGACGATTCACACCAACAAATTCAGTATCAAATACTTAAGAACCACATTGTTTAATAAGCAAAGAATATAGCCATAACATGTATATCATCTATATACTTAAACTGAACAATTCTAGTCTTTTCTTTTCTGCCATATATTTATGAGATTCTCTTTCAGTATTTCCTTTTCTGTTTGAAAGAATCTATCAACATCAATAGTGGAGTCATACATATGACACATAGTCCAAAGCGTGTATAGTTATATACCAATGTCTTTGGGCTTGCACTTTGAAGTAGATTACCATCATCAAATGTCTGGTGTTCTTTCAAATTCCTTTCTTTAGTAATCTCTTGGTGTAGTAAACATTTTACCTACATCAAATATTCACCCTCATCATGGAATTATCCATGATCAAGCTACTTTTAGCTTGTACCAGTGAATCGCGAGTATAATGTTGCTCTCCAAAACCTTTTGGAGGTTTAGGACAACTAGTGTCTCCAACCTTTTGCAAATTCTCATCAAATATGAGAACATGACTTTTGCCATATTATACTCTATCATGTTGCAACCAAAACTTTGTTTCAGATATCACAATATCTTCCACACATCATGGTTTCTGAAACAACTCTTTCAGATCCTAGATAACCTTGATATTAAGACAATCCTTTGAATATCAAGAATCATGGAGACAAACATGATACTTATATACTAACATTGGAATTGTTACTCTTGATATAATACCAACTATTAAACTTCATGGAGTAATCAAAACTTACTGAAAGTTTGCAATGGGACTTTTAAACTTTAGATTAACACTTCAAAACAATACGATACCAGTTCGTAAAGTAACTTAACCAGAATTCTATAGTTCTATCATCTCAATTATAACTAAGCGCAAGGTGGTAAACGGATGCCAATGACTACAACAACTATGCAAATTCACTTTGATTTATGATAAATACTGTTCAACTTTTAATCATATTGCTGTTGAACTCCCACTCAAAACAATATCCCTCACATTGTTTTAGTGATCACACGAACCATATCCACTATATCAAAACCGATCATCACGAGAGTTGATATAGCTTTAATGGCGAACAATCAACATGTTCATCATATCTACTATATGACTCATGCTTTACCTTTCGGTGATCTGTGTTCCGAGACCATGTCTGTACATGCTAGGCTCGTCAAGATCAAACCTTAGTTTCTGCATGAGAAAATCTGGCTTGCCCTCGTTGTATACACTTGCGGAATCTAACACACCCGATCATCACGTGGTGCTTCGAAACAACAAGCTTTAGCAACGGTGCTAACTAAGGGTGAACACTTTATGACTTGAAATTCATGTGCATGAGGGATCATCTTATAATGCTACCGTCGTCTACTAAGCAATACAAGATGCATAAAGGATTAACATCACATGCAATTCATAATATGTGATATGATATGGCCTTTCTTCTTTGTGCTTTCGATCTCCATATTCTAGCACGAACATGATCTCCATCATCACCGGCATTGCATCAAGGTCAATGACGCTTCTCCATGGTTGTCTTCCACCGGCTTCAACTATTACAACTACTTTGAATAGACACGCGGGTCTTAACAGAATTTAAAGACAACCATATGGCTCCTACCGGTTGCTTAACTTAGAATAAGGAACATTGCATACATCATATATAATCACAATCATGGCCATATAACATCACTGCACACCCCTGCAATACAAAGTTAGACGCCTCTACTTTCTTTGCATATTTTACGTGGTTTGGGGCTTTCAATAAGTGTCGTTCTAACTTACGAACAAGAACCACAACATTGATACTAGTATTGTTAATCACCCGTTGTAAATTGGATCTTAACTATGCTAGGAGAAACAGGCACCCGCAAAGCCACTTATGCAATACAAGTTGCATGTCAAGCGTGGAGCAAGTCTCATGAACGATGTCATGTAAAGTTAGCCCGGGCCGCTTCATCCCACCATCCCGCAAGATGCAAAGTACACAAGAAGCAATCGACAACAAAAGCATCAATGCCCACAATGACCATTGTGTTCTACTCGTGCAACAGATCTACATATAGACACGGCTCTGATACCACTGTAGGGGTTTGTAGCATGGAAAACAAAAAAAAATTCTACCGCATACAAACAAACAAGCCAAGATCTATCTACTAGATTGTAGCAACGAGTCGATAGAGGAACTCACCTTCGAAGATTCCAAAGCGGTTAACGAGAGCAGATTCGCGTGGGTGATGTAGTCGTACACTTGCCGATCTCAAGATCGCGTAGACGATCCTTCCGGCGTTGCGTTCCGGCAGCGCTCCCGCAGTCGGTCACACGTTCGGTACTCGACGAAGACCTTCCTCTCCCTTGTTCCAGCAGGCAGCGGAGGTTGTAGCACTCTCCTCGCGATTCCGGCAACACGACGGCGTGGTACCGGAAGTAGAGGGGAGATCTCGCAGGGCTTCGCCTTAAGCCGGAGCGAGTATGGTGGACTATGAGAGAGCCTTGGTGATCTAGGGTTTAGACACACCAAGGAAGAGGTGCTAGGCCGGCGGCTAGGGCTTGGGTTTGCCCAAGTCGGCGGCTAGAGGAGCCCTAGGAGGTGGCGGCAGCTGCAGGAGGTGGCGGCACCAAATTAGGGTTTAGAGGAGAGGATCTTGTGTGTATTGGAGGGGCAGCCCTGCCCCTCCCTTTATAGGTGGGAGGTGCGGCCAAGGGGAGGGGAGTCCCTCCCCAACTCGGCTTGGAGGTGGGCCGCCGGTAGGAGGAGGGAACTCCTCCCCAACTCGGTTTCAAACCTCCTCCTCCTCTTTTCCACTTTCCAAATTTAGCCGTTTGACTTTTCAATTTAGCTATTTGACTTTTCAAACTAGGATTTGAAATAATCCTTTATTTGGAACAGCGATGACACTTAGTACATGATGCAATCATTCCAACTTGCAATGACACATTCATGTACCCCTTCCCCTCCGGAGTGCCGGACATTCCGGAACCTTCTAGAACATTCCCGATGAAAACACTGGAATCATTCCTCAACTCCGAAACAGGACTTTCCTTATATGAATCTTATTCTCCGGACCATTCTGGATCTCCTCGTGATATCCCGGATCCCATCCGAGACTCCGAACAACATTCGGTCTCTTTCTCATCATACCATAACTACTCAAACAACGTCGAATCCTTAAGTGTGTCTCCCTACGGTTCGTGAGTTATGCGGACATGATCGAGACACTTCTCCGAACAATAACCAATAGAGGAATCTGGAAATTCATATGGCTCCCACATATTTCTACGATTACTTTGCGATCGAATGAACCACTTACATACGATACCAATTTCCCTTTGTCTCACGATAGTTTACTTATCCGAGGTTTTGATCGTCGGTATCTCTGCATACCTAGTTCAACCTCGTTACCGATAAGTACTCTTTTCTCGTTCCCGTGATATGTGATCCCTTGTGAGCCAGTCACATGCTTGCAAGCTAATTGGATGACATTTCACCGAGAGGGACCAGAGTATATCTATCTGTCATATGGATGGACAAATCCCACTCTTGATCCATGTGTTTCAACCAATACTTTCCGAACACTCAACGCCACCTTTATAGCCACCCAGTTACGGTGTGGTGTTTGATGTCATCAAAGCATCCATCCGGTAAAGGTGATATGCATGATCTCATGGTCGAAGGAATTAGGTTACTATGTGTCAGAAAGCATATAGCAATTGAACTATTAAAATGACTTGATCTTTATGCTACGCTTATCTATAGGAGTATGTCCATCACATCATTCTCCTAATGATATGACCCTGTTGTTAATAACATCTCTATGTTCATGATCAGGAAACCATGATCATATATTAACCAACAAGCTAGTTTAACAAGAGGCTTTACTAGGGACTCTTTTATGTTTACAAATCACACAAGTATTGATGTTTCCTGTTAATACAATTATAGCATGGTATGTAAACATTTATCATAAGTATGAAGATATGATAATAACCACTTTATTATTGCCTCTTGGGCATATCTCCAACACTAACTACTTAGCGATAAAGTGAAACTATTACATGGCATATAAGAAGTTGACACACAGGTCATACACAATTATAAAGACAACCATATGGCTCCTGCCGGTTGTGTACTCATCGACATGCAAGTCGTGAAACATTACAAAACATGATCATCGCATACAATATACACATCACATCTTGGGCCATACCATATCACAGAAAACACTCCCTGCAAAAACAAGTTAGACGCCTCTACTTTGTTGTTGCATGTTTTACGTGGCTTATGGGAGTAGCATGCTAAGAACGATTCTTACCTACGGAAAGCCACAACGTTGATATTATGGTTGTCAAACTCCGGTGTAAATACCATGACAACTATAGTGAGAGAAACTGGCATCCACCAGCCGCATGTGTGGAACAAGCCACACGTCAAGTGCGGAGCCGGTCTCGCGAACGACGTCGCGTAAGGTTGGCCTGGACCGCTTCAATCTCACTATCCCGCGTCATAAGAAGAACACAAACAAGAGGCTTGCAACAGAAAACATCAACGCCCGCAACAACCATGTTGCGTTCTACTCGTGAAACACATCTACGCATAGATCCAGCTCTGATACCACTGAAGGGTTTCGCAGCATAGTAAATCAAAAAAATTCTACGGATGCGAACGGGAAAGCCAAGATCTAATCTAGGAGATGCAAACAACAAGAGAGATTAGATGAGATCTTCATACCCTCGAAGATTCGCACAGCGGAACATTCGTCGGCATGGGTGATGTAGTCGTACTCGCTTCTCCTCCCCGCGATCCGCTCCGATCTAACACCGCAAGTGGCGATGCCTCCGAGTGATGCACACGTGCGGCACCTCGACGTCTCCTCCTTCCTCGGTCTAGCAAGTATGGTGGAGAGACGGATTGGATCTACAACACGACGGCGCGGTGCAAGTGGTGGAGAGTTTCTGCAGCAGGGCTTCGCCTACACGAAGTCGGGAGGGAGAGAGAGAGGAGGGCAGCAGGGCAGCTAGGCTTGAGGGGAAGGTGTGTGGGGGGTGGTGCGCCCCCAGCCCTCTTTATATAGAGGGGTGGGTGGCAACCCTAGCCCCTCCCCCAAGCCTAGGCCGGCGGCCAAGGAGGGAAGAGTGGGGGGCAAGTTTCCCCCCTCCTTCTAGAAGCTCCAATTAGGGTTTCCCCTTGTTTGGCCGGCTGGGCCCTATGGGGCCTTGTTCCCCTGGCCCAATGCGGCCAGGGTATTCCCTCATAGGCCCATTCCCCCTCCCGGGAGGTGGGGCCACGTTGGTCCCCCTCCGAAAGGTTCTAGAAGCTTCCGGTATAATACCGATTAACCCGAAAAAATTCTGAACTCCAAAAACTGCATTGCCTTATATGAATCTTATTCTCCGGATCATTCCGGAACCTCTCGTGATGTCCCGGATCCCATCCGAGACTCCGAACAAAAACTCATAAACCAATTATCCAATCTATCCTAGCGTCGAGACACGTTAAGTGTGTGACCCTACGGGTTCGAAACATGCAGACATGATCTTCTATCAATAATCAACAGCGGGGTCTGGAAACCCATATTGACTCCCACACATTCATCGATGATAATATCGGATGAACCACGATGCCAGGATTCAATCAATCCCATATATATATTCCCTTCGTCTCGCCATATTTTACTTGCCCGAGATTTGATCGTCGGTACCATCATACCTAGTTCAATCTCGTTCACAACAAGTACTTTACTCGTTCCGTAATCCGATATCACTTTGTGATTAACTCCTTAACCACATGCTTGCAAGCGGTGTTGATATCGATTACCGAGTGGGCCCGAAGTATATCTCTCCGACTTGGGAGGGACAAATCCCATCTCGATACATACAACCCAACAGGTATTTTCCGATCACCTGAGAGACACCTTTATGATCACCCTCTCATAGGATGACGTTTGATGACCTCAAAGATTTCTTCCGATACAAGGGAGTTGTATTATCTCATGGTCTAAGGAATACAATATTTGACATAGGAAAAGCTTCGCAAAGATGAACACGATGACACGATCTAATTGCTCCGCTTAGTTTGGGTCTGTCCATCATATCATTCTCCCAATGATATGATCTCATTATCAATTGACAACTCATGTATATGGTTAGGAAACCTTAACCATCATTAATCAATGAGCTAGTCCATAGAGGCATACTAGGGACACGGTGTTGTTCATAAACCACACAAGTATTAAAGTTTCCGCTTAACACTATTCTAGCATGGAATATAAAATTTATCATGAACAAGAATTATAATAATAACAGCTTTATTATTGCCACTAGGGCATAATTCCAACACCATACAGGTTGGACTCTTCATAGAAGACCTCCTCTTGATCTCAGATGCATACATTGGAGTATCTTCGGGATTCTCAGAGTCTAAGCAAGGATTCAAAGGAAAGGATGAGTAACAGCGTTACCCAGGAAATTCATTATATGCAAGGTAGGAAGGTTGATGATCTATCTACCACCTCGGACTATCAGTATTTGCCACTATGCAATTTTCGTAAATCTTTCTTAAAAGGTTGATTTTATTATGAAAATCTATGACCATCAGCCTTCACAGGTTGACCAGAACTTTCATGGAGTTCCTTTCTTGCCGTGTTCGCATCTCCTTCCCAGAACAGGGAGTAACAAGTTACAATTCTTACACTCTGTAGAGGTACGTTACTTTTCCCATGAGAGATCAACTCCTTGTTGCACAACCGGGCGTACTTTCCCGTCCACAATTCCATGATGTGGGGCCCAGTAGTTGGTCTAAGCCAATCACTGCCCTCTCCGCGACCTCATATGTCTGCACGATCCTTCGGGGCTGTCTCACCTTCGTTAAGCCCCCTTTCGGGCAGGCTAAAACCCTTATGAGTTCCCGAAGACTCTATGACCTAGTGATGCCCAGAATAGTACCATTTACATGGACTATATCCCTAAACACCATTCATAGATAATCTAGACACCAAAAGTGTAGGGCGTAAGGGTGCCCACCCATATGTTGGATCCGCACAAGGAATCACAACGTCACGTTAAGGTCGTCTTGCCTCCATACAAGAGGAAAAGGATACAACTGACTTCTTCGTCCCATTCTAAATCTCATGGTTAACGCGTAATATACGACGCTAGAATCACTGATGTCATGGGTTATTAATCCCTAATTGTTCATCATTATTGCAATTAGAACCCTAAGTTCTATTGCTCCATCATATAATCACTTAGGATGATATCTAAGATTTAGTATCTTGAGAAAATAATGTTTTCTCTTTCTATAATATATAGATGATAACACACAATTTGCAAATACTTTGATAAAGACTCTTCAAAGGACATGAGCAAGTGATGAACTTGCCTTGTGATTGCAAGGTAGTGAAGTCTGATGCTTGCACTGGACCTTGAGCTTCTATGTCTACAAAAACATCATTATTGCCCAGTAAGGACAATATTTAAAGAAGCAAAATGATTATGCAAAAGTAACGTAATGCATTATTTAACTTTATATGTATTCTCCCCCATTATTTAAACTATAGAAAAAACCTTTTTAATAATTAAGGATTTATAAATATTAATTTCTTTCATATTTATTGAATAATGTATTTATTTTATTTTATTTCTTTTTTATTTACATTTTATTTACTTAATAATTCATTGAAGAATTATCATTAAATACCAAAAATTGGTATTAAATATTTTTTAGTATTTTTCTAAAATACTAAAATATTAATATATAATAAAAATGATTTTTATTTATTTTTATCATATTTCAATAATTTTGTAAAAATCCATAAGTTATATATATTACAAAATTCTTAATAAAATTTATATGTCTAAAATTTTATTTCTTTAATTTATTTGGAAAGTTTGGATTATTGTGAACCCAAAAATATTTTATTTATATTTTTATTTTATAGAATTTATTTAAGTTCAGGGGCATTTTGGTCTTTTTCCAATTATTAAAAGAGGCTCTAAATGATTTGGGCTGATTGTTTGGGTTTATTGGTCCCTTGTGGCCTATTAGGGCAAAGTCAAAACAACACCCCGAAGGGTTCCTGGCCCAATCCAGCCCAACACTCTCTGTCTCTCTCTCGAGCTCACCTTTCTTCTTCTCCTTCCCCGACCCCGTGGTCAGCGGTGTCACCGCCGGTGATTCACGCCGCCGTGGACCTCCCTGGACGCCGTCGTGGTGCACGACGAGGTTGTCGGCCCTGCTCTACCCTCATGTCCAATTTGATTTGGACCTGAAGCCCTCCTATGGCCAGACCGATTCCGTTCCGAACCCTAGGGTTTGGGTGGGGTTGGTGCTGACGCCGCCGCTTCTATGTGCTGTGGTGGTGCTCCTTGCCTCCAGGCGAGACTATCGACACCGCCGTGGTGTTTTGTGGGTCATAGCGTCCCTTGGGGGTGCTCCCCATGCCGCCGTGTTTGTCGGCCTTCTCTGCTTCCTCTTCTAATCTACAGCGAGGACCTTCGGTAAGTGGTTCCTCTTCCTCTCATGCTCTCTGTGCTAGGCTATCCCATGCTAGATGTTGGTAGTGGCATCTCCTGGTTAGTGTCCTGTCCTGATTACGATGGTTTGTTCAGCTTAGGGTTCATACCCCTCTGTGGAATAGATATCTGATGAGTTGGATCAAGTTTTGATGGTCCCTAAGCATGCTAAGTGGTTTTTAGCTGTGGCTTGATATTTATGATTAGTTGTGGTGATGCTAGTGGTTTACTAGATGATTTTTATGGATTAATTTGTATATGATTCAGATGGTAAAATTGCTCTGGAAGCAATACTTGGGAAATCTAGTGGTTTTAATAGCTTACCACTGTCATTACTTGGTTAATGACAGTGAGTGTTATGTGATGAAGTCACTGTATTAGTACTATTGGCTTAAGAGTTCATATATAGCTTGAGATCAAATGGTCTTTTACAGTGAAGATATGTATATGGATTTTCCTGATTATGATTCCTGTAATGTCAGGAAAATGATTTATAGTGGATTGGTTGTAGCTGTGAAGATTGGATGCTTAACCTGCTTAGTTTAGAACTTTTCTTGTGACACCATCCTTGTATGGCACACAAGATTAGATTCTATAACTTAGTTTGGTCTTGTTCAAGCTTAATATTAGCTTGTCATTATAGATAAGTGGAATTCTCTTTCCTTGCATCCCTAGAACCCATGATGTTGGTCTGAGGTTTAGGGATTAAGCCTTTCTCTTGTTGTTTCTCATGGATTGGTTCTGGTGGTGATACCAGCTACTATTTCTTGAATCAAAGTTGGGGAAATTAATTGTAGGCTTGATAACTTATATAGATCCATAAGATTAAATTCTAAGGTGCTACTCCTATTTAAGAGATGTGCCTAGAAGTTTAAATCTTGGCTATATTCATTCTTGAATTGTAATATAGCTTGATAGCTTAGATAAATGATGTTGTCCTGAGATCTTAGTTGGATATTTATAGTTTTGCTTTTAGTGTTTAAAAGTTCAGTGATGAATTCACCCCACTTGGGTGTTTTTTGAGAATTTGAGTAAGAGATAAATCATGAATACTTGTCTAATCTAAGACAGATAGATCATGTGATGGTCTATTTTACTCACCACACTCATTTGATGTTGGGTTTGCCAGTGGTTGATCTTGTGCTAACTTGATCTGGTGCTCTCCTGGTATTTCCAGCTCCTAGGCTTGTCCTTGATCTAGCCCTTCACCTCCTGGTCCTGATGGCTTGATCTTGGTCTTGCTATCCACCTGATCTACCCCCTCATTATGTCACCATCTTGGTGATGTGATCGAGGGTTTTGATTGGTGTGTATGAAGCAAGAAAATGATGTGGGTTTGCTTCTGTAACACCCTCAGAATCGGACCTATGCAAGTTTTAGCGAAACCCGCCAAACCCGCATAGAAACGATTCAAAGGTGCCCACCAGGCACTTTCGTGCGGGTGGAAAACGAAGTAATAACATTACACAACAGTCCTCGATGGGACCCACAGAACAGATATATACAACACGACTCCATGAGTCAAGAATACAGATATAAGGTACAAAGATCCAAATCACCTTTAAAAGATACAGCGTCCGTCTACGGACAAGATGCAAATGGGGCTAAGAGCCCTGAAGAATAACCAATGGCGTCCATAACCCTGCCCAGGCCAAGCCGGAAGGGTAACCCTGCTAACGACGTCGATCTCAAACCTGCTTAAACAAAAGGGGTGCCGACAAAGGGCAAAGTTAAAAGAGGAGCGTCAGTACTGAGGCCAGTACACGGCGAGGCTAGAATTCGGCGGTCCTCGCCTACATAGGTATGGTGGACTGAAGCGGCAGCGGCAGCATGCACTATACACCCTATAGAGACTCGATACAACTGGCGGCTAACAGAGAGGGGTAAGAAAGATCTATTCGAACCAACCTGATGCTACCACAAACAAACCCATCCTGGTGTCTCCCCCTCGAGACCAAACGAGGAAGTCAACCGAGGCACTCACACAGTTGGCAGTTTTATTTATTCGATTATCGTTGCAGCAATTACTAGTCCGGTGTAGATAACGTCCTGATAAAAGAAGCAGTGGGCCCTTTTAGTTAATCATTCCGTTGTAGTTGCAACAATTACTAATCAGGTACAGATAGCATGAGATAAACCCAAAACCCAGCAGTTGTTGGTACTTTTATTTAGCCATTCCGTTATAGTTGCAATACTTACTAGTCAGGTACAATGGTCGCAAGCGACACTCCAAACAAGCAATTGTGGGCAGTATTATTTAGCCATTCCATTAGAGTGAAGCTGATTACTAGTCATTATAAGGTCAAATTTATAGCAATAAACTTTAGTTATGCTTGTCTATGATCGAGATACTGTGCTCCAAGTCGTCCATATCCGCGGACACGGCTTTCAGAAAGTTTTACCCGGCCGGGGTGCACCAATAGCAACACACGCTCGATCAACCTCGGAAAAACCAAATCAAAACCCAACGAGGCTTTCACGACTAAGCAATCACAGGATTCAGAAATATTTCAGGGGGCCACCCCATTGAGTAGACCCGCAACGAAGTAAGCAAGCTCCGAGACAGACTCAAGGTTTGCGACAATGGCTGTAAACGACTGGGAACCCGAAAGTGTGGCTGGGCTTGTCGATACCGCGAAAACATTCCGCTTACCTAAACAGTACAGTGTGCTCCTCGCACAATCGTAAATACAGTAGTAGCATGGCATAAGTACAGGATAGTAAATAAAACCTCAAACTAGTTTGTGGCCCCAAGAAATAAGACTGAATCAAGCTCTGGCTCAGGGGGGTCCCATATACCTCCCGGATGTGGATAGCGCGATAAATCAAGGAACAGGTATCAAGTACTCGGGGTCCTACGGGACACAAGTGGGCGTTCGGAAACCAAATATTTTCTATCACCCACCGATGCCTCTGCTTACTTCAATTTTAGTTGTTAAACAGGAATTAAAGTGAACGATAAGTAAAGCCAGGAACATCTCCAACATCAACATGCGGCAATACATCAACAACTGTGGCACTTGACGACACGCAACAGCACTTGAGCAAGCGACTACGACGCGCAAGTCCAGCTATCTACCAAACAACAGGTAATAGGAGGTGGCCATGGCAATATAAGGCTGCAAGGGATATCACGGGTACGAAAACTAGAGCATCGCAACACAGATAGCAATAGATCAACAGGAGGGAATAAATACTAGGAAAGTAAGATAGGAAGAAAGGGGGAGATGCTCGCCTGAAAAACATTGTCGAAGGTTCAACCGAGGATCGGGTCGGCACTCGCATCAACTCAACGGCCTTATCCGCGAAGAAGCAAAACACTAGAAGAAACACCGGATGCACTATTTAATACTACGGCAAAAGATCGGCATGATGCATGTATGATGAAGGACATGGCAAAGATGCGATGCAATTGGGCAAGATTAAGTGGAACCGGGGTCCCGACAATTAATAAGGTGGTTCATGTTGTTTATCTACCCCGCAATTTAAATGTTGTTTGAACATGGCAAAGGATAGTACCGGTTCACTACACAAATTTAAATGAGGCCAATATGAGACTAGATTTGCCAGCATATGGGCCCCATATTTAATTATTAGGTGAATCGGCATAAGGCCCCCAAACCACACAATGTATGCATGCAAGAATGGCAATTAATATGCAACAAATTGTTATTACTTTTATAAAATAGGGTTTCGGGAAGGGGCACACATTTAGGGTCTCGACGAACTTGGGGTTCCGGGGTTCGGGGTCGATCTCAGGGTTCAGGGTTCGACGGGTTCGTTCTCGGACTCCGGAGGTAGGTCTTGTCGCATCCGTGAAGGAGGGCTTGGCGTCCCGAAAGGAGTACTTGGTTCGGTGTCGGGGGGCGCATCGGGTTCTTCCGGGTCGGGGTTGCCCTTGTCGTCGTACAGATCTTGTCGGTCTTGGCGTTCGGGAAGAAGAACCAGGCGGGCGACGTCGTCGGCATCGGTGCGGAAGGAGATCTTGTCGTTCCGCGGCAAGTGCTTGTCGTACCAGTGGCGATCTTGGCGGTCATCGGGTCCGGGAGCGGTTCTCGGCGGCTGGGAAGAAGTACTTGTCGTATCCGGGTTCTCGGGCAGCAGATCCGGGAAGGAGAACTTGTCGTGTCGAGTGTTCAGCATTGCATCTTCGGTGACGGTGAGAACCGTCACATAGCCGCGTGGTCTTCAGATAGCATCACACGGATTCTTTGGATGTTGCAAGAGTCGATGTAGCCACGATCACCACAATGCGACCTCGTTTAGGTCCACAACCAGTGCACTTCGTCAACATACATCGCAACATCACAGGAACGAAGACCCAACGGCAAGGATACGCGTGGCATGAGGTTGTCCTGGTCGTCTGGAAACGGACGGAAGGTTCGAGCCGAGGCGAGGTCGTCGTGGCGGCAGGGCAGCGGGAAGGCCGAGGGCGTGGGGTCGTCGGCCAGAGGCGAGGCTTCGCTGGAGGGAGCTCCTGCAGAGGCCCACCGGCGACTGCTACAACGCTTGGGGAAACTCCGACGAGGACCAGGCGGTGGCGAGCTCGGGGTCGGGGGTGCGGGACGATGCGGGGAGGTGACGGAGGGAAGGCCGCGCGGCGGAGGCAGGAGATGCGGGGCCGACGGGGTTCCGGTGAGGCGGCCTGCACGAGGCGGGAGGGTCCGACGAGGGGGTGGCGCGTTGAGCAGAGAGGCCGACCGGCGTAACTCCCGGTGGCGGCGTCCTGCAGGCGTCGACGCAGCCACGACAAGGAGGTGCTCGGGGCGGCTCTTGTGGGCTCTGCCCCGGAGGGGCGAGGGCGGTGGAGCGGAGAGAGGGGCGCGGTGGGGAAGAGCGGTCGGAGACGGGCGGCGCGGCGGTGAGAAGAACGGAGGGTCGGCGGCGGGGCTCGGGCGCGGTGGCGGGGAAGGGCGAGGCGCCGACGCGAGGCGGAGGAGCACGCGCGGGCGGCGGCGCTGGCCCGGGCCAGAGGAGGCGCAGCCGGTCGCGGAGGACGGCGCCGGAGAGGACGCAGGCGGGAGCGGCGAGCGGGGAAGAGAGCCAGGGCGGTGGATGCGCGTGGAGGCGGGAAGGCGGCTGCCGCGGCGGTGCGCCGGGGCGGGGATCGAGGCAGGGACGGGGAGGAGGAGGCGTGAGCGGGCGCCGGCGAGGTCGGGTAGGGCGCGGGAGGAGGTGCTGGCGAGGCGGAGGAAGAGGGAGCGGTCTGGGGAAGGCGGCGGTGGAGCGGAGGAGCGGAGGAGGCAGCGAGCGGGAGGCCGGCGGCACGGGCGAGGCGCCGGCGGGGAGGGGAGGTCCGCGGGAGAGAGAGGGAGGAGGAGAGCGGCGTCGGGTGGCGGGGAAGAGGAACAGGGTGCGGCAGGTGGTGGACCGGGGGTGGGGCCGGGTGGTGAGGATCGGGTGTGGGGAAGGTGTGGTGTGCGTGTGTGCTGTGGGTGTGTGGGTGTGTGGCTGTGTGGCCAGGGTGTGTTGGGTGGCAGGTTGAGAGAGGGTGGGTCTAGGTGGAGGGCTAGGATTGGTTAGGGGAGAGAGGGGAGCTGAGGTGGCGAGAGGCTATTGGTTGGGGTGAGGTGGAGGGGGGTGTGGGTAGATAGGTTGGGTGAACTTAGGAATTAGAGGGGCTGATTAGGTGGACCGTTTTTGGTTCTGGGGGTGGTCGTTCGGGTCGGGTCGGCCCGTTCGACTGCCCCCACTAAAAATAATTAAACATTTTATTTGTTTTAAACGGGCCGTGTGCAAACCGATAGCAGCCAAAACAAAATAATCCGGAGACCCGGGTTTGCGTGTTTGAATGAAGATGGTGCGTTTTAGAAAACAAAACTAGGTTTATCTGCAAATAGTTTTATACAAGCAAATGCAAGATGATGAGGATGCTCAAATGCAATGTGGCATGATGACATGATCATGCGGTCATGATGATGCAATGCACAAAAACAACGCGATTTTCTAGTAGTGGTTTTTTTTGCGGGATGCCACAGCTTCCCACGGATGTGCTGAGCAGTTTTGTGTGATCGAGCTGTTGTTGTGGTGCTGACAGCACACACCATGCAGTTTGGTGTGTGTGCTGCCTGTGTGCCTGCTGCACACCTTATGGATATGTTCTGAATATGAGAGTTACTTTTATCAGATTACCATTTACTTGGCTGGTGAAACTTTCCCCTCCTTGCTGTTTATTTGACTTATGGCTTAAAAATTATGAGAGATATATTCTTTCATATTGGTGAAACTTGCCCCTTTAAAAGATTACTCTATGATGAAATTTTGAACAGTGCACTTCAGTGTCAATTCTGAGAGTAATATAATTTTAACCTTAACTTTCTTTTTGTTTGTGTTTGTTTTGCAGGTACCAGACTTGGGAATTCAAGATTTTAGTTTAGTTTTTCTTTTTCTTTGTATAATAGTCATATGTAATATTTCTTTATTCTTTTGTAATTTTATTTTTATCCTTTTGAATAAAGATTGTACTATTATTCAATAAATAAATATTATTCTTCCATTTAATTACTATTGTAAAGGTTGTTGCTTATTTACATAAGTTACATTTTTGTAACTTATTTGTTTATGGAATAAATATTCATTTTATTGATTATGTTATTTATTTAAATTTTGAGCTATTAATCATCATCTCTTGACCAATTCAAAATTCTTTTGAATTATAAATCAAATATTCAAATTTAAATTCAAATTTCATTTCCCCAAAACACTCTAATCCACAAAGATCATATTAAAGTCTATAAAAATCATCCTTCAAGACTAAACCTAATCTCAAAGCATGAAAGAAACCTTGATCACTTTAGGTTTTTATTTGGCAAAAATTTTACCCATATTTTCACATATGAATGCATGCAATATCACAAATTCCTAAATCTATCCTTCGTTGGTTCCTAAATGCTGGGATGTTACAGACTTCCCCCCTTAAATTAAACTTCGTCCCAAAGTTTGTTGAGATGTACCTGAATAGTTCTGGATAGGCTTTTCTTAAATCCTCTTCTTTCTCCCAAGTGTCTTCCCTTTCAGGGTGATGTTACCACTGTACTTTGTAGTACTTGATTGCCCTATTCCTCAACCTTTTCTAGTTTTCTTCCAAAATTTTACAGGGCTTTTCAACATAGGTCAAGTCTGCTTGTAGTTCTATCTCCTGATGTGTGATTGCATCATCTGGAACTTTCAAACATTTACGAAGTTGTGACACATGGAAAACATTATGCACTTGAGCCAATCTTAAGGGTAACTCTAAAGCATAAGCTATAGTTTTGTTCTGACTCAGTATCTTGAATGGTCCGATGTATCTTGGACTCAATTTTCCTTTAACTCCGAACCTTTTCACCCCTTTCATTGGACTTACTTTCAAATATACCATGTCTCCCACTTCTGGATGCCAAGATCTTCGACTTTGATCGGCATAACTTTTCTGCCTGCTCTGAGCTATTTTTAGTCTATCCTTGATCTTATCAATGATATCTTGTTTTTCCTTGATATAGTCTGGCGCAAATTCCTTGCTGCTTCCAGGCTCATACCAACATATTGGTGATCTACACTTCCTTCCATATAGAACTTGGTATGGAGCTGCCTTCAGACTACTCTGATAGCTATTATTGTAGGAAATTCTACTAATGGTAGATTATCTTCCCATGTACCTCCAAAATCTAATGCACAAGCTCTTAACATATCTTCTAGTATCTGATTTGTTCTTTCTGTTTGACCTCCTGTTTCCGGATGATAAGTTGTGCTGAAATCTAATTTGGAACCAAGTGCTTCATGTATTTGCTTCCAAAATGCTGAAGTAAACACTGATCGCCTATCAGTTACGATCTTTTTGGGTACTCCATGCTTACTTACTATCTCTTTGATGTAAACTTCTACTAACTTCTCGGCATTATCTTTCTGATTTACCAGAATAAAATGTGCACTTTTAATGAGTCTGTCCACAATTACCTATATCATATCCTTCCGTTTAGGTGTCATGGGCAATCCTGTGATGAAGTCCATACCTATTTCCTCCCACTTCCATTCGGGAATTTCCAAAGGTTGTAATGGTCCTGCTAGACTTTTATGTTCAGCCTTCACCCTTTGGCAAGTATGGCATTCCGATACATATTTAGCAATGTACCTTTTCATGTTATTCCACCAGAATAGTTCTTTCAAGTCCATATACATCTTAGTACTTCCTGGATGTATAGAATGTGGTGTTTTATGTGCTTCTCTAAGTATGACATCTCGAATCTCAGTCACATCTGGAACACAAAGACGATCTTGGAACCACAAAGACTCATAATCTCCAAGGCGAAAACTGATTTTTGCCCTTGAGATATCCTCCGAATTTCCTCAGTAATGAAAGGATCTTTTGCTTGATGTCTAAAAATTCCGTGCTTAAGATCACTGTCCTGCTCTGCAACTACCTGCATAGTAGCTAATCCTCCAAGAACCTCTGTTCTAATGAATTGAAGCTCTAATCTTTCTAAGTCCATTTGTAACTCTTTTGGTAGCTCCCGATTGCTCGGCTGAATGTTTGCACTCTTTCTGCTTAAAGCATCTGCTACAACATTTGCCTTTCCTGGAGTATAGTTGATTGTTAAATCATAATCTTTGATCAATTCCAACCAACGCTTATGTATCATATTCAACTCCTTCTGAGTGAAAAAATATTTAAGACTTTTATGGTCAGTGTATAACTCACATCTGGCTCCATAAAGAAAATGCCTCCATCCTTTCAGCGCAAAGACAACTGCTGCTAACTCCAAATCATGAGTTGGATAATTGACTTCATGTGGTTTTAGTTGTCTTGAACCATAAGCCATCACCTTCCGGTCTTGCATTAACACGCAACCCAGACCTTCTTTAGATGCATCACAGTATACTGTGAAGTCCTTCCCTATTTCAGGAACTTCTAAAATTGGAGTTGTGGTTAACCTAGTCTTCAACTCCTGAAAACTTGCTTCACACTTCTCATCCCAATTGAATGGTGTATTCTTTCTTAACAATTTGGTCATTGGTCCAGCTATTTTGGAGAAACCTTCAATGAATCTCCGATAATAACCAGCCATTCCTAAGAAACCTCGAATTTGCTTCACATTGGTGGGTGCAGTCCACTCTAGTACTGATTGAACTTTAGATGGATTTACAGCAATTCCATCTTTACTGATCACATGGCCGAGGAATTCTACCTCATCTAGCCAAAATTCACATTTACTGAACTTAGCATAAAGTTTATGTTCCCTTAGAGTCTGCAATGCTATTCTCAAATGATTAGCATGCTCTTCCTTATCCTTGGAATATATCAGAATATCATCACTAAAGACTATGACGAACTTATCCAAATATGGCATGAAGATTTTGTTCATCAGATTCATGAATATTGCTGGTGCATTGGTCAAACCAAATGGTACTACCAGGTACTCATGGTGTCCATATCTTGAGACAAATGTTATCTTGGGAACATCCTCAGGCTTGATTTTTATTTGATGGTATCCAGATCTTAGGTCGATCTTTGAAAATACTCCGGCTCCTTTCACTTGATCAAACAAATCTTGAATCCTTGGTAAAGGATACTTATTCTTGATAGTAACGTTGTTCAGATTTCTGTAATCTCCACACATCCTTCTTCCTCCATCTCTTTTATCCACAAAGATTACTGGTGTTCCCCATGGGGATACACTTTCCTGGATAAACCCATTTCTGGCTAACTCATCAATATGATCTTTGAGTTCTTTTAATTCTTTTGGTCCCATCTTATATGGTGCTTGAGCTATTGGTGTTATACCAGGAATTAGATCAATAGTGAACTCTATCTCCCGATCTGGTGGCATTATCGGTAGCTCTGCTAGAAAAACATCTTGAAATTCATTTACTATAGGAATATCTTCCAATTTGACCTCTTTCATCGAGTTCAACTGCAGATCCACCATGATATGACTGTGCTTATCTGCTTGGTAAACTATCCTTGCTCCACTTGGAGTTTTGATTGAGACAGTTTTCTCCTCACAATTTATCTAAGCTCCATGTTCCATCATCCAGTCCATCCCCAACACTACTGCAATTCTCTTCAAAGGAATCACATAAAGGTCTGCAAAGTATGTATAACCACAGATCAAGATAACCTGATCTTGTTTAATGTGGCGTACAATCACATTCCCCCCTGTCGTAACTATGGTCATAGGGTTTTCTAACGTTGCCCTTCTAATCCCAAACTTCTCACAAAATTCTTCAGAAATGAATGAACTAGTTCCACCAGTATCAAATAGAACTTTGCCGGGATTGGTAAGGATATTGAGCGTACCTATCACTGCGTGCTCCGAATTATCCACCTCCTCGAGGTTGCATAGTTCAGCTTCCCGGTAGGTCTTTTCCTCTTGCCATTGATGTTCTTGTCATTATTACCTCCTTTATTGGGTTGTCCATTTCCTCCACTGGCTTGCCTTCCATCTCGAACCGGCCAACCTCCTTATGGTTTGCTTGGAAAATTGGGCTTGATGTGACCTCTCCGACCACAAGCATGGCATACAATTACTGGTTTCGGGCAATCCCTATTCATATGCCCTGGGAGTTTGCAATTGTGGCATATAATATTCTTTACATTTGGATTTGCACTCCGATTGGAATTGGAATTGTTATAGGGCTTATTCCTTGGTTTGAATTCCAGATTGGGCTTGGGCTTGCTTGCTTGTATCCTCTTGGTTTCCTTCTTAGCTCTCTTCCTTCTATCCTCTTGAACATTCTTGTAGTCATCTTCGAAGGTAATAGCTGCATCTAGCAACTGCTGATAAGTTTGCTTATTAGCTAACCTCAACTGCATCCTCACAAATGGATTTAATCCACGCAGGAAACGCTTCTTCCTCTTTTCCTCCGTATTAACTTCTTCCTCAGCATAATGAGACAGTTGACTAAACTCCCGGATATACTTCATAACACTAGTATATCCCTGCTGCAGCTCCTCAAATTCTCTCTGCTTCAACTCCATAACACTCTTCGGAACATGATATTCACGGAATCTCTGTTTAAACTCTTCCCAAGTGTACTCCCTTCCTGGTTGTTGCATGACCAACTGATTCTCCCACCAAGATGTTGCAGGTCCAGTCAGAAGATGAGTTTCATACCTCAATTTCTCCTCATTGCAACCTACAGTCTTCATCTTTCTTTTTGTGTCTGCTAGCCAATCTTCTGCATCCATTGGTTTAGGAGCTGATGCAAAAGGTAACGGCCTTGCATTCTGGAAATCAGATAGACTCGCTCCTCCACCTTCAGGTGCCCTCTGATTTGCTCGCCCCAGCAAATCCTCAATGAACTTGTTATGGGTCTCTTGCATCATTTGCATACACTGCATAAAGTTCTGCTCCATTAACGGCCTCATTGGTGGTGGTGGTAATGCTCCCTGACTTGCTGCATCTGCATCGGCCTTCTCCTTGGCCCCACGTTCCATTCGCTGTTGTTCAGCTTCGGTTTCTACACCCATATCCATGACCCTATAGTACTGCAACATAAAGCGAACACTCATAATTACATCATGCACATGTGTTCTGAGCTCGACTTTACGCACAAAACTAGTCACACAATGAAGATCCAAAGAAAATCCAAATATGCATTTCACATATTATACATAATATCATAATTATACAAAGTCATTGCAACATATACCAGATAGGTATAATCACAACTCTACCTTATTTATCTAACTATCTTATTTCTTGGAGTACAATACACAGTACTTGATACCTCTAAATAGTTGCCTACTTCTAGTAGTAACTACGCTCATCATACATGCCTGATGTCCAACCGTGATGACGTGTCGTTTGTCGCACAGTTTGTGAAACAAATGGCCTTTCTGAAGGAACATACTCAGTATCTGAAGTGTCGGGACTTGAGTCATTACTCAACCTGAGCGCATTGACTCCCTCCAGCTCAGCTGAAAAGTCTTTAGAAACATATTCAACATTATCTCCTGCCTGCATCTCCTGAGCTTCACTCGTTGATTTGTCAACAGGATACGCAGATCCCGCTGATCCCCAGGTGCTCCTTTGGGCAAGATAGTTAAACACCGGATAATGTATATTCCCTGGGTTTTGAGAAGATGTTGATGATTCAAACACTCTCTCCTCAAGATCTTCTTCTTCATCCTAATTATCTATCGACATGGCATTTCTACTATTGTTAATAGGGTTAATTCTTGCACCCATCCAGCTAGATTGTCCAACATTTCTGTCAGAACCATCTGTGGACATCTGGTGTTCATGAGATCCTTCATATGATCCCCTTCTCCAACCATCAGAATTCTCCATAGGAAGTTCTGAATCTGAACCATCCTCTGAACCCTGTGGTACTGATACCTCATATCCATAGTAGGATCATGTATAGGTTCCAGACTTGGTGAATAAGGATATGGTATAAAAGATTCAGGATCTATAGGTATATCCTTAAAGATAGGTGTTGCACTACTACTTGCTTCCTTCTCTAAATGGATTGCTAACTGCTTCCTCCTTTCCGGATCAGTTAGATCCTGTAACATGTCATTTTTATCTTCAACAATCACTTGATGTGTCTTATAATAAGATGCAATGAGTGTTTGGTATCTATCCATAAACTTGGAAGCTAACTTAGGATGCTTCTTAACCAAAGTAAGATGATCCGGTACGGGCTCTGAGTCTATAGAATCATGGGGTATCACAGAAAATGTGCTACCTTCTAACTCCTTGGCTTTATGCTCCCGGATATTAACTATCGCCTCCACAACGGCAACATGATATGCTGCTAAGTGACTCCTACCTTCACATATAGGCAGATCGTGATATAATCCAAGCTCCTCTGGAAGTTGGATACTCACACGATACTTGGATAACATCCGACCATCATGGTAAGTTATAGTGTTTAATGGAATTCTAGTTGGACAACTAAAAATCATTAAAAGTTGACGAAGTTGGTCTGTGAATGATCCTTGATAATCATCAAGAGTATCCTCTTTCCTTACCAAAGTATGTTTTGGAAACTTTGGTGCCATAGCTCTATATATCAAGAAAATATTTTTATTAGTAACCAATAATATATTGCATCATAACAAAGAATTATCACACTAAAACATATAACGGAATATTCTCATTTGAATACCCATTATATTTCTTTTAGAGAATTCCTTATCGTTGCTACACTCTCCTAAATGTAATACCCTTACTAGGTTTCCAACCTAAGGTCAAAGCAATTTGCTCTGGTACCAACTGCGGTGACCCAGCATACCACTGCATGTGTAGTACACTATAGTCGTTGACATGACATCCACATAACACCGTTCTGTAAATATCACATCCCTCAGAGTGGTACAACAGAAACACTGAGGGTCCATATTACAAACATACACACATTATTATTATTACAATACCGAAAGTTCAAGACTTCCAAAAGATTCAACTTACAAACCAGAATATAAGTGTTTCAGCGGAAGTTTCAAATTTAAAACTTAAACTCCAAATTGAGCTCAACAACTTATTGTTATATATTGTTCATGTTGCTCGGATCAAGTGGCTACTAGAACTATAGTAATTATTCGGATTCCCGGAACTCTCCTCCATAGACGATGTCGTAGTCCTCCCCTTCTATGGCTCCATACAGGTTGGGCTCTTCATAGAATACCTCCTCTTGACTCTTAGATGCATACATTGGAGTATCTTCGGGATTCTCAGAGTCTAAGCAAGGATTCAAAGGAAAGGATGAGTAACAGCGTTACCGAGCAAATTCATTATATGCAAGGTAGGAAGGTTGATGCTCTATCTACCACCTCGGACTATCAGTCTTTGGCACTATGCAATTTTCGTAAATCTTTCTTCAAAGGTTGATTTTATTATGAAAATCTATGACCATCAGCCTTCATAGGTTGACCAGAACTTTCATGGAGTTCCTTTCCTGCCGTGTTCGTAGCTCCTTCCCAGAACAGGGAGTAACAAGTTACAATTCTTACACTCTGCAGAGGTACGTTACTTTTCCCATGAGAGATCAACTCCTTGTTGCCTAACCGGGCGTACTTTCCCGTCCACAATTCCATGATGTGGGGCCCAGTAGTTGGTCTAAGCCAATCACTGCCCTCTCCGCGACCTCATATGTTTGCACGATCCTTCTGGGTTGGCTCACCTTCGTTAAGCCCCCTTTTGGGCAGGCTAAAACCCTTATGAGGTCCCGAAGACTCTTTGAACTAGTGATGCCCGGAATAGTACCATTTACATATTATATCCCTAAACACCATTCATAGATAATCTAGATACCAAAAGTGTGGGGCGTAAGGGTGCCCGCCCATATGTTGTATCCGCACAAGGAATCAAAACATCGCGTTAAGGTCGTCTTGCCTCCATACAAGAGGAAACGGATACAGCTGACTTCTCCGTCCCATTCCAAATCTCATGGTTAACGCGTAATATACGGCGCTATAATCACTGATGTCATGGGTTATTAATCCCTAATTGTTCATCATTATTGCAATTAGAACCCTAAGTTTTATTTCTCCATCATATCATCACTTAGGATGATATCTAAGATTTAGTATCTGGAGAAAATAATGTTTTCTTTTTCTATAATATAGATGATAACACACAATTTGCAAATACTTTGATAAAGACTCTTCAAAGGACATGAGCAAGTGATGAACTTGCCTTGTAATTGCAAGGTATGAAGTCTGATGCTTGCACTGGACCTTGAGCTTCTATGTCTACAAAAACATCATTATTGCCCGGTAAGGACAATATTTAAACAAGCAAAATGATTATACAAAAGTAATGTAATGCATTATTTAACTTTATATGTATTCTCCCCCATTATTTAAATTATAGAAAATCCTTTTTAATAATTAAGGATTTATAAATATTAATTTCTTTAATATTTATTGAATAATGTATTTTTTTATTTTATTTATTTTTTATTTACTTAATAATTCATTTAAGAATTATCATTAAATACCAAAAATTGGTATTAAATATTTGTTTAGTATTTTTCTAAAATATTAAAATATTAATATATAATAAAAATGATTTTTATTTATTTTTATCATCTTTCAATAATTTTGTAAAATTCCATAAGATATATATATACTACAAAATTCTTAATAAAATTTATATGTCTAAAATTTTATTTCTTTAATTTATTTGGATAGTTTGGATATTGTGAACCCAAAAATATTTTATTTATAATTTTTGGATTTTTATTTTATTTTCTAGAATTTATTTAAGTTTAGGGTCATTTTGGTCTTTTTCCAATTCTTAAAACATGCTCTAAATGATTTGGGCTGATTGTTTGGGCTTATTGCGCCCTTGTGGCCCAGTAGGGCAAAGTCAAAACAACACCCTGAAGGGTTCCTGGCCCAATCCAGCTCAACACTCTCTGTCTCTCTCTCTCTCTCGAGCTCACCTCTCTTCTTCTCCTTCCCCGACCCCATGGTCAGCGGTGTCACCACCGGCGATTCACGCCGCCGTGGACCTCCCTAGCCGCCGCTGTGGTGCAGGACGAGGTTGTCGGCCCCGATCTACCTCCTGTCCAATTTGATTTGGACCTGAAGCCCTCGTGTGGCCAGACCGATTCCGTTCCGAACCCTAGGGTTTGGGTGGGGTTGGTGCTGACACCGCCGCTGCTGTGTGTTGTGGTGGTGCTCCTTGCCTCCAGGCGAGACTATCGTCGCCGCCATGGCGTTGTGTGGGTCGCAGCCCCCCTTGGGGGTGCTCCCCATGCCGCCGTGTTCGTCGGCCTTCTCTGCTTCCTCTTCTAATCTACAGCGAGGACCTTCGGTAAGTGGTTCCTATCCCTCTCATGCTCTCTGTGCTAGGCCATCCCATGCTAGATGTTGGTAGTGGCATCTCCTGGTTAGTGTCATGTCCTGATTATGATGGTTTGTTCTGCTTAGGGTTCATACCCCTCTGTGGAGTAGATATCTGATGAGTTGGATCAAGTTTTGATGGTCCCTAAGCATGCTAAGTGGTTGTTAGCTGTGGCTTGATATTTATGATTAGCTGTGGTGATGCTAGTAGTTTACCAGATGATTTTTATGGATTAATTTGTATATGATTTAGATGGTAAAATTGCTCTGGAAGCAATACTTGGGAAATCTAGTGGTTTTAATAGCTAACCATTGTCTTTACTTGGTTAATGACAGTGAGTGTTGTGTGATGAAGTCACTGTATTAGTACTATTGGCTTAAGAGTTCATATATAGCTTGAGATCAAATGGTCTTTTACAGTGAAGATATGTATATGGATTTTCCTAATTATGATTCCTGTAATGTCAGGAAAATGATTTATAGTGGATTGGTTGTAGTTGTGAAGATTGGATGCTTAACCTGCTTAGTTTAGAACTGTTCTTGTGACACCATCCTTGTATGGCACACAAGATTAGATTCTATAACTTAGTTTTGTCTTGTTCAAGCTTAATATTAGCTTGTCATTATAGATAGGTGGAATTCTCTTTCCTTGCATCCCTAGAACCCATCATATTGGTCTAAGGTTTAGGGATTAAGCCTTTGTCTTGTTGTTTCTCATGGATTGGTTCTGGTAGTGATACCAAATACTGTTTCTTGAATCAAAGTTGGGGAAATTAATTGTAGGCCTGATAACTTATATAGATCCATAAGATTAAATTCTAAGGTGCTACTCGCTATTTAAGCAGATGATACATAAAAGGATAAACATCACATGCATATAACTTTATTGGCATGGTATAGCCAATCTTAGATCAATGATCTCCATCTTGTGATGCCAGCATGATCTCCATCACTCCACCATGATTGCCTCCACCACGAAAGCAACTAAAACTATTGCTAACTGTGGGGTTCGTAGCATGGAAAACAAAAAAAAATTCTACCGCATACAAACAAACAAGCCAAGATCTATCTACTAGATTGTAGCAACGAGTTGATAGAGGAACTCACCTTCGAAGATTCCAAAGCGGTTAACGAGAGCAGATTCTCGTGGGTGATGTAGTCGTACACTTGCCGATCTCAAGATCGCGTAGACGATCCTTCCGGCGCTGCGTTTCGGCAGCGCTCCCGCCTTCGGTCACACTTGGTACTCGACGAAGACCTTCCTCTCCCTTGTTCCAGCAGGCAGCGGAGGTTGTAGCACTCTCCTCGCGATTCCGGCAGCACGACGGCGTGGTACCGGAAGTAGAGGGGAGATCTCACAGGGCTTCGCCTTAAGCCGGAGCGAGTATGGTGGACTATGAGAGAGCCTTGGTGATCTAGGGTTTAGACACACCAAGGAAGAGGTGCTAGGCCGGTGGCTAGGGCTTGGGGTTTGCCCAAGTCGGCGGCTAGAGGAGCCCTAGGAGGTGGCGGCAGCTACAGGAGGTGGCGGCACCAAATTAGGGTTTAGAGGAGAGGATCTTGTGTGTATTGGAGGGGCAGCCCTGCCCCTTCCTTTATAGGTGGAGGTGCGGCCAAGGGGAGGGGAGTCCCTCCCCAACTCGGCTTGGAGGTGGGCCGCCGGTTGGAGGAGGGAACTCCTCCCCAACTCGGTTTCAAACCTCCTCCTCTCTTTTCCACTTTCCAAATTTAGCCGTTTGACTTTTCAATTTAGCTATTTGACTTTTCAAACTAGGATTTGAAATAATCCTTTATTTGGAACAGCGATGACACTTAGTACATGATGCAATCATTCCAACTTGCAATGACACATTCATGTACCCCTTCCCCTCCGGAGTGCCGGACATTCCGGAACCTTCTAGAACATTCCCGATGAAAACACTGGAATCATTCCTCAACTCCGAAACAGGACTTTCCTTATATGAATCTTATTCTCCGGACCATTCCGGATCTCCTCGTGATATCCCGGATCCCATATGAGACTCCGAACAACATTCGGTCTCTTTCTCATCATACCATAACTACTCAAACAACGTCGAATCCTTAAGTGTGTCTCCCTACGGTTCGTGAATTATGCGGACATGATCGAGACACTTCTCCGAACAATAACCAATAGAGGAATCTGGAAATTCATATGGCTCCCACATATTTCTACGATTACTTTGCGATCAAATGAACCACTTACATACGATACCAATTTCCCTTTGTCTCACGATAGTTTACTTATCCGAGGTTTTGATCGTCGGTATCTCTGCATACCTAGTTCAACCTCGTTACCGATAAGTACTCTTTTCTCGTTCCCGTGATATGTGATCCCTTGTGAGCCAGTCACATGCTTTCAAGCTAATTGGATGACATTTCACCGAGAGGGCCCAGAGTATATCTATCCGTCATATGGATGGACAAATCCCACTCTTGATCCATGTGTTTCAACCAATACTTTCCGAACACTCAATGCCACCTTTATAGCCACCCAGTTACGGTGTGGTGTTTGATGTCATCAAAGCATCCATCAGGTAAAGGTGATATGCATGATCTCATGGTCGAAGGAATTAGGTTACTATGTGTCAGAAAGCATATAGCAATTGAACTATTAAAATGACTTGATCTTTATGCTACGCTTATCTATAGGAGTATGTCCATCACATCATTCTCCTAATGATATGACCATGTTGTTAATAACATCTCTATGTTCATGATCAGGAAACCATGATCATATATTAACCAACAAGCTAGTTTAACAAGAGGCTTTACTAGGGACTCTTTTATGTTTACAAATCACACAAGTATTAATGTTTCCTGTTAATACAATTATAGCATGGTATGTAAACATTTATCATAAGTATGAAGATATGATAATAACCACTTTATTATTGCCTCTTGGGCATATCTCCAACAGTCTCCCACTTGCACTAGAGTCAATAATCTAGTTTCAAACCTTTGTGTATTCAACACCTATGGCTTTCCGGTGTTGTATGTACACGATTGCTAGTGGTCAACTGATCTCCGGATCTGACACTTCCAGGTCCGTGTGTAATTGCATGTCTTTGCATCTCTACGCATCACTCATTCTCTAATGAGATGGCTTCGTACAAATTTGGTCCTTTGGTGTGACCTTTAGTTCTTTGGGGTTAAATCATGTTGATAATATTGTCATACAATATATCTTCATAGTATTATCCCGCTGTGAACTACACCTAGTTTGATAACAAACTACTTGACACAAATGCCCTCTTTAGCTGCTATAGTAGCAGTCATATACTTAGCCTTTTGTTGTAGTATCTGTCACAATGTCTTAACTTTGGAATTCATCCAAATCCATTATGGAACTTACTTTCCATCATATTGTGCCACCGTTAGTTTAGATTGAGATAAACTTAATTTGTACTTTGTGACAAAACTAGTATCAATGTAGTACTTTTACAATGAACTAACCATCTATTTGTCACTTCTACAAATAATATACTCTTAGTTCTTCCAAAAGATCATAAGAATATCCTTACTATTGTCCAATGATCATCTTATGAATCATTCTGGTATATGCTCATAACATTTAGAGCATAGGACATATCTGGATTTGTACATATCACAGTATGATTGATATAAATACTCTTTGTGATTTCATACATCAAGTATCAATCTATACTTGAATCTTTGTTTCACTTTACCAAATGTCAATACACTTGAATATATCATCAACATTGAACTCATTCAATCCTTCTTGTGCGACAAGAACCTTTCTTGCAGTTTCTATATTGAACTCATTCAATATCTCGTCTATGTACTTCTGGCACAACCATATTAGCGTCTATTGATGCCAAATATTTGGGTTTTGCCTAAGTCTTTCATCGAGATGAAATTCTTATCCTGTGTTAATAAAACATACATTATTTCCAATCAACAATATGTCTTCCACATAATGTATTAGAAACATGTCTTAGCGCTCCCACTTAATTTCTTGCAAATGCAAGCATCTTCATTGTCTCTGATGAAATTGAACTCTTTTAACAGTTTCATCATAGTGAAGATTCCAACTCCGCTATGCTTACTTCAACCATTGAAGTTTGCATATGCTTTTAGCATCCTTTGAATTAACAAAACCCTATGGACCGTGTTATGCACATGTCCTAGGTAACAATTCTATTAGAAGAACTTGTTTTGTTTATTCAACTACCACATAACAAAATTATATGTAGTGGTTGCTATATTAATCCGTCTAGACTAAATATCGCTATGAAAGATCAGATCTTGTCATAGTCAACCTTTGAACATTGTTGTGAACTCTTTCCCAACATGTCGACTATTTCATAGATGTGCAACATCCATGTCTATTTATTTATAGATCCAAACACAATTGTAAGGTCTTACACCTTTCTCGAGGGTCCTTCAAGTTCAAAACTTGATTTCTCGTGTATGGAACTATCACGGATTTTATGGCTTCAAGCCATTTGACGGAGTCAGGGCTCATCATCACTTCTTTGCATGTAGTCGGATCATTATTGTCAAATAATGATTTAACTCTCAAATCTTGGTATTCGATTGTTCATCCGACCTACTTGTTTCAATAGGAACTTGGATCTCCGTGACCACAACCTTTGAGGTACGTGAGCCATGAGCATTATTGCTGCCTCCGGAACACTTTTCGGCGCTGCGCAACTCTGCACATATAGCTAAGGTTCTTTTAACCTTATCAAAGTTCTTTTGTCCTCCCACTTAACTTTTCACGAAAAATTACTTCTCAAAGAAACTTGACGTTTTCTAAGCGACAAACACTTTTGTCTCTGGTGTTTTTGTAGGAATACTTAACAGTTATTCGAAATATCATACAAAGACAGGTTCATCCGACTTTGGTTGCAAACATCTTTCTTATGCATAGCATACCAATGTTTAAGAAAGGACAACTTGGGTTTTATCCCAAACCATAACTTTATATGGTGTCATTTCAACGGATTATGATGGAGCTCTTTTTAGTGGAAAAACGGTAATCTCTAAAGCTTTTAATCTTTAAAATACAATGGCATTTTTATGAATTACACCTTCGATCTTACCATGTCAGACAAGGTTTAATTACATATCTCGAACGCTCCATACTCTTATGGTGTTTCGGGAAAATGCAAATCCACGGAACGATTCCTTAAATCTTAGGTATTATGCTAAACTTGTAACTCAAATATCTTCCTTTATGATCTTATCATAAACTATTTATATTCTTGTTACAATGATTTTGCACTTCATCTTGAAAATCTTTGAACTTTTCAAATATTTCACACTTCATCCTTATTAAGTAAATATTCATATATTCAATCAAATTTTCGGAGAAAGCATATGAAGTTGAAATCCATCGCTCTTGACTACACATAATGGATTTCGTACAACAATATGTACAAGTTCCAATAAGCTAGTCATTCGTTCCCTTTTGGCCTATGAACGAAGTTTTAATTATCTCTAGGAAAGTTTCACAAGCGTCATTTGATCAAAAATCAAAAGACTCCAAAATTCCATCCACATGGAGTTTCTTCATGTTTTCTTTCCAATATAATTTAAACGGCGATGTCACTTCCGAAGTGATCTTTCAATCAATTTGTCTTTCGACATTTTAGCACTAGTTTAATGGATGTGATTTCTCCAACAAGATTTGTGAATCATCCATCTTTTATGGATTACGGCAATTATTTGAACAACCCTTTTGTTCTCATAATACCTGATAAAACAAATCTTGAAGGCAAGCTTCGAGCAACACAATAACCCTTTATTTGTTCTCGATGAACATCATCACATATTATTTTGCTAGTTACTTAGGCCATTGTAGTTCATGAATTGTGTTGTTTCGTATGACGATTCACACCAACAAATTCAGTATCAAATACTTAAGAACCACATTGTTTAATAAGCAAAGAATATAGCCATAACATGTATATCATCTATATACTTAAACTGAACAATTCTAGTCTTTTCTTTTCTGCCATATATTTATGAGATTCTCTTTCAGTATTTCCTTTTCTGTTTGAAAGAATCTATCAACATCAATAGTGGAGTCATACATATGACACATAGTCCAAAGCGTGTATAGTTATATACCAATGTCTTTGGGCTTGCACTTTGAAGTAGATTACCATCATCAAATGTCTGGTGTTCTTTCAAATTCCTTTCTTTAGTAATCTCTTGGTGTAGTAAACATTTTACCTACATCAAATATTCACCCTCATCATGGAATTATCCATGATCAAGCTACTTTTAGCTTGTACCAGTGAATCGCGAGTATAATGTTGCTCTCCAAAACCTTTTGGAGGTTTAGGACAACTAGTGTCTCCAACCTTTTGCAAATTCTCATCAAATATGAGAACATGACTTTTGCCATATTATACTCTATCATGTTGCAACCAAAACTTTGTTTCAGATATCACAATATCTTCCACACATCATGTTTTCTGAAACAACTCTTTCAGATCCTAGATAACCTTGATATTAAGACAATCCTTTGAATATCAAGAATCATGGAGACAAACATGATACTTATATACTAACATTGGAATTGTTACTCTTGATATAATACCAACTATTAAACTTCATGGAGTAATCAAAACTTACTGAAAGTTTGCAATGGGACTTTTAAACTTTAGATTAACACTTCAAAACAATACGATACCAGTTCGTAAAGTAACTTAACCAGAATTCTATAGTTCTATCATCTCAATTATAACTAAGCGCAAGGTGGTAAACGGATGCCAATGACTACAACAACTATGCAAATTCACTTTGATTTATGATAAATACTGTTCAACTTTTAATCATATTGCTGTTGAACTCCCACTCAAAACAATATCCCTCACATTGTTTTAGTGATCACACGAACCATATCCACTATATCAAAACCGATCATCACGAGAGTTGATATAGCTTTAATGGCGAACAATCAACATGTTCATCATATCTACTATATGACTCATGCTTTACCTTTCGGTGATCTGTGTTCCGAGACCATGTCTGTACATGCTAGGCTCGTCAAGATCAAACCTTAGTTTCTGCATGAGAAAATCTGGCTTGCCCTCGTTGTATACACTTGCGGAATCTAACACACCCGATCATCACGTGGTGCTTCGAAACAACAAGCTTTAGCAACGGTGCTAACTAAGGGTGAACACTTTATGACTTGAAATTCATGTGCATGAGGGATCATCTTATAATGCTACCGTCGTCTACTAAGCAATACAAGATGCATAAAGGATTAACATCACATGCAATTCATAATATGTGATATGATATGGCCTTTCTTCTTTGTGCTTCCGATCTCCATATTGTAGCACGAACATGATCTCCATCATCACCGGCATTGCATCAAGGTCAATGACGCTTCTCCATGGTTGTCTTCCACCGGCTTCAACTATTACAACTACTTTGAATAGACACGCGGGTCTTAACAGAATTTAAAGACAACCATATGGCTCCTGCCGGTTGCTTAACTTACAATAAGGAACATTGCATACATCATATATAATCACAATCATGGCCATATCACATCACTGCACACCCCTGCAAAACAAAGTTAGACGCCTCTACTTTCTTTGCATATTTTACGTGGTTTGGGGCTTTCAATAAGTGTCGTTCTAACTTACGAACAAGAACCACAACATTGATACTAGTATTGTTAATCACCCGTTGTAAATTGGATCTTAACTATGCTAGGAGAAACAGGCACCCGCAAAGCCACTTATGCAATACAAGTTGCATGTCAAGCGTGGAGCAAGTCTCATGAACGATGTCATGTAAAGTTAGCCCGGGCCGCTTCATCCCACCATCCCGCAAGATGCAAAGTACACAAGAAGCAATCGACAACAAAAGCATCAATGCCCACAATGACCATTGTGTTCTACTCGTGCAACAGATCTACATATAGACACGGCTCTGATATCACTGTAGGGGTTCGTAGCATGGAAAACAAAAAAAAATTCTACCGCATACAAACAAACAAGCCAAGATCTATCTACTAGATTGTAGCAACGAGTCGATAGAGGAACTCACCTTCGAAGATTCCAAAGCGGTTAACGAGAGCAGATTCGCGTGGGTGATGTAGTCGTACACTTGCCGATCTCAAGATCGCGTAGACGATCCTTCCGGCGTTGCGTTCCGGCAGCGCTCCCGCAGTCGGTCACACGTTCGGTACTCGACGAAGACCTTCCTCTCCCTTGTTCCAGCAGGCAGCGGAGGTTGTAGCACTCTCCTCGCGATAACGGCAGCACGACGGCGTGGTACCGGAAGTAGAGGGGAGATCTCGCAGGGCTTCGCCTTAAGCCGGAGCGAGTATGGTGGACTATGAGAGAGCCTTGGTGATCTAGGGTTTAGACACACCAAGGAAGAGGTGCTAGGCCGGCGGCTAGGGCTTGGGGTTTGCCCAAGTCGGCGGCTAGAGGAGCCCTAGGAGGTGGCGGCAGCTGCAGGAGGTGGCGGCACCAAATTAGGGTTTAGAGGAGAGGATCTTGTGTGTATTGGAGGGGCAGCCCTGCCCCTCCCTTTATAGGTGGGAGGTGTGGCCAAGGGGAGGGGAGTCCCTCCCCAACTCGGCTTGGAGGTGGGCCGCCGGTAGGAGGAGGGAACTCCTCCCCAACTCGGTTTCAAACCTCCTCCTCCTCTTTTCCACTTTCCAAATTTAGCCGTTTGACTTTTCAATTTAGCTATTTGACTTTTCAAACTAGGATTTGAAATAATCCTTTATTTGGAACAGCGATGACACTTAGTACATGATGCAATCATTCCAACTTGCAATGACACATTCATGTACCCCTTCCCCTCCGGAGTGCCGGACATTCCGGAACCTTCTAGAACATTCCCGATGAAAACACTGGAATCATTCCTCAACTCCGAAACAGGACTTTCCTTATATGAATCTTATTCTCCGGACCATTCTGGATCTCCTCGTGATATCCCGGATCCCATCCGAGACTCCGAACAACATTCGGTCTCTTTCTCATCATACCATAACTACTCAAACAACGTCGAATCCTTAAGTGTGTCTCCCTACGGTTCGTGAGTTATGCGGACATGATCGAGACACTTCTCCGAACAATAACCAATAGAGGAATCTGGAAATTCATATGGCTCCCACATATTTCTACGATTACTTTGCGATCGAATGAACCACTTACATACGATACCAATTTCCCTTTGTCTCACGATAGTTTACTTATCCGAGGTTTTGATCGTCGGTATCTCTGCATACCTAGTTCAACCTCGTTACCGATAAGTACTCTTTTCTCGTTCCCGTGATATGTGATCCCTTGTGAGCCAGTCACATGCTTGCAAGCTAATTGGATGACATTTCACCGAGAGGGACCAGAGTATATCTATCTGTCATATGGATGGACAAATCCCACTCTTGATCCATGTGTTTCAACCAATACTTTCCGAACACTCAACGCCACCTTTATAGCCACCCAGTTACGGTGTGGTGTTTGATGTCATCAAAGCATCCATCCGGTAAAGGTGATATGCATGATCTCATGGTCGAAGGAATTAGGTTACTATGTGTCAGAAAGCATATAGCAATTGAACTATTAAAATGACTTGATCTTTATGCTACGCTTATCTATAGGAGTATGTCCATCACATCATTCTCCTAATGATATGACCCTGTTGTTAATAACATCTCTATGTTCATGATCAGGAAACCATGATCATATATTAACCAACAAGCTAGTTTAACAAGAGGCTTTACTAGGGACTCTTTTATGTTTACAAATCACACAAGTATTGATGTTTCCTGTTAATACAATTATAGCATGGTATGTAAACATTTATCATAAGTATGAAGATATGATAATAACCACTTTATTATTGCCTCTTGGGCATATCTCCAACACTAACTACTTAGCGATAAAGTGAAACTATTACATGGCATATAAGAAGTTGACACACAGGTCATACACAATTATAAAGACAACCATATGGCTCCTGCCGGTTGTGTACTCATCGACATGCAAGTCGTGAAACATTACAAAACATGATCATCGCATACAATATACACATCACATCTTGGGCCATACCATATCACAGAAAACACTCCCTGCAAAAACAAGTTAGACGCCTCTACTTTGTTGTTGCATGTTTTACGTGGCTTATGGGAGTAGCATGCTAAGAACGATTCTTACCTACGGAAAGCCACAACGTTGATATTATGGTTGTCAAACTCCGGTGTAAATACCATGACAACTATAGTGAGAGAAACTGGCATCCACCAGCCGCATGTGTGGAACAAGCCACACGTCAAGTGCGGAGCCGGTCTCGCGAACGACGTCGCGTAAGGTTGGCCTGGACCGCTTCAATCTCACTATCCCGCGTCATAAGAAGAACACAAACAAGAGGCTTGCAACAGAAAACATCAACGCCCGCAACAACCATGTTGCGTTCTACTCGTGAAACACATCTACGCATAGATCCAGCTCTGATACCACTGAAGGGTTTCGCAGCATAGTAAATCAAAAAAATTCTACGGATGCGAACGGGAAAGCCAAGATCTAATCTAGGAGATGCAAACAACGAGAGAGATTAGATGAGATCTTCATACCCTCGAAGATTCGCACAGCGGAACATTCGTCGGCATGGGTGATGTAGTCGTACTCGCTTCTCCTCCCCGCGATCCGCTCCGATCTAACACCGCAAGTGGCGATGCCTCCGAGTGATGCACACGTGCGGCACCTCGACGTCTCCTCCTTCCTCGGTCTAGCAAGTATGGTGGAGAGACGGATTGGATCTACAACACGACGGCGCGGTGCAAGTGGTGGAGAGTTTCTGCAGCAGGGCTTCGCCTACACGCAGTCGGGAGGGAGAGAGAGAGGAGGGCAGCAGGGCAGCTAGGCTTGAGGGGAAGGTGTGTGGGGGGTGGTGCGCCCCCAGCCCTCTTTATATAGAGGGGTGGGTGGCAACCCTAGCCCCTCCCCCAAGCCTAGGCCGGCGGCCAAGGAGGGAAGAGTGGGGGGCAAGTTTCCCCCCCTCCTTCTAGAAGCTCCAATTAGGGTTTCCCCTTGTTTGGCCGGCTGGGCCCTATGGGGCCTTGTTCCCCTGGCCCAATGCGGCCAGGGTATTCCCTCATAGGCCCATTCCCCCTCCCGGGAGGTGGGGCCACGTTGGTCCCCCTCCGAAAGGTTCTAGAAGCTTCCGGTATAATACCGATTAACCCGAAACAATTCTGAACTCCAAAAACTGCATTGCCTTATATGAATCTTATTCTCCGGACCATTCCGGAACCTCTCGTGATGTCCCGGATCCCATCCGAGACTCCGAACAAAAACTCATAAACCAATTATCCAATCTATCCTAGCGTCGAGACACGTTAAGTGTGTGACCCTACGGGTTCGAGAACATGCAGACATGATCTTCTATCAATAATCAACAGCGGGGTCTGGAAACCCATATTGACTCCCACACATTCATCGATGATAATATCGGATGAACCACGATGCCAGGATTCAATCAATCCCATATATATATTCCCTTCGTCTCGCCATATTTTACTTGCCCGAGATTTGATCGTCGGTACCGTCATACCTAGTTCAATCTCGTTCACAGCAAGTACTTTACTCGTTCCGTAATACGATATCACTTTGTGATTAACTCCTTAACCACATGCTTGCAAGCGGTGTTGATATCGATTACCGAGTGGGCCCGAAGTATATCTCTCCGACTTGGGAGGGACAAATCCCATCTCGATACATACAACCCAACAGGTATTTTCCGATCACCTGAGAGACACCTTTATGATCACCCTCTCATAGGATGACGTTTGATGACCTCAAAGATTTCTTCCGATACAAGGGAGTTGTATTATCTCATGGTCTAAGGAATACAATATTTGACATAGGAAAAGCTTCGCAAAGATGAACACGATGACACGATCTAATTGCTCCGCTTAGTTTGGGTCTGTCCATCATATCATTCTCCCAATGATATGATCTCATTATCAATTGACAACTCATGTATATGGTTAGGAAACCTTAACCATCATTAATCAATGAGCTAGTCCATAGAGGCATACTAGGGACACGGTGTTGTTCATAAACCACACAAGTATTAAAGTTTCCGCTTAACACTATTCTAGCATGGAATATAAAATTTATCATGAACAAGAATTATAATAATAACAGCTTTATTATTGCCACTAGGGCATAATTCCAACACCATACAGGTTGGACTCTTCATAGAAGACCTCCTCTTGATCTCAGATGCATACATTGGAGTATCTTCGGGATTCTCAGAGTCTAAGCAAGGATTCAAAGGAAAGGATGAGTAACAGCGTTACCCAGGAAATTCATTATATGCAAGGTAGGAAGGTTGATGATCTATCTACCACCTCGGACTATCAGTATTTGCCACTATGCAATTTTCGTAAATCTTTCTTAAAAGGTTGATTTTATTATGAAAATCTATGACCATCAGCCTTCACAGGTTGACCAGAACTTTCATGGAGTTCCTTTCTTGCCGTGTTCGCATCTCCTTCCCAGAACAGGGAGTAACAAGTTACAATTCTTACACTCTGTAGAGGTACGTTACTTTTCCCATGAGAGATCAACTCCTTGTTGCACAACCGGGCGTACTTTCCCGTCCACAATTCCATGATGTGGGGCCCAGTAGTTGGTCTAAGCCAATCACTGCCCTCTCCGCGACCTCATATGTCTGCACGATCCTTCGGGGCTGTCTCACCTTCGTTAAGCCCCCTTTCGGGCAGGCTAAAACCCTTATGAGTTCCCGAAGACTCTATGACCTAGTGATGCCCAGAATAGTACCATTTACATGGACTATATCCCTAAACACCATTCATAGATAATCTAGACACCAAAAGTGTAGGGCGTAAGGGTGCCCACCCATATGTTGGATCCGCACAAGGAATCACAACGTCACGTTAAGGTCGTCTTGCCTCCATACAAGAGGAAAAGGATACAACTGACTTCTTCGTCCCATTCTAAATCTCATGGTTAACGCGTAATATACGACGCTAGAATCACTGATGTCATGGGTTATTAATCCCTAATTGTTCATCATTATTGCAATTAGAACCCTAAGTTCTATTGCTCCATCATATAATCACTTAGGATGATATCTAAGATTTAGTATCTTGAGAAAATAATGTTTTCTCTTTCTATAATATATAGATGATAACACACAATTTGCAAATACTTTGATAAAGACTCTTCAAAGGACATGAGCAAGTGATGAACTTGCCTTGTGATTGCAAGGTAGTGAAGTCTGATGCTTGCACTGGACCTTGAGCTTCTATGTCTACAAAAACATCATTATTGCCCAGTAAGGACAATATTTAAAGAAGCAAAATGATTATGCAAAAGTAACGTAATGCATTATTTAACTTTATATGTATTCTCCCCCATTATTTAAACTATAGAAAAAACCTTTTTAATAATTAAGGATTTATAAATATTAATTTCTTTCATATTTATTGAATAATGTATTTATTTTATTTTATTTCTTTTTTATTTACATTTTATTTACTTAATAATTCATTGAAGAATTATCATTAAATACCAAAAATTGGTATTAAATATTTTTTAGTATTTTTCTAAAATACTAAAATATTAATATATAATAAAAATGATTTTTATTTATTTTTATCATATTTCAATAATTTTGTAAAAATCCATAAGTTATATATATTACAAAATTCTTAATAAAATTTATATGTCTAAAATTTTATTTCTTTAATTTATTTGGAAAGTTTGGATTATTGTGAACCCAAAAATATTTTATTTATATTTTTTAGATTTTTATTTTTTTATAGAATTTATTTAAGTTCAGGGGCATTTTGGTCTTTTTCCAATTATTAAAAGAGGCTCTAAATGATTTGGGCTGATTGTTTGGGTTTATTGGTCCCTTGTGGCCTATTAGGGCAAAGTCAAAACAACACCCCGAAGGGTTCCTGGCCCAATCCAGCCCAACACTCTCTGTCTCTCTCTCGAGCTCACCTTTCTTCTTCTCCTTCCCCGACCCCGTGGTCAGCGGTGTCACCGCCGGTGATTCACGCCGCCGTGGACCTCCCTGGACGCCGCCGTGGTGCACGACGAGGTTGTCGGCCCTGCTCTACCCTCATGTCCAATTTGATTTGGACCTGAAGCCCTCCTATGGCCAGACCGATTCCGTTCCGAACCCTAGGGTTTGGGTGGGGTTGGTGCTGACGCCGCCGCTTCTATGTGCTGTGGTGGTGCTCCTTGCCTCCAGGCGAGACTATCGACGCCGCCGTGGTGTTTTGTGGGTCGTAGTGTCCCTTGGAGGTGCTCCCCATGCCGCCGTGTTTGTCGGCCTTCTCTGCTTCCTCTTCTAATCTACAGCGAGGACCTTCGGTAAGTGGTTCCTCTTCCTCTCATGCTCTCTGTGCTAGGCCATCCCATGCTAGATGTTGGTAGTGGCATCTCCTGGTTAGTGTCCTGTCCTGATTACGATGGTTTGTTCAGCTTAGGGTTCATACCCCTCTGTGGAATAGATATCTGATGAGTTGGATCAAGTTTTGATGGTCCCTAAGCATGCTAAGTGGTTTTTAGCTGTGGCTTGATATTTATGATTAGTTGTGGTGATGCTAGTGGTTTACTAGATGATTTTTATGGATTAATTTGTATATGATTCAGATGGTAAAATTGCTCTGGAAGCAATACTTGGGAAATCTAGTGGTTTTAATAGCTTACCACTGTCATTACTTGGTTAATGACAGTGAGTGTTATGTGATGAAGTCACTGTATTAGTACTATTGGCTTAAGAGTTCATATATAGCTTGAGATCAAATGGTCTTTTACAGTGAAGATATGTATATGGATTTTCCTGATTATGATTCCTGTAATGTCAGGAAAATGATTTATAGTGGATTGGTTGTAGCTGTGAAGATTGGATGCTTAACCTGCTTAGTTTAGAACTTTTCTTGTGACACCATCCTTGTATGGCACACAAGATTAGATTCTATAACTTAGTTTGGTCTTGTTCAAGCTTAATATTAGCTTGTCATTATAGATAAGTGGAATTCTCTTTCCTTGCATCCCTAGAACCAATGATGTTGGTCTGAGGTTTAGGGATTAAGCCTTTCTCTTGTTGTTTCTCATGGATTGGTTCTGGTGGTGATACCAGCTACTATTTCTTGAATCAAAGTTGGGGAAATTAATTGTAGGCTTGATAACTTATATAGATCCATAAGATTAAATTCTAAGGTGCTACTCCTATTTAAGAGATGTGCCTAGAAGTTTAAATCTTGGCTATATTCATTCTTGAATTGTAATATAGCTTGATAGCTTAGATAAATGATGTTGTCCTGAGATCTTAGTTGGATATTTATAGTTTTGCTTTTAGTGTTTAAAAGTTCAGTGATGAATTCACCCCACTTGGGTGTTTTTTGAGAATTTGAGTAAGAGATAAATCATGAATACTTGTCTAATCTAAGACAGATAGATCATGTGATGGTCTATTTTACTCACCACACTCATTTGATGTTGGGTTTGCCAGTGGTTGATCTTGTGCTAACTTGATCTGGTGCTCTCCTGGTATTTCCAGCTCCTAGGCTTGTCCTTGATCTAGCCCTTCACCTCCTGGTCCTGATGGCTTGATCTTGGTCTTGCTATCCACCTGATCTACCCCCTCATTATGTCACCATCTTGGTGATGTGATCGAGGGTTTTGATTGGTGTGTATGAAGCAAGAAAATGATGTGGTTTTTCTTCTGTAACACCCTCAGAATCGGACCTATGCAAGTTTTAGCGAAACCCGCCAAACCCGTATAGAAACGATTCAAAGGTGCCCACCAGGCACTTTCGTGCGGGTGGAAAACGAAGTAATAACATTACACAACAGTCCTCGATGGGACCCACAGAACAGATATATACAACACGACTCCATGAGTCAAGAATACAGATATAAGGTACAAAGATCCAAATCACCTTTAAAAGATACAGCGTCCGTCTATGGATAAGATGCAAATGGGGCTAAGAGCCCTGAAGAATAACCAATGGAGTCCATAACCCTGCCCAGGCCAAGCCGGAAGGGTAATCCTTCTAACGACGTCGATCTCAAACCTGCTTAAACAAAAGGGGTGCCGACAAAGGGCAAAGGAAAAAGAGGAGCGTCAGTACTGAGGCCAGTACACGGCGAGGCTAGAATTCGGCGGTCCTCGCCTACATAGGTATGGTGGACTGAAGCGGCAGCGGCAGCATGCACTATACACCCTATAGAGACTCGATACAACTGGCGGCTAACAGAGAGGGGTAAGAAAGATCTATTCGAACCAACCTGATGCTACCATCAAACAAACCCATCCTGGTGTCTCCCCCTCGAGACCAAACGAGGAAGTCAACCGAGGCACTCACACAGTTGGCAGTTTTATTTATTCGATTATCGTTGTAGCAATTACTAGTCCGGTGTAGATAACGTCCTGATAAAAGAAGCAGTGGGCCCTTTTAGTTAATCATTCCGTTGTAGTTGCAACAATTACTAATCAGGTACAGATAGCATGAGATAAACCCAAAACCCAGCAGTTGTTGGTACTTTTATTTAGCCATTCCGTTATAGTTGCAATACTTACTAGTCAGGTACAATGGTCGCAAGCGACACTCCAAACAAGCAATTGTGGGCAGTATTATTTAGCCATTCCATTAGAGTGAAGCTGATTACTAGTCATTATAAGGTCAAATTTATAGCAATAAACTTTAGTTATGCTTGTCTATGATCGAGATACTGTGCTCCAAGTCGTCCATATCCGCGGACACGGCTTTCAGAAAGTTTTACCCGGCCGGGGTGCACCAATAGCAACACACGCTCGATCAACCTCGGAAAAACCAAATCAAAACCCAACGAGGCTTTCACGACTAAGCAATCACAGGATTCAGAAATATTTCAGGGGGCCACCCCATTGAGTAGACCCGCAACGAAGTAAGCAAGCTCCGAGACAGACTCAAGGTTTGCGACAATGGCTGTAAACGACTGGGAACCCGAAAGTGTGGCTGGGCTTGTCGATACCGCGAAAACATTCCGCTTACCTAAACAGTACAGTGTGCTCCTCGCACAATCGTAAATACAGTAGTAGCATGGCATAAGTACAGGATAGTAAATAAAACCTCAAACTAGTTTGTGGCCCCAAGAAATAAGACCGAATCAAGCTCTGGCTCAGGGGGGTCACATATACCTCCCGTATGTGGATAGCGTGATAAATCAAGGAACAGGTATCAAGTACTCGGGGTCCTACGGGACACAAGTGGGCGTTCGGAAACCAAATATTTTCTATCACCCACCGATGCCTCTGCTTACTTCAATTTTAGTTGTTAAACAGGAATTAAAGTGAACGATAAGTAAAGCCAGGAACATCTCCAACATCAACATGCGGCAATACATCAACAACTGTGGCACTTGACGACACGCAACAGCACTTGAGCAAGCGACTACGACGCGCAAGTCCAGCTATCTACCAAACAACAGGTAATAGGAGGTGGCCATGGCAATATAAGGCTGCAAGGGATATCACGGGTACGAAAACTAGAGCATCGCAACACAGATCAACAGGAGGGAATAAATACTAGGAAAGTAAGATAGGAAGAAAGGGGGAGATGCTCGCCTGAAAAACATTGTCGAAGGTTCAACCGAGGATCGGGTCGGCACTCGCATCAACTCAACGGCCTTATCCGCGAAGAAGCAAAACACTAGAAGAAACACCGGATGCACTATTTAATACTACGGCAAAAGATCGGCATGATGCATGTATGATGAAGGACATGGCAAAGATGCGATGCAATTGGGCAAGATTAAGTGGAACCGGGGTCCCGACAATTAATAAGGTGGTTCATGTTGTTTATCTACCCCGCAATTTAAATGTTGTTTGAACATGGCAAAGGATAGTACCGGTTCACTACACAAATTTAAATGAGGCCAATATGAGACTAGATTTGCCAGCATATGGGCCCCATATTTAATTATTAGGTGAATCGGCATAAGGCCCCCAAACCACACAATGTATGCATGCAAGAATGGCAATTAATATGCAACAAATTGTTATTACTTTTATAAAATAGGGTTTCGGGAAGGGGCACACATTTAGGGTCTCGACGAACTTGGGGTTCCGGGGTTCGGGGTCGGTCTCAGGGTTCAGGGTTCGACGGGTTCGTTCTCGGACTCCGGAGGTAGGTCTTGTCGCATCCGTGAAGGAGGGCTTGGCGTCCCGAAAGGAGTACTTGGTTCGGTGTCGGGGGCGCATCGGGTTCTTCCGGGTCGGGGTTGCCCTTGTCGTCGTGCAGATCTTGTCGGTTGCGTATCGGGTCGGTCTTGGCGTTCGGGAAGAAGAACCAGGCGTGCGACGTCGTCGGCATCGGTGCGGAAGGAGATCTTGTCGTTCCGCGGCAAGTGCTTGTCGTACCAGTGGCGATCTTGGCGGTCATCGGGTCCGGGAGCGGTTCTCGGCGGCTGGGAAGAAGTACTTGTCGTATCCGGGTTCTCGGGCAGCAGATCCGGGAAGGAGAACTTGTCGTGTCGAGTGTTCAGCATTGCATCTTCGGTGACGGTGAGAACCGTCACATAGCCGCGTGGTCTTCAGATAGCATCACACGGATTCTTTGGATGTTGCAAGAGTCGATGTAGCCACGATCACCACAATGCGACCTCGTTTAGGTCCACAACCAGTGCACTTCGTCAACATACATCGCAACATCACAGGAACGAAGACCCAACGGCAAGGATACGCGTGGCATGAGGTTGTCCTGGTCGTCTGGAAACGGACGGAAGGTTCGAGCCAAGGCGAGGTCGTCGTGGCGGCAGGGCAGCGGGAAGGCCGAGGGCGTGGGGTCGTCGGCCAGAGGCGAGGCTTCGCTGGAGGGAGCTCCTGCAGAGACCCACCGGCGACTGCTACAACGCTTGGGGAAACTCCGACGAGGACCAGGCGGTGGCGAGCTCGGGGTCGGGGGTGCGGGACGATGCGGGGAGGTGACGGAGGGAAGGCCGCGCGGCGGAGGCAGGGAGATGCGGGGCCGACGGGGTTGAGCAGAGAGGCCGACCGGCGTAACTCCCGGTGGCGGCGTCCTGCAGGCGTCGACGCAGCCACGGCAAGGGGGTGCTCGGGGCGGCTCTTGTGGGCTCTGCCCCGGAGGGGCGAGGGCGGTGGAGCGGAGAGAGGGGCGCGGTGGGGAAGAGCGGTCGGAGACGGGCGGCGCGGCGGTGAGAAGAACGGAGGGTCGGCGGCGGGGCTCGGGCGCGGTGGCGGGGAAGGGCGAGGCGCCGACGCGAGGCGGAGGAGCACGCGCGGGCGGCGGCGCTGGCCCGGGCCAGAGGAGGCGCAGCCGGTCGCGGAGGACGGCGCCGGAGAGGAGGAAGAGGGAGCGGTCTGGGGAAGGCGGCGGCGGAGGAGCGGAGGAGGGAGCGAGCGGGAGTCCGGCGGCGGCACGGGCGAGGCGCCGGCGGGGAGGGGAGGTCCGCGGGAGAGAGAGGAGGAGGAGGAGAGCGGCGTCGGGTGGCGGGGAAGAGGAACAGGGTGCGGCAGGTGGTGGACCGGGGGTGGGGCCGGGTGGTGAGGATCGGGTGTGGGGAAGGTGTGGTGTGCGTGTGTGCTGTGGGTGTGTGGGTGTGTGGCTGTGTGGCCAGGGTGTGTTGGGTGGCAGGTTGAGAGAGGGTGGGTCTAGGTGGAGGGCTAGGATTGGTTAGGGGAGAGAGGGGAGCTGAGGTGGCGAGAGGCTATTGGTTGGGGTGAGGTGGAGGGGGGTGTGGGTAGATAGGTTGGGTGAACTTAGGAATTAGAGGGGCTGATTAGGTGGACCGTTTTTGGTTCTGGGGGTGGTCGTTCGGGTCGGGTCGGCCCGTTCGACTGCCCCCACTAAAAATAATTAAACATTTTATTTGTTTTAAACGGGCCGTGTGCAAACCGATAGCAGCCAAAACAAAATAATCCGGAGACCCGGGTTTGCGTGTTTGAATGAAGATGGTGCGTTTTAGAAAACAAAACTAGGTTTATCTGCAAATAGTTTTATACAAGCAAATGCAAGATGATGAGGATGCTCAAATGCAATGTGGCATGATGACATGATCATGCGGTCATGATGATGCAATGCACAAAAACAACGCGATTTTCTAGTAGTGGTTTTTTTTGCGGGATGCCACAGCTTCCCACGGATGTGCTGAGCAGTTTTGTGTGATCGAGCTGTTGTTGTGGTGCTGACAGCACACACCATGCAGTTTGGTGTGTGTGCTGCCTGTGTGCCTGCTGCACACCTTATGGATATGTTCTGAATATGAGAGTTACTTTTATCAGATTACCATTTACTTGGCTGGTGAAACTTTCCCCTCCTTGCTGTTTATTTGACTTATGGCTTAAAAATTATGAGAGATATATTCTTTCATATTGGTGAAACTTGCCCCTTTAAAAGATTACTCTATGATGAAATTTTGAACAGTGCACTTCAGTGTCAATTCTGAGAGTAATATAATTTTAACCTTAACTTTCTTTCTTTTTGTTTGTGTTTGTTTTGCAGGTACCAGACTTGGGAATTCAAGATTTTAGTTTAGTTTTTCTTTTTCTTTGTATAATAGTCATATGTAATATTTCTTTATTCTTTTGTAATTTTATTTTTATCCTTTTGAATAAAGATTGTACTATTATTCAATAAAGAAATATTATTCTTCCATTTAATTACTATTGTAAAGGTTGTTGCTTATTTACATAAGTTACATTTTTGTAACTTATTTGTTTATGGAATAAATATTCATTTTATTGATTATGTTATTTATTTAAATTTTGAGCTATTAATCATCATCTCTTGACCAATTCAAAATTCTTTTGAATTATAAATCAAATATTCAAATTTAAATTCAAATTTCATTTCCCCAAAACACTCTAATCCACAAAGATCATATTAAAGTCTATAAAAATCATCCTTCAAGACTAAACCTAATCTCAAAGCATGAAAGAAACCTTGATCACTTTAGGTTTTTATTTGGCAAAAATTTTACCCATATTTTCACATATGAATGCATGCAATATCACAAATTCCTAAATCTATCCTTCGTTGGTTCCTAAATGCTGGGATGTTACAGACTTCCCCCCTTAAATTAAACTTCGTCCCAAAGTTTGTTGAGATGTACCTGAATAGTTCTGGATAGGCTTTTCTTAAATCCTCTTCTTTCTCCCAAGTGTCTTCCCTTTCAGGGTGATGTTACCACTGTACTTTGTAGTACTTGATTGCCCTATTCCTCAACCTTTTCTAGTTTTCTTCCAAAATTTTACAGGGCTTTTCAACATAGGTCAAGTCTGCTTGTAGTTCTATCTCCTGATGTGTGATTGCATCATCTGGAACTTTCAAACATTTACGAAGTTGTGACACATGGAAAACATTATGCACTTGAGCCAATCTTAAGGGTAACTCTAAAGCATAAGCTATAGTTTTGTTCTGACTCAGTATCTTGAATGGTCCGATGTATCTTGGACTCAATTTTCCTTTAACTCCGAACCTTTTCACCCCTTTCATTGGACTTACTTTCAAATATACCATGTCTCCCACTTCTGGATGCCAAGATCTTCGACTTTGATCGGCATAACTTTTCTGCCTGCTCTGAGCTATTTTTAGTCTATCCTTGATCTTATCAATGATATCTTGTTTTTCCTTGATATAGTCTGGCGCAAATTCCTTGCTGCTTCCAGGCTCATACCAACATATTGGTGATCTACACTTCCTTCCATATAGAACTTGGTATGGAGCTATTATTGTAGGAAATTCTACTAATGGTAGATTATCTTCCCATGTACCTCCAAAATCTAATGCACAAGCTCTTAACATATCTTCTAGTATCTGATTTGTTCTTTCTGTTTGACCTCCTGTTTCCGGATGATAAGTTGTGCTGAAATCTAATTTGGAACCAAGTGCTTCATGTATTTGCTTCCAAAATGCTGAAGTAAACACTGATCGCCTATCAGTTACGATCTTTTTGGGTACTCCATGCTTACTTACTATCTCTTTGATGTAAACTTCTACTAACTTCTCGGCATTATCTTTCTGATTTACCAGAATAAAATGTGCACTTTTAATGAGTCTGTCCACAATTACCTATATCATATCCTTCCGTTTAGGTGTCATGGGCAATCCTGTGATGAAGTCCATACCTATTTCCTCCCACTTCCATTCGGGAATTTCCAAAGGTTGTAATGGTCCTGCTAGACTTTTATGTTCAGCCTTCACCCTTTGGCAAGTATGGCATTCCGATACATATTTAGCAATGTACCTTTTCATGTTATTCCACCAGAATAGTTCTTTCAAGTCCATATACATCTTAGTACTTCCTGGATGTATAGAATGTGGTGTTTTATGTGCTTCTCTAAGTATGACATCTCGAATCTCAGTCACATCTGGAACACAAAGACGATCTTGGAACCACAAAGACTCATAATCTCCAAGGCGAAAACTGATTTTTGCCCTTGAGATATCCTCCGAATTTCCTCAGTAATGAAAGGATCTTTTGCTTGATGTCTAAAAATTCCGTGCTTAAGATCACTGTCCTGCTCTGGAACTACCTGCATAGTAGCTAATCCTCCAAGAACCTCTGTTCTAATGAATTGAAGCTCTAATCTTTCTAAGTCCATTTGTAACTCTTTTGGTAGCTCCCGATTGCTCGGCTGAATGTTTGCACTCTTTCTGCTTAAAGCATCTGCTACAACATTTGCCTTTCCTGGAGTATAGTTGATTGTTAAATCATAATCTTTGATCAATTCCAACCAACGCTTATGTATCATATTCAACTCCTTCTGAGTGAAAAAATATTTAAGACTTTTATGGTCAGTGTATAACTCACATCTGGCTCCATAAAGAAAATGCCTCCATCCTTTCAGCGCAAAGACAACTGCTGCTAACTCTAAATCATGAGTTGGATAATTGACTTCATGTGGTTTTAGTTGTCTTGAACCATAAGCCATCACCTTCCGGTCTTGCATTAACACGCAACCCAGACCTTCTTTAGATGCATCACAGTATACTGTGAAGTCCTTCCCTATTTCAGGAACTTCTAAAATTGGAGTTGTGGTTAACCTAGTCTTCAACTCCTGAAAACTTGCTTCACACTTCTCATCCCAATTGAATGGTGTATTCTTTCTTAACAATTTGGTCATTGGTCCAACTATTTTGGAGAAACCTTCAATGAATCTTCGATAATAACCAGCCATTCCTAAGAAACCTCGAATTTGCTTCACATTGGTGGGTGCAGTCCACTCTAGTACTGATTGAACTTTAGATGGATTTACAGCAATTCCATCTTTACTGATCACATGGCCGAGGAATTCTACCTCATCTAGCCAAAATTCACATTTACTGAACTTAGCATAAAGTTTATGTTCCCTTAGAGTCTGCAATGCTATTCTCAAATGATTAGCATGCTCTTCCTTATCCTTGGAATATATCAGAATATCATCACTAAAGACTATGACGAACTTATCCAAATATGGCATGAAGATTTTGTTCATCAGATTCATGAATATTGCTGGTGCATTGGTCAAACCAAATGGTACTACCAGGTACTCATGGTGTCCATATCTTGAGACAAATGTTATCTTGGGAACATCCTCAGGCTTGATTTTTATTTGATGGTATCCAGATCTTAGGTCGATCTTTGAAAATACTCCGGCTCCTTTCACTTGATCAAACAAATCTTGAATCCTTGGTAAAGGATACTTATTCTTGATAGTAACGTTGTTCAGATTTCTGTAATCTCCACACATCCTTCTTCCTCCATCTCTTTTATCCACAAAGATTACTGGTGTTCCCCATGGGGATACACTTTCCTGGATAAACCCATTTCTGGCTAACTCATCAATATGATCTTTGAGTTCTTTTAATTCTTTTGGTCCCATCTTATATGGTGCTTGAGCTATTGGTGTTATACCAGGAATTAGATCAATAGTGAACTCTATCTCCCGATCTGGTGGCATTATCGGTAGCTCTGCTAGAAAAACATCTTGAAATTCATTTACTATAGGAATATCTTCCAATTTGACCTCTTTCATCGAGTTCAACTGCAGATCCACCATGATATGACTGTGCTTATCTGCTTGGTAAACTATCCTTGCTCCACTTGGAGTTTTGATTGAGACAGTTTTCTCCTCACAATTTATCTAAGCTCCATGTTCCATCATCCAGTCCATCCCCAACACTACTGCAATTCTCTTCAAAGGAATCACATAAAGGTCTGCAAAGTATGTATAACCACAGATCAAGATAACCTGATCTTGTTTAATGTGGCGTACAATCACATTCCCCCCTGTCGTAACTATGGTCATAGGGTTTTCTAACGTTGCCCTTCTAATCCCAAACTTCTCACAAAATTCTTCAGAAATGAATGAACTAGTTCCACCAGTATCAAATAGAACTTTGCCGGGATTGGTAAGGATATTGAGCGTACCTATCACTGCGTGCTCCGAATTATCCACCTCCTCGAGGTTGCATAGTTCAGCTTCCCGGTAGGTCTTTTCCTCTTGCCATTGATGTTCTTGTCATTATTACCTCCTTTATTGGGTTGTCCATTTCCTCCACTGGCTTGCCTTCCATCTCGAACCGGCCAACCTCCTTATGGTTTGCTTGGAAAATTGGGCTTGATGTGACCTCTCCGACCACAAGCATGGCATACAATTACTGGTTTCGGGCAATCCCTATTCATATGCCCTGGGAGTTTGCAATTGTGGCATATAATATTCTTTACATTTGGATTTGCACTCCGATTGGAATTGGAATTGTTATAGGGCTTATTCCTTGGTTTGAATTCCAGATTGGGCTTGGGCTTGCTTGCTTGTATCCTCTTGGTTTCCTTCTTAGCTCTCTTCCTTCTATCCTCTTGAACATTCTTGTAGTCATCTTCGAAGGTAATAGCTGCATCTAGCAACTGCTGATAAGTTTGCTTATTAGCTAACCTCAACTGCATCCTCACAAATGGATTTAATCCACGCAGGAAACGCTTCTTCCTCTTTTCCTCCGTATTAACTTCTTCCTCAGCATAATGAGACAGTTGACTAAACTCCCGGATATACTTCATAACACTAGTATATCCCTGCTGCAGCTCCTCAAATTCTCTCTGCTTCAACTCCATAACACTCTTCGGAACATGATATTCACGGAATCTCTGTTTAAACTCTTCCCAAGTGTACTCCCTTCCTGGTTGTTGCATGACCAACTGATTCTCCCACCAAGATGTTGCAGGTCCAGTCAGAAGATGAGTTTCATACCTCAATTTCTCCTCATTGCAACCTACAGTCTTCATCTTTCTTTTTGTGTCTGCTAGCCAATCTTCTGCATCCATTGGTTTAGGAGCTGATGCAAAAGGTAACGGCCTTGCATTCTGGAAATCAGATAGACTCGCTCCTCCACCTTCAGGTGCCCTCTGATTTGCTCGCCCCAGCAAATCCTCAATGAACTTGTTATGGGTCTCTTGCATCATTTGCATACACTGCATAAAGTTCTGCTCCATTAACGGCCTCATTGGTGGTGGTGGTAATGCTCCCTGACTTGCTGCATCTGCATCGGCCTTCTCCTTGGCCCCACGTTCCATTCGCTGTTGTTCAGCTTCGGTTTCTACACCCATATCCATGACCCTATAGTACTGCAACATAAAGCGAACACTCATAATTACATCATGCACATGTGTTCTGAGCTCGACTTTACGCACAAAACTAGTCACACAATGAAGATCCAAAGAAAATCCAAATATGCATTTCACATATTATACATAATATCATAATTATACAAAGTCATTGCAACATATACCAGATAGGTATAATCACAACTCTACCTTATTTATCTAACTATCTTATTTCTTGGAGTACAATACACAGTACTTGATACCTCTAAATAGTTGCCTACTTCTAGTAGTAACTACGCTCATCATACATGCCTGATGTCCAACCGTGATGACGTGTCGTTTGTCGCACAGTTTGTGAAACAAATGGCCTTTCTGAAGGAACATACTCAGTATCTGAAGTGTCGGGACTTGAGTCATTACTCAACCTGAGCGCATTGACTCCCTCCAGCTCAGCTGAAAAGTCTTTAGAAACATATTCAACATTATCTCCTGCCTGCATCTCCTGAGATTCACTCGTTGATTTGTCAACAGGATACGCAGATCCCGCTGATCCCCAGGTGCTCCTTTGGGCAAGATAGTTAAACACCGGATAATGTATATTCCCTGGGTTTTGAGAAGATGTTGATGATTCAAACACTCTCTCCTCAAGATCTTCTTCTTCATCCTAATTATCTATCGACATGGCATTTCTACTATTGTTAATAGGGTTAATTCTTGCACCCATCCAGCTAGATTGTCCAACATTTCTGTCAGAACCATCTGTGGACATCTGGTGTTCATGAGATCCTTCATATGATCCCCTTCTCCAACCATCAGAATTCTCCATAGGAAGTTCTGAATCTGAACCATCCTCTGAACCCTGTGGTACTGATACCTCATATCCATAGTAGGATCATGTATAGGTTCCAGACTTGGTGAATAAGGATATGGTATAAAAGATTCAGGATCTATAGGTATATCCTTAAAGATAGGTGTTGCACTACTACTTGCTTCCTTCTCTAAATGGATTGCTAACTGCTTCCTCCTTTCCGGATCAGTTAGATCCTGTAACATGTCATTTTTATCTTCAACAATCACTTGATGTGTCTTATAATAAGATGCAATGAGTGTTTGGTATCTATCCATAAACTTGGAAGCTAACTTAGGATGCTTCTTAACCAAAGTAAGATGATCCGGTACGGGCTCTGAGTCTATAGAATCATGGGGTATCACAGAAAATGTGCTACCTTCTAACTCCTTGGCTTTATGCTCCCGGATATTAACTATCGCCTCCACAACGGCAACATGATATGCTGCTAAGTGACTCCTACCTTCACATATAGGCAGATCGTGATATAATCCAAGCTCCTCTGGAAGTTGGATACTCACACGATACTTGGATAACATCCGACCATCATGGTAAGTTATAGTGTTTAATGGAATTCTAGTTGGACAACTAAAAATCATTAAAAGTTGACGAAGTTGGTCTGTGAATGATCCTTGATAATCATCAAGAGTATCCTCTTTCCTTACCAAAGTATGTTTTGGAAACTTTGGTGCCATAGCTCTATATATCAAGAAAATATTTTTATTAGTAACCAATAATATATTGCATCATAACAAAGAATTATCACACTAAAACATATAACGGAATATTCTCATTTGAATACCCATTATATTTCTTTTAGAGAATTCCTTATCGTTGCTACACTCTCCTACATGTAATACCCTTACTAGGTTTCCAACCTAAGGTCAAAGCAATTTGCTCTGGTACCAACTGCGGTGACCCAGCATACCACTGCATGTGTAGTACACTATAGTCGTTGACATGACATCCACATAACACCGTTCTGTAAATATCACATCCCTCAGAGTGGTACAACAGAAACACTGAGGGTCCATATTACAAACATACACACATTATTATTATTACAATACCGAAAGTTCAAGACTTCCAAAAGATTCAACTTACAAACCAGAATATAAGTGTTTCAGCGGAAGTTTCAAATTTAAAACTTAAACTCCAAATTGAGCTCAACAACTTATTGTTATATATTGTTCATGTTGCTCGGCTCAAGTGGCTACTAGAACTATAGTAATTATTCGGATTCCCGGAACTCTCCTCCATAGACGATGTCGTAGTCCTCCCCTTCTATGGCTCCATACAGGTTGGGCTCTTCATAGAATACCTCCTCTTGACTCTTAGATGCATACATTGGAGTATCTTCGGGATTCTCAGAGTCTAAGCAAGGATTCAAAGGAAAGGATGAGTAACAGCGTTACCGAGCAAATTCATTATATGCAAGGTAGGAAGGTTGATGCTCTATCTACCACCTCGGACTATCAGTCTTTGGCACTATGCAATTTTCGTAAATCTTTCTTCAAAGGTTGATTTTATTATGAAAATCTATGACCATCAGCCTTCATAGGTTGACCAGAACTTTCATGGAGTTCCTTTCCTGCCGTGTTCGTAGCTCCTTCCCAGAACAGGGAGTAATAAGTTACAATTCTTACACTCTGCAGAGGTACGTTACTTTTCCCATGAGAGATCAACTCCTTGTTGCCTAACCGGGCGTACTTTCCCGTCCACAATTCCATGATGTGGGGCCCAGTAGTTGGTCTAAGCCAATCACTGCCCTCTCCGCGACCTCATATGTTTGCACGATCCTTCTGGGTTGGCTCACCTTCGTTAAGCCCCCTTTTTGGCAGGCTAAAACCCTTATGAGGTCCCGAAGACTCTTTGAACTAGTGATGCCCGGAATAGTACCATTTACATACTATATCCCTAAACACCATTCATAGATAATCTAGACACCAAAAGTGTGGGGCGTAAGGGTGCCCTCTCATATGTTGTATCCGCAGAAGGAATCAAAACATCGCGTTAAGGTCGTCTTGCCTCCATACAAGAGGAAAAGGATACAGCTGACTTCTCCGTCCCATTCCAAATCTCATGGTTAACGCGTAATATACGGCGCTATAATCACTGATGTCATGGGTTATTAATCCCTAATTGTTCATCATTATTGCAATTAGAACCCTAAGTTTTATTTCTCCATCATATCATCACTTAGGATGATATCTAAGATTTAGTATCTGGAGAAAATAATGTTTTCTTTTTCTATAATATAGATGATAACACACAATTTGCAAATACTTTGATAAAGACTCTTCAAAGTACATGAGCAAGTGATGAACTTGCCTTGTAATTGCAAGGTATGAAGTCTGATGCTTGCACTGGACCTTGAGCTTCTATGTCTACAAAAACATCATTATTGCCCGGTAAGGACAATATTTAAACAAGCAAAATGATTATACAAAAGTAATGTAATGCATTATTTAACTTTATATGTATTCTCCCCCATTATTTAAATTATAGAAAATCCTTTTTAATAATTAAGGATTTATAAATATTAATTTCTTTAATATTTATTGAATAATGTATTTCTTTATTTTATTTCTTTTTTATTTACTTAATAATTCATTTAAGAATTATCATTAAATACCAAAAATTGGTATTAAATATTTGTTTAGTATTTTTCTAAAATATTAAAATATTAATATATAATAAAAATGATTTTTATTTATTTTTATCATCTTTCAATAATTTTGTAAAATTCCATAAGATATATATATACTACAAAATTCTTAATAAAATTTATATGTCTAAAATTTTATTTCTTTAATTTATTTGGATAGTTTGGATATTGTGAACCCAAAAATATTTTATTTATAATTTTTGGATTTTTATTTTATTTTCTAGAATTTATTTAAGTTTAGGGGCATTTTGGTCTTTTTCCAATTCTTAAAACATGCTCTAAATGATTTGGGCTGATTGTTTGGGCTTATTGCGCCCTTGTGGCCCAGTAGGGCAAAGTCAAAACAACACCCTGAAGGGTTCCTGGCCCAATCCAGCTCAACACTCTCTGTCTCTCTCTCTCTCGAGCTCACCTCTCTTCTTCTCCTTCCCCGACCCCATGGTCAGCGGTGTCACCACCGGCGATTCACGCCGCCGTGGACCTCCCTAGCCGCCGCTGTGGTGTAGGACGAGGTTGTCGGCCCCGATCTACCCTCATGTCCAATTTGATTTGGACCTGAAGCCCTCGTGTGGCCAGACCGATTCCGTTCCGAACCCTAGGGTTTGGGTGGGGTTGGTGCTGACACCGCCGCTGCTGTGTGTTGTGGTGGTGCTCCTTGCCTCCAGGCGAGACTATCGTCGCCGCCATGGCGTTGTGTGGGTCGCAGCCCCCCTTGGGGGTGCTCCCCATGCCGCCGTGTTCGTCGGCCTTCTCTGCTTCCTCTTCTAATCTACAGCGAGGACCTTCGGTAAGTGGTTCCTATCCCTCTCATGCTCTCTGTGCTAGGCCATCCCATGCTAGATGTTGGTAGTGGCATCTCCTGGTTAGTGTCATGTCCTGATTATGATGGTTTGTTCTGCTTAGGGTTCATACCCCTCTGTGGAGTAGATATCTGATGAGTTGGATCAAGTTTTGATGGTCCCTAAGCATGCTAAGTGGTTGTTAGCTGTGGCTTGATATTTATGATTAGCTGTGGTGATGCTAGTAGTTTACCAGATGATTTTTATGGATTAATTTGTATATGATTTAGATGGTAAAATTGCTCTGGAAGCAATACTTGGGAAATCTAGTGGTTTTAATAGCTTACCACTGTCATTACTTGGTTAATGACAGTGAGTGTTATGTGATGAAGTCACTGTATTAGTACTATTGGCTTAAGAGTTCATATATAGCTTGAGATCAAATGGTCTTTTACAGTGAAGATATGTATATGGATTTTCCTAATTATGATTCCTGTAATGTCAGGAAAATGATTTATAGTGGATTGGTTGTAGTTGTGAAGATTGGATGCTTAACCTGCTTAGTTTAGAACTGTTCTTGTGACACCATCCTTGTATGGCACACAAGATTAGATTCTATAACTTAGTTTTGTCTTGTTCAAGCTTAATATTAGCTTGTCATTATAGATAGGTGGAATTCTCTTTCCTTGCATCCCTAGAACCCATCATATTGGTCTAAGGTTTAGGGATTAAGCCTTTGTCTTGTTGTTTCTCATGGATTGGTTCTGGTAGTGATACCAAATACTGTTTCTTGAATCAAAGTTGGGGAAATTAATTGTAGGCCTGATAACTTATATAGATCCATAAGATTAAATTCTAAGGTGCTACTCCTATTTAAGAGATGTGCCTAGAAGTTTAAATCTTGGCTATATTCATTCTTGAATTGAAATATAGCTTGATAGCTTAGATCAATGATGTTGTCCTGAGATCTTAGTTGGATCTTTATAGTTTTCTGATTGCTTTTAGTGTTTAAAAGTTCAGTGATGGATTCACCCCACTTGGGTGTTTTCTGAGAATTTGAGTAAGAGACAAATCATGAATACTTGTCTAATCTGAGACAGATAGATCATGTGATGGTCTATTTTACTCACCACACTCATTTGATGTTGGGGTTGCCAGTGGTTGATCTTGTGCTAACTTGATCTGGTGCTCTCTTGGTATTTCCAGCTCCTAGGCTTGTCCTTGATCTAGCCCTTCACCTCCTAGTCCTGATGGCTTGATCTTGGTCTTGCTATCCACCTGATCTACCCCCTCCTTATGTCAACATCTTGGTGATGTGATCTAGGGTTTTGATTGGTGTGGTCTAGCTTGGCTTTTGCTTGGTTTAGCTGCTGGGCTTCTGTGCTTGGTGTGTATGAAGCAAGAAAATGATGTGGGTTTGCTTCCCACGGCTGTGTTGAGCAGTTTTATGTGATTGAGGTGTTGTTGTGGTGCTGACAACACACACCATGCAGTTTGGTGTGTGTGATGCCTGTGTGCCTGCTGCACACCTTGTGGATATGTTCTGAATTTGAGAGTTACTTTTATCAGATTACCATTTACTTGGCTAGTGAAACTTGCCCCTCCTTGCTGTTTATTTGACTTATGGCTTAAAAATTATGAAAGATATATTCTTTCATATTGGTGAAACTTGCCCCTTTGAAAGATTACTCTATGATGAAATTTTGAACAGTGCACTTCACCGTCAATTCTGAGAGTAATATAATTTTAACCTTAACTTTCTTTCTTTTTGTTTGTGTTTGTTTTGCACGTACCAGACTTGGGAATTCAAGATTTTAGTTTAGTTTTTCTTTTTATTTGTATAATAGTCATATGTAATACTTCTTTATTCTTTTGTAATTTTTTTTTATCTTTTTGTGATAAAGATTGTACTATTATTCAATAAAAAAATATTATTCTTCCATTTAATTACTATTGTAAAGGTTGTTGCTTATTTACATAAGTTACATTTTTGTAACTTATTTGTTTATGGAATAAATATTCATTTTATTTATTATGTTATTTATTTAATTTTTGAGCTATTAATCATCATCTCTTGACTAATTCAAAATACTAAAACATAATTCTAAATTCTTTTGAATTATAAATCAAATATTCAAATTTAAATTCAAATTTCATTTCCCCAAAACACTCTAATCCACAAAGATCATATCAAAGTTTATAACAATCATCCTTCAAGACTAAACCTAATCTCAAAGCATGAAAGAAACCTTGATCACTTTAGGTTTTTATTTGACGAAAAAATTACCCATATTTTCACAGATAAATGCATGCAATATCACAAATTCCTAAATCTACCCTTCGGTGGTTCCTAAATGCTGGGATGTTACAGATACAGAGGAGCCCCTCGAGGATGAAGCCTCAACGCCACTGATCTTGCCACCCACCAACCTGCGCCCCCACGGTTACTAAGCCGCCATCGTCGTCTCCCTGAAGCCATCGTCACGAGCTCTACAAATTGGAGGCGAAGGGAAGCTCGAGCATGGGACATTAGAGCTACGACTGCACGGGAGGGAACAACTTCCACCGCCTAAGGCAGTAGTCGACCGGATGCGGCCGCAAGGTATACCGGTCCTGGTCGTGACTGGTCGGGCCTAGCGGGCCTGTAAAACTGTTGGAGATATGCCCTAGAGGCAATAATAAATGTAGTTATTATTATATCTTTGTGTTTATGATAAATGTTTACATTCATGCTATAATAGTATTAACAAGGAAACATTAATACTTGTGTGATTTGTAAACTTAATTTGAAGTCCCTAGTATAGCCTCTATACTTCACTAGCTTGTTGGTTGATTAAATGATTGAGGTTTCCCTGTCATGAACATTGAGATGTTATCAACAACAAGATCATATCGTTAGGAGAATGATATGGTGGACATACTCCTATTGATAAGCGTAGCATAAAGATCAAGTCATTTCAATAGTTCAATTGCTATATGCTTTCTGATACATAGTAACCTAATTCCTTCGACCATGAGATCATGCATATCACCTTTACCGGATGGATGCTTTGATGACATCAAACACCACACCGTAACTGGGTGGCTATAAAGGTGGCATTGAGAGTTCGGAAAGTATTGGTTGAAACACATGGATCAAGAGTGGGATTTGTCCATCCATATGACGGATAGATATACTCTGGGCCCTCTCGGTGGAATGTCATCCAATTAGCTTGCAAGCATATGACTGGGTCACAAGGGATCACATATCACGGGAACGAGAAAAGAGTACTTATCGGTAACGAGGTTGAACTAGGTATGCAGAGATACCGACGATCATAACCTCGGATAAGTAAACTATCGTGAGACAAAGGGAAATTGGTATCGTATGTAAGTGGTTCATTCGATCGCAAAGTAATCTTAGAAATATGTGGGAGCCATATGAATTTCCAGATTCCTCTATTGGTTATTGTTCGGAGAAGTGTCTCGATCATGTCCGCATAATTCACGAACCGTAGGGAGACACACTTAAGGATTCGACGTTGTTTTGAGTAGTTATGGTATTATGAGAAAGAGACCGAATGTTGTTCGGAGTCTCGGATGGGATACGGGATATCACGAGGTGATCCGGAATGGTCCGGAGAATAAGATTCATATAAGGAAAGTCCCGTTTCGGAGTTCGGGAATGATTCCGGTGTTTTCATCGGGAATGTTCTAGAAGGGTCCGGATTGTCCGGCACTCCGGGGGGGAGGGTACATGAGTGTGTCATTGAATGATTGCATCATGTACTAAGTGTTCTTGCTGTTCCAAATGAAGGGAATATGCCCTGAGAGGCAATAATAAAGTGTTTATTATGTGTATTCCAAGTATATGATAGATGTTTATTTTGCATGCTATAATTGTATTAATACGGAAACGTTAATACATGTGTGTTTAATAAACAAACAGAAAGTTCCTAGTTATGCCTCTCTCATAAACTAGCTCGTTGATTAACAAGATGATCAAGGTTTCCTAATCATGGACATTGGATGTTGTTAATAACGGGATCACAACATTAGTGTAATGATGTGATGAACACTCATCCGAAGTATAGCATTACGATCAAAGTCATTGAGTTTATATTGCTATAACAACTTACGAAGTGATCCTAATCCTTAGACCATGAGATCATGTCAATCACTAACACCGGAAGAGTTTCTTGATAACATCAAACGTCACACCGTAACAGGGTGATTATAAAGATGGATTCAGAACTAATAAAGTGTTATGTTGAGGCTCATGGATCAAGAGTGTAATTTGTTCATCCCGATGACGGATAGATATACTCTGGGCCCTCTCGGTGATATCACATTGATTAGCTTGCAAGCAAGTGATTTGATCACTAGAATGTTATATCACGGGAACGAGAAAAGAGTGCATGTCGGTAACGAGATCAAACTAGGTATGGAGATACCGATGATCGAATCTCGGACATGTAATATATCGTGAAACAAAGGGATTAAGATACTAGCGTAAAAGGTTCCGACGATCACAAGAAAGTCATCGTTGAATGTGTGGGAGTCAGTATGGGTCTCCAGATCCCGCTTCTGATTATTGATCCGAGAGGGGTCTCGATCATGTCCGCATTATTCACGAACCGTAGGGTGACACACTTAAGAGACACCGACATCCAATTGGAGCAAAAGTTTCATGCCGAAAAGAAAAGGAAAGCGCAGGAATTTATTTCACTAGACACCGAAACTGTTTCGGTTGAAATTGCTGAAACTGGTTCTGCATGTGAAATGGAATACTAGCAAGGGGTTTTATGTGAATGTTTGTTAATTAAAGTAATTAACAAAATTCTGAATAAATAAATAAAAGAGTTTTATTTAAATGAGAGCTTGCATTAAATTTGGTGGAAATTTAATGCATGTGAGTGGATTTTTGAGTGGAGGCTTTTTAATGGGAGTGGAGGCTTTTCATTTTGAGTGGGAGCTCCACCCACATGAATGTGGAAGAGGTGGGGGCAGCCCCATGGCTGGGCGCCATGCCCCTTGGGTGCCCCCCCTCTCCCCTATAAAAGGCCCCCCTCTCCTCCTCTCACAACACACCTCCTCGTGAAGGATCAATCTCCCCCTCTAGAATTTATCCCCCATGGTCTCGGACTAGCGAGATACATGTTCCCGGTGGCTATTCGGCAAGAAAGAGTTGTGCTTCCGCTGCATCGCTGGAGCGAGGAGGCGGAGGTTGCTCGGTGCCTCGAACGTGTGTGCGAGCACGGATGCGCTGCTGATTTGCAGCGCTAGGACTTCCTCTCGATCTTGAGATCGGCAAGAGATCGTCTACATCAACCACGAGTTGAACTCGTTAAGCTTTGTCGGTCTTCAAGGGTATGTTCTCTACGGATATACATCCGCCCGTTGTTTGTATCTAGTAGATGGATCTTGGTATATAGTTCACATCGTAGGAAAATTTTTGTTTTCTATGCTGCGAACCCTACAGTGGTATCAGAGCCGGATCTATGCGTAGATACTTTACACGGGTAGTACACATATGAGTATGTGGGCGATGATGATCATGTTGTTGCTCCTTTGTTGTGATTTTGGATATTGGTGGCATAGTGGGATGAAGCGGCCCGGACAAACTTTACATGTCCTCGCACATGAGACCTGTTCCACGATTGACATGCAACTAGTTTGCATAAGTGGCTAGCGGGTGTCTGTCTCTCCTACTATAGTCAATATCTATTTTGCAAGCGAGTTGTCAACAATTTGATTATCCTCGTTGTGGTTCATGTTCGTAGGTAAGAACGGTTCTATCTCGAAAGCCCTAAGCCACGTAAAACTTGCAATGGATAAATTAGAGGCGTCTAGTTTAGATTGTTGCTGGGCTAGTGTTATGATATGGTAGTGTTGTAAGTAGAAGTATGAGATGATACTCTTACAACACACATAGCGTGTAAAATCCATAGACCTTGGATTTACACATATAGGTATGATAGTGATCATACCACGATGCACATGATAGAGATCATCTGCGGGAACCATATAATTTCACTAATAAACATATGATGTTTGATTACATCTTATATTGCTTGTTTAGCGCTTTGTTAAGCATAATAAGATGATCCCTCATTTAAATATCAAGATAAGAATGTGTTCTTCCTTTAGTATGCACCGATTATGTTTTCGTCGCTCCAAGACATCACGTGATGATCGGGTGTTCTTGGATCCACGACCATATTTCGGGTGTAAAACAGTTACACACGCAAATACTAAGGTTCTAACTTGGCGAGCCTAGCATGTACAGACATGGCCTCGGAACACAGACCGAAAGGTTAAGCATGAGTCATATAGTTGATATGATGCCCATTTGATGCTCGCCTTTGAAGCTATACCGACTCACGTGATGATCGGACTTGGTGTAGTGGATTTGGTTCATGTAATCACCAAAAGGACATGAGGGATGTCGCTTTTGAGTGGGAGTTCATTCGTAATATAGATTAGTTGAACTCGATCTATCATACACTTAGTCTAAACTTTACAAATTCTGTTGTAGATGGCACCACCTGCTTTTAATTTCAATGCGTTCATGGAGAAAGAGAAACTAGCAACGAACGGTAGCAACTTTACTGAATGGGCCATGAATTTGAGGATTCTCCTCTTTGCTGCACAAAAGCAATATGTGCTAGAAGCGCCGTTAGGCCCCCCACCTTTTGATGATGCCCCTGACGAGGAGAAGAATGTCTATCAGACTCGTCAGGAGGACCACAACTTAGTTCATTGCGGCATATTGTATGGGCTGGAGCCGGAACTTCGAAAACGTTTCGAAAACGGCAATGCATTTGATACAATGGGTGAGTTGAAAATGATTTTCGACACACATGCTGCTGTAGAGAGCTACGATGCTTCAGAAAAGTTCTTTAGCTGCATGATGGAAGAGCACAGCTCCGTTAGTGAGCATGTACTCAAGATGTCGGGTTACGCCGATAAGCTTGTGTCCTTGGGAATATCGATTCCCATTGACTTAGGCATCCATCGTGTTCTGCAGTCTCTGCCACCTAGCTATAAGAGCTTTGTGATGAACTATAATATGCAAGGCATGAAGAAGTCTCTCCCCGAGCTTCTGTCAATGCTTAAAACTGCAGAAGTGGAGATCAAAAAGGAACATCAAGTGTTGATGATCAATAGGAACACTGGTTTCAAGAAAGACAAGAAGGGAAAACGGAAGGGAAGTAAGGGCGGCAAGCCGGTTGCCGCGCCTGAAAAGAAACCCCGAGTTGGACCTAAGTCTGATTCCGAGTGCTACTATTGTAAGGGGACTGGCCATTGGAAGCGCAACTGCCCCAAGTATCTGGCAGACAAGAAGGCCGGCAAGGCAAACAAAGGTATATATGATATACATGTTATTGATGTGTACTTGACTAGTGCTCGCAGTAGCACCTGGGTATTTGATACCGGTTCAGTTGCTAATATTTGTAACTCGAATCAGGGGCTGCGGAACAAGCGACCGCTAGCAAGGGGTGAGGTCAAGATGCGTGTCGGCAATGGATCAAGTGTTGATGTGATCGCCGTCGGAACGCTGCCTCTCCACTTAACGTCGGGATTAGTTATAAACTTGAATAAATGTTATCTGGTGCCTGCACTGAGCATGAACATTGTATCTGGATCGTGTTTGATGCGAAGTGGTTATTCATTTAAATCCGAGAACAATGGTTGTTCCATTTATATGAATGAAATCTTTTATGGTCATGCACCGATGATGAATGGTTTATTTCTATTAGATCTCGATGATAATGTTACACATATTCATAATGTTGATGCTAAAAGGATTAAACTTAATGATGATATATCCGCATATATGTGGCACTGCCGTCTAGTTCATATTGGCGTTAAACGCATGAAGAAGCTCCATTTGGATGGACTTTTGGAATCACTTGATTATGAATCATTTGATACATGTGAGCCATGCCTTATGGGCAAGATGACTAGAACGCCGTTTTCCGGTTCAATGGAACGGGCGACAGATTTATTGGAAATCATACATTCTGATGTATGTGGTCCAATGAGTGTGTCGGCGCGAGGTGGATATCGTTATTTTGTTACTTTCACAGATGATTTGAGTAGATACGGTTATATCTACTTGATGAAACACAAGTCTGAAACCTTTGAAAAGTTCAAGGAATTTCAGAATGAAGTGGAAAATCATCGTAATAGAAAGATCAAATTTCTACGGTCCGACCGTGGAGGTGAGTATCTAAGTTACGAGTTTAGCACTCACATGAAAGAGTGTGGAATTGTTTCACAACTCACACCTACCGGAACACCACAGCGAAATGGTGTGTCGGAACGTCGTAATCGTACTTTATTAGATATGGTTCGATCTATGATGTCTCTGACAGACTTGCCGTTGTCATTTTGGGGTTATGCACTAGAAACTGCTGCATTCACTTTAAATCGGGCACCATCTAAATCCGTTGAAAAGACACCGTATGAATTGTGGTTTGGAAACAAACCTAAGCTGTCATTTCTTAAAGTTTGGGGATGCGATGTTTATGTGAAGAAACTTCAACCGGATAAACTCGAACCCAAAGCGGAAAAATGCGTCTTCATAGGATACCCTAAAGAAACTATTGGGTATTCCTTCTATCACAGATCCGAGGGCAAGGTTTTTATTGCCAAGAATGGATCCTTTCTAGAGAAAGAGTTTCTCGCGAAAGGTGTGAGTAGTCGGAAGGTAGAACTCGAAGAGGTTGTGGAACCTTCTCTTCAAAGTATGGCGAGTAGCGCAGCGCCGGAAGTTGTTCCGGAGTTGGCTCCACCTGTTGAAGAGGGAACTAATGATAATGATCATGAAACTCCAAAAGAGAGTACTACCGAACCTCGCAGGTCAAACAGGACGCGTGCAGCTCCCGAGCTGTACGGAAATCCTGTCATGAATTTCATGGTTGATGAAAATGATGACCCTGTGACGTATGAAGAAGCGATGATGAGCCTAGATTCCAACAAATGGTTAGAAGCCATGAAATCCAAGATGGAATCCATGTATGAAAATCAAGTTTGGAACTTGGTGGAATTACCTCACGACCGAAAGGCCGTGGAGAACAAATGGATTTTCAAAAGGAAAACTGATGCTGATGGTAATGTGACCATCTATAAAGCTCGACTTGTCGCAAAGGGGTTTCGACAAATTCAAGGAGTTGACTACGATGAGACTTTCTCTCCCGTAGCGATGCTAAAGTCAGTTAGGATTATGTTAGCAATTGCTGCATATTTTGATTATGAAATATGGCAGATGGATGTCAAAACCGCGTTTCTCAATGGTAATATTGAAGAAGAGTTGTATATGATACAACCAAAGGGTTTTGTCGATCTAAGGATGCTAACAAGGTGTGCAAGCTTCAGCGATCCATCTATGGATTGAAGCAAGCATCACGAAGTTGGAATCTCCGCTTTGATGAGGTGATCAAAGAGTTTGGATTTGTCCAAACTTATGGAGAAGCTTGTATTTACAAGAAAGTGAGTGGGAGCGATGTGGCATTTCTGATATTATATGTGGATGACATATTATTGATCGGAAATGATATAGAACTTTTAAACAGTGTTAAAAGTTATCTAAACAGCAAATTTTCAATGAAGGACCTAGGTGAAGCGTCATACATATTAGGCATAAAGATCTATAGAGATAGATCTAGGCGCCTAATAGGGCTATCGCAAAGTACATACCTTGATAAGATTTTAAAGAAGTTTAAAATGGACGGAAGTAAGAAGGGGTTCTTACCTATGTTGCAAGGCAAGACATTGAGTAAGACTCAAAGTCCGGCTTCGGCGGAAGAAATAGAGATAATGGACAAAGTCCCCTATGCTTCAGCCATAGGCTCTATAATGTACGCCATGCTATGTACAAGACCGGATGTGGCACATGCTATTAGTTTGACTAGTAGGTACCAATCGGATTCCAGGTTCGGAACACTGGATAGCGGTCAAGAATATCCTTAAGTACTTACGAAGAACTAAGGATATGTTTCTTGTATACGGAGGTGAAGAAGAGCTCGTCGCTAAGTGTTATGTCGATGCTAGCTTTGACACCGATCCGGATGACTCTAAGTCTCAATCCGGATACGTATTTCTCATGAATGGCGGAGCGGTTAGTTGGAGGAGTTCCAAACAACCAGTGGTAGCGGGATCAACAACGGAGGCCGAATATGTTGCTGCTTCAGAAGCGGCTCAGGAAGCAGTTTGGATGAAGGAGTTCATATCCGAACTAGGAGTTGTGGCAAACGCGTTGGACCCAATGGTGATCTATTGTGACAACAATGGTGCCATTGCCAATGCCAAAGAGCCAAGGTCTCACAAGCATTCCAAGCATATTAAGCGCCGGTTTCACTCCATCCGCGAGCATGTCAAGGATGGAGATATAAAGATTTGTAAAGTACATACGGATCTCAATGTAGCAGATCCGTTGACTAAAACTCTCCCTAGAGCAAAACATGATCAACACCAGAACTCAATGGGTGTTAGATTTATCACTATGTAACTAGATTATTGTCTCTAGTGCAAGTGGGAGACTGAAGGGAATATGCCCTGAGAGGCAATAATAAAGTGTTTATTATGTGTATTCCAAGTATATGATAGATGTTTATTTTGCATGCTATAATTGTATTAATACGGAAACGTTAATACATGTGTGTTTAATAAACAAACAGAAAGTTCCTAGTTATGCCTCTCTCATAAACTAGCTCGTTGATTAACAAGATGATCAAGGTTTCCTGATCATGGACATTGGATGTTGTTAATAACGGGATCACAACATTAGTGTAATGATGTGATGAACACTCATCCGAAGTATAGCATTACGATCAAAGTCATTGAGTTTATATTGCTATAACAACTTACGAAGTGATCCTAATCCTTAGACCATGAGATCATGTCAATCACTAACACCGGAAGAGTTTCTTGATAACATCAAACGTCACACCGTAACAGGGTGATTATAAAGATGGATTCAGAACTAATAAAGTGTTATGTTGAGGCTCATGGATCAAGAGTGGAATTTGTTCATCCCGATGACGGATAGATATACTCTGGGCCCTCTCGGTGATATCACATTGATTAGCTTGCAAGCAAGTGATTTGATCACTAGAATGTTATATCACGGGAACGAGAAAAGAGTGCATGTCGGTAACGAGATCAAACTAGGTATGGAGATACCGATGATCGAATCTCGGACATGTAATATATCGTGAAACAAAGGGATTAAGATACTAGCGTAAAAGGTTCCGACGATCACAAGAAAGTCATCGTTGAATGTGTGGGAGTCAGTATGGGTCTCCAGATCCCGCTTCTGATTATTGATCCGAGAGGGGTCTCGATCATGTCCGCATTATTCACGAACCGTAGGGTGACACACTTAAGAGACACCGACATCCAATTGGAGCAAAAGTTTCATGCCGAAAAGAAAAGGAAAGCGCAGGAATTTATTTCACTAGACACCGAAACTGTTTCGGTTGAAATTGCTGAAACTGGTTCTGCATGTGAAATGGAATACTAGCAAGGGGTTTTATGTGAATGTTTGTTAATTAAAGTAATTAACAAAATTCTGAATAAATAAATAAAAGAGTTTTATTTAAATGAGAGCTTGCATTAAATTTGGTGGAAATTTAATGCATGTGAGTGGATTTTTGAGTGGAGGCTTTTTAATGGGAGTGGAGGCTTTTCATTTTGAGTGGGAGCTCCACCCACATGAATGTGGAAGAGGTGGGGGCAGCCCCATGGCTGGGCGCCATGCCCCTTGGGTGCCCCCCCTCTCCCCTATAAAAGGCCCCCCTCTCCTCCTCTCACAACACACCTCCTCGTGAAGGATCTCTCTCCCCCTCTAGAATTTATCCCCCATGGTCTCGGACTAGCGAGATACATGTTCCCGGTGGCTATTCGGCAAGAAAGAGTTGTGCTTCCGCTGCATCGCTGGAGCGAGGAGGCGGAGGTTGCTCGGTGCCTCGAACGTGTGTGCGAGCACGGATGCGCTGCTGATTTGCAGCGCTAGGACTTCCTCTCGATCTTGAGATCGGCAAGAGATCGTCTACATCAACCACGAGTTGAACTCGTTAAGCTTTGTCGGTCTTCAAGGGTATGTACTCTACGGATATACATCCGCCCGTTGTTTGTATCTAGTAGACGGATCTTGGTATATAGTTCACATCGTAGGAAAATTTTTGTTTTCTATGCTGCGAACCCTACACCAAAAACATGAAAGTCAAATTGCCAGTTTGAAAGTCAAACGGCTAAAACAGGAAACTGTGGAAAACAGGAAACTGTGGGAAACAGGAAACTGTGGGAAACAAGCAAGAGGAGGTTGAAACCAACTTGGAGGAGGAGTTCCTCTCCTCCTTGGCCGGCGCCCAGCCCTAGGCCGAGTTGGGGAGGGACTCCCTCCCTCCCTGGCGCGCCTAGCCCCTCCACCTATAAAAGGAGGGGCAGGGCTCCTCCTTGAGACACACAAGTTTCCACCTCTAATCTCAGGTTTAAAGCCGTTTGGTTTAGAGCTTCTAATTGCTTTAGCCTGCGGTTTAGAGCCTTCTAATTGGTGTGTCTAATCTCTAGACCACTAATAGCCCTCTCTCATAATCCACCATACTCGCTCCGGCTTAAGGCGAAGCCCTGCGGGATTTCCCCTCTACTTCCGGTACCACGCCGTTGTGCTGCCGAAATCGCGAGGAGAGTGCTACAACCTCCGCTGCCTGCTGGAACAAGGGAGAGGAAGGTCTTCGTCGAGTACCGAACGTGTGACCGACTGCGGAAGAGCTGCCGAAACGCAGCGCCGGAAGGATCGTCCACACGATCTTGAGATCGGAAAGAGTACGACTACATCACCCACGAGAATCCGCTCTCGTTAAACACTTTGGAATCTTCGAGGGTAAGTTATTCCATCGACTCGTTGCTACAATCTAGTAGATAGATCTTGGCTTGTTTGTTTGTATGCGATAGAAAATTTTTGTTTTCCATGCTACGAACCCCTACAGTGGTATCAGAGCCGTGTCTATATGTAGATCTGTTGCACGAGTAGAACACAATGGTCGTTGTGGGCGTTGATGCTTTTATTGTCGATTGCTTTTTGTGTACTTTGCATCTTGCAGTATGTTGGGATGAAGCGGCCCGGGCTAACCTTACATGACATCGTTCATGAGACTTGCTCCACGCTTGACATGCAACTTGTATTGCATAAGTGGCTTTGCGGGTGCCTGTTTCTCCTAGCATAGTTAAGATCCAATTTACAACGGGTAATCAACAATGCTAGTATCAATGTTGTGGTTCTTGTTCGTAAGTTAGAACGACACTTATTGAAAGCCCCAAACCACGTAAAATATGCAAAGAAAGTAGAGGCGTCTAACTTTGTTTTGCAGGGGTGTGCAGTGATGTGATATGGCCATGATTGTGATTATATTTGATGTATGCAATGTTCCTTATTGTAAGTTGGCAACCGGCAGGAGCCATATGGTTGTCTTTAATTTATGTTAAGACCCGCGTGTCTATTCAAAGTAGTTGTAATAGTTGAAGCCGGTGGACAACAACCATGGTGAAGCGTCATTGACCTTGATGCAATGCCGGTGATGATGGAGATCATGTTCGTGCTTGAAGATGGAGATCGGAAGCACAAAGAAGAAAGGCCATATCATATCACATATTATGAATTGCATGTGATGTTAATCCTTTATGCATCTTGTATTGCTTAGTAGACGACGGTAGCATTATAAGATGATCCCTCATGCACATGAATTTCAAATCATAAAGTGTTCACCCTTAGTTAGCACCGTTGCTAAAGCTTGTTGTTTCAAAGCACCACGTGATGATCGGGTGTGTTAGATTCTGCAAGTGTATACAACGTGAGCAAGCCAGATTTGCTCATGCAGAAACTAAGGTTTGATCTTGACGAGACTAGCATGTACAGACACGGTCTCGGAACACGGATCACCGAAAGGTAAAGCATGAATCATATAGTAGATATGATGAACATGACGATTGTTCGCCATTGAAACTATATCAACTCTCGTGATGATCGGTGTTGATGTAGTGGATTTGGTTCGTGTGATCACTAAAACAATGTGAGGGATATTGTTTTGAGTGGGAGTTCACCTAGTTTAATTTCATTAATTAATTTGAACTCAATTTATCATAAACTTAGTCTAAACTATTGCAAATATGTTGTAGATCAATGGCAGCCCCTACCATCAATTTTAATGCGTTCCTAGAGAAAGAAAAGTTGAAAAACAATGGAAGCAACTTCGCGGATTGGTTCCGCAATTTGAGGATTGCCCTCACAGCTGGTAATTTGACCTATGTGCTGGATGCACCGCTGGGTGACCCACCTGCAGCTGACGCTTCTGATGAAGTAAAGAATGTTTACCTCGCTCGGAAGAATCAGTACTCCATAGTTCAGTGTGCTATCTTGTATGGTTTAGAATCGGAGCTTCAGAAAAGGTTTGAAGAGTCAGACCCATATGATATTGTCGAGGATCTCAAATTGATTTTTGAGACTCATGCGGCAATTGAAAGCTATGAGGCTTCTGAAAAGTTCTTTAACTGCAAGATGGAAGAGGGCAGCTCCGTCAGTGAGCATGTGCTTAAGATGTCTGGGCACGCAAACAAACTTCAAAGATTGGGTATAGTGATTCCTAATGCTTTGGGGATTTACCGCGTCCTCCAGTCACTGCCACCAAGTTACAGGAACTTTGTGATGAACTACAACATGCAGAACATGAACAGAGAGTTGCCAGAACTGTTTGCTATGTTAAAATCTGCAGAAGTGGAGATCAAGAAAGAGCACCAAGTGTTGATGGTCAATAAGACCACCAAACTCAAGAAAGGCAAGTCTAAGCAAAAGGGACACTTCAAGAAGGGTGGTAAGAAAGTTACCACGCCGGCGAAGAAGACCAAGGCTGGACCCAAGCCTGAAACTGAGTGCTTTTACTGCAAGGGAGAAGGTCACTGGAAGCGGAATTGCCCAAAGTACTTGGCGGATCTGAAGAACGGCAACATCAAGAAGAAAGGTATATCTGATATACATGTTATTGATGTGTATCTCACTAGTACTCGTAGTAGTGCCTGGGTATTTGATACTGGTTCGGTTGCTCATATTTGTAACTCGAAACAGGTGCTGCAGAATAAACGGAAGCTAGCGAAGAACGAGGTGACGATGCGCGTGGGAAACGGATCAAAGGTTGATGTGATCGTGGTCGGCACGCTACCTCTTCATCTACCATCGGGATTAGTTTTATACTTAAATAATTGTTATTTGGTGCCTGCGTTGAGCATGAACATTATATCGGGATCTTGTTTATTGCGAGACGGTTACTTGTTTAAGTCAGAGAATAATGGTTGTTCGATTTATATGAGTAATATGTTTTATGCACATGCACCTTTGATAGATGGTCTATTCTTATTGAATCTCGATAGTGGAAATACACATATCAACAATATTGAGGCTAAACGTTTGAAATCAAGCGATAATTTGACCTATATGTGGCACTGTCGTCTTGGTCACATTGGAGTGAAGCGTATGAAGAAACTCCATTCCGATGGACTTCTTGAATCACTTGATTTTGAATCACTTGAAAGATGCGAAGCATGTCTGATGGGAAAAATGACTAAGACTCCATTTTCTGGTATGATGGAGCGAGCCACGGACTTATTGGAAATCATACATACCGATGTGTGTGGTCCAATGAGTGTAGCATCGCGCGGTGGTTATCGTTATGTTCTTACCTTCACAGATGACTTGAGTAGATATGGGTATATCTATTTCATGAAACATAAGTCCGAAACTTTCGAGAAGTTTAAGGAGTTTCAAAGTGAGGTAGAGAATCAACGTAACAAGAAGATTAAATTTCTACGTTCTGATCGTGGAGGTGAATATCTAAGTTACGAGTTTGGCGAGCATTTAAAGAAGTGCGGAATCACAATTGACACCGCCGGGAACACCACAGCGTAATGGTGTGTCCGAACGTCATAATCGAACTCTCTTAGATATGGTTCGTTCTATGATGTCACTTACAGATTTGCCGCTATCATTTTGGGGTTATGCATTAGAAACAGCCGCATTCACTTTAAATAGGGCACCGTCTAAATCCGTTGAAATGACACCGTATGAATTGTGGTTTGGCAAGAAACCTAAATTGTCGTTCCTTAAAGTTTGAGGATGCGAAGCCTATGTAAAGAAGTTACAGCCGGACAAGCTTGAACCCAAAGCGGAAAAATGCGTCTTCATAGGATACCCGAAGGAAACTATTGGGTATACCTTCTATCATAGATCCGAAGGCAAAATCTTCGTTGCCAAGAATGGATCCTTTCTAGAGAAGGAATTTCTCTCGAAAGAAGTGACTGGAAGGAAAGTAGAACTCGACGAGGTTGTCGAACCTTCTCTCGAAATTGCGAGTAGCGCAGCACCGGAAGAAGTTCCTGTGGTGCCTGCACCAATTAGAGAGGAAGCTAATGATGATGATCATGAAACTTCGGTTGAAGTTGCTACAGAGCCTTGGAGGTCAACGAGAACTCGTACCACTCCAGATTGGTATGATTCCGTTATGAGTGTCATGTTGGTGGACAACACCGATGACCCCGAGACATATGAGGAAGCGATGATGAGCCCAGATTCCAATAAATGGCAAGAAGCCATGAAATCCGAGATTGGATCCATGTACGAAAACCAAGTATGGACTTTGGTGGACTTACCGGATGGCCGGAAGGCTGTCGAGAACAAATGGATTTTCAAGAAGAAATCAGATGCTGATGGTAATGTTACTGTCTATAAAGCTCGACTTGTCGCAAAAGGGTTTCGACAAATTCAAGGAGTTGACTACGATGAGACTTTCTCACCAGTAGCGAAGCTAAAGTCTGTGAGGATTATGTTAGCAATCGCTGCATATTACAATTATGAGATATGGCAGATGGATGTCAAAACAGCATTCCTCAATGGAGATATTGATGAAGAGTTGTATATGATGCAACCCAAAGGTTTTGTCGATCCTAAAGATGCTAACAAGGTATGCAAACTTCAAAGGTCCATCTATGGATTGAAGCAAGCATCCCGAAGTTGGAATCAACGTTTTGATAAGGTAATCAAAAGTTTTGGTTTTATACAAACTTATGGAGAAGCTTGTATTTACAAGAAAGTGAGTGGGAGCTCTGTAGCATTCTTAATACTATATGTGGATGACATATTGTTGATTGGGAATGATGTAGACCTTCTTAATAGTGTCAAGGAATATTTGAATAATAGTTTTTCAATGAAGGATCTTGGCGAAGCAGCTTACATATTAGGCATAAAAGATTTATAGAGATAGATCGAAACGCCAAATATCATTGTCACAGAGTACATATTTGGACAAAGTTCTAAAGAGGTTTGGAATGGAAGAAAGCAAGAAAGGGTTCTTGCCCATGTTGCCCAATACGACCTTGAGTAAAACTCAAAGTCCGACATCGGCAGAAGATAGAGAAAGGATGAGTAAGACTCCCTATGCCTCAGCCATAGGATCTGTAATGTATGCCATGCTATGTACTAGACCCGACATTGCATATGTTGTTAGTTTAACTAGCAGATATCAAAGTGATCCAGGAGTGGATCATTGGACAGCGGTCAAAAACATCCTTAAGTACTTAAGAAGAACTCAGGATATGGTTCTTTCTTATGGAGGTGATGAACAGCTCGTTGTTAATGGTTACACCGATGCTAGTTGGAACACCGATCCGGATGATTCTAAATCACAATCTGGATACGTATTTATTTTGAATGGTGCAGCAGTTAGCTGGAGGAGTGCAAAGCAAAGCGTTGTGGCGAGATCTTCAACTGAATCGGAATACATGGCTGCTTCGGAGGCTTCACAAGAAGTCATATGAATGAAAGAGTTCATTACAGAGCTGGGTGTGGTTCCAAGTGCGCTGGAGCCAATGTCTATCTACTGTGATAACATGGACGCCATAGCCAATGCGCAAGAACCAAGGTCACACAAGAAGCTGAAGTATATCAAGCTGCGTTTTCACGCTATTCGAGAACATATCCAGGATGGGGATATAAAGATTTGCAAAGTACACACAGATCTGAATGTGGCGGATCCGTTGACTAAACCTCTCCCGAGGGCAAAACATGACCAACACCAAACTGCCATGGGTGTTCGGTATATTACCATGTAATCTAGATTAGATGACTCTAGTGCAAGTGGGAGACTGTTGGAGATATGCCCTAGAGGCAATAATAAATGTAGTTATTATTATATCTTTGTGTTTATGATAAATGTTTAATTCATGCTATAATAGTATTAACAAGGAAACATTAATACTTGTGTGATTGTAAACTTAATTTGAAGTCCCTAGTATAGCCTCTATACTTCACTAGCTTGTTGGTTGATTAAATGATTGAGGTTTCCCTGTCATGAACATTGAGATGTTATCAACAACAAGATCATATCGTTAGGAGAATGATATCGTGGACATACTCCTATTGATAAGCGTAGCATAAAGATCAAGTCATTTCAATAGTTCAATTGCTATATGCTTTCTGATACATAGTAACCTAATTCCTTCGACCATGAGATCATGCATATCACCTTTACCGGATGGATGCTTTGATGACATCAAACACCACACCGTAACTGGGTGGCTATAAAGGTGGCATTGAGAGTTCGGAAAGTATTGGTTGAAACACATGGATCAAGAGTGGGATTTGTCCATCCATATGACGGATAGATATACTCTGGGCCCTCTCGGTGGAATGTCATCCAATTAGCTTGCAAGCATGTGACTGGGTCACAAGGGATCACATATCACGGGAACGAGAAAAGAGTACTTATCGGTAACGAGGTTGAACTAGGTATGCAGAGATACCGACGATCATAACCTCGGATAAGTAAACTATCGTGAGACAAAGGGAAATTGGTATCGTATGTAAGTGGTTCATTCGATCGCAAAGTAATCGTAGAAATATGTGGGAGCCATATGAATTTCCAGATTCCTCTATTGGTTATTGTTCGGAGAAGTGTCTCGATCATGTCCGCATAATTCACGAACCGTAGGGAGACACACTTAAGGATTCGACGTTGTTTTGAGTAGTTATGGTATTATGAGAAAGAGACCGAATGTTGTTCGGAGTCTCGGATGGGATCCGGGATATCACGAGGTGATCCGGAATGGTCCGGAGAATAAGATTCATATAAGGAAAGTCCCGTTTCGGAGTTCGGGAATGATTCCGGTGTTTTCATCGGGAATGTTCTAGAAGGGTCCGGATTGTCCGGCACTCTGGGGGGGAGGGTACATGAGTGTGTCATTGAATGATTGCATCATGTACTAAGTGTTCTTGCTGTTCCAAAAACATGAAAGTCAAATTGCCAGTTTGAAAGTCAAACGGCTAAAACAGGAAACTGTGGAAAACAGGAAACTGTGGTGTAACACCCTCAGAATCGGACCTATGCAAGTTTGAGCAAAATTCGCCAAACCCGCATAGAAACGATTCAAAGGTGCCCACCAGGCACTTTCGTGCGGGTGGAAAACGAAGTAATAACATTACACAACAGTACTCGATGGGACCCACAGAACAGATATATATAGCAGCAACTCAAAGAGTCAAGAATACAGAGATAATATACAAAGATCCAAATCACCTTGAAAACGATATAGCGTCCAGCTACGGACAAGATGCAAATGGGGCTAAGAGCCCTGAAGAATAACCAGTGGCGTCCATATCCCTGCCCAGGCCAAGCCGGAAGGGTAACCCTGCTAACGGCGTCGATCTCAAAACCTGCTTAAACAAAAGGGGTGCCGACAAAGGGCAAAGGAAAAAGAAGGAGCGTCAGTACTGAGGCCAGTACACGGCGAGGCTAGAATTCGGCGGTCCTCGCCTACATAGGTATGGTGGACTGAAGCGGCAGCGGCAGCATGCACTAAACAACCTACAGAGACTCGATACAACTGACGGTTATCAGAGAGGGGTGAGAAAAACCTATTCGGACCCAACCTGATACTAGCGTCAAACAAACCCATCCTGGCGTTTCCCCCTCGAGACCAAACGAGGAAGGCAACCGAGGAACTCACACAGTTGGCAGTTTTACTTATTCAGTTATAGTTGCAGCAATTACTAGTCAGGTTTAGATATTCATCCTGATAAAGGAAACAGTAGGCACTTTTAATTAACCATTCCGTTATAGTTGATAACACTTACTAATCAGATATGAATAGCATGAGATAACCCTTAAACCCAGCAGTTGTTGGTACTTTTATTCAGCCATTCCGTTGTAGTTGCAATACTTACTAGTCAGGTACAATGGTCGCAAGCGACAACTCAAACAAGTAATGGTGGGCAGTTTTATTTAGCCATTCCATTATAGTGAAGCTGATTACTAGCCATTATAAAGTCAAATTTAGAGCAATAAACTTTAGTTATGCTTGTCTATGATCGAGATACTGTGCTCCAAGTCGTCCATATCCGCGGACACGGCTTTCAGAAAGTTTTACCCGGCCGGGGTGCACCAATAGCAACACACGCTCGATCAACCTCGGAAAAACCAAATCAAAACCCAACGAGGCTTTCACGACTGAACAATCACAAGATTCAGAAATATTTCAGGGGGCCACCCCTTAAGTAGATCCCGCAACGAAGCCAGCTGACTCCGAGACGGGCTCAAGGTTGTGGGGACGGCTGTGAACGACTGGGAACCCGAAAGTGTGGCTGGGCTTGTCGACACCGCGGAATCGTGCCACGATCCTAAACAGTACAGTGTGCCCCTCGCACAATTGAAATACAGAAAGTAGCATGGCATAAGTACAGGATAGTAAATAAAACCTCAAACTAGTTTGTGGCCCCAAGAAATAAGACTGAATCAAGCTCTGGCTCAGGGGGGTCCCATATACCTCCCGGATGTGGATAGCGCGATAAAACAAGGAACAGGTATCAAGTACTCGGGGTCTTACGGGACACAAGTGGGCGTTCGGAAACCAAATATTATCTATCACCCACCGATGCCTCTGCTTATTTCAATTTTAGTTGTTAAACAGAAATTAAAGTGAACAATAAGTAAAACTAAGATCATCTCCAACATCAACATGCGGCAATTCATCAACAACTGTGGCACTGAACGTCACGCAACAGCACTTGAGCAAGCGACTACGACGCGCAAGTCCAACTATCTACCAAACAACAGGTAATAGGATGTGTCCAAGGCAATATAGGGCTGCAGGGGATATCACGGGTACGGAATCTAGAGCATCGCAACACAGATAGCAATAGATCAACAGGAGGGAAATAAATACTATAAAAGTAAGATAGGTAGAATGGGGGAGATGCTCGCCTGAAAAACATTGCCGAAGGGTTCAACCGAAGATCGGGGCGAAGCTCACATCAACTCAACGGCCTTATCCGCGAAGAAGCAAAACACTAGAAGAAACACCGGATGCAATACTTAATACAACGGCAGAAGATCGGCATGATGCATGTATGATGGATGACATGGCAAAGGTGCGATGCGATTAGGTCAGTATTAAGCGGAACCGGGGTCCCGACAATTAATTAAACGGTTCAAGTTATTTAGCTACCCCGCAATTTAGATGTTGTTTTAACAAGGCAAGGTAAGTTACCGGTTCACTACACAAATTTAAATGAGGCCGATATGAGACTAGATTTGCCCGCATATGGGCCCCATATTTAATTAGGAGTTGAATCGGCATAAGGCCCCCAAACCACATGGCAATATGCATGCATGAACATTTAATATGCAACAAGTTGTTGTTATGTTATAAAATAGGGTTTCGGAAAGGGTCACACATTAGGGGTCTCGACGATCTTGGGGTTCCGGGGTCGGTCTCAGGGTCCAGGGTTCGACGGGTCCGTTCTCGGCGGGATCGTTCTCGGATATCGGGGGTAGTTCTTGGCGCGTCAGGGTCCTCGGGTCATGTTGTCGGTCATGGCGTTCGGGACGAAGCACTTGTCGCGTCGGGGCGCATCGGATTCTCCCGGAACGGTGTCGAACTTGTCGGGTCCTCGAGTCGGGTCGGTCTTGGCTTCGGGGTGTCATGCTTGTCGTACTCGTGGCGATCTTTGCGTCCTCCCGGTTTGGGTCTTGGCGTCCGAGGGTAGATCTCGGCGTGTCGAGGGTCCGGTCTCCGGTACATCGGGATCGGTCTTCGGGGAACTTTTCGATCCAAGCCGGAGATCTTGGAAGCAGGCATCGTCGCGTCGAGGGCCTCAGGGTTCGCCGTCGGTGGCCTTCGGGTTCGTTCTCAGGTCCAAGTAGGAGATCACCGGGTTCGACGAAGATCTTGGCGAGGGGTGAACTTGGGTTTCCGGGGATAGTTCATGTCGTTCGAGGGTTCGGCCTTCGGACCCATGAAGGGGTTCTTGGTGCTCCGAGGAAGCTCTTGTCGATGGTTCCCCTTGGTTCGAAACGGTCTTCGGGTTCCGAGAGGGTTCTTGTTGTTCCGCTTCGAGAAGATCTTGTCGGTGGTCTCTGGGTCGCGCAACGTCCACTTGTCCACGAAGAAGATCATGTCGTTCCCTTCCGTGTAGAAGTCCTTGAAGATGCCCCTTCGAGTGTCTCCGGTCCGATGTAGTTCATGCTCGATGCCGGTCATGTCGACGACCTCATCCATCAAACGACGTGTCCATGACTGAGGTAACCAAACATCACGAAGGCACCACTCGGAGGCGCGTCTGATGCTACACAGGAGGGTCCTTCGGCTCGCACAGGAGATGGCCATCGGGGCGTCGATGTGCTTGGGCGCCCGGAGGAACTCGGAACAGCGGCGTTCGCGGGCGGAAGAGGCTCGGCGGCGCTCCTGCGGCGGGGTGTGCTGGCCATGGGGCCGAGGCCAGCGGGACCAGAGGAGGCCGACGAAGCGGGACCCGCCGGCGACGGCGGCGACAGACGAGGCAGGCACGGCTAGGAGGAGGCTCGGGGGAGGTCCTGGGCGAGCGCGGAGGAGGCCTGGCGGCGGCGGAGCGGGCGGGTGGTGCTTGGCGGCGACGGCGGCCGGGCCCGGCGTTGAGGGGGCGCGGGGCGGAGCCGAGGGTCGGAGGCGGCGACGGCGCAGGCAGAGCGGGGACTCGCGAGGGGGAGAGGTCCGGCGGGGGGGAAGACGGCGCGGAGGGGGCCTGGCGGCGGCGCGGCTCAGGGTCGGGAAGGGGGCGGCCGGGCGCAGCGCCGGCGACGTCGGGGTCAGGGCGGCCGCACGCGGCAGGCGGCGCCGGGGTCTGGTCGACGCGGAGGCGGCAGGGCCCGCAGGGCGGCGCCGGGCTGAGCACGGCGGTGGCGAGCGGGGGTTCCGCGGGTGGTCGCCGGCGAGCGCGGGGCGAGCGGCGGGCGCAGCGAGGCGAGCAGGGCGGGCGGCTCCGGCGGGGGCGCGGCAGAGGGTTGCCGGCGGAGCGGATGCGGCGGGAGGCGGTCGCACGCGAGGCAGGGGGGCATGGAGGCGGCGGGGAGAGAAGGGAGGAGGAGGAGGGGGTGCGGCGCGGGCCGCCGGTGCGGGGCGCGCCGCCGGCGGAGGCGGGGCAGGCGCAGGTGGGTGACGAGGGCGGCGAGCGGAGCGGGAGCCGCGGCTTGGGGGGGAGAAGAGGCGGCCAGACGAGGCGGGGGAGCTCGCCGGAGGGGCGCGGCGAGGGCGGTTGCAGCGGCGGCGGTGAGGAGGACGGAGGGAGCTTGCAGGGAGGGGCGAGCTACGGCGGCGGTGGTCGCTGGAGCGAGGCGGGGCAGGGGCGCCGGCGAGGAGGAGAAGGGGCGAGCGGCCGGCGACTGCGCCGTGGGCGGCCAGACGCGCGAGGGAGAGAGCCACGCGGGGGAGGAGGGAGGCAGAGGACGGGGGGTTGGAAGGCGTGCATGGGCGGGTCAGGTGCGGGCCCGCAGGAGGGTGGCACTGTGTGCGTGCGATGGTGGGAGGTGGGGCCGGGTCCTGGGGAGGGGCTGGCGTGCGTTGCATGTGTGCGTGTGGGGTGCGTGTGTGGGGTCTGGGGAGCTGAGTGGGGTGGGTTTAGGAGAGAGAGAGGGAGGACTGGGCCACGTGGCCGGTTCTGGTTGGGTGGAAGGAGAGGAGAGGTGAGGTGGCGCAAGGGGAGTGGCCGGGGTGAGGTGGAGGGTTGGGCTGGGTAGGTAGTTGGGTAGCTATAGGATTTAGGGTGGGATTGATTGGACCGATTTAAAATCCTGGGGGTGGTCGTTCGGGTCGATTCGGCCCGTTCGACTGCCCCCGCTAAAATAACTTAATATTTTATTTAATTTAATTGGACCGTTTGCAACCCGATAGCAACAAAAACAAAATAATCCGGAGACCCGGGGTTTTGCGTTTGAATAAAGATGGGGCGTTTGGAAAACAAATCGGGGTTTGCGAAAAATAGTTTTATGCAACAATGCATGATGATGACGATGCAATGCACAAATTCAACGCGATTTTCTAGTAGTGGTTTTTGCGGGATGCCACAATTCGACACCACTAACAATGGAGCTCGCCCTCGAGATCCGCCTCATGGTACCGGAAGGAAGGTCGGCGATCTGCGTCTTCTCGCTTCGTGTAGATCCTCGCGACACCACCAACAAGGGGTCGTTGTTCCTGATCGTCGAGAGAACACTCCGGAGAAACAAAGGACGAAGGTAGAGGTACCAAACGATAAGGCCACCTCTAACTTCCATGGACGGAGTAAAACTGCTGGATCCACTGATTCGACGTACAAGAGCGAATGATAAGAGCAGCGGTAGGGTAGCTACTCCATCCCGCACTCAAACCATTACTCTGCACGCGAATAGACGGATTATGCAACCAACTCTCGGAATTAGACTGAAGATCTCGACAAGCGAGATTCGGAAACAAAGGAGTGATGCAGACTCTGCATCGGATCTGGCGTAGATGATGTCGTCGCGTCGGAAAACACCGGAAGATACCACAGGAATCGTATGAAAGACACAATGGTTAGGTTTCGCGATGGTTCCATTGGCATGAACAACACATGCTCAAGGTATACTCCAACTTCACCAACGCTCGTCCTTCTCATATGTTTTTCAACGATGCGGGTATCCAGCAAGGAACACATGTGGATAAAGAGCTCAAGAACAAAAGATTGGATGAAGGGTACAACAGACAAGTTGCAGATTGATGATCGTAGCACCTCCGTTACAAAAAGGGGGAAAGCGAAACCCTGAAGGTGCGACGGAAACCCAACCACGAGAAATCCTGGACTCGAAGAGAGAGAAGAGAGCGGATTCAAAACACGTCGAGATAAGAGGAGAATAGCAGAGGGGTAAGGAGTAAAAGCAGACCTAACCAGATCTATCCAACCGATTTTCAAAAATAGTTTTGACACTCTACTTCGGCCGCTAGCTAGGTTATCCTACAGGCTGGACTTGTGGGGTATCGCAACTGCTGAGCTCTGATACCACTCTGTAACACCCTCAGAATCGGACCTATGCAAGTTTGAGCAAAATTCGCCAAACCCGCATAGAAACGATTCAAAGGTGCCCACCAGGCACTTTCGTGCGGGTGGAAAACGAAGTAATAACATTACACAACAGTACTCGATGGGACCCACAGAACAGATATATATAGCAGCGACTCAAAGAGTCAAGAATACAGAGATAATATACAAAGATCCAAATCACCTTGAAAACGATATAGCGTCCAGCTACGGACAAGATGCAAATGGGGCTAAGAGCCCTGAAGAATAACCAGTGGCGTCCATATCCCTGCCCAGGCCAAGCCGGAAGGGTAACCCTGCTAACGGCGTCGATCTCAAAACCTGCTTAAACAAAAGGGGTGCCGACAAAGGGCAAAGGAAAAAGAAGGAGCGTCAGTACTGAGGCCAGTACACGGCGAGGCTAGAATTCGGCGGTCCTCGCCTACATAGGTATGGTGGACTGAAGCGGCAGCGGCAGCATGCACTAAACAACCTACAGAGACTCGATACAACTGACGGTTATCAGAGAGGGGTGAGAAAAACCTATTCGGACCCAACCTGATACTAGCGTCAAACAAACCCATCCTGGCGTTTCCCCCTCGAGACCAAACGAGGAAGGCAACCGAGGAACTCACACAGTTGGCAGTTTTACTTATTCAGTTATAGTTGCAGCAATTACTAGTCAGGTTTAGATATTCATCCTGATAAAGGAAACAGTAGGCACTTTTAATTAACCATTCCGTTATAGTTGATAACACTTACTAATCAGATATGAATAGCATGAGATAACCCTTAAACCCAGCAGTTGTTGGTACTTTTATTCAGCCATTCCGTTGTAGTTGCAATACTTACTAGTCAGGTACAATGGTCGCAAGCGACAACTCAAACAAGTAATGGTGGGCAGTTTTATTTAGCCATTCCATTATAGTGAAGCTGATTACTAGCCATTATAAAGTCAAATTTAGAGCAATAAACTTTAGTTATGCTTGTCTATGATCGAGATACTGTGCTCCAAGTCGTCCATATCCGCGGACACGGCTTTCAGAAAGTTTTACCCGGCCGGGGTGCACCAATAGCAACACACGCTCGATCAACCTCGGAAAAACCAAATCAAAACCCAACGAGGCTTTCACGACTGAACAATCACAAGATTCAGAAATATTTCAGGGGGCCACCCCTTAAGTAGATCCCGCAACGAAGCCAGCTGACTCCGAGACGGGCTCAAGGTTGTGGGGACGGCTGTGAACGACTGGGAACCCGAAAGTGTGGCTGGGCTTGTCGACACCGCGGAATCGTGCCACGATCCTAAACAGTACAGTGTGCCCCTCGCACAATTGAAATACAGAAAGTAGCATGGCATAAGTACAGGATAGTAAATAAAACCTCAAACTAGTTTGTGGCCCCAAGAAATAAGACTGAATCAAGCTCTGGCTCAGGGGGGTCCCATATACCTCCCGGATGTGGATAGCGCGATAAAACAAGGAACAGGTATCAAGTACTCGGGGTCTTACGGGACACAAGTGGGCGTTCGGAAACCAAATATTATCTATCACCCACCGATGCCTCTGCTTATTTCAATTTTAGTTGTTAAACAGAAATTAAAGTGAACAATAAGTAAAACTAAGATCATCTCCAACATCAACATGCGGCAATTCATCAACAACTGTGGCACTGAACGTCACGCAACAGCACTTGAGCAAGCGACTACGATGCGCAAGTCCAACTATCTACCAAACAACAGGTAATAGGATGTGTCCAAGGCAATATAGGGCTGCAGGGGATATCACGGGTACGGAATCTAGAGCATCGCAACACAGATAGCAATAGATCAACAGGAGGGAAATAAATACTATAAAAGTAAGATAGGTAGAATGGGGGAGATGCTCGCCTGAAAAACATTGCCGAAGGGTTCAACCGAAGATCGGGGCGAAGCTCACATCAACTCAACGGCCTTATCCGCGAAGAAGCAAAACACTAGAAGAAACACCGGATGCAATACTTAATACAACGGCAGAAGATCGACATGATGCATGTATGATGGATGACATGGCAAAGGTGCGATGCGATTAGGTCAGTATTAAGCGGAACCGGGGTCCCGACAATTAATTAAACGGTTCAAGTTATTTAGCTACCCCGCAATTTAGATGTTGTTTTAACAAGGCAAGGTAAGTTACCGGTTCACTACACAAATTTAAATGAGGCCGATATGGGACTAGATTTGCCCGCATATGGGCCCCATATTTAATTAGGAGTTGAATCGGCATAAGGCCCCCAAACCACATGGCAATATGCATGCATGAACATTTAATATGCAACAAGTTGTTGTTATGTTATAAAATAGGGTTTCGGAAAGGGTCACACATTAGGGGTCTCGACGATCTTGGGGTTCCGGGGTCGGTCTCAGGGTCCAGGGTTCGACGGGTCCGTTCTCGGCGGGATCGTTCTCGGATATCGGGGGTAGTTCTTGGCGCGTCAGGGTCCTCGGGTCATGTTGTCGGTCATGGCGTTCGGGACGAAGCACTTGTCGCGTCGGGGCGCATCGGATTCTCCCGGAACGGTGTCGAACTTGTCGGGTCCTCGAGTCGGGTCGGTCTTGGCTTCGGGGTGTCATGCTTGTCGTACTCGTGGCGATCTTTGCGTCCTCCCGGTTTGGGTCTTGGCGTCCGAGGGTAGATCTCGGCGTGTCGAGGGTCCGGTCTCCGGTACATCGGGATCGGTCTTCGGGGAACTTTTCGATCCAAGCCGAAGATCTTGGAAGCAGGCATCGTCGCGTCGAGGGCCTCAGGGTTCGCCGTCGGTGGCCTTCGGGTTCGTTCTCAGGTCCAAGTAGGAGATCACCGGGTTCGACGAAGATCTTGGCGAGGGGTGAACTTGGGTTTCCGGGGATAGTTCATGTCGTTCGAGGGTTCGGCCTTCGGACCCATGAAGGGGTTCTTGGTGCTCCGAGGAATCTCTTGTCGATGGTTCCCCTTGGTTCGAAACGGTCTTTGGGTTCCGAGAGGGTTCTTGTTGTTCCGCTTCGAGAAGATCTTGTCGGTGGTCTCTGGGTCGCGCAACGTCCACTTGTCCACGAAGAAGATCATGTCGTTCCCTTCCGTGTAGAAGTCCTTGAAGATGCCCCTTCGAGTGTCTCCGGTCCGATGTAGTTCATGCTCGATGCCGGTCATGTCGACGACCTCATCCATCAAACGACGTGTCCATGACTGAGGTAACCAAACATCACGAAGGCACCACTCGGAGGCGCGTCTGATGCTACACAGGAGGGTCCTTCGGCTCGCACAGGAGATGGCCATCGGGGCGTCGATGTGCTTGGGCGCCCGGAGGAACTCGGAACAGCGGCGTTCGCGGGCGGAAGAGGCTCGGCGGCGCTCCTGCGACGGGGTGTGCTGGCCATGGGGCCGAGGCCAGCGGGACCAGAGGAGGCCGACGAAGCGGGACCCGCCGACGAAGGCGGCGACAGACGAGGCAGGCACGGCCAGGAGGAGGCTCGGGGGAGGTCCTGGGCGAGCGCGGAGGAGGCCTGGCGGCGGCGGAGCGGGCGGGTGGTGCTTGGCGGCGACGGCGGCCGGGCCCGGCGTTGAGGGGGCGCGGGGCGGAGCCGAGGGTCGGAGGCGGCGACGGCGCAGGCAGAGCGGGGACTCGCGAGGGGGAGAGGTCCGGCGGGGGTAAGACGGCGCGGAGGGGGCCTGGCGGCGGCGCGGCTCAGGGTCGGGAAGGGGGCGGCCGGGCGCAGCGCCGGCGACGTCGGGGTCAGGGCGGCCGCACGCGGCAGGCGGCGCCGGGGTCTGGTCGACGCGGAGGCGGCAGGGCCCGTAGGGCGGCGCCGGGCCGAGCACGGCGGTGGCGAGCGGGGGTTCCGCGGGTGGTCGCCGGCGAGCGCGGGGCGAGCGGCGGGCGCAGCGAGGCGAGCAGGGCGGGCGGCTCCGGCGGGGGCGCGGCAGAGGGTTGCCGGCGGAGCGGATGCGGCGGGAGGCGGTCGCACGCGAGGCAGGGGGGTCATGGAGGCGGCGGGGAGAGAAGGGAGGAGGAGGAGGGGGTGCGGCGCGGGCCGCCGGTGCGGGGCGTGCCGCCGGCGGAGGCGGGGCAGGCGCAGGTGGGTGACGAGGGCGGCGAGCGGAGCGGGAGCCGCGGCTTGGGGGGGAGAAGAGGCGGCCAGACGAGGCGGGGGAGCTCGCCGGAGGGGCGCGGCGAGGGCGGTTGCAGCGGCGGCGGTGAGGAGGACGGAGGGAGCTTGCAGGGAGGGGCGAGCTACGGCGGCGGTGGTCGCTGGAGCGAGGCGGGGCAGGGGCGCCGGCGAGGAGGAGAAGGGGCGAGCGGCCGGCGACTGCGCCGTGGGCGGCCAGACGCGCGAGGGAGAGAGCCACGCGGGGGAGGAGGGAGGCAGAGGACGGGGGGTTGGAAGGCGTGCGTGGGCGGGTCAGGTGCGGGCCCGCAGGCGGGTGGCACTGTGTGTGTGCGATGGTGGGAGGTGGGGCCGGGTCCTGGGGAGGGGCTGGCGTGCGTTGCATGTGTGTGTGTGGGGTGCGTGTGTGGGGTCTGGGGAGCTGAGTGGGGTGGGTTTAGGAGAGAGAGAGGGAGGACTGGGCCACGTGGCCGGTTCTGGTTGGGTGGAAGGAGAGGAGAGGTGAGGTGGCGCAAGGGGAGTGGCCGGGGTGAGGTGGAGGGTTGGGCTGGGTAGGTAGTTGGGTAGCTATAGGATTTAGGGTGGGATTGATTGGACCGATTTAAAATCCTGGGGGTGGTCGTTCGGGTCGATTCGGCCCGTTCGACTGCCCCCGCTAAAATAACTTAATATTTTATTTAATTTAATTGGACCGTTTGCAACCCGATAGCAACAAAAACAAAATAATCCGGAGACCCGGGGTTTTGCGTTTGAATAAAGATGGGGCGTTTGGAAAACAAATCGGGGTTTGCGAAAAATAGTTTTATGCAACAATGCATGATGATGACGATGCAATGCACAAATTCAACGCGATTTTCTAGTAGTGGTTTTTGCGGGATGCCACATGTGGGAAACAAGCAAGAGGAGGTTGAAACCAACTTGGAGGAGGAGTTCCTCTCCTCCTTGGCCGGCGCCCAGCCCTATGCCGAGTTGGGGAGGGACTCCCTCCCTCCCTGGCGCGCCTAGCCCCTCCACCTATAAAAGGAGGGGCAGGGCTCCTCCTTGAGACACACAAGTTTCCACCTCTAATCTCAGGTTTAGAGTCGTTTGGTTTAGAGCTTCTAATTGCTTTAGCCTGCGGTTTAGAGCCTTCTAATTGGTGTGTCTAATCTCTAGACCACTAATAGCCCTCTCTCATAATCCATCATACTCGCTCCGGCTTAAGGCGAAGCCCTGCGGGATTTCCCCTCTACTTTCGGTACCACGCCGTTGTGCTGCCGGAATCGCGAGGAGAGTGCTACAACCTCCGCTGCCTGCTGGAACAAGGGAGAGGAAGGTCTTCGTCGAGTACCGAACGTGTGACCGACTGCGGAAGCGCTGCCGGAACGCAGCGCCGGAAGGATCGTCCACACGATCTTGAGATCGGAAAGAGTACGACTACATCACCCACGAGAATCCGCTCTCGTTAAACACTTTGGAATCTTCGAGGGTAAGTTATTCCATCGACTCGTTGCTACAATCTAGTAGATAGATCTTGGCTTGTTTGTTTGTATGCGATAGAAAATTTTTGTTTTCCATGCTACGAACCCCTACAAAAACCTCCACGGAGGCATACCAGTCCCAAGAAGGTCCGGCCAGGCCCAAAGCGGACCCATAAAGCCCGCTGCCACCATAATAACCTGTCGGTTGACAAAACTCTAACTTTATATATCTTGCCACAATGCTGAGGTCTCCAGCCCCTCCCGCTAGCGGAGTAGCAAATATGAGGTAGGGACCCATCAATTCTCGGTTGAAGACGATGGGACGGAGATTATGACGGCAACGACTATGGTGGAACCCTAGATTGTCGCCTCATAGGAAAAAGTGTGCACGTGGATACGTTTTATAAGGGTTTTAAGTAGCGTCTAGGAGGATAAGTGGATAGGTAATGCTACGCTCCATGAACGATATCCCGCATTGTATTCTATTGTTCGTTATAAGGATGAAACAATCTTCATGATATCAGAATCATTTCCTCCAAATGTGACTTTTATAAGAGATTTGTTCGGAACAAGACCAGACTCTTGGATTGCATTACTATATCGCTTAGCAGATGTTCAACTGTTGTCTGAGCCTGATAAATTTCAATTAATTTAGGCGAGAATGGTTTATTCTATGTCAGCCATATCAGTTTTGGATAATAGGATTATCCGGAAGATAAAAATACCACGGAAAAATAAAAATTTTGCTTGGTATCATTCTCGAGGGGTTATCCTTACTAAAGATAATCTTACTAAACGGAATTGGCATGGGAATCCATCGCGTGTGTTCTGTCATCACAATGAGACAATCAAGCACATGTTTTTCCAATACAATTTCGGGTCTATATTGTCAGTTACTCAAGCACTTTCTGACTTATATCCATCAAGTAGTATTGCCAACATAATTAAAAATTGGTTACGTGATATAGATCACAAGTTTAAGTTACTACTCAGGGTTGGAGGATTGTCATTATATGGTCGCTATGGCTATGTAGAAATGATAAAGTGTTTAATAATAAAAAATATTCTCTTTTACGGGTCGTTTAGTGGTATACCAACACCGTAAGTTCTTGGTCGACCCTACGTCGTGCGAAATATTACAACCTTTTTATGGAGGTGTATACACGGCTGGAAGATACGTGCGCGAGATTTATTTACCCGCATGCATGGCAGCATACGAGTCGGTACTTCATCAGTGTCTTAGGCGTTTTTACATTGTCCCATCATGATATGTATGCTTTCCTTTTATTTTCTTTGCATTCATATGTAGACTTTTTCGGCTGTGCATCCTAGTAGGATGTAGAGACGGGATATAATGCTTAAAACTTTTAATAAAGCGCCATATATAAAAAAAAAATAGCGGCAATTATGGAGGTGAGTATTAATTTTGAGTCGTTCAAATCTGATCGTTTCTTCTTTCTCCAAAGAATTTTCATGGGACCTTTAGATAATTTCCATCGTGCAGGTCAACTTATTCGCATAACTAGGATCCTTAGTTTGCTCAGGATTTCTTTGCAAAGTTTTCTTAGTTAGCCCTTAGACCCTGCTTGGTTCACTGTATTTTAGCCCAAACCAGCCGTTTTAGTGGGAGCTAGTTAAATTACATCCCAATAACAGTAATAGCACTTGGTTGACCGTGTTTTTATCTCCTCCGAATCATTTCTGGCCTGTTTACAGACGAAAACGTCACGAACGTACGGGGGTGAGTTTATTTTCCAACCGTAGCCCCGTCGCGACGCATCCCAACCCTAGCGCGGCGGCGACCGGCGGGGCGGCCTGAGCTTGTCGAGCTGCTGGCGGTGGTGGCAGCGGCGAGCCAGGCGGGGAGGCGCACGATCTGCGACGAGCGGCGGCGGCTACTGCGGCGGGAAGGCGCAAGACGATAGTGACTCGTCCGGCGGCGCAAGGTCGGGCGGCAGCGACTCGTCCAGCAGCGACTCAACCGGCAACAACGACTTGACCGGGCAAGGTATTTCACTACTCATACTCGTCTTCCCCATCTCCAGGAAGCTCATCCCTTCTTGGGATACGCAAGAACTGCGGCAAGTGTTGCGGAGCAAATGTATACTCATACTCGTCTTCCCCAAATCAGTTTTATCTAGCTGATTTGTTAAGAAAGGGCACATATCTCTGTTCTTAAAAGCTAGATAAATCTATAGTAGGCAAAGGGCATCTCCGCTATTCTTAACAAAGGGCATGTATCTCCGCTGTTCTTAATATATGGGTGCCAAAACAGAGTTCAGCTACTGAAGTGGTGCAAGTTGATGTGATGTTTGAAGGAATTCAGCCTGAAAATAATATAGTGGATGACCCCTGGGCTTGGACACCTGAAACTAATCCCATGTATGCAATTGAGACTGCAGATAGAATTCTTATTGGTGCTCCTGTTGGTCTTGTAACATAGTATCTCTTTGCAGAGTACCTATGATTTGAATTTGAGTTATCCAACCTTACAGATTCAAGACCTAGTTAAATAGTAAACTTGTTAAGAATTATGGAATCTTTGCATCAAATGATAGGTGACCCATTTTTTTGACAGCGTTAAGGAATGAAAAATATATATTCAGCTTTGATGCCTTCACCATAAAAAATGACACAAGTCTAGTGGTGTTTGAATAAGCCAAGTTCTCTTCTGAACTAGGAAACATAAACTGTGAGACGGGTTGTGTTTTATAGAAACTGTGAGCCAGTTGATGAACATAATGTAGCAATATCATTATAACACTCAATGTTGAATCTATGCAGATGATGGTTTCCTTGTGGTTTTTACACATCAAAGTCTGTCTAATTTCTGACCGCAATTTAATTATGTTGTTAAACACTCTACACTGTTCTGTAGTCTACATACTATCCTAAGTAAACTAAGAAATTACACGAGAGATATTCAAACAATGGGGCCATGGGTGGCGGAGCATCAACGACTCGATAAAGTCTACACTAGAGACATAGTAGGATTCAGCAAAGTCCTTGCTTGATGTCTGCGATACCCGTGGCTAGAATCAAGCGTTGTGTCAAATTGACATTTTGAGCTTGGGTCTGTGCTCACTCTGATCAATCAGCCGTATGTGTCTGCATCCGGCTTTAGAAAACTTTGAACCGAAAGATGTAGAAAATGAGACGAACGAACAGTCGGGGTTAGCATCTGGCACATGATTAAAACCATTCATGGGTAGGTGCTTGGCGGGCCAGTCCTAAGCCTGCCCTCCATTCACAGTTAAGTTTCCATTCACAGTATAGTATGTCCCTGTCTTCTATAGTATGTTAATCTATAGCATGCCCCTGTCTTCTATAGTATGCCCCTGTCTATAGTATGTTAATTTGGAAATGAGTAATTTGGAAATGGTGATGACTGATTCCGAGGAGGAAGAGTATGAGGAAATGATTTTCCTTATTTTTTCAGCATTATGCAAACTGTCCAAGAAAATTAGAACCCCAGTAAATACTTATGTTCTCACGGGTCCCATGTATATCAGAGAATTACTTGATGGTCATCCTACTAGATGTTATGATGTTTTAAGAATGGAGTCCCATATTTTCCAAGAACTTTGTGATGATCTTAGGTCTAGAAAACTTTTGAAAAATTCAAGAGGGGATAGTGTGGAGGAGCAATTAGGTATGTTGATGTGCATGTTGTCAGGGAATTAGCTAGGGAGATTACTATTATGGCGAGAGTCCATTATATTTCCTGTCTTGCAACCTGTTGTATTTTATTTTCTCTAGGAAAAGAACTGGTGTACTCTCATAGTCTCATATACATGTCATGTTGAACCTTTTCGTGTCCTGAATAACTCAATCTGACCCCAATTGCTTCTCCTGGTTGTTTATGATCTACAATTATCTATCTTTACTATTATGCACTATACTTTTTTCTACCTTAGCTTGTACTGTTACTATGCAATTTTAGTATAGTGTGTTGATGCTAACACTTCTGACTCTTAATGTGTTGTTCTTAATGCATTCTTAGGATTAGTGAAATTTTTGATTCTCCTGGTTAGTTTCAAATTGTGATAATGCCTACATGACATAGATGGCAACGCACTTGACACATCTCTGTCTTGTTTCCAGTCATACAATACAGTGCACTTAATACAACGCACTTAACATGTGCATTGCGGATTAGAATGATGTTTATTGTATTAATATAGTATCTAATATTAATTTCTTTATTTAGGATGCGAAGTTCAAGTCTTCAGAAGTCCATCCGAGTTTAAATCTCCAGAAGTCCATCTGAGTTCAAGTCTGTTGAACGGCTATTATTTATAATTTAAGTAACTTATTTTGTTGTTGATCTGGAAAAAAAATGAAGTTTGTGAGTCTGAGAGGTGCATGTTCAAAGATTATGTGTGTATGTTGTACTGAAGTTTGAGAGTCTGAGGCTATTATTCTGTATGTTGTTCAAAGATTCAATTTTTATGGAGTTTAAGAGCACTAGCTGATCATCTGTATATTTTACATCCGGCAGCTATCCGGCAAACTATACACGCTTTATTTTCCTTGGAAGAAATCCGGAGCTATATATTTTACAGGACTCCCAAGCGGGGCCTTAAAGTTTTCTTTAACGTATTCTTGCTCTTGAAGTTGCTTACTCATGGAGGAAAACTCCATGGGTAGAGTGGCTTTCGAGCCAGCTTCCGGCCTGTGAGGCTGCTGGCGTGCCCCACTCGTCAGACAGTTTCCAACCTGGTCAACGAGTCTATCCACGTCAGTTTCCAACCGAATACGTCACCGACAGTGGGGTCTACAACGGTTAGAAGATATAAGCAACAGAGGACATTGGTCCCACAGGTCATTGACCTGAAGACTTCATCACCCATAAATGAACTACCCCAACCGCGAAGCCGGGCCCCACCTTCCCCAACCGCGTGGACCCAAACAGCCAACGCCCCGTCGCCACGCACGCGGCCGCGGCGCCCTATACAAGAGCCACGTCGCCGCCGACCTCCCTCGCCGTCGCCGTGTTCCCCTTCCCACCTTAAAACTCTCCCGCACTGCAATCCCCATGGCATCCCACAACCCCACGAACCCTAACCCGAGCTACCCATCCCCCTCGGCCCCGCCGCTCTACCCGACGCTCGCCATGGCCGACCTGGCGCCGGTCCAGATCCCGTCGTCCCACAGCACCCCCGACGGGGCGCCGCCGCCCTCGGAGGAAGTGCTCCTCCGCGTCCCTGGCGCGCAGCTCCACCTCATCGACCGCCACCGCAGCCACCCGCTGGCCGCCGGCGACCTCTCCCTGCACCGCATCCGCGCCGGCGACACCTCCCTGGCCGCCATCGCGCTCGTCGGCCCCATCCGGTGGCCGCTGGCCCGCGACGTCGCCGCCGTCAAGCTCGACCCCTGCCACTACTCCTTCTCCCTCACCGTGCCCGCCTCCCCCGACGACCCGGCCCCCGACCCGCTCCACTACGGCCTCACCCTCTCCAAACCCGACCTGCGCCTCGACGGCATCCTCAGCGCCAGCACCAGGTTTTCCGTCCACTCCGTCGTCGGCAGCGAGGGGCTCGCCGGCAAGGTGCGGGGAGAGGTGGAGGCCGCCGCGTACTGGACGGCCGTGGCGCCGAACGTCGAGGAGTACGGCGGCTCGGTGGCCAAGGCGATCGCATCGGGCGCCGAGCACCTGGCCAAGGGGATTCTCTGGTGCGGGGTGATGACGGTGGACAGGCTCCACTGGGGGAACGAGGTCCTCAGGAAGAGGATCCAGCCCGGCGACACTGAAGCCGAGGTCACCCCCGAGATGCTCAAGCGGATCAAAAGGTAGTACTTTCTTCCTCAGTTCTTCATATCAAATGTGCTTTTTAATTTGCAGCCATCATGCGTTTTTCTCCAGTGGAATTTCTGATGTACTATGTGGAAATGCTTCAGGGTTTGGGCACATTATAGTTCATTGTTAGATCAGTAGATCAAGTCATGATTCAGTATGCCATTTTGGGTATCTCATTCTTCGTTAATGGTATTTCAGTTGGGGTAGTAGAACATTGTGATGGGCCTGGATAATCTCTTCGAATTGTTCGTGTACTCATGTTGGCCATTACATACTAGTTCTGCTGTTTGGCATCCCTGGTGCTATGGTAACTTTGGTCTTGTCTGTATGTTGAATCATAGCTATGGCTTGGTTCCTTGGTTTGGTATTTTTTTCACGCAGGAAGAATCCCAAGCATTCGTGTACATAGTTCCATTTTGATGAATTCTGCAACTGGACTAACTTAAACTGGGGAATGCTTCTTGTAACCACGAAATTGTTGTTTTTGGTAATGTTGTCGTTTTTATTACCAAGTGCATTATTCTTGACATATCTTGAGGAGTTAATAAACATGCATTAGATTGTACTAGGATTTTGACCCTCTCCCTTGTGAGTTGTCAACTTGTTGATTAGGGATATCAAGTTTGTGGTCACCAGATGTTTTAGATAACTTTGTGCCCTTGCTTAACCTGATTGTGTTGTCTCATTTTGGTATTTCTTATATTTGCTGGCAGGGCTAAGAAGGTGACAAAAATGTCTGAGAAAGTGGCAACTGGAATACTGTCTGGAGTCGTGAAGGTTTCTAGCTATGTTACAAGCTCATTGGCTAACTCAAAAGCTGGCAAGAAGTTTTTTAGCCTATTGCCTGGAGAGATTGTTCTTGCTTCGCTTGAAGGATTTGGTATGTGATCCTTTTTTTAAACAGAATGTGACCTATTTTAATATTGGCAGTACCTCTTGTATTGTTAGCACTTGCCAGTAATACATGTACACAAGCTTGTTAAACAATTTTTATCTAGGTGTAGTTCAGAACAATGATAACCGTCAGTACACCGTGAAATAAAATCAACATACCACACTGACACATGGTATATTTGAACATGCCTATGGAAGTATGCCATGAACTTTTTCTTGGAGATAGGTACCTCTGGTACTTCAGTGTTGTAAGGGAAGGAAATTGGCTGGCAATTTTCTTTTGCCTTCTCCCCTCTATTATCCATGTTACACACAACACAATATGTCATGCTTAAGGCCTACACTATAAATGGTTAAATACATCTGCTTCTACTCGTATAAGGTTGTCATATTAGTCGAGCTAACAACTACTGTCATCACATGCACAGTGAATTCACTGCCAGCAAAGTTAGTTATAGTACAGATACTCACCGACTGTTGATGCCATTAAGCTCCCTAGAGTGAAAATTGTTATAGTTCACTCTTCATGCGGGTCAACCTTACCTCAGACCTCAATATGGTTGAGTGAACCAAAACCCTGATTCAGTTTGCCAACTGCTACCTTACTTCCTGCAGTCTGAATGTTTAGGGATGCCGGCTCCTCATTAAATATTCCATGCCATGGATCTATTGTTAGTGACAACATGTTGTCCTGGCAGCACATTTTGTTCTGCACCAGATGTTGCCAGGTAGTCTGTTATCATCCAATTGTTTTGGAAAGAAGAGTGATAGTCTGTTACGAAATCGTGTATTTGTTGTGCTCTGTTGTTTCTCACTGTTAGGCCTTGTTTGGTACTAGTGTCTTAGTAGGGATTAGAGGGGATAATCCCTAAGGGGATTGGGTGAAACCCCCACCTACACCCAAACCTCTATAATCCCCACAAAATTCCAATCCCCACCAATCCACTAGGTAGGAGTAGTGTATTGGATTTGGAAAAAAATACACTAGAACTTGGGGATTAGTGGGGATTAGGAGGGATTGAATCAGTCAAATACTCTAGAACCAAACATACTATTTAAAGCAAGTGGGGATTTGGGGTTTAGTGGGGATTATCCCCTCTAATCCCAACAAATACTCTAGTACCAAACAAGGCCTTAGGTGTATGGAGTTTCAGTGTGTGCCTAAACATCATTCTTAGAAGTAACAGGGGTAACTTACTTTTTTCTGGTATACACGATTCTTATGTATCTTTTATTGGTGTCAACAGGCAAGATCTGCGACGCCGTAGAAGTGGCTGGGAAGGATGTGCTATCAACATCGTCAACCGTGACGACCGGTCTCGTATCTCACAAGTACGTGGCATTCTACCTTACATCCCTGTTTCTACTCATTGTACCACAACTTGTCTGAATCTTCGCTCACACTGTTCCTCCTTTTCCTTCAGGTACGGAGAGAAAGCCGCTGCCGCGACGAACGAAGGGATGGACGCGGCTGGCCACGCCATCGGTACAGCGTGGGCCGTGTTCAAGATCCGGCAGGCCATCAACCCGAAGAGCGTCCTGAAGCCCACATCACTCGCCAAGTCCACCATCAAGGCCAGGGCCGCTGACCTCCGTTCGTCAAAGAGCAGCAAGAGCAAGAAGGATTCGAAGATGTCTTGATCATGTCGCGACCTGGCCGGCGTAAGCCTGCATCGACAAGTCTCCTCCCAGCTGATGATGTGCTGCCTTGTAGATATGTGTGTGCTGGGAAGAAAGAGCAGCAACCAGAATGTCATGCCATGGTCTTTCCTCTCATGAAATGGACGTTTTTGTATTCTGAGTGGAGTGGTGTTGTTCGGTCTGGTTATTACGTGTTGTGTTGGTTGATGAAATAGGGTAGGCTACTGCTGTTATGGTGTTGACCTAGGACATTTCGTTCGTTTGCTGTAATGCTGAAGGAGCAAGTATGAATTTGATGTTCTTACTAACTGTTAATGGATAAAATTCAAAAATATGTAACCAAGAACAATATTGTTTTTATTGGAACTGGAAGAACAACATTGTTAAATTAACTTTTGAAGAAGTTGAACCTTGATTAAATGTTCCATCTTACAATGAGAACTGATCTCCTTACCTTCATCTTTCCTTGATGAATGCCCAATCCTAGTTATCAGGCATCCCAGTCCTGATGCAGAGCCCAAATTAGATTTTCCCCTCTTCACTCAGCTCAAACTAATTAACTAATAAGAGAGTGAAGTTTTTTCATGGTCGTGTGTTCCTTCTATCAAACTTTTAAGGTATTTTACCGAATCTGAACAATTGTCTTTGTTTCCAGACTTGTAGTCTGGCGCATGTTTTGCATGAACTAGTAGTAGAATGCAGAGCTGCGCAGAAACGAAAGAGGGAGAACTACTGTCGAAAGAAAAAAATAAAGAGGGATCTTTTTTTTTGAACAAATTTGGGTGCAAACTTTTTTGAACAAATTGAGGGTGCTTTGCACCCAAATTTCATTCATCCGCTCAACAACATTGTACACTGTGAATTACAAAGTCCAGCCATTCAGAGGTTTGGATGAGGGGAATGAAAGGGCTGGAGGAGGAAGAAAGAAGTCCACATAACCCCCCTATGTATCGAGTTTGGGTCGCTAACCACCCCTAATTTTGAACTGGGTCATTTAACCCCCCTAAGTATTCAAAACCGGGCAAATAACCCCCTTGAACGCTGATGGCTGTTTTGGTGGTGGTATTGGCTGAGGTGGACAGTGGTTTAAGCCATGGTGGATGGTTAGCATGTCACGATCTCCCGCCGGTCCTGAACTGTCTCGCCTTGCATGTTCATACGTTCGTGAGCTTTTTAATACGGAAATCCTCATGTCTGATTTTTAACTCTTCTACGTGGCAGAACATGCATGTACATACAAGGTGTGTGTGCGTATCTGGAGGTGTCTGGAGATGATGAATCCGCCCTTGCTGCGGGACATGTCGTAGAGGAGCTTCTCCTGGGCAGGCAACACGAAGAAGTCACGGTCGCTCAATCTCGGTGACGAGGCTAGCACGCCGTGGTCGACCACCTGGAAGGTGCCCAACTCCTCGCATACCGCAGCCAGGCGGTCCGTATATATGTTGGGACTTTTTGGTCCGGTTCGTGAGGCGCTGGATCGTCTGGGGTGTGGTTTCGGGCGTTCAGATTCCAGAGTCCCAATCGACGATTCGTTCAAGCTCCTGGATGACTGAACATAAGCTAGCTCTAGTTGGGCGTGGCCACAGGCGCTGGCTTTGTGCACCTGATTCGCTGCTTTCTAGGATTGAAACAAGCAGTTGTGCACCTGAGATTCTAAATCGATTGAGATAGGCATGCTCCTAGGATTGATCCAAGCGGTTGTGCATCTGATCCGCTGCTTGCACTTTTTCTTCTGTTGATCGCCAGACTCGCTACTACTCCCTCCAATCCATATTAATTGACTTTGATTTGTCAAAATTTAAATGAACTTATATACTAAATAGTGTCTAGATTCATTCAAATCTAGACAAATTTAAGTCAATTAATATGGACTGGAGGAAGTACTTTTTTTCTTCTGAAATCGGTCTCTAAATCATGTCGCTCTATACTACGCATGGCTGGGCTGCCGGGTATGCCACTATGTATGAGCATCTTTGCCACTGTGTCATGCTGCTAACCATCCACCCTGGCTTAAACCATTGTCCACCTCAGCCAATACCGCCAAAAAACAGCCATCAGCGTCCAAGGGGGTTATTTGCCCGGTTTTGAATACTTAGGGGGGTTAAATGACCCAGTTCATAGTTAGGGGTGGTTAGCGACCCAAACTCGATACATAGGGGGGTTATGTAAACTTTTTTCGAGGAGGAAAAATGAGATGTCGAAGAGCAGTCTAAGATGGGTACGCTTTGGAGTGTTCCTCTGTACCCTATGAGCACAATTGTAAGCAAACTGATTTTTCTCTCTAGCTATATGAGACACCTTTGCCTGTAAATTAGAGACGAAGTTTAGGATCATGGCAAGAGTGTCCCTATAGTGTTCCAATGGATGAACTCTGTTTCTAGCTTTCCACCTTAATAAAGAGGAATCAGAGCGCGGGGCAAAGAAATGAAGAAAGCAGCCTATGTGAGCCAACGTGGAAATGAGGGATGTGGGCCTGCGACGGCCTGGACCGTGTTATATATAAGAGTGAATTTCACTTTTTACCCCTATTTCTGAATTTGTGACACATATTACCTCATTTAGTTGAGGTTTTACGAACATATCCAATCTAGAAGTCTTTAAACATGGCTTTTCCATATTTTAGCATTTTGCTTGTTTTTGTTAGATAGGACCGACATGCTACGTCGATGTGGCGCGACAATGTGTAAAGGTCGGAGGACACCATCCACAATCATGTCTAGACTTTTCTCATCCACATGTCCCATTCCTTGTTGTTGTTTTGATATTTTTAACCCCATTCATCACCTCACACCTTACCCAATGGATATGCTTCAGAAAAAAAGGGTTCGAAGCCTCTAAAAGGTGCAATTTAGATGAATTTACACTCTAAGGGATAATATGTGTCACAAATGCAGAAGTAAGAGGTAAAAAGTGGAATTCACTCTATATATAACGACCACCACCTAGCGCCCATTCCTGTGCGCCGAGGGCAGCTCCTCCTCAAACTCTCTCCGGCGCTGCCTCCTCAAGCCATCTCAAGCAGCTCGACGCAAAGGCGGTCCATTTTGGTTTGGATGAGTCAGAACGCAGATAGAATTTGGGTCGGGGTCCCGACATTGTCTGAATATAGGCCAGAAACATCAGCAATGTGCCAACCTTGCAAATGTTGCCGGGTTTTTCGTACTTGTCGCATGGCGGTGGCGATGCATCGCCACCGGTCAGTGGGCTAGCACGTGGGACCACGTCAAATTTTACCGGCCGTGTGCTCACCACACTGCTACCGTTAAAATGTATATGCCGCGTGCCGCTAAATTAACACGCCATCGACACATGATTGACAAGAGCCACGTTAGCAGTTACCACTCGTTAGTGGCACATGATGCGGTCAACTTTATTTATGATCACGTCGGCTTCACATGCAATTAATCTCTACATTTTCACGAAGGTGGTGGACGGCTTTGCGCCTCCCCAACGCCACCGTAAATGGCATGACGCTACTTAATCCTTCGAGAGAGTCGCTCCGTTCACACATTCCCCCTTTCCACCAACACCATCGCCATGGACAGGGAGTCGCTTAACTGGTACGAGGACAATGAGTTGGCCCACTTTGTCATCCCCGTTCCACCACAAACGACACTGCCAGAAGGATTCGTGCTAAGCGCTTGATGCTACACTCAACAGGGAGGAAGAGTGCTTCGCTGGAAACCCCAAGAGCAAGGTATGAAGAGTACAGCAGCAAGATTATCCTCGGTAGAAACCGAGGTTATGGAACCAGAAGGAGGAAAGAAATGTCACACAGGTGTTGGAAGCAACGTGGAGACCTGCACAACACAAACTCGAGACTTTGTCCCAACGAATCAGTGAGGTTGTCAAGATCACCGGTTTGCTGTAACAAATGATTAAACGTATGGTGTGAAAGGTAATGGTTTGCAGCAAGTAAACAAGTAACAGTGGAAGATGTATTAATGGTAAAGATTGGACCGGGGTCCATAGTTCACTAGAGGTGCTCTCCTTAGATAAACAACATGGCATGAAGGGTAAACAAATTACAGCGGGGCAATTGACAGGAACTGAGCAAGGTATAAGAGCATCTCCAAGAGCTTACCCAAATATGGGTAAGCAAAAGTTGTTTGGGTAAGGGAGAGAGAAGGTCTTTCTTACCCAAAAATTTGTTTGCTCCAACAGCTTACCCATATTTTAACACAGTATAGTCCTTAGAAACTTACAAACTACACTTAGGTTCATATTTTTTACACCAAGGACCCTACACATAAAAATAAAAAAGCAATCAAGGACATCTGTGGGCAGGAACTGCACGCACGCCACACCACCACAGCCTTGCCGGGGCCGCTTCCTTCCCAGGCCTCGCCCGCGTTGCCGCATGTCCAGGCCTCGCCAGCACCGCCGCCGAGGCACAGTGGCCGGAATTGAGGCCGACGGTCGACGGGAAAATTGTTGAAGCCGGCGACCAGAGCTTGCAGGTAGGGAGATCGTGGGCGAGGTTATCTGCTCGCAGGTGGTAGGCGGGGGACGGAGCTCGTAGGTAGGGTGGCGGCGGAGCTGCGTGCGTCCCTGATAGGGCCCTCGGCGCGGTGAATCGGCGTTGGCGGCGCGTTGGTCGAGGCGGCTGTTGCGGCTTGCTCTTGGACGAACCGAGACCCGCATTGGCGCGGAGGAGGCTGGTGGGTGGCGAGGAGGAGGAGGGCGCAAAGTGGTGGCGTGCGAGGCGATCATCGGCGACCGAAGAGGCGGCGGCGGGCGGTGGCGTCGTCGAGCTTCTCCGGGAGATTTTTCCGGTTGGGCAGTTGGAGCTCCCGCGTGTGCTTCCGCTGACGTGGCAACATATGGGTAGGAGGGTACCTCTTACCCATAATTTGTGTCCATCTACCCATATATGGGTAAGAAGTGACAAAATATGGGTGATCACCCAAATTTTTTTGGTAGGGGACCACTTATGGGTAAGCTGTTGGAGCTAGTTTTTTGCTCATCTTACCCAAAAAAGTAGTTTTTGCCCCTCTTACCTATATTTGGGTAAGCTATTGGAGATGCTCTAACAATGCAATTACTAGCCAGAAAGATTCTATGAGGTTGATTGGGTAAGACAACAATATACATAGACCGTAATCCAACTGCATCAATGACTAGAAGTCCACCTCCAGGTTATCATCCGAACCCCCTCCAGTATTAAGTTGCAAGCAACAGACAACTTCTTTAAGCAAAGTGTGCAAGGTAAACAGTCCACATGTTCCATGAACAAGAGACTGTTGTTTTGTCCCTAGTAGCAACAACACATCTACAACCGAAGAGATTATTGTGACTTCCCTTGGAAACTAGAGGCATGAACCCACTATCGAGCATAAATACTCCCTCTTGGAGTCACTAGCAACTACTTGGCCAAGATAACCACTAGCAACGGAGAGCATGCAAGATCACAAACAACATAGACATGATAGAATCATAAAGATAGAACCATTAATCAAACCAACATAATAATCTCAATATCCATCGGATCCCCGCAAACACAACATGCATGAATACAAATAGATTAGATCCTGATCATGAACGGAGCTCACAAGATCTATACATGAAAGCACAAAGGAGGAGATACAACCATCTAGCTACTACATGACCCATAGTCCAAGGTGGAACTACTCATGAATCATACTGGAGAGAAGGCCTCCGGAATGATCTCCCCTCCGGCAGGGTGCCGGGAAGAGCTTCAGATCCCCCCGATCTAGGGACGATGGCGGCAGCGGCTACAGACGGTTTCGTGGAATATTGATCGGGTTCTGAGAGTTTCTACATCGGGGGATTATTATAGGCGAAGGGGGAGACCGAGGCGGCCGCCAGGGTGGTCAAACCCTAGCCAGGCGCAGGCTAGGGCCCACCCGCGCCTGGGGGGGTCTGGCCCCTCAGGCTCTCCTCTGGACTTCTTGTTCCTCACGGAAAGTTATTGACTTTGTCCTTCGTCCCGTCCAATTCTTAGAATATTTCTTTACTAAATTTTCTGAAACCAAAAACAGCAGAAAACGGGCATCTGGCACTATTGCAACTTGTTAATAGGTTAGTACCAGAAAATATATAAAAAGCACCTCAAAGTGGGGACAAGTAAAGCAAAGTAGATACTAAACAAGCATGGAGCATAAAAAATTATAGATACGTTTCCAATGTATCAGCATCCCCAAGCTTAACTCCTGCTCGTCCTCAAGTAGGTAAGTGATAAAAGAATAATTTTTGAGGTGACATGCACCCTCACAATAAAGATCTAACCATTTACAAGCATTGAAAGCTGGGATCAAAGAACTCTAAACATGTGCATGAAAGATGGGGTTCTAACAATAGGACATAGTAACTATGCATGCAACATGGCAAGCTGTCGTGGTGGTGGCACGACAGATGCCATGGGTAGGCTAAAGTATGGGGCCAATGGATGCTAGAGGGATCTAGGGAGGGAATATGTAGTTGATTCTACACACAAAAGACTAAGGAAAAGATCTTTATTTCTCCTTCCTTGGGCTACAAGTGCTCCTTGAGCTGTATACAAGGAGAAAGGAAGAACTTTACCAGCCTAACGGTACTAAATGAGCCGATGCCCTCCTCGGGGTCCAAGCCTCCCCTTATAAAGGAGAGCCTTGGGTTCCTTTAGGGCTGACGTGGCAAGCATATTCGAGGAATATGCTTGTCCCAATATAGTAGTTCGGCGGCCTCCTTTCCCTGTCGCCCCTCTAGTGACGGCAAGGTTCTAGAGGGACCCTCCTGCGTGCCTCGGGCTTTAGGACTGTCACCTCCGTGACCTCCTTCTGCCCCTCTGTCGCTCTGCGTCTTTGTCCCTTGTGCTTGGCTCTGCTCAGATTCTCCCTAGCCTGTGGCTAGAGTTTTACTTCAGGCTTCTCCTTCTCCTGCAAGCTTCGTATCATTCGGCCCTACCTCCCGTAACTCGGCTCGTACTTCACCTGTATTAAGATTACTCGGGCTAACCCGGCCGACTTACGCAGTATCTCGGCCGGGTAATGCCTTGCTATTATCATAAGGGTCCTGCCCTTTCCTATCTCGACCGACCTCTACAGGATTCGGCCGACTCAGACTGTAACTCGGAAACTGGACGGGGAACATCCTTTCGTCTTTCTCCGTCTTTACCCTATCTGAGGTCACCTCCCCAACATTAGTCCCCGAAGCTGGTATGGCCCCGCCAACAACTTCGGCCGGGCCGTATCAGTTTCATGATATTCGTTCTGCATTGTTTCCGAGTTATCTTTTTCTCGTCCGGGGTATCATCATATCTTCTCGCGTACGCCTCGTCCTACGTGTCATACTCATCATTGTTTCTCTAGTTTTTTGTTCCTCTACAGTATTTACTGACAAGCTACAGTTATTACTGCGCCTGTCGCGTCGGCGCTGCGACGCCTCGTGTGCCGTTTCCGTCGGGGATCGTGACCTTCTTTTCCACCGTGTGGTCCTTGGTGCGGTTCCACTTAGCGGCGTGCGGTCATGCGGCGCACACGATCTACACGGTCAACCGCCACACCCACGATCCCACTACCTCGCAGGCGGCATGGTTATAAAGAGGGGCGCGGGGCTGGGAGATTCACTTTCCCCCTCCGCTCACCTGTGCCCTTCTTCTTCCTCTCGCGTCCGCGCCCGTTCGCGACTCCGCCACCGTGCGTTCATCTGGGTCTCCGGCGGCAGGGATCCCGCCGCACTGCTCCGTCTGCCTCGTCCCTGTTCGCTTGCTCCGGCGTCGTCGCCGGTGAGTTCTTCCGGTCCCATCGCCTAGGCTCTCCTCTAGACTCCTTTGTTTCCCTTTCGTTTTCGCGCGGTAGTTCCTTCGCTGCTTCGTCGCCGTTTCCGCGTAGAATCACGACGGGGCCGTGCAGTTCTAAGTTTTCCTGCGCCGCTAGTTCTTCCTCCGTAAATTTCTCTGGCGACCCCATGTCGAGCTCCGTCAGCGGTGCCCTTATTGAGGATGACGATGCTGCCTCTGGGACTGAGCGGGGCTCGTGGCAGGGCTCTTCTGTCACCCGCCGAGAGGTTGAGTGGCTAATCCGAACTCGCCGGATTCCTGCCGAGGTAGCTTGTCGCTTACCCAGCAGCGAATCCTCTCCAGTTCTTAGGGAGGGCGAATATGTAGTCTTCATGTCACATTTTGCTCGCAGTTTTGGTCTCCCTCTCAGTGATTTCGCTAGGGAGTTCCTTGATTACTTCGGCCTTCAGCCGCATCATCTTCCTGCTAACGCCATCGCCTCTCTTTCTGCCTTCATCTCCGCCTCGGAGGGATACTTCGGCCTATGGCCATCTGTGCATGTTTGGTCAAAGTTTTTTCAGATTCGATCCAACGTCGTCCCAGACAAATCTCTGCAACCCTCCGAGAAGTTGCTCACCCAATGCAGTGCCGCGTCCATCACACCTCGGAGGAAATCCGTATTTCCTCGCGTTGCAGGTCTAGAATCATGCAAGAAGTGGCATAAGTCATTCTTTTATGTCAAGAACTCTGGGAGTGAAGATAAGATTCGGCTCCCTGCTTTTTCCATCGGCCCTCCTTCCAAGCAGAATTGGACCTATAATCCGCGGAAGAGTCATGCTCTAGCCGAGTCTTTTGAGATTCGGCTGAAGGAACTAATCCGCTCCGGGCTACGCGGTGAGGATATGATGACTACCTTCATCAGCAGCCGGATCTGCCCATTCCAGAAATGCATACACAAGCTCTGCTATATGAGCGGTCCTCTCGATCCCAACCGAGTCTCGGCGGTGGAGCTGGACAACTACCTCATCTTAAAGCGTGTCCGGGCTATATTTAAGACGGAGATGACGGAGGATTGGGCCTGGGGATTGAATCCGTTCACCCGCGAGCATCCCCCTCCTGAAGTAAGTTTACGCATTAGTGTTTTGCTTCCTAATCGCGTCCGTAACTCTTTTTGCTGATTTTTCTCTTTCTTGTCCTGCAGAGGTTTGAGGAGCAGAAGACTGAGGAGGCCGAGGTTTTTCACTCTCGTGGCCTGCGGATTGGAATACTCTGGACAGCGGGGAGCCGGACTCAGAAGAGTTCGTTCCTAAGTCGGATCTCGCTCCGGCTCGCGCTCGCGGCAAGACCCTGACCCACGAGGTGGAAGGTGATTCGGACGAGGTCCAAGTTCTAGAGGTAGTTGCCGCAATGCCAATTTCTTATGCATTTTCGGCTTCTACTTTCTCAGCTAATCCGGCCGGTCAGGTTCACAACGCCGAGCCTCTTGCCTCCCGGCCTCCCGTTACCTCGGGGAAACGCAGAGCTCCAGCTGATGCCTCAGAAGCTGCTCCCAGGAAGCGAATAAAGAAATCAGCCCAGCACCCTCCGAAGCGTAAAACTATGCCCGGGGTTACTAGGTGAGTTGCTTTTATTTGTATTTCTTGTTTCTCTCTTTCTCCCTTCTGACTCGACCTTTTTTGTCTTTGCAGGGCTCCTCTTTCTGTTAAGCCCAGCGGTCCCAGCATGACGAGTCGTACGACTCGACCGCCTTCTCCTTCACCTCCTAAGGATACCAGAGTTCCGAGTCCTGCTCGCGTTGCTTCTCCTCCTGCTCCAAATCAGACGCCACCTCACCATGATGCGCCTGAGATTTCTCCTGTTGATGCCGATACACCTCGGCCCATAGATATTCCTACCGAACCCGCTGCCTCCTCCGTGAACCCCGATGTTTCTGCTGAGATTCCTGCGACCCCCGCAGTCCTTACTACGACACCAACTCCAGCCGAGGATATCAATATCTCGGCGCCCTCTTCGACCGTAATCCCTCCGGTTCCCAAAGATGCCACCCCAAGTGCCGAGGTATCGGCTCCTTCTGACGCCTCTCTTAAGGCAAGAAAGATCGTTGTTACCAAGCCTTCGTCCTTTCAGAAAGGACTTGCCAGCTCATCTCATCCTACAATTGCTGATGTGTTGCGCAAGGGGGCTTCCTCTGTCAAGAGCACTGTTACCCCGGCTGCTGATACACAGCTTGCTCTCCACAAGAGTCCGGCGGTGGCGGTGGTTACCCAACATGTCCGAGGTAAAGTTCTGACTCGCACGGAGAGTGGGAACAGTCTCGGCTCGTTGGTCGAGTATGCCAATAATTGGAACGCTGCCTATCAGCTCGAGGGTAATCCAAGCAGCCAGCCGTTTCAACTCTCCGATAGCAGCAGCCGCCTACATCAGGCTGCCAAGATCGTTCTTGAAAGTGATAAGATGAATGAGGTAATTGTTTTTATGGATTTTTGATTAGTCCTCCTGATGCTATTATATATACTCTAGACCCCGAAGCTTGCAACCGAATAACTTGTTATTCGTTTGGAAGTTTTATAATACTTTACTTAGTTCAGTTTTTGATAGGGTTCGAATATCCAGCCACCGAGATCCGAATTGAGCTTTGCTTGATTTGGATTTGTCTTAGCTTTGAATATCCAGCCACCTAGATCCAAATTAAGCTTTGCTTGATTCGTATCTTTCTGAGTTTTGAATATCTAGCCACCTAGATCCAAATTAAGCTTTGCTTGATTCGGATTTGTCTTAGCTTTGAATATCCAGCCACCTAGATCCGAATTAAGCTTTGCTTGATTCAGATTTGTCTTAGCTTTGAATATCTAGCCACCTAGATCCGAATTAAGCTTTGCTTGATTCGGATTTGTCTTAGCTTTGAATATCCAGCCACCTAGATCCGAATTAAGCTTTGCTTGATTCGGATTTGTCTTAGCTTTGAATATCCAGCCACCTGGATCCGAATTAGGCTTTGCTTGATTCGGATTTGTCTTAGCTTTGAATATCCAGCCATCTAGATCCGAATTAATCTTTGCTTGATTCGTATCTTTCTGAGCTTTGAATATCCAGCCACCTAGATCCGAATTAAGCTTTGCTTTATTCGGATTTGTCTCATGTTCGAATATCTTATTGCTATTGGTTATGTTGCTTAGGTTGCGCATGATCGGCGTACCGCCGAATTCCAAAGGCTGCTCTTTGCCCATAAAAAGTTGCAAGAGAAGTACGAGAAGGTCATTCCCGTGGTGAAGAAAGCTGGTGAGTTAACGAACTTTCACATTATTCTTAAAATTCTTATTGCTTTGGAAGTGGGGTGTTAGCTGACTTTGCTGGTGAATAGGTAATATCAAAAATCTTAATATCCGTCTTGAAAAGAAAGTCAAGGCCCTGGAAGGTTAGTTACTCTTTGTCTTTTACGCATATCTATGTGAAATATGCGTCGGGTTTCTCTTAACCCCTCTGGCTTCGGTATAGCCGAGTTACAAACTTTTGCAGTGTCACACCAAGAATGCATACCCATGCCTGATATGATGCTGCATTTTTTAGAACAATCCGCCACTCACTCGGCGCAGCTCAACGACAAAGATGACGAGATAACTCGCTTGCGCGCCGAGGTGGAGTCCCTCAAGCTTTCTCAGAAGTCTGAGTTAGAAAAAGTCGACCAGGAGTTCTCCAAGGAGAAGAATCGGCTAGCTCTGCAATTGCAAAAAAATAAAGAGCTCCTCGAGGATGCCGAACTGAAGACACGGGGGATGAGCGAGGAGATCACTCGCTTTGAGAAAAGCAAGAGTGACTGGTCTAAAGATCTTCAGATAATGCTGAGCTATATTCACTGTAAGCTTCTGACCGCGGCCGAGTTATCTTTTTCCGTTTCATAGTACTGACCAACGCACTTGTGTTTTGCGTAGACCATTTTCCGGAAGCTAAGCCCGTGAGCTCTAAAGCGGTGATTAATGCTCGTGTGCGCCGAGGTGTTCCTGCTGATGCGGACTCAGAGTACTCGATGGAAGATTTCTTGGTTGTTGTTGGCGCTGCAGTTGGTCCGATGAAGATTATGGGCAGGAATTTGGTGCAGGCAGCTATCCGATCCTACCATGTTCTCTGGCCGAATACTTCTGGGACTCCTGATATTAATGAGGTCAAACTATTGGTGGAAAGATTAATGGCATCTGAGAGACGGCTAAGTCTTTGGAGGGAGTCGGCCGGACAAGCTGGTGCTGATATGGCTCTCACTGTCATCATGTCATGGTATGAAGATATTTCTCTTGATACTTTGAGAAATTTGCGCACTGGTTCCCGTTGGGTTGAGGACCCAGACTTTGTCGCTCTCCGGCAAGCTCGTGCCTTCCAGCTTGTTGAGTATGCCGACGTGCATAACTGGAATGAAGGTTCGAGTTTCCTTCCTAACCCGGAGGACGAGGTCGAAGTTGAGGATGCGTCGGATGATAAATCAGCTGAACAGGGCGAAGATGAGGGTGACTCGGCTACTTCTGGTGATTCCAGTTCGAGCTCGGATGGTAACGGCGATGCGCGATCCTCCTCTAAAGGTATTGGGCATTCCACTGCGCAAGCTGACGCTCCTCAACAGCCTCGGGCTTCCTCCGAAGTCGCTCCTGGGTCTGTGGAGGGCGAGGCAACCTCGGCCAAAGTTCCACCTACCTCAGAGTGCCCAGCCCCTGACCAAGTCACTGCCTCTCCAGCTAAAAAACTCTAAGTCATTTCTTACCCCTGGTATGCCGGGCGTATGATGTACGTCAAACATTTGTCCGTCTTTTGTGCGGTATGAATTTATTTTGTCGTGTGCTGCTGAGACACATGTGGTTGTAATCGTTATTACTTTGTTTAACTGGTCCTGTTTGTCTGAATCCTTGCTTTGGCAGCCTTCAACTTCTTGAGTTTGGAGTATATATTTGCCTTTGTTCTCCCGTAGTTCGGCATCCAATATTGCCTGACTTTGATAAACTTTGTCACTTGACCACTGTGGTTTGGACTGTTAATCTGGGCGTAAACCTTGAAGACCGTATTTGGGGGGAGCGAAATAATATCACTCTGGGAGCCTAAGTTTGATACCCACTCTTGTAACAAAGGATAACCCATACTTAGAAATAATATAGGGTAGTCCCCGAGCCACTGCTCAAGGCAATGAGGTTTAATATATAAACCAAATTTAGAAACAATATAGGACAGTCCCCGAGTCACTGCTCAAAGTGCCGAGGTTTCATATATAACACAAAATCAAAAATAATATATGTCAGTCCCCGAGCCACTGCTTTAGCGCCGAGGTCCAATACATGAATCAAACTTAGAAACAATATGGGGCAGTCCCCGAGTCACTGCTCAAGGTGCCGGGTTTTAATACATAAACCAAACTTAAAAACAATATAGTGCAGTCCCCGAGCCACTGCTCAAGGTGCCGAGGTTTGATACATAACATGAAATTTAAAACAACATATGGCAGTCCCCGAGTCACTGCTCTGGACGCCGAGGTTCAATACATAGTTGGTGCTCCATCCTGAGGCATCATTTTACAATGTGTCATAGATGACTCCTACGAGTAAAATGGACGAAGTAAAGCTACGTTCCATGGTATTTTCGATTCTTCGCCGACTTTGTCTGCCCTGTCCTTTCCCGGTGATTGAGCGTCGATTAGGTAATACGCATCATTGTGCAATGCTTTGCTCATGATGAATGGTCCTTCCCATGGAGGCGACAGTTTGTGCATGCCGGTCGTGCGTTGCACCAGCCGGAGAACCAAATCTCCTTCTTTAAACACTCTTGGATTCACCTTCTTGTTGTGATATCGTCGCAATCCTGCTGATAGATAGCTGATCTTGATAGCGCCAGATCTCTGGCTTCTTCTAGCAGATCGACATCATCTTGCCGAGCTACCTCATTTACTTCAGCGGTTGTATACTGGGTAACCCTTGGCGAGTCATGTATTATGTCGGCTGGAAGCACAGCTTCTGCCCCATACACTAGAAAAAATGGTGTGTAACCTGTTGATCTGGTTGGGGTAGTCCTGAGGCTCCATAGTACTGCTGGTAGTTCCTCAATCCAACATCCTGCCAACCTTTGCAGCGGTTCGACGAGTCGTGGTTTTATTCCGGAAAGTACTAGCCCATTAGAACTTTCTACTTGCCCATTGGATGCTGGGTGAGCCACAGAGGCGACATCTAGTCTTATGTGCTTTTCTTGACAGAATCTAGCGAAGGCTCCTTCTGCAAAGTTTGTACCGTTGTCTATAATAACACTGTGTGGGTACCCATATATTAAGATAATATCTTTGAGGAATTTCACTGTTGTGGGCCCATCACATTTCTTTATTGGCTTCACTTCAATCCATTTTGTGAATTTGTCCACCATTACTAATATGTGGGTCATCCCGCCTCGGGCCGGCTTAAATGGTCCCACCATATCTAAGCACCATACAGAAAATGGCCAAGTAATTGGTATTGTCTTTAACTCGGACGAAGGCATATGTATTTTGCTGGCATATCTTTGGAAACCATTACATTTTTCGACCAGTTCTTTGGCCTCTTTCAACGTTGTTGGCCAATAAAACCCATGCCTGAACGCTTTGGCCACTAAAGCTCGGGATGAGGCGTGATGTCCGCATTCTCCTTGATGTATATCTAGGAGGATCTCATGGCCTTCCTTCGAGCTCACACATATTTGCAACACACTTGTGACACTCCTTTTATACAGCTCATTGTTTATGATTGTATAAGCTTTAGCTCTTCTCACTGTCTGCCTTGCCAATTGAAGGGTTTCGCGGCATAGTAAATCAAAATTTTCTACGGATGCGAACAGAGGGAAAGCCAAGATCTAATCTAGGAGATGCAATCAACGAGAGAGATTGGATTAGATCTTCATACCCTTGAAGATTCGCACAGCGGAACGTTCGTCGGAACGTGGGTGATGTAGTCGTACTCGCTTCTCCTCCTCGCGATCCGATCCGATCTAGCACCACAAGTGGCGGTGCCTCCGTGAGATGCACACGTGCAGCACCTCGACGTCTCCTCCTTCCTCGGACCAGCAAGTATGGTGGAGAGATAGATGGGATCTACAGCACGACGGCGTGGTGTATATGGTGGAGAATTTCTGTTGCAGGGCTTCGCCTACAAACAGTCGGGAGGGAGAGAGGAAGGCAGCAGGGATACTAGGGTTGGAGGCAAGGTGTAGGGGGGAGGGGGCGCACCAGCCCTCTATATATAGAGGGGGGCGGCCAGCCCTTGCCCCTCCTCCAAGCCTTGGGCCGGCGGCCAAGGGAGGGAGGAGTGGGGGGCAAGGACTCTCCCTCCTTCTAGAAATTCTATCCCTAGTTTAAACGATTTAAACCCTATAGAATCGGCTGGGCCCTATGGGGCCTTGTGCCCCTGGCCCAAAGCGGCCAGGACACTCCCTCATAGGCCCATGACCCCTCCCGGAAGGTGGGGCCACGTTGGTCCCCTTCCGGAAGGTTCTAGAAGCTTTCGGTACAATACCGATTAACCCGGAACAATTCCGAACTCCAAAAACTGCACTGCCTTATATGAATCTTATTCTACGGACCTCTCCGGAACCTCTCGTGATGTCCCGGGTCCCATCCGAGACTCCGAACAAAAATTCATAAACCAATTATCCAATCTATCCTAGCGTCGAGACACGTTAAGTGTGTGACCCTGCGGGTTCGAGAATATGCAGACATGATCTTCTATCAATAATCAACAGCGGGGTCTGGGCACCCATATTGAATCCCACACATTCATTGATGATCATATCGGATGAACCATGATGCCAGGATTCAATCAATCCCATATATATATTCCCTTCGTCTCGCGATATTTTACTTGCCCGAGATTCGATCGTCGGTACCGTCATACCTAGTTCAATCTCGTTCACAGCAAGTACTTTACTCGTTCCGTAATCCGATATCACTTTGTGATTAACTCCTTAACCACATGCTTGCAAGCGGTGTTGACATCGATTACCGAGTGGGCCCAAAGTATATCTCTCTGACTTGGGAGGGACAAATCCCATCTCGATACATACAACCCAACAGATACTTTCCGATTACCTGAGAGACACCTTTATGATCACCCTCTCATAGGATGACGTTTTGATGACCTCAAAGCTTTCTTCCGATACCAGGGAGTTGCATTATCTCATGGTCTAAGGAATACAATATTTGACATAGGAAAAGCTTCGCAAAGATGAACACGATGATACGATCTAATTGCTTCGCTTAGTTTGGGTCTGTCCACCATATCATTCTCCAATGATATGATCTCATTATCAATTGACAACTCATGTCTATGGTTAGGAAACCTTAACCATCATTGATCAATGAGCTAGTCCATAGAGGCGTACTAGGGACACGGTGTTGTTCACAAACCACACAAGTATTAAAGTTTCCGCTTAATACAATTCTAGCATGGAATATAAACTTTATCATGAACAAGAATTATAATAATAACATCTTTATTATTGCCTCTAGGGCATAATTCCAACAGTCTCCCACTTGCACTAGAGTCAATAATCTAGTTTACATTTGGCAACAATCTCACACCCATGGCATTGAGGTGCTGATCATGTTTTACACGTGGAAGAGGTTTAGTCAATGGATCTGCGACATTCAGATCTGTATGTACTTTGCTGATCTTCAGATCTCCATCTGCTATATAATCTCGGATTATATGAAACTTGCGGTTGATATGCTTGGTCTTTGGATGATATCTTGGTTCCTTAGCGAGTGCTATGGCGCCAGTGTTGTCACACAATATCTCCAGTGGATCCAATGCACTTGGAACCACACCAAGCTCAGTGATGAAGTTTCTGATCCAAACTCCTTCACTTGACGCTTCTGCAGCAGCCATGTATTCCGCTTCCACTGTAGATCCCGCGATCACGCTTTGCTTGCAGCTTCTCTAGCTCACAGCTCCTCCATTCAAAATATAAACGTATCCTGTCTGATATTTGGAATCATCCTTGTCGGTGTCAAAACTAGCGTCGACGTAACCTTTTACGACAAGCTGTTCATCACCCCCATAGACTAAGAACATTTCTTTAGTCCTATTCAGGTACTTTAGGATGTTCTTCACGGCTGTCCAGTGTTCCACTCCTGGATCACTTTAATATCTGCTCGCCAAACTAAGAGCATTGGACACATCCGGTCTAGTACACAGCATGGCATACATGATGGAACCTATGGCCGAGGCATAAGGCACTTTTCTCATAGCTTCCCTATCATTTACCGTAGCTGGACACTGAGCCTTGCTCAATATCTTACCTGACAACATAGGCACTGAACCTTTCTTTGCCTTATCCATTCTGAACCTTTTCAGAACTTTGTCTAGGTATGTACTCTGGCTTAAAGCTATTAGGCGTGTTTGTCTATCTCTATAGATTTTGATGCCCAATATATAAGCAGCTTCACCTAGGTCTTTCATTGAAAAACACTTGTTCAAATAACTCTTCACATCGTTAAGCATGTTGATGTCATTTCCAATAATCAATATGTCATCCACATATAGTACCAGAAACGTCACCGAGCCCCCACTCACTTTCTTGTAGATGCAAGCTTCGTAGCAATTTGGAACAAATCCAAAGCTCTTGATCACTTGATCAAAACGAAGGTTCCAACTCCGAGATGCTTGCTTCAGTCCATAAATAGAACGCTGAAGTTTGCATACTTTATCAGCATCCTTAGGATCGACAAAACCTTCGGGTTGCATCATATACAACTCTTCATCAATGTTGCCATTGAGGAACGCAGTCTTGACATCCATCTGCCATATTTCATAATCATGAAACGCAGCAATTGCTAATAAAATCCGAATGGACTTAAACATCGCTACGGGAGAGAAAGTCTCATCGTAGTCAACACCTTGAACTTGTCGAAAACCTTTTGTGACAAGCCGTGCTTTATAGACGGTAACATTACCATCCGCGTCCGTTTTCTTCTTGAATATCCATTTGCACTCAATGGCCTTTCGGTCGCTAGGAGGGTCCACCAAAGTCCATACTTGGTTTTCGCTCATGGATCCCAATTCGGATTTCATGGCTTCTAGCCATTTCTTAGAGTCTGGGCTCATCATCGCTTCCTCATAGTTCGTAGGTTCACTGTCTTCTACTAACAAGACAGTCAAGACAGGGTTGCCGTACCACTCAGGAGGGGCACGTGACCTTGTCGACCTGCGACGTTCAGTAGCAGCATCGTCTGAAGCTTCATGATCCTTGTCATTAGCTTCCTCTATTGTTGGTGCAGGCGGCACTGGAACAATTTCAGGTGCTGCGCTACTCTCCAATTCAAGAGAAGGTTCAATAACCTCGTCCAGCTCTACTTTCCTCCCACTCACTTCTTTCGAGAGAAACTCCTTCTCAAGAAAGGAACCGTTCTTCGCGACAAACACTTTGCCTTCGGTTCTGTGATAGAAGGTATACCCAATAGTTTCCTTAGGGTATCCTATGAAGACGTATTTCTCAGCTTTGGGTTCGAGCTTGTCCGGCATCAACTTCTTGACGTAAGCTTCGCATCCCCAAACTTTAAGAAACGACAACTTAGGTTTAGCACCAAACCACAGTTCATACGGTGTCGTCTCAACGGATTTAGATGGAGCCCTATTTAAAGTGAATGCAGCGGTTTCTAATGCATAACCCCAAAATGATAACGGCAAATCAGTAAGAGACATCATTGATCGGACCATATCTAATAGGGTTCGATTCCAGCGTTCAGACACACCATTGCGTTGGGGTGTTCCGGGTGGCGTGAGTTGTGAAACAATTCCACTTGCTTTAAGATGCGTGAGAAAATCATAACTCAAATATTCACCTCCACGATCGGATCGTAGAAACTTAATCTTTCTGTTACGATGATTCTCCACTTCATTCTGAAATTCTTTGAACTTTTCAAATGTTTCAGATTTATGTTTCATTAAATAGATATACCCATATCTACTTAAGTCATCGGTAAAAGTGAGGAAATAGCGATATCCACCGCGCGTCGAAACACTCATCGGTCCGCATACATCGGTATGTATGATTTCCAACAAGTCCGTTGCTCGCTCCATCATACCGGAGAACGGGGTTTTGATCATCTTGCCCATGAGGCATGGTTCGCATGTGTCAAATGATTCAAAATCAAGAGACTCCAAAAGTCCATCAGAATGGAGTTTCTTCATGCGCTTTACACCAATATGACCTAGACGACAGTGCCACAAATAAGTAGTATTATCACTATCTACTTTGCATCTCTTAGCCTCAATGTTATGGATGTGTGTTTCATCCCTTTCGTGATTTAGAAGAAATAAACCATTCACAAGAGGTGCATGACCATAAAAGATGTTACTCATATAAATAGAACAACCATTATTCTCCGATTTAAATGAATAACCGTCTTGCAATAAACACGATCCGGAAATAATGTTCATGCTCAACGCAGGCACATAATAACATTTATTAAGGTTTAAAACTAATCCCGAAGGTAAAACTAAGGAGAGCGTGCCGACGGCCATCACATCAACTCTTGATCCATTGCCAACGCGCATCGTCACCTCATCCCTCGCAAGCGGCCGTCTATTCCGTAGCTCATGTTTCGAGTTACAAATATTAGCAACTGAACCGGTATCAAATACCCAGGCACTACAACGAGGGCTAGGAAGGAAAACATCAATAACATGTATATCAAATATACCTTTGATGGTGCCAGCCTTCTTGTCCGCTAAGTACTTCGGACAGTTGCGCTTCCAGTGACCCTTGTCCTTGCAATCGAAGCACTCAGTGTCCGGCTTAGGACCAGACTTGAGCATCTTCTCAGCAGGAGCATTGCGCTTGCCGCCACCCTTCTTGAAGGGCTTCTTTGCACCCTTACCTTTCTTAAAGGAGGGCTTGTTGACCATCAACACATGATTATCCTTTTTGATGTCCACCTCCGTAGCCTTCAGCTTTGCGAAGAGCTCGGTGATCGTATCAGTGGAACCAATCTGATTATGAGTCACTACAAAACTTTTGTAGCTGGGAGGGAGTGATTGCAGAACCCTGTCAATCTTGAGCTTCTCTGGAATCTTGCATTCCAGTTGCTCAAGGCGTTGAGTGTAGCCCGACATCTTTATGGCGTGCTCACTAACGGAACTCCCTTCCTCCATCTTGCAGTTAAAGAACTTCTCAGAGATCTCATATCTCTCAGAACGGGCTTGAGTCTGAAACATGGTTTTCAGCTCCTCGAGAATCTCAAAGGGACCGGGATAGGTTTCAAAACGATTTTGAAGTTCCGGTTCCATAGCAAACAACATGGTGCTCTTAATCACACCATAATCATCCTTGTGCGACTGATAGACAACTTTCTCATCAGCCGGCGCAGTTGCAGCAGGGGGGTCACCTAACGCTTTCCCAAGGACATAGTCATTTTGTCCGCCAGACAGAATGATTCTTAGATTGCGGAACCAATTGGTGAAGTTAGACCCATTGTTTCTAATCTTTTCTTTCGCAGCAAAAACGTTGAAGTTGAAGTTGGACTTGGCCATGTGATCTACAGTATTTGCAAGTACAATTTAGACTATGTTCATGATAAATAGTTCAATTTAATCAAATTACTAGATGAACTCCCACTAAATTCAACATCCCTCAAGTTGTTTAGTGAACATGATCCAAATTCACCACACCTAATCCGATCATCACGAGAAGAGATGTGGTTTCAATTGTGGACAACAAAGTGTCGATCATATCATTCATATGACTCATGCTTAACCTTTCGGTTCTTGTGTTCCGAGGCCATGTCTGTACATGCTAGGCTCGTCAAGCTAGACCCAAGTATTTCTGCGTGTGCAAAACTGGCTTGCACCCGTTGTATGTGAGTGTAGAGTCTATAGCACCCGATCATCACGTGATGCTTGGACACGACGAACTTTCGCAACGATGCATACTTGGGGAGAACACAGTTTTTATCTTGATCTTTAAGTGAGGAATCATCTTATAATGCTACCGTCGCGATCTAAGCATAATAAGATACATAAAAGGATAAACATCACATGCATATAACTTTATGTGATATGGTATAGGCAATCTTCGCGCAATGATCTCCATCTTGTGCGTTCCGGCATGATCTCCATCACTCCACCATGATTGCCTCCACCACGAATAGCAACTACAACTATTGCTAACTACTTAGCGATAAAGTAAAGCTATTACATGGCGTATAAGAAGTTGACACACAGGTCATACACAATTATAAAGACAACCATATGGCTCCTGCCGGTTGTGTACTCATCGACATGCAAGTCGTGAAACATTACAAAACATGATCATCGCATACAATATACACATCACATCTTGGGCCATACCATATCACAGAAAAACACTCCCTGCAGAAACAAGTTAGACGCCTCTACTTTGTTGTTGCATGTTTTACGTGGCTTATGGGAGTAGATGCTAAGAACGATTCTTACCTACGGAAAGCCACAACGGTGATATTATGGTTGCCAAACTCCGGTGTTAATCCCATGACAACTATAGTGAGAGAAACTGACATCCACCAGCCGCATGTGTGGTACAAGCCACACGTCAAGTGCGGAGCCGGTCTCGCGAACGACGTCGCGTAAGGTTGGCCTGGACCGCTTCAATCTCACTATCCCGCGTCATAAGAAGAACACAAACAAGAGCCTTGCAACAGAAAACATCAACGCCCGCAACAACCATGTTGCGTTCTACTCGTGAAACACATCTACGCATAGATCTAGCTCTGATACCACTGAAGGGTTTCGCGGCATAGTAAATCAAAATTTTCTACGGATGCGAACAGAGGGAAAGCCAAGATCTAATCTAGGAGATGCAATTAACGAGAGAGATTGGATTAGATCTTCATACCCTTGAAGATTCGCACAGCGGAACGTTCGTCGGAACGTGGGTGATGTAGTCGTACTCGCTTCTCCTCCTCGCGATCCGATCCGATCTAGCACCACAAGTGGCGGTGCCTCCGTGAGATGCACACGTGCAGAACCTCGACGTCTCCTCCTTCCTCGGACCAGCAAGTATGGTGGAGATATAGATGGGATCTACAGCACGACGGTGTGGTGTATATGGTGGAGAATTTCTGCTGCAGGGCTTCGCCTACAAACAGTCGGGAGGGAGAGAGGAAGGCAGCAGGGCTACTAGGGTTGGAGGCAAGGTGTAGGGGGAGGGGGCGCACCAGCCCTCTATATATAGAGGGGGGAGCAGCCAGCCCTTGCCCCTCCTCCAAGCCTTGGGCCGGCGGCCAAGGGAGGGAGGAGTGGGGGGCAAGGACTCTCCCTCCTTCTAGAAATTCTATCCCTAGTTTAAACGATTTAAACCCTATAGAATCAGATGGGCCCTATGGGGCCTTGTGCCCCTGGCCCAAAGCGTCCAGGACACTCCCTCATAGGCCCATGACCCCTCCCGGAAGGTGGGGCCACGTTGGTCCCCTTCCGGAAGGTTCTAGAAGCTTCCGGTACAATACCGATTAACCCGGAACAATTCCGAACTCCAAAAACTGCACTGCCTTATATGAATCTTATTCTCCGGACCTCTCCGGAACCTCTCGTGATGTCCCGGATCCCATCCGAGACTCCGAACAAAAATTCATAAACCAATTATCCAATCTATCCTAGCATCGAGACACGTTAAGTGTGTGACCCTGCGGGTTCGAGAATATGCAGACATGATCTTCTATCAATAATCAACAGCGGGGTCTGGGCACCCATATTGACTCCCACACATTCATCGATGATCATATCGGATGAACCACGATGCCAGGATTCAATCAATCCCATATATATATTCCCTTCGTCTCGCGATATTTTACTTGCCCGAGATTCGATCGTCGGTACCGTCATACCTAGTTCAATCTCGTTCACAGCAAGTACTTTACTCGTTCCGTAATCCGATATCACTTTGTGATTAACTCCTTAACCACATGCTTGCAAGCGGTGTTGACATCGATTACCAAGTGGGCCCGAAGTATATCTCTCTGACTTGGGAGGGACAAATCCCATCTCGATACATACAACCCAACAGATACTTTCCGATTACCTGAGAGACACCTTTATGATCACCCTCTCATAGGATGACGTTTTGATGACCTCAAAGCTTTCTTCCGATACCAGGGAGTTGCATTATCTCATGGTCTAAGGAATACAATATTTGACATAGGAAAAGCTTCGCAAAGATGAACACGATGATACGATCTAATTGCTTCGCTTAGTTTGGGTCTGTCCACCATATCATTCTCCAATGATATGATCTCATTATCAATTGACAACTCATGTCTATGGTTAGGAAACCTTAACCATCATTGATCAATGAGCTAGTCCATAGAGGCGTACTAGGGACACGGTGTTGTTCACAAACCACACAAGTATTAAAGTTTCCGCTTAATACAATTCTAGCATGGAATATAAACTTTATCATGAACAAGAATTATAATAATAACATCTTTATTATTGCCCTAGGGCATAATTCCAACACCAATATCTCGTTATTCGGCAAAATCGCATCTCTAAGGAAAGAGAATATGGGTTGCGCCCATATAGGTGTGATTTTCTCTGGTGTAGTCTCACTATCTATTTCCATATTTTCTGCCGACATAACTACCTCGGATTTCTCCATACTCATCCTTGCATCGGCTGGCTTTATTTTTGGAAATTACGGGTTACATTGCTTGTCAATTTCCATCGGCACATTATCCTCTCTTGATTTTGCCGGAATAAAGATGGATTCGGACTCTGGAGACGGTGTTATTGTTGGCTTGCTCAGGTGCTCTAGGGCGATACCTGGGGGAATTGACTGTCTGGTTGATCCGAGTTTTGACAATGTGTCTGCGGCGTCGTTTTCTGCCCGAGGTACATGATGAAATTCACATCCATCGAAGTATCCACTGAGTTTTTGCACATGAAACCTATACAAAGCCATATTATCATCCAACGCATCCCAATTGCCTGAGACTTGCTGTACTACTAGATCTGAATCTCCATAGCACAAGATTCGGCGTATGCCAATCTCTTTCGCCACCTTCAATCCATGGACTAGTGCTTCATATTCGGCTACATTGTTTGACGCGGCAAAATGTATTTGCAGTATATATCTCAGCTGGTCTCTTTTTGGCGAGGTTAACACTATTCCTGCCCCCAAACCATTTCTTAGTTTGGAACCGTCAAAGTGCATCGTCCAATAATTCGGATCTGGTAATGGTGGCTCATATTGTACCTCGGCCCAATCTACGAAGAAGTCGGCCACAGCCTGAGATTTGATTGCATCTCTCCTATCGAATTGGGGAGCATAAGGTGACAATTCAATTGCCCATTTTGCTATTAGGCCACTTGCATCTTTGTTGCTCAATATGTCGGCTATGGGTTCTTCACAAATCACCTTGATGGGGTGCTCTTCGAAGTATTGTTTAAGTTTCTTTGCTGACATGTACACCCCATATGCCATCTTCTAATAATGTGGGTAATTTTGTTTTGAGGCTGATAGTACCTCGCTTAGGTAATACACTGGCCTTTGTACTGATTTATCATCTTCAATTCGTTCCACCACGATCACAGCGCTCACTACTCTGTTGGTCGCAGCTATGTAAAGTAACATAGGATCTTTCGATAATGGAGAAGCCAAGACGGGCGTTGTGACCAACATCTTTTTCAATTCATGAAATGCATTGTCTGCTTGTGGAGTCCAAATGAACTTATCCGATTTTTTCATCAGCTGATAAAGTGGTAGTGCTTTCTCTCCCAGCCGACATACAAATCGGCTGAGCGAGGCTAAACAACCTGTGAACTTCTGAACGTCATTTAGACATCTTGGCAATTCCATCATTTCCACTGCTTTTATCTTAGTTGGGTTGGCCTCTATACATCGGCTAGATATGAGAAAACCGAGCAATTTTCCCGCCGGCACACCAAATGTGCATTTTTCCGGGTTAAGCTTCATTCGGAACCTTCTCAGGTTCGCGAAAGTCTGCCGGATATCATCCAGTAGCGTTTTGCTTTCTTTGGTTTTGATAACCACATCATCTACATATACTTGTACATTTTTTCCTATTTGGTCATGTAGACATTTTTGCATGCATCTCTGATACGTTGCTCCTGCGTTGCGCAGGCCGAATGGCATGGTGCGATAGCAATAAGCCCCGTATGGGGTAATAAATGCAGTCTTTATTTGATCGGCCGGATTTAACGATATCTGGTGAAAACTAGAATACGCGTCTACAAATGATAATAGTTCACAACCAACGGTCGAATCAATGACTTGGTCTATTCTAGGTAAAGGAAAAGGATCTTTTGGACACGCCTTGTTCAGGTTCGTGTAATCGATACACATTCGCCATACAATGGCTACATTTGGATCATCATTCTTCCTTTCCACTAGCACCGGGTTTGATAGCCAATCCGGATACAACACCTCCATGATGAACCCGGCCGCAAGGAGCCGAGCTATTTCATCCCCTATTATTTTTCTCCTGTCTTCGGCGAAGCGGCGGAGAGGTTGCTTCACCAGCCTTGCTCCTGGCCTTACATTCAGAGAGTGCTCAGCCAACTCCCTCGGCACACCTTGCAGATCCTGAGTTGACCATGCAAAGATATCCCGATTCTCACGGAGGAAGTTGGTGAGCTCGCTTTCCTATTTAGCATTTAGGCCGGCTCCAATGGTGACGGTGCGCTCTGGGAACTGCTCATCTATCTGGAACTTTTTTGTTTCTTTAATCGGCTGAAAAGACACACTTCCATGTGGGTTGGATAATGCCGGCATATTCAATTGCGTCGACTGAGCTAGGGCTGCCATCTCCTGAATCCTTCTTTTTTGTCTTGCTATTACCAATGACTCGGCCAGATTTGATCCGGCTGAAGCACATTCCATTGACTTCCTGTAATCCCCTGCTACTGTTATCACGCCTTGTGGTCCGGGTAACTTCATTTTCAGGTAACTTATATGGCAGCTGCCCATGAATTTGGTCAATGCTGGCCGTCCGAGTAGAGCATGATAACAACTCTCTAGATCCACCACTTCAAACTCTAAATTTTCTGCTCTGCAGTTATCTCTTGTGCCGAATAACACATCCACTCGAACCTTACCAATGGGTTCGCATGAAAGCCCTGGTACTATCCCATGGAAAGTGGTCCTCGTGGATTGCAGCATGTTCTGCGATATTCCGAGTTTATGCATTGTATCTTTGTACATGATATTGATACTGCTCCCATTGTCAATGAGTACCTTTGAAAATTTCACATTAATGCTTGGTCCGACAAATGTCGGATCTAACACGAGTGCATACGACCCCGGACTCGGCATTATCTTGGGGTGATCCTTTATGCTCCAAGTTACTTCTTGATCCGACCAAGGCACATATCTTGGTACTGCCGGCATAACTGCATTTACTTCCATATGCCGGCGCTGTACACTCTGCTTGTCTTGTTGTTCTGTTGTGAACATGCAATACGAATGATGATGTTCTCTGTAATCATTGCGTCCATTATTTCCTGGATTTGTCCTTCCATTCGGACCTTGGTTTATCACTTGATGCACCGCATCTCTCCGGTCTGAGTTTACATACCTCGGGGGAGGAGGTGGTAACATCAGTTGCTGTGCATTTGCTCCAGTCAACTGTGGCTGATGCTGCTGATGTGCCTGGAGAGGCACTGCCTGTATGCCTGCGGGGTTACCCATTGCATTTTTCATCCATGCACATTGGCGGGTTGTATGGTTGGCTGGCGTGGCCGGGTTTGACGTGTGAAATTTACACGGCTGATCTAGCATAGACTCAAACGTGTACTTCGGCCTCTCCTTCCATTGCTTATTTTGCTCTGGTGTCCACTGTCTTTTCCCTTCATTCCTTGTTGTCCATTGTCGAGGACCATTCTTTTGCCGTTGAGTATTTCCGTGACTCGGCTGATCTTGCACTACTGCTGCCACCTGAGTTGAACCATATCTATAATCCGGTCTCTCTTCTCTTCTTCTTCCTCTGAAGTCATTGCGCCTGGATGACCCGGCCACGTCTCTTGCATATTGATCTTGATGTTCTCGATGATCTGCCGACATCAATTCTGGTTGCGTCGGATCTCCCAATGCATAGGAATCCTCTATCCTGATGGTTTCTGCCAATGTGGTTGGCATATCTCTTTGCAGTCGCTGCCATAATACACTGGCATAGCGGCATCCTTGGGCAAACCAAGCTATTGCCTGCGACTCTATAACTCCCTCGCACGAATTTCTCATGTTACACCACCGAGTTAAGAATTCTCTGTCTGTCTCATTCGGCCTTTGCTTGCACATGGCTAGCTGTTGCGGCCTGTTTGGCCTCTTGTAAGTACTGTTAAAGTTGCTAACAAACATTTATTCAAAATCCAACCAACAGTTTATGCTGCCTGCTGGCAGGTTATTCAGCCATACTCTAGCTGGTCCTTCCAACATTTGCGGGACATATCGTACTGCCCATCGTAAGTTTCCACCAGCTATTTTTACAACAGTAGCATAGTCAATCAACCAATCCTGTGGTTTAGTGCTCCCATTGTATGTTTTTGTGCCTCTTGCTAGCTGAAAGTTCGGCACAGGTGGCTCGCCCATGATCCGAGGTCCGAAGCACGCTGGACCTGGTGGACCCTGTTCTTCTAGCAGTTCGGACCGGTATAGACGGTCCAACTTCACTCTGGCGTTAGTTTACGGCAAATCTCTGTACAGAACTCTCTCCTGCATTCCATAGTGGTTATTTCCACCATGAATCGCATATTCCATCTCGGAATATCCATCATTATACCTCTCATTCACCTGATTGTGGCGAACTGGTCTCACTTCTCTTTCCTGTCGAGGTTCATGTCTCGGCTGCGGTTTGGGTGGCGGTTCTCTCCTTCCTTCGACTGGGATATTGTTCTCGTGATTCCTTCTTCCGAGTTCTCCTCCTCCGAGATCTCCATTGCCTCGGCTTCCACCGCCTTTCTTAGCACGGCCCAGGTTTCTCTCGCCACTGTTACCTCGGCTTCCATTGCCTCTATTCTCATTTGCTTTTCCGGCTATCGCCGGATCATATGGAACAATTTGCTTGTTTCTCTTTCCCGAAGTTACTGCTCTGTCCTTTCGTGCATTATTCCCGGGCGAAGATGCTGCTGCCACAGATAAGGCAGGTGTTGCACCAGCCGAGTGAACCATTCGCGAGGCACCTGGCCTCGCTGGGTCTGCTCTGAGCATTTCTTCATTCTGCTAGTTCGCAATGCGCACCAGCTCATTCACTCTTTCTTGCTGTTTCTGCCGGACTTCGTCGGTCAATCCTTCTAACTCTAATGCTGCGGCATTTGCCGCTCTCAGGTTCTTTGCCGGGGTACTGTACCTCGGCAAGCCTAGATCAACTGACTCTGCCCTATGAGCGTCATGATCCTTGTTGATATCATCTATGAGGTCCTTTCCTCTTAATCTCAACTCGTCAACCTGCTCGGGGGCGACGTCAAGCTTGTTTGCCCTGGTGATGGGGATATGCCTACCGGGGTATACCCAGCAGGACGTTTCCGACTGGCCCACGATCTAGCGAGTGGGCCTGCAAGACGGCGACTGGATCAAGACCTGGCGTGGATCCAAGCGACTGGAATCTGAAGGCCTAGGAGAGTAGATAGGCCTAGTCGGATTAGGTTAAACGAGTACCGAAACCTTAACATATTCGGTTGAGATTTGTAAACCCTAGGGAGGGTGAGTCTATATAAACCTCCCTGCAGGGCGTGTAAACGTACGTTCCATCATCCACCCAAGCGACTCGCCGCCTAGCCGTCGAGCTCGCCCTATTGTATCTCCAACATAATACAATCTAGAAGGAGTAGGTCTTTACCCTCCGGGGGGCGAACCTGGGTAAAACCATGTGTCTCCGCCCTCATCTCGCACCGCAGATGGCTGGCCGCCCTTGCCCTTCGTTCTACTACTCGCTGCCGATTGCAGCATCTGCCGTGGTCATTCCCACGACAGTGGCGCCCACCGTGGGGCCTGGCCGGTCTGGCCGGTGTTCTGCAGCGAGATCCAATCTGCCCATCAACAAGTCGGTCGCCACTGGTCGCATGATAGCGATCGGCGAGATGCTCCAGATCTTGCCGAGCAGCTACGTCCCGGCGGCGCGACCCGTCACGCATAGCATGATCTTGCCTGTTGGCACGATCAGCCTCTTCGTCGGCCTCACCGACGTCATCTTCTCGGAGGACTCGGCTCGCATCCGCGAGTCGCCGCCACGCGACCGGCTCTCCGAGAGCCAGGTCCGCACGATCCATCGCCTCGCCTCCGAGTACAACTCGTCCCACAGCAACGTGGCCGAAAACTCCGCGGCCGCGGAAGACGCGGCCCTCAACGACGACGACGACTCGGCGACCCCGGCGTCACTCGCTGGATCCATCACCGCGGCTTCGCCCGCGGGCTCCATCACCCAGGTCTCCAACGTGGGAGACTTCGAGGATCCCTCCATCCTTGGGATCCTCGACTTCGACTCCGGATCGGAAAACTCCGCCGATCTCCGCGACGGGACCGGTCGCCACGCCGCGACCTACATGGCGACTGGCACCGATCCGCCGGAGGATCCCTTCTCCATCCCGATCCCTCCCAACTCCACGGCAACAGAGGTCGAGGAACTCCGCCTGAAGCTGGCGGAGGCAGTCTGCAAGGAGCAAGCCGAGCGCGAAAAATTTCGCCTCGATCAGGTGACGGCGCAGGAGCTGTCGCGCTACCACCAACAGCGAATCAGGTCGCGCTTGAACCCCACCGTCCAGGGGCGCCCTGAACCTAGACGACGAGAACGACCCGGCCCGCGTGGCCGAGCGCGCGATCTGCGAGAACGCGCCGCCAGGAGGAAGCGCCCGGCCCCCACCAGGGTCGACGGCGAACAGCGCCCCACCTCCACCCAACCGGACACCTCCTAGGGATCAGCCGCGGATAGTGGTCTCCTCACGGGAGCGAGACGCGAACGGCCTACCACTGTTCTCCACCCCGATGGACAACCTCGTGGCAGGTCGAGCAGCGGCCGACAACATCACGGCCACCGGTGACGGCGCCCTACAGATCCAGTACGTCAGGGCCCTGCTCGCAAAGGCGGTCGAGCAACAAAACGCAGGCGCCGACTCGCAGGGTCAGGTGTAATCGCGTTCTTCGGGCAGCAGAGCGGCCTCAAGCGGCCGCCCATTGGCGGTAAACACCCTCAATTGCCCGCCACCCGAACCGCTGCAGCTCCAACACCGACCCGCAAACACGGCACTCTCCACCAACGACCCCAGGCCAGCGACCAACTTTGTCGCCGCCAACGGTCAGCCCGTCGACGCCCGCACCCACATCATCAACAACCAAAGCTGGCGCGCACGCCAGCCCGACGACCTGCGACACACCCTAACCAATCGCCGCGACGGCGAGCCAATGGGGTCGCTAAGCCGACTCGGGCCCCGGTGCTTCGGACAGATGATCCAAGGCGAAAAATATCCGGCGAACTTCAAAGCGCCGAAGTAAATAGAGAAGTACGAACCCTCCGTGTGGCTGGACACCTACCTCATGGCAATGGGGATTGCTGGCCACACCGACCTGCTAGCCGCCCGTTACCTCCCCCTGATGATGGAGGGAACATGCAGGCAGTGGATCAACACCCTTCCCCAGGATAGCATCGACTCCTGGGAAGAGATGCGAGATGCCTTCGACAGGCACTTAGAGTGCTCCTACATGCGCGCCACCACCATCGAGGACCTGGAACGATGCGTCCAGGGACCCCGCGAGTCGACCCGCAACTGGGTCCAGCGGTGGCAAGAACTATGGTACAACACGGTCGGCATCCACCCGGACACCGCAATCCACTGCTTCAAGACCTCGTGCCGCTACGAGCCCCTGGTCGCCAAGATCAAACGACACTCCCGCACACTCGACAACATACCGGATCTCCTCGAGATCGCCAAGAGATACGCGGAGGAAGACCCAAACCAGGAAACCGACGACGAGTCGGGAGGACAACGCCGCACGAGCGGCAACGACAACGGACGACGGTCTGACCTACGCTACAGCAACACACGCCTCACCGGAAAGCGTCGTAGTGACGGGCGAGTCGACTTCGTCGCCAAAGCTGGGCACGCGCGGCGAGAGCCCAAGAGCTTCCGCCGCGACGGAGGGCAACGCCACGACGGCGGCAATTACAAGGCGAAACCAAGGTTCGACCCCGCGGCCCTCCTTAACCAACCTTGTGCGTTTCACAGCAGGGAAGGGAAGCCCGCCACGCACATGACCGCCGACTGCCACTCTCTCAAGGAGATTGAGAAGGCACGCCGAGCGCGGGAGGACCCCGACAACAACCCGCCAAATGGCGGAAAATTCGGCAATGTGGCCGGCTCGCTCCACACCTTCACAGGCTTCAACACGAAGCACGAGAAGAAGGTCATCGCCCGCGCCGTCGCCGTCAACACGGTGGCCCAGGTGGACGTTCCCCAGTTCCTCAACTGGTCGGAGTAGCCCATCACCTGGAGTCGCCAGGACCACTCGCCACGCATCGAGTATCCGGGTCGAGTCGCCCTGGTGGTCAAGACCAAGGTGGGAGACTACTAGCTCCCCAAGACATTGATGGACGGCGGCAGCTCCATCAACATCATGTACCTGGACACCTTCAGGCGATTGCGGCTCCAGCAGTCGATGGTCGAAACGACCTACACCACGTTCCATGGCATCGTCCCCAGTCGGAAGGCGTATCCGATCGGCAAGGTCACGCTGCCAGTCACCTTCGGCACACCAGCAAACTTCCGCACCGAGCGGATCGTCTTCGAGCTGGTACCCTTCGATAGCCCCTACCACTGCATCCTGGGGCGCCAGGCGTTAGCCAAGTTCATGGCAGCGCCCCACTATGCGTACAACGCGATGAAGCTCCCCGGGCCGCGCGGCATCATCACCGTCAACGGCGACCCTGACATGGCCGCCGAGTGCGAGGCCAAAGGAGCCGAACTCGCCGACGCCGTCATCGCGGTAGAGACCAACCACGCCGACGAGCTCGCCAAATACGCGAGCGGGGTCAACAACGACGACCCCACCATACTCAAGAAGCCCAATTCGGAGGGCGCCAACACCTCAGCCTTCGAGGCAACAACGCACACCCGCACCGTCAAGCTGGTCCCAGGCGACTCCGGCCAGACGGTGACGATCGGGACGGGCATGAGCCCAGCCTAGGAAGGCGCGCTCATCGAGTTCCTCCGTGAGAACAAGGATATCTTCGCATGGAAGCCCTCTGACATGCCTGGTGTCCCTAGGGAACTCGCTGAGCACAAACTAAACGCCGACCCCAAAGTGCGACCCGTCAAGCAGTCGCTGCGGCCCTTCAATGAAGAGCGCCACCGAGCTATCGCCGAGGAGGTGCAGCGTCTACTCGCTGCAGGCTTCATCCGGCCAATCAAATACTCCAAGTGGCTGGCAAACCCAGTCCTGGTCGAGAAGAAAAATGGGACCTGGAGGATGTGTATCGACTACACAAACTTAAACAGCGCTTGCCCGAAGGACCAATTCGTCCTCCCGCGGATCGACCAAATAATCGACTCCACCGCGGGCTCGGAGTCGCTGTGTTTCCTCGACGCCTACTCTGGGTACGACCAGATCAAGATGGTCGTTGAGGACAAGGAGAAGACGGTGTTCATCACGCCATTCAGAGCCTTCTGCTACACTGCCATGACCTTCGGCCTCAAGAACGTCGGGGCAACTTACCAGCGGTGCATGCAGGAATGCCTTGCGAGCCAAATTGGCCGCAACATCCACGTCTACATCGACGACGTGGTAGTAAAGTCCGCTCGCCAAGGTGATCTACTCGCCGACCTGGCGGAAACATTCGCCAACCTGCGGAAATACAAGATAAAGCTAAACCCAGGCAAATGCACCTTCGGTGTACCAGCAGGGCAACTACTGGGGTACGTCGTATCCAAGCGCGGGATCGAGGCGAACCCCACCAAGATCGACACGATCGCTCGACTCGGCAAACCCGAGAGCCTGCGCGACGTCCAGAAGTTGGCCGGGCGAGTCGCGGCTCTCAACCGCTTCATCCCCCGATTGGGCGAAAAGGCGACGCCCCTATACCGCCTAATGCGAAAGAACCCCACCTTCCAGTGAGGATAAGGAGGCGGACGACGCACTCCGCGACCTCAAGAAGGTGCTACTCGCAGCACCACTACTCGTCGCCCCCGTCGACAAAGAACCCATGCTGGTCTACATCGCGGCTTCCGAGCGCGTCATCAGTGTCGTCATGGTCGTCGAGCGGCCGGAGGAAGGAAAGGAGCGCCCGGTACAGCGACCGGTGTACTACATCAGCGAGGTCCTCACCGAGTCGCGCCAGCGGTACCCGCAATACCAGAAACTGGTATACGCTGTCTTCAGAGCAGAGCGGCGACTGCTGCACTACTTCCAGGAGCATCCAATCACGGTCGTCTCCTCAGCACCGTTGCAGGACATCATCCGCAACCGTGAGGCGACCGGACGAGTCGCCAAGTGGGCCGTCGAAATCGGCGTCCACGACATAAAGTACGAGCCACGAAAAGCGATCAAGTCGCAGGCTCTCGCGGACTTCATCGCCGACTAGGAAGAGGCCCAGCAGCCGGAAAAGCTGCCATACCTCCACTACTGGAGCCTGCACTTCGACGGCTCCAAGAACACGGACGGCGCAGGAGCAGGGATCGTGCTGACGTCCCCGAAGGGCGACAAGCTGCGCTACGTCCTCTGCCTCGACTTCACCCCCTGCACCAACAACATGGCCGAGTACGAGGCATTACTCCACAGCATGCGGGCTGCCAAGGAGATGAACGTCAACCACCTACGCTGCTACGGAGACTCCGACCTCGTCGCTGGGCAAGTCGCTGGCACCTGCGATGCCGTCTCTCCCACCATGGCGGCGTACCGCCAAGCAGTGGACAAGTTGGGCGGACACTTCGCAGGCTACTCCGTCGAGTGGATCGACAGGCGAAAGAACGAGGAGGCCGACGCACTCTCTCGCATAGGCTCGGCTCGACTCGCACCACCCGCTGGCGTCTTCCTCGACATGATCACTAAGCCGTCCGTCTCTACCCCAAGGGAGATCGACATCGGAGTCCCGCTGCAACCAGAGGCAGCCTTGGTCGCACTCATCGCCGAGCCAGAAGACTGGACTAGGCCATACATGGCCTACCTAGAGGGAGGCACCCTGCCGGCAGACGAAACAGACGCCCGGATGATAACGCGACGCTGCAAATCCTTCGTCATCATCGACGGCGAGCTACACAAGCGAAGCGTGACCGGCGTGTTCCAACGCTGCGTCCAACCCGCCGAAGGGCGCAAGATCCTCCACGACAACCACTCCGGCGACTGCGGCCACCATGCCGGAGCCCGCTCTCTGGTCGCAAAGGCTATGCGACACGGCTTTTACTGGCCCACCGCACACGCTGATGCCGTCGACATCGTCCAGCGGTGCGCCGGGTGCCAGAAGTACGCCAACCAAACACACGTGTCGAGCTCAGCGCTCAAGACCATCCCCATCACCTGGCCATTCGCCGTATGGGGCATGGACATGGTAGGCCCCTTCAAAAAGGCCCCCTCCGGCTTCACCCACCTCCTGGTCGCGGTCGACAAATTCACCAAGTGGGTGGAGGCCAAGCCAGTCCGGAAATGCGACGGGAAGACCGCCACAAAATTCCAACGCGAGCTTATATATCGCTACGGGTTCCCAAACAGCATCATCACGGAAAACGGCACCAACTTCGCCAAAGGAGCCATGGCTGAGTTCTGCGAGGAACATCACATCCGACTCGACCTCGCGTCAGTCGTCCACCCAGAGTCCAACGGCCAGGCGGAACAGGCCAACCAGAGCATCCTCCACGGCCTGAAGCCACGGCTCCAAGTACCACTCGAGCGCACCGCCGGGTGCTGGGTCGAGGATCTACCCTCCGTCATCTGGGGCATCCGCACCTCGGTCAACAGGTCGACAGGGTTCACCCCCTTCTTCATGGTGTATGGCGCTGAGGCAGTCATGCCCACCGACCTCAAGCACGACTCGCCAAGGGTCGTCCACTACACGGAGGATGCGAACGAACTCGCACGTCGGGACGGAGTCGATCAACTCGACGAGGCACGCGACCTAGCTCGCTCACGCACTGCCATCTACCAGCAAGGACTCCGCCGCTACCACAGCCGGCGGGTGAAAACTCGCACCTTCCAAGAAGGCGACCTGGTGTTGCGCCTCATCCAGGACAAGAAGGGCATGCACAAGATCTCACCCCCATGGGAGGGACCATTCGCCATTGGGCGAGTACTCGGCAACGACGCCTACTACCTCATCGACGTCCGCGGGGACGACGAGCTCGACGTCAAGTGACCATGGAATGTAAACCTCCTACGGAAGTTCTACTCCTAGAACTCCACATATGTATCCCCTAGTCGCTATGAAATAAAAATATTGGTTACCGCAAATTGCGTCCACACTTCGTGTCTTGTGCCACTCACACTCTTAGTAACAGCACCAAGCTAACTTCAGGAGTCAACCTCTGGTACAGCGATCGGCACGGCCAAGTAGTGCGCTACAAGGGCACTGGGGTACCCCAGGTCTTGTAACGTCCACGAAAAACGCCTACCCGGAGCTCCATTGGAGTCGCCTAGCTCGACTGGCTTAACGAGCCAAGACAACTGCCTTCGCTCCTCACAGCGACCATGATCCTCCGCATCCTCGACACAGCGACTCGAATGGCCAAGTACCACGCTCGGGGACTGACGACCAGTTCAACGTGAGCGGCTAGGGAAAACGCCAAGTATGAGAGCATGCCCAGGACTCGCCATGCGACTGACCCGACGGGCCAGGCAGGAGTGATGCGCTCACCCTAACGCGCCAAGTCCTCACCCACCCTAGAGTTGCACCTAGAACAACCAAGTACCACGCTCGGGGACTCGGCTACCCGACCTCGTTCGCGTAAGGAAAAACAGTGAAGTACAGAGCACTCATGGGAGTCGCCTTGCGACTGGCTTTCCGAGTTCGGGCGAGTCGACCTTAATAACAAAACATTCAACATTAAACCCCATAAAAAGGGCACGCGCTCGGGGACTCGTTCAACCCTCAATCTCAAACGCAAGTCAAAGTACAAAACAACATGATATCTCATTATAGCATGTCATAATTGTCACAAAATACAAAGTATTCCCAATGGCAGAACTGCTACTAAACGCCCCAGGGCACAATGTTTTACTCCACAGGCTTCGACGATGACTCGCCGCCACCCTTGCGGTTGCGAATAAAGGGAGTGTACGGGTTTGACGGGTACGTCGTCAGCTCACCCGCCATCGCCGCACGGAAGGGCTGCCTGATCTTGAAGTCCCGGTGCTGAGGCTCGGGGTCATTGGGCGCGACGATCGTCTCGTGATAAGGAAGGAGATCGCCCATCGCCCAGACGCGATCGGAGTATACCGCGGCGCGGTCCGTCAGCTTCAGCACCTCAGCGATCTCCATCGAGCCCGTAGACGACGGGTAGCCACTCGTCATGTCGTCCAGATCGAAATCTTCCGGGAAGTGGGCGAGCCCAAGGCTCAGCGCCGTCGCCGCCCCGCGGCGGAACGCCGACCGCGTCATGAACTCGACGACTGATGGCGCCTTCTCCAAGTACCACCACACTTCGACGAGGTCGCTGGGAATCACTTCCGTAGGCGACATCTCTTGAATATATGCCTGAATACAAGTCGCGGACAGCGTGGCCGAGTCGACCAAGGTGGCCACACACTGCCGCGCGTCGAATGACTGCGCCTCTTCCGCGCTATCAATAATCCGACCTGTGGACAGGAGGGGTAGTGAGTACATCAAACATCACACAATGGAAATATTACAGGCAGAGGCGGCACACATACCAATCAAAGGGCGGGAGAGCTCTGTGATGAAGTTTTGAAGAGAGGAGTAGTCGTCTTGAAGCCCAGCAACAAGGGCGTCGGAGACCTTACGCTCCTCAGCGGCGGCCGTAACAGCAGCCTTAGCTCGCCCATCCGCCGAGCTCGCCTCCTCCTTCGCGTTCGCAAGCTCGCGCTCAAGGTCGGCGATCCGCTTCTCCGCCAAACTCAACGCTGATTGCACCGCTGTCAGCTCACTCGCCAGAACAAGGCTCTGGCGAACCTCTTCTGCCTTCGTAGCAATCGCTTGGAGTCCCTTGCTCGCCTCTTGACGGCGACAAGTTCCTTCTCCGCGCGACACTTTGCAGCAAGCCGGTCGGCTGATTCACGCTGCAAACCCTGTGCAAAACTCCAACAGTTAGCAAAAACAAAATCCTAAGTGCCTACCCACTAAAATTCAGCGACTAGACACTCGGGGACTGGCGATCAAAAATCCTGAGCGCCCACCCGCTGAAATTCAGCGAATGCGCACTCGGGGACTGGGCGCAAGAAATAAAAGCATAGCACCAAAAGAATCTGACCACTGCAATTCAGTGGCCCGATCCTCGGGGACTGGACATACCTGGATGGCTGCACCCAACATGCCATGACGTTGTAGTGCGTCCACGGATGTGAGAAGAGACGGAGTGTGCCCGCGACGCTGCTCGACCTCCGTCTCGGCGACCCCAGGTGCGCGGCTCGATGGCGTGGTACCACTCGTCGTGGCCGCTCTGGCCATGAAGCGGGGGAAGGTCGCGATGGATGCGCCGGCACCAACAGTTGCCGGCTCGGCCATCCTAGGCGAGGAAGCACCCTCCTTGGTCGCTGAGGCCGCCCCCGCCGCAGGATCACTTGGAGCAATCGCCGTATCGTCAGACACCGTGACGACTTCGTCGCTTTTGGCCTTCTTGGCACTATCTGCGGGGGCAGCGACTTCATCAGCCTTCCTCTTCCGAGAGGGGGCCTCCTCGGCGACGACTGGCGGCACCTTGGCCACGGACGGATGGCCTATCTTTTTAACCCCAGTCCTGCAAATTAAGTATATGAGCAAAGTGGTTCGACTACAATGAAAATTAAAGCAGGTGAATAAAACTCACTTGGCGACTGGAATGAACCGCAGCCCCGTGCGGATGCCAGCCGGCTTCTCCAGTTCGGGGCCCAGTCGTCGACTGAGGCCCATCTCCAGGACATCGTGCGCCCAAGACACAGACGGCCTCTTTGTCGATGAGGCCGCGACAGGAGCCTCCGCAACGTCTTCGGCAGGAACTCTCCTGGGAGGCGAAGCTGCCGCGGCTGGAGCGACCCCTGACCCAGAGACTGGGGCGAATGGGGGAGGGATCGAGGCCAGAGGCACCTCATTCAGGACGGTGGTGTTGGAATTATGCCCTAAAGGCAATAATAAAGATGTTATTATTATAATTCTTGTTCATGATAATGTTTATATTCCATGCTAGAATTGTATTAAGCGGAAACTTTAATACTTGTGTGGTTTGTGAACAACACCGTGTCCCTAGTACGCCTCTATGGACTAGCTCATTGATTAATGATGGTTAAGGTTTCCTAACCATGGACATGAGTTGTCGATTAATAATGAGATCATATCATTGGGAGAATGATATGGTGGACAGACCCAAACTAAGCGAAGCAATTAGATCGTGTCATCGTGTTCATCTTTGCGAAGCTTTTCTTATGTAAAATATTGTATTCCTTAGACCATGAGATAATACAACTCCCTGGTATCGGAAGAAAGCTTTGAGGTCATCAAATGTCATCCTATAAGATGGTGATCATAAAGGTGTCTCTCAGGTGATCGGAAAGTATCTGTTGGGTTGTATGTATCGAGATGGGATTTGTCCCTCCCAAGTCGGAGAGATATACTTCGGGCCCACTCGGTAATCGATATCAAACACCGCTTGCAAGCATGTGGTTAAGGAGTTAATCACAAAGTGATATCGGATTACGGAACGAGTAAAGTACTTGCTGTGAACGAGATTGAACTAGGTATAACGGTACCGACGATCAAATCTCGGGCAAGTAAAATATCGCGAGACGAAGGGAATATATATATGGGATTGATTGAATCTTGGCATCGTGGTTCATCCGATATGATCATCGATGAATGTGTGGGAGTCAATATGGGTGCCCAGACCCCACTGTTGATTATTGATAGAAGATCATGTCTGCATATTCTCGAACCCGCAGGGTCACACACTTAACGTGTCTCGACGCTAGGATAGATTGGATAATTGGTTTATGAGTTTTTGTTCGGAGTCTCGGATGGGATCCGGGACATCACGAGAGGTTTCGGAGTGGTCCGAAGAATAAGATTCATATAAGGCAGTGCAGTTTTTGGAGTTCGAAATTTTTCCGGGTTAATCGGTATTGTACCGGAAGCTTCTAGAACCTTCCGGAAGGGGACCAACGTGGCCCCACCTTCCGGGAGGGGGCTTGGGCCTATGAGGGAGTGCCCTGGCCGCATTGGGCGAGGGGCACAAGGCCCCATAGGGCCCAGCCGGCCAAAGAGGGTTTAAACCCTAGATAGAGCTTCTAGAAGGGGGGGTTTCCTTGCCCCCCACTCCTCCTCCTTTGGGGCCGCCAGTTTGGACTTGGGGGAGGGGCTAGGGCAGCCGCCCACCCCTCTATATAAAGAGGGCTGGGGGCGCACCACTCCTCCACACCTTCCCCTCAAAGAGCTAGCCGTCCTGCTGCCCTCCTCTCTCTCTCCCTCCCGACTGCGTGTAGGCGAAGCCCTGCTGTAGAAACTCTCCACCATATACACCGCGTCGTCGCGTTGTAGATCCAATCCGTCTCTCCACCATACTTTATAGACCGAGGAAGGAGGAGATGTCGAGGTGCTGCACGTGTGCATCTCACGGAGGCACCGCCACTTGTGGTGCTAGATCGGATCGGATCGCGAGGAGGAGAAGCAAGTACGACTACATCACCCATGTTCCGACGAACGTTCCGCTGTGCGAATCTTCAAGGGTATGAAGATCTAATCCAATCTCTCTCGTTGTTTGCATCTCCTAGATTAGATCTTGGCTTTCCCTCTGTTCGCATCCGTAGAAAATTTTGATTTACTATGCCGCGAAACCCTTCAGTGGTATCATAGCTAGATCTATGCGTAGATGTGTTTCACGAGTAGAACGCAACATGGTTGTTGCGGGCGTTGATGTTTTCTGTTGCAAGCCTCTTGTTTGTGTTCTTTTTATGACGCGGGATAGTGAGATTGAAGCGGTCCAGGCCAACCTTACGCGACGTCGTTCGCGAGACCGGCTCCGCACTTGACGTGTGGCTTGTTCCACACATGCGGCTGGTGGATGTCAGTTTCTCTCACTATAGTTGTCATGGGATTAACACCGGAATTTGGGAACCATAATATCACCGTTGTGGCTTTCCGTAGGTAAGAATCGTTCTTAGCATCTACTCCCATAAGCCACGTAAAACATGCAACAACAAAGTAGAGGCGTCTAACTTGTTTTTGCAGGGAGTGTTTTTCTGTGATATGGTATGGCCCAAGATGTGATGTGTATATTGTATGCGATGATCATGTTTTGTAATGTTTCACGACTTACATGTCGATGAGTACACAACCGGCAGGATCCATATGGTTGTCTTTATAATTGTGTATGACCTGTGTGTCAACTTCTTATACGCCATGTAATAGCTTTACTTTATCGCTAAGTAGTTAGCAATAGTTGTAGTTGCTATTCGTGGTGGAGGCAATCATGGTGGAGTGATGGAGATCATGCCGGAACGCACAAGATGGAGATCATTGCGCGAAGATTGCCTATACCATGTCACATAAAGTTATATGCATGTGATGTTTATCCTTTTATGTATCTTATTATGCTTAGATCGCGACGGTAGCATTATAAGATGATTCCTCACTTAAAGATCAAGATAAAAAATGTGTTCTCCCCAAGTATGCATCGTTGCGAAAGTTCGTCGTGTCCAAGAATCACGTGATGATCGGGTGCTATAGACTCTACACTCACATACAACGGGTGCAAGCCAGTTTTGCACACGCGGAAATACTTGGGTCTAGCTTGACGAGCCTAGCATGTACAGACATGGCCTCGGAACACAAGAACCGAAAGGTTAAGCATGAGTCATATGAATGATATGATCGACACTTTGTTGTCCACCATTGAAACCACATCTCTTCTCGTGATGATCGGATTAGGTGTGGTGAATTTGGATCATGTTCACTAAACAACTTGAGGGATGTTGAATTTAGTGGGAGTTCATCTAGTAATTTGATTAAGTTGAACTATTTATCATGAACATAGTCTAAATTGTACTTGCCAATACTGTAGATCACATGGCTAAGTCCAACTTCAACTTCAACGTTTTTGCTGAGATAGAAAATCTTAGAAACAATGGGTCTAACTTCACCAAATGGTTCCGCATTCTGAGAATCATTCTCGCTGGCGGACAAAAGGACTATGTCCTTGAGAAAGCGCTAGGTGACGCCCCTGTTGTAGATGCGCCGGCTGATGAGAAAGTTGTTTATCAGTCATGCAAGGATGATTATGATTTGATTAAGATCGCCATGTTGTATGCTATGGAATCGGATCTTCAAAATCGTTTTGAGGAGTTCGTTGGGCCCTTTGAGATTCTCGAGGAGCTGACTCAAGCCCGTTCTGAGAGATATGAGATCTCTAAGAAATTCTTTAACTACAAGATGGAGGAAGGGAGTTCCGTTAGTGAGCACGCCATTAAGATGTCGGGCTACACTCAACGCCTTGAGCAACTGGACTGCAAGATTCCAGAGGAGCTCAAGAGTGACACTCCTAGCTACAAAAGTTTTGTAGTTGCTCACAATCAGATTGGTTCCACTGATATGATCACTGAGCTCTTCGCTAAGATGAAAGTAGAGAAGGTGGACATCAAAAAGAATAATCATGTGTTGATGGTCAACAAGCCCCCCAACCTTAAGAAAGGTAAGGGAGCAAAGAAGCCCTTCAAGAAGGGTGGCGGCAAGCGCACTGCCCCTGCTGAGAAGAAGCTCAGGTCTGGTCCTAAGCCGGACACTGAGTGCTTCTATTGCAAGGACAAGGGTCACTGGAAGCACAACTGTCCGAAGTACTTAGCGGACAAGAAGGCTGGCGCCATCAAAGGTATATTTGATATACATGTTATTGATGTTTTCCTTACTAGCCCTCGTTGTAGTGCCTAGGTATTTGATACTGGTTCAGTTGCTAATATTTGTAACTCGAAACAGGAGCTACGGAATAGACGGCAGCTTGCGAGGGATGAGGTGACGATGCGCGTTGGCAACGGATCAAGAGTTGATGTGATGGCCGTCGGCACGCTCTCCTTAGTTTTACCTTCGGGATTAGTTTTAAACCTTAATAAGTGTTATTATGTGCCTGCGTTGAGCATGAACATTATTTCTGGATCGTGTTTATTGCAAGACGGATATTCATTTAAATCGGAGAATAATGGTTGTTCTATTTATATGAGTAACATCTTTTATGGTCATGCACCTATTGTGAATGGTTTATTTCTTCTAAATCTCGAAAGGGATGAAACACACATCCATAACATTGAGGCTAAGAGATGCAAAGTAGATAGTGATAATACTACTTATTTGTGGCACTGTCGTCTAGGTCATATTGGTGTAAAGCGCATGAAGAAACTCCATTCTGATGGACTTTTGGAGTCTCTTGATTTTGAATCATTTGACACATGCGAACCATGCCTCATGGGCAAGATGATCAAAACCCCGTTCTCCGGTATGATGGAGCGAGCAACGGACTTGTTGGAAATCATACATACCGATGTATGCGGACCGATGAGTGTTTCGACGCGCGGTGGATATCGCTATTTTCTCACTTTTACCGATGACTTAAGTAGATATGGGTATATCTATTTAATGAAACATAAATCTGAATCGTTTGAAAAGTTCAAATAATTTCAGAATGAAGTGGAGAACCATCGTAACAGAAAAATTAAGTTTCTACGATCTAATGATGGAGGTGAATATTTGAGTTATGATTTTCTCACGCATCTTAAAGCATGTGGAATCGTTTCACAACTCACGCCACCCGGAACACCACAGCGCAATGGTGTGTCTGAACGCCGGAATCGAACCCTATTAGATATGGTCCAATCAATGATGTCTCTTACTGATTTGTCGTTATCATTTTGGGGTTATGCATTAGAAACCGCTGCATTCACTTTAAATAGGGCGCCATCTAAGTCCGTTGAGACGACATGAACTATGGTTTGGTGCTAAACCTAAGTTGTCGTTTCTTAAAGTTTGGGGATGCGAAGCTTACGTCAAGAAGTTGATGCCGGACAAGCTCGAACCCAAAGCGGAGAAATGTGTCTTCATAGGATACGCTAAGGAAACTATTGGGTATACCTTCTATCACAGAACCGAAGGCAAAGTGTTTGTCGCAAAGAATGGTTCCTTTCTTGAGAAGGAGTTTCTCTCGAAAGAAGTGAGTGGGAGGAAAGTAGAGCTAGACGAGGTTATTGAACCTTCTCTTGAATTGGAGAGTAGCGCAGCACCTGAAATTGTTCCAGTGCCGCCTGCACCAACAATAGAGGAAGCTAATGACAAGGATCATGAAGCTTCGAACGATGCTGCTACTGAACGTCGCAGGTCGACAAGGTTGCGTGCCCCTCCTGAGTGGTACGGCAACCCTGTCTTGACTTTCTTGTTAGTAGAAGACAGTGAACCTACGAACTATGAGGAAGCGATGATGAGCCCAGACTCTGAGAAATGGCTAGAAGCCATGAAATCCGAATTGGGATCCATGAGGAAAAACCAAGTACGGACTTTGGTGGACCCTCCTAGCGACCGAAAGGCCGTTGAGTGCAAGTGGATCTTCAAGAAGAAAACAGACGCGGATGGTAATGTTACCGTCTATAAGGCACGGCTTGTCGCGAAAGGTTTTCGACAAGTTCAAGGTGTTGACTACGATGAGACTTTCTCTCCCATAGCGATGTTTAAGTCCATTCGGATTTTATTAGCAATTGCTACGTTTCATGATTATGAAATTTGGCAGATGGATGTCAAGACTGCTTTCCTCAATGGCAACATTGATGAAGAGTTGTATATGATGCAACCCGAAGGTTTTGTCGATCCTAAGGATGTTGATAAAGTATGCAAACTTCAGCGTTCCATTTATGGACTGAAGCAAGCATCTCGGAGTTGGAACCTTCGTTTTGATCAAGTGATCAAGAGCTTTGGATTTGTTCCAAATTTCTACGAAGCTTGTATCTACAAGAAAGTGAGTGGGAGCTCGGTGACGTTTCTGGTACTATATGTGGATGACATATTGATTATTGGAAATGACATTAACATGCTTAACTATGTGAAGAGTTATTTGAACAAGTGTTTTTCAATGAAAGACCTAGGTGAAGCTGCTTATATATTGGGCACCAAGATCTATAGAGATAGACAAAGACGCCTGATAGCTTTAAGCCAGAGTACATACCTAGACAAAGTTCTGAAAAGGTTCAGAATGGATAAGGCAAAGAAAGGTTCAGTGCCTATATTGTCAGGTAAGATATTGAGCAAGGCTCAGTGTCCAGCTACGGTAAATGATAGGGAAGCTATGAGCAAAGTGCCTTATGCCTCGGTCATAGGTTCTATCATGTATGCCATGCTGTGTACTAGACCGGATGTGTCCAATGCTCTTAGTTTGACGAGCAGATATCAAAGTGATCCAGGAGTGGAACACTGGACAGCCGTGAAGAACATCCTAAAGTACCTAAATAGGACTAAAGAAATGTTCTTAGTCTATGGGGGTGATGAACAGCTCGTCGTAAAAGGTTACGTCGACGCTAGTTTTGACACCGACAAGGATGATTCTAAATCTCAGACAGGATACGTGTATATTTTGAATGGAGGAGCTGTGAGCTGGAGAAGCTGCAAGCAAAGCGTGATCGCGGGATCTACAGTAGAAGCGGAATACATGGCTGCTGCAGAAGCGTCAAGTGAAGGAGTTTGGATCAGGAACTTCATCACTGAGCTTGGCGTGGTTCCAAGTGCATTGGACCCACTGGAGATATTGTGTGACAACACTGGCGCCATAGCACTCGCTAAGGAACCAAGATATCATCCAAAGACCAAGCATATCAGCCACACATTGCCACGCGTCGAATGACTGCGCCTCTTCCGCGCTATCAATAATCCGACCTGTGGACAGGAGGGGTAGTGAGTACATCAAACATCACACAATGGAAATATTATAGGCAGAGGCGGCACACATACCAATCAAAGGGCGGGAGAGCTCCGTGATGAAGTTTTGAAGAGAGGAGTAGTCGTCTTGAAGCCCAGCAACAAGGGCGTCGGAGACCTTACGCTCCTCAGTGGCGGCCGTAACAGCAGCCTTAGCTCGCCCATCCGCCGAGATCACCTCCTCCTTCGCGTTCGCAAGCTCGCGCTCAAGGTCGGCGATCCGCTTCTCCGCCAAAATCAATGCCGATTGCACCGCCGTCAGCTCACTCGCCGGAACAAGGCTCTGGCGAACCTCTTCTGCCTTCGTAGCAATCGCTTGGAGTCCCTTGCTCGCCTCTTGACGGCGACAAGTTCCTTCTCCACGCGACACTTTGCAGCAAGCCGGTCGGCTGATTCACGCTGCAAACCCTGTGCAAAACTCCAACAGTTAGCAAAAACAAAATCCTAAGTGCCTACCCGCTGAAATTCAGTGACTAGACACTCGGGGACTGGCGATCAAAAATCCTGAGCGCCCACCCGCTGAAATTCAGTGAATGCGCACTCGGGTACTGGGCGCAAGAAATAAAAGCAAAGCACCAAAAGAATCTGACCACTGCAATTCAGTGGCCCGATCCTCGGGGACTGGACATACCTGGATGGCTGCGCCCAACATGCCATGACGTTGTAGTGCGTCCACGGACGTGAGAAGAGCCGGAGTGTGCCCGCGACGCTGCTCGACCTCTGTCTCGGCGCCCCGGGTGCGCGGCTCGATGGCGTGGTACCACTCGCCGTGGCCGCTCTGGCCATGAAGCGGGGGAAGGTCGTGATGGATGCACCTGCACCAACAGTTGCCGGCTCGGCCATCCCAGGCGAGGAAGCACCCTCCTTGGTCGCTGAGGCCACCCCCGCCGCAGGATCACTTGGAGCAATCGTCGTATCGTCAGACACCGTGACGACTTCGTCGCTTTTGGCCTTCTTGGCACTGTCTGCGGGGGCAGCGACTTCATCAGCCTTCCTCTTCCGAGAGGGGGCCTCCTCGGCGACGACTGGCGGCACCATGGCCACGGACGGATGGCCTATCTTTTTAACCCTAGTCCTGCAAATTAAGTATATGAGCAAAGTGGTTCGACTACAATGAAAATTAAAGCACGTGAATAAACTCACTTGGCGACTGGAATGAACCGCAGCCCCGTGCGGATGCCAGCCGGCTTCTCCAGTTCGGGGCCCAGTCGTCGACTGAGGCCCATCTCCAGGACATCGTGTGCCCAAGACACAGACAGCCTCTTTGTCGATGAGGCCGCGACAGGAGCCTCCACAACGTCTTCGGCAGGAACTCTCCTGGGAGGCGAAGCTGCCGCGGCTGGAGCGACCCCTGACCCAGAGACTGGGGCGAATGGGGGAGGGATCGTGGCCAGAGGCACCTCATTCAGGACGGTGGTGTTGGAATTATGCCCTAGAGGCAATAATAAAGATGTTATTATTATAATTCTTGTTCATGATAATGTTTATATTCCATGCTAGAATTGTATTAAGCGGAAACTTTAATACTTGCGTGGTTTGTGAACAACACCGTGTCCCTAGTACGCCTCTATGGACTAGCTCATTGATTAATGATGGTTAAGGTTTCCTAACCATGGACATCAGTTGTCGATTAATAATGAGATCATATCATTGGGAGAATGATATGGTGGACATACCCAAACTAAGCGAAGCAATTAGATCGTGTCATCGTGTTCGTCTTTGCGAAGCTTTTCTTATGTCAAATATTGTATTCCTTAGACCATGAGATAATACACTCCCTGGTATCGGAAGAAAGCTTTGAGGTCATCAAACGTCATCCTGTGAGAGGGTGATCATAAAGGTGTCTCTCAGGTGATCGGAAAGTATCTGTTGGGTTGTATGTATCGAGATGGGATTTGTCCCTCCCAAGTCGGAGAGATATACTTTGGGCCCACTCGGTAATCGATATCAAACACCGCTTGCAAGCATGTGGTTAAGGAGTTAATCACAAAGTGATATCGGATTACGGAACGAGTAAAGTACTTGCTGTGAACGAGATTGAACTAGGTATAACGGTACCGACGATCAAATCTCGGGCAAGTAAAATATCGCGAGACGAAGGGAATATATATATGGGATTGATTGAATCCTGGCATCGTGGTTCATCCGATATGATCATCGATGAATGTGTGGGAGTCAATATGGGTGCCCAGACCCCGCTGTTGATTATTGATAGAAGATCATGTATGCATATTCTCGAACCCGCAGGGTCACACACTTAACGTGTCTCGACGCTAGGATAGATTGGATAATTGGTTTATGAGTTTTTGTTAGGAGTCTCGGATGGGATCCGGGACATCACGAGAGGTTCCGGAGTTGTCCGGAGAATAAGATTCATATAAGGCAGTGCAGTTTTTGGAGTTCGGAATTTTTCCGGGTTAATCGGTATTGTACCGGAAGCTTCTAGAACCTTCCGGAAGGGGACCAAGGTGGCCCCACCTTCCGGGAGAGGGTATGGGCCTATGAGGGAGTGCCCTGGCCGCATTGGGCCAGGGGCACAAGGCCCCATAGGGCCCAGCCGGCCAAAGAGGGTTTAAACCCTAGATAGAGCTTCTAGAAGGGGGGGTTTCCTTGCCCCCCACTCCTCCTCCTTTGGGGCCACCGGTTTGGACTTGGGGGAGGGGCTAGGCAGCCGCCCACCCCTCTATATAAAGAGGGCTGGGGGCGCACCACCCCTCCACACCTTCCCCTCCAAGAGCTAGCTGCCCTCCTCTCTCTCCCTCCCGACTGCCTGTAGGCGAAGCCCTGCTGCAGAAACTCTCCACCATATACACCGCGCCGTCGCATTGTAGATCCAATCCTTCTCTCCACCATACTTGCTGGACCGAGGAAGGAGGAGACGTCGAGGTGCTGCACGTGTGCATCTCACAGAGGCACCGCCACTTGTGGTGCTAGATCGGATCGGATCGCGAGGAGGAGAAGCGAGTACGACTACATCACCCACGTTCCGACGAACGTTCCGCTGTGCGAATCTTCAAGGGTATGAAGATCTAATGCAATCTCTCTCGTTGTTTGCATCTCCTAGATTAGATCTTGGCTTTCCCTCTGTTCGCATCCGTAGAAAATTTTGATTTACTATGCCGCGAAACCCTTCAGGTGGTGGCATCCGGTGCTGCCATCATCCGTAGCACTTCGTCCCTCGCCAGGCTGATACCGTCGTAGCTACTCGCGGAACGAGGCGGAGATGCTTGTTTCGCCGGATTCGTCTTCCTCTTCGGAGGGGCCTTCACTTCTTTCTTATTCTTCCTTTTTGACGGAGTAGCCTCGCGACGCGAGGTGTGCTCGTGGAGCTCGTCGTCGTCATCGTCATGACGCTCGAGGCTTCTGCTCGCTTCGAGATCACGCTGACGTTGTCCGCGAGTTTTGCGAACCAGCGGGGCCACCTCTTCCTCGGACTCGTCGTCGTCGCCGCTCCTGTCACTCTCGACGCCACCCCTCGCAGGAGGCGATTCGCCCCCGTCCTGGACGGACAAGCTCGAATTCTTGTCGTCTGCGGGCGGAAGCCACCCTTCCACCACTTGAAATAACTGCAATAGTCATGAGACAGTATCAGTACAACCGCGACAACATCAACTGCGATTCCGAATGATAGAAAAATGACTTACCGTCGGGGTTGGGTGCTTCGCGGTGTAGGGGGCGACCCCAGCCTTCGCGTCTAGGTACGCCGCCTGGGTGATCTTCTTCAACGTCGGGAGGTAGTCCTCGAGTTGCCACTCGGCGAGGCAGGATTCATCGAGTCCTCCCGGCCCGTGTACTCGTACATATAATGGTCACGGCGGGCCAGGGGAACGAGTCGCTGCCCGAGCCAGCAGTTGTACAAGTTGATGGTCTGAAGACCCTTCTTCTTTATACCACGGATGGTTTGAAGCATCTCATCCACGACCATCCGCTGGTCCGTTGGAAGCTTGCCGACTTGGAGTCGGCGCGGTTCGGGCCGGTCGGCGGAGTATCTCAGAATTGCCACCTCGCCGTCTGGAGTCGCCTAGGTGACGTAAAACCAAGACTTCTTCCACTCACTCGCCGCCTTGGCGGGTAGCATCAGGTCAAAAAAGGAGGCCTTCGACTTCAACTGAAACGCCAGGCCGCCCGCAGCAAGCATTAGGCCGCCTGCTTCTTCGCGACTGATCCTCCCGTGGAACAGATCTTGCCACAGGAGGAAGTAGGGCCTGCAGCCCTGGTAGCACTCACAGAACGCCACAAAAATGGCGAGCTGCTCGATGTTGTGCGGGCCCAGGTCTGATGGCTGGATCCCGTAGAAGGCGCAGAAGCGTCGGAAGAAGAGGGATGTGGGGAATCCCAGCCCCCGTTCCAGGTGGCTGGTGAAGCAGACGAATTCTCCCTCGCGCGGGTCCGGAGTCACCTCTCCGGCCGCGGGGATGCGCCACCTGCCGACACTTGGACCTGCCCCATGGTTCGGTGGAGGGGGCCATTGGCGGAAAGGTTCATGGGGGTCGGAGGATTTTTGGATCGGCTGGATCGCGATGCATAGGAGAACGGAGGTGTGCGCAATCGGAGGAAATGACAAGGAGATGGTTCTCCGATCGCCTACCATTCCCTTTATATAGCGGTTGTTACTCGCCAAATCAGGGAGCCGTTACTACGCGGTGATTACGCCAAATGTTACCGTTGGATTACCCCAACGACTAGTTTTGACTGTGCTTGACGGTCCAACTTCAGCCACTCGGCTCGCCGACCCGATCACTACGACAGTGACTAAATATTTTGCCGACCCGTTCGCCGAACTGTGACCAGAATGATTAGTTTTTTCCTTTATTCAGGAGCCCGCCACCGATTCGAATGGGTGTCCGCATTGGACCCGTATGCTCCGACTGCCAGCAACCACCTGCGCCCAATCGACGACGGCCTCGGGGACTACTGATGGGGATATGCCTACCGGGGTATACCCAGCAGGACGTTTCCGACTGGCCCACGACCTGGCGAGTGGGCCTGCAAGACGGCGACTGGATCAAGACCTGGCGTGGATCCAAGCGACTGGAAGCTGAAGGCCCAGGAGAGTAAATAGGCCCAGTCGGATTAGGTTAAACGAGTACCGAAACATTAACAGATTCGGTTGAGATTTGTAAACCCTAGGGAGGGTGAGTCTATATAAACCTCCCTGCAGGGCGTGTAAACGTACGTTCCATCATCCACCCAAGCGACTCGCCGCCTAGCCGTCGAGCTCGCCCTATTGTATCTCCAACATAATACAATCTAGCAGGAGTAGGTATTTACCCTCCGGGGGGCCGAACCTGGGTAAAACCCTGTGTCTCCGCCCTCATCTCGCACCGCAGATGGCTGGCCGCCCTTGCCCTTCGTTCTACTACTCGCTACCGATTGCAGCATCTGCCGTGGTCATTCCCACGACACCTGGCATATTCTCGCAGGGTCCTGTTTAAGGACTCCCGCAAGGCCGACACCTTTTTTTCCTCTACCAGCACCTTTTGCCTGGTTTCTTCCAACTCTGCCTGAGCATTTGCCGGATCAAGTATCGGCGCTACAGGTGTAGTCAGATTATCTATGGTTGCCTGAAGAATGTTTTCTGGTCTTTCCAGAGGTGGCCCTCTTACCCTTGGTGCCTTTGGGGTTGTCTCCTGCACCTCGGCCTGGTTGGCCACTGAAGGAATTACCTCGGTGGGTTGTGGAGCTGTCTGCCTGGGCACGACCTGCAAGCCCGCCGTCGGGTCTCTGCTTGATCCGACGCCTGCTACTCCCGTCTGCACCCCGGCTGCGACCATCACCTCGACACTGCTGACAGGGCGCGCTCCGCGCGGACTTCTCGCGGCGCTAAGGGGAGGTTCTCCTGCAACAACAACCTGGTGAGGGTAAACGCCGGAGATGTCGACGCCGACGTAAATCTGGTGCATGCCCAAGTTGATGAAGACGCCGTTGCGCGGAGGAGTTTTTCCCTTGAAGCTGCCTGCGTTGTCACTGACGTAGTCACAGAGATCAAGTCTCCGGACCAAGCCAGAGACAATGCGCTCGCCAGTGTTGATGAAGTTTCCCGTCCGGATCATGACTCCAGCTAGCACCGCTGCTGGCCCCACGGTGGGCGCCAACTGTCGTGGTGGTGGCACGGCAGATGCCATGGGTAGGCTAAAGTATGGGGCCAATGGATGCTAGAGGGATCTGGGGAGGGAAGATGTAGTTGATTCTACACACAAAAGACTAAGGCAAAGATCTTTATTTCTCCTTCCTTGGGCTACAAGTGCTCCTTGAGCTGTATACAAGGATAAAGGAAAAACTTTACCAGCCTAACGGTACTAAATGAGTCGATGCCCTCCTCAGGGTCCAAGCCTCCCCTTATAAAGGAGAGCCTTGGGTTCCTTTAGGGCTGATGTGGCAAGCATATTCGAGGAATATGCTTGTCCCAATATAGTAGTTCGGCGGCATCCTTTCCCTGTCGCCCCTCTAGTGACGGCAAGGTTCCAGAGGGCCCCTCCTGCGTGCCTCGGGCTTCAGGACTGTCACCTCTGTGACCTCCTTCTGCCCCTCTGTCGCTCTGCGTCTTTTTCCCTTGTGCTTGGCTCTGCTCAGATTCTCCCTAGCCTGTGGCTAGAGTTTGACTTCAGGCTTCTCCTTCTCCTGCAAGCTTCGTATCATTCGGCCCTGCCTCCCGTAACTCGGCTCGTCCTTCACCTGCATTAAAATTACTCGGACTAACCCGGCCGACTTAGCAGTATCTTGGCCAGGTAATGCCTTGCCATTATCATAAGGGTCCTGCCCTTTCCTATCTCGGTCGACCTCTACAGGATTCGGCCGACTCAGAATGTAACTCAGAAACTGGACGGGGAACATCCTTTCATCTTTCCCCGTCTTTACCCTATCTGAGGTCACCTCCCCAACACAAGCTACAAACAAAGATCGTGAATAATATGTATTGAAAAACGTTTGTTTATTTCACATGCAGAAAACATAGCATAGTGGCAATCAGCTTGTCCCTCATAGAGTAGCAATATAGATGCATAGGACACCTTCAAAGTTCACAAGGGTGACTAGAAACAAGTAGCACAAGAACAAGTAATAACACAATATGCATCAATTAATAAGCTTTGGAACACTACACACAGAATGACAACTATGCTCTCTTAAAGGTGCCTAAAGGTAGAAGGTGGAGACTCAATAGTGGTGGAAGAAAGACCTTTTTGTAAAGGAAGCAGGGATTACAAGTTTCAAAAAGATCTTCCAAAAATTATGGTACTTATTATTTTTCAGCCCTCATTGCCCCTACCATAAGCATCTTGAAGTGGTTAAGGTTAAAGTGGTAAAGCTGGAGTATATGCTTGACAAAGTATAAGTTGGCAATCTCAAGTCCCTTGACTATGAAGGCTACACCTCATGGATACTCAACTTAGGGTCCAGGCAAGTTCTTGTCACTGTAAGTATTTGCATATCATTGAGAACCGCCAACGGGTACCCCTTGCACATGGTACAGGAGCTTTCCCGTAACCAAAATGACAAGGCAAGCAGACAATGAGCATCTCAGCAATCTTCTTATGTACCATGGGAATATGGTGCTTTTTCTCTCTTTCCTCTTCTCTCAATGTGTCTCTTTTTTTTATAAGAAGAATGCTTCATAGATGTCACTATGGTGATGCTGCAAGTTTCCACCATGATTAGGCATGGCTTAGGCTAGCGGCCTAGGGGTTTCTCTAACACAGAATACAAACTCCATGGACTTACAAGTTTCCACTTCATTTCACATTGGTAACATCCATAGACAAAAGAGCATGATGTCAACGGAGTAAAAAAGTACAAGTGCAATGTTGAAAACGTTCCCCGTGACAGCACGGTTATACTAATCCCAACTTATAAGTGCAAGCATATACAACAAAGTTGCCTCAATGGTTCAAGTTTATTAGTGTCAAAGAATAAAATGTGCCATCAAGTTCGTGAGGGCTTTAATCACTAAGTTTTCACATAACAAAATAGTTTTTAATTGGAAGATAGTTGAAACAAGAATATACTTGGAATGGTGTAACACACCATGCATAGGAGTTTATAGTGGACACTTTGGAATAACTTGGTTTCTTGAGAGTTGGAAGCATGAGTAGAACTTACTCATACAAGTGGAGGCTAGCAAAATACTGGGTGCAACCAACTAAGAGAGCAATAATGGCCATAATTATGCAATGCAACAAAGCAAACTAATCAAAGCAAAGAGTGGTAATATAAGTCAAGGACTAAATGATCATAGAGGCTAATGGTGACTTATCATAGTCATAACATGGTGTAAGCATGTGCCAAGTCAACCCAAGCAAACCATCAAAGGAGAATACCATAATAATATGCTTTTGCATGCTAAAACAACGCATAATTTCTTTAAGGCGCACTAAGTAATCCCAATTGTTTGGAACAAGACATGTTATAGCAATAATCACTAAGCATAATGCTAAAACAACACCTAGCATGTCATGATAAAGTCTAAGTCACAGTCAATGCAAGCTCCTCTTGCACTTCAAGCAAGAACTTACTACTCCTTTCCAAACACCAAGCAAACTTATTTGCAAAACAACACAACGAGAACTAGGGTCCAAACTACTAAAGCAACCTAAACAAACTAAGCAAAGCAAACGAAAACTAAGATGTTCCAAGAACAACACAACTGTGTATGAAACAATAAAAGTGAAGTGTCTAGACAGACCTGAGATTTTTATTGATGAAGAAGGGGATGCAAGGCATCCCCCAAGCTTTGTCGCTTGTACTTCTTGGATATTTCTTGGGGTGACACCATGGTGGCATCCCCAAGCTTAAGCTTTTGTCCATTCTTCATCTCATTGCATCATTCTCTCTCTACACCTGAAATTTTTCCTTCATACAAAACTTCACACAATCTTTATTAGCAACATTAGCTTATTCAAAAGATATTAGACCGCTGGCAAAGCTTTGGAACAGGAAGTCTTTTCACTAAAAACACGACCTACTGAAGTAACTCCTTCAAAGAAACTCAATTTACCTGAAGAGAGCTCAAAAAGGAATCAATAAGAAGCAAATGCAAATAATGGCAGAAATCTGTCAAAACAGACCAGCAGGTAGAAACGATTTTTTTCGAACATATTCTATTGCTCAAATTAAAAAGTGTTGAACTAAAGAAAGTTAGCCAATATACTGGGGGATTTATTCGTAAATTTTAGCTCAATCCGAGTTACAGAGACTCCTCATGAATTTTTTTGGTGGAGGACAGAAATCTGTTTCGGGACGGCAACTCCCCAAATCTTACTTTCCTCTCATTAGAGGTCATTCTTGGCACAAAAAGCAAACAAAAAAGATAAGGAGAGGTTATTACTGAAGTAATAACTTTCAAGGCATAAGGAAACTCTTGGTTTATCTCCCAATAAGTACTTTTCTTTAACGCCTTTAAGTTAGGCACAAGAAGCAAGAAGAATCAAGTATTTTCAAATGAAGAAGCATTAACATCAAATCTTGCTTTCAAAGGAGGAGCAAAAAGCAACTTATCTCTCCTCATAGGAAAGTGTTCAATACCTTTCTTGAATGGAAATTGATATTTGATGGTGCCTTCTTTCATATCAATGATGGCACCAACTGTTCTAAGAAAAGGTCTTCCCAAAATAATAGGACAAGAAGCATTGTATTCAACATCCAAAACATAGAAATCCATAGGGACATAAGCATTGTTAACCATAATGAGAACATCATTAATACTCCCCATGAGTTTCTTCTTAGCATTATCATTGAGTGGGACATTCAAATAACAGTCTTTTAATGGTGGTAAATCAAGCATTTCATAAATATTCCCAGGCATAATAGAGATACTAGAACGAAGATCACATGAAGCTTTGAGATCAAAGTCATTCACTTGCATATTAATAATGGGTTCCCAACTATCTTCTACTTTCCTAGGAATAGAAGCTTTGTGTTTTAGCTTCTCTTCCTTAATCTTAACAAGAGCATCTGTAATGTGTTTGGTAAAGGCAACATGCATATCACTAGCATCAGGACTTCTAGCAAGCTTTTGTAGGAACATAATCACTTCAGAAATATTGCAACCATCAATATCAAAATCAAACTTAGCATCACTAGTAGTAGGATCAACAGGCTTAGGCATAGTAGGAGGAGGAATAGGGGCTATTTGTGGTTTAGTGGTGATAATGCACACACTATTGTTTCTATCAATTCCAGCTTCCCTTTCCCACCTAGCATGTAGTTGAGCTAACAGCCTAACATTTTCATCAATAGTAACTTGTATGGCATGAGCAGTAGCAAAGGTGTTTTCCATAGTTTCAGGTTTAGCAGCCATTTTATTAACCAAGGAAGTTTGAGCTTCAGACAAAGAGGATATATTTTTCTCAACGGTTAAAAGCTTTTCCTCTATAGTCTTATTGAAAGTGGTTTGTTTACTAATAAAGTCCTTGAGCATGACTTCAAGTTTAGAGGGGGCACTTCTAGCATTATTGTAAGAGCTTCCATAGGAATTGCCATTATTAGGAGGATAAGGCCTATAATTGTTGTTGCTACCAAATTTTTTCCTATAGGCATTGTTGTTGAAATTGTTGTTTCTAATGAAGTTCACATCAACTTGCTCTTCTTGAGCAACCAAATAGGCTAAGGGAACACTATTAGGATCTAGAGGAGTTTTCCCATTAACAAGCATAGCCATAATAACATCAATCTTTTCACTCAAAGAGGAAGTTTCGTCAATAGAATTTACCTTCTTACCATGTGGAGCTCTCTCAACATGCCATTCAGAGTAGTTAACCATAATATTATCAAGGAGCCTTGTTGCAGCACCCAAGGTGAGTCCCATAAAAGTACCTCCAGCAGCATAATCCAACAGGTTTCTTGAGGAGAAGTTCAAACCTGCATAAAAAGTTTGGATAATCATCCAAGCTGTGAGTCCATGAGTAGGGCAATTTTTAACTAAAGATTTCATTCTTTCCCAAGCAAGAGCAACATGTTAACTATCAAGTTGCTTAAATTTCATAATATCACTTCTCATAGCAATGATCTTAGCAGGAGGGTAGTACTTTCCAATAAAAGCATCTTTGCACTTAGTCTAAGAATCAATACTATTTTTAGGCAAAGACAGCAACCATTCTTTAGCTTTTCCCCTCAAGGAGAAAGGAAAAAGGATGAGCTTAATAATATCTCCCTCTACATTCTTATACTTTTGCATCTCACAAAGTTCAAAAAAGCTATTAAGATGGGCAGCAGGATCATCAGAACCGGCACCAGAAAATTGCTCTCTCATCACAAGATTCAACAAAGCGGGCTTAATTTCATAAAAAGTAGCATCAGGAGCAGGTGGAGCAATAGGTGTGCTTAGGAAATCATTGTTGTTAGTGCTAGTGAAGTCACACAACTTGGTGTTCTTAGCATAATTCATTTTGGAAAAGGTGGGCAAGCCAAAAACAGTAGCAACAGATAGAGCAGGAACTAAATTTTTTTGTGTTTTTGAATAAATAAAGCAAACCAAGCTAGACTAATTTGGGGGGGTGGAAAGAGGCAAACAAAACCAAGCAAAAGAAACAAAGCAAACTAAAAACAAAGTAAAGAGAAAAAAGTGAAGGACTCCCCTTGTGAAGACGTCCTTAGCCTCCCCGGCAACGGCGCCAGAAATTACTTGATGCTACACTCAATAGGGAGGAAGAGTGCTTCGTTGGAAATCCCAAGAACAAGGTATGAAGAGTACAACAGCAAGATTTTCCTCAGTAGAAACCGAGGTTATCAAACCAGAAGGAGGAAGGAAATGTCATGCAGGTGTTGGAAGCAACGTGGAGACCTGCACAACACAAACTAAAGACTCTGTTCCAACGAATCAGTGAGGTTGTCAAGCTCACCGATTTGTTGTAACAAAGGATTAAATGTATGGTGTTGAAGGTAATGGTTTGCAGCAAGTAAACAAGTAACAGTGGAAGATGTATCAATGGTAAAGATTGGACCGGGGTCCATAGTTCACTAGAGGTGCTCTCCTTAGATAAACAACATGGCATGAACGGTAAACAAATTACAGCGGGGCAATTGACAGGAACCGAGCAAGGCATAACAATGCAATTACTAGCCAAAAAGATCTTATGAGGTTGATTGGGCAATACAACAATATACATAGACCGTAATCCAACTGCATCTATGACTAGAAGTCCACCTTCAGGTTATCATCCAAACCCCCTCCAGTATTAAGTTGCAAGCAACAGACAACTGCTTTAAGCAAAGTGTGTAAGGTAAACAGTCCACATGTTCCATGAACAAGAGACCGTTATTTTCTCCCTAGTAGCAACAACACATCTACAACCGAAGAGATTATTGTCACTTCCCTTGGAAACTAGAGGCATGAACCCACTTCGATCATAAATACTCCCTCTTGGAGTCACTAGCAAATACTTGGCCAAGATAACCACTAGAAACAAAGAGCATGCAAGATCACAAGCAACACAGACATGATAGAATCATAAAGATAGAACCATTAATCAAACCAACATAATAATCTCAATATCCATCGGATCCCTGCAAACATAACATGCATGATTACAAATATATTAGATCTTGATCATGAACGAAGCTCACAAGATCTATACATAAAAGCACAAAGGAGGAGATACAACCATCTAGCTACTACATGTACTCATAGTCCAAGGTGGAACTAATCACGAATCATACCGGAGAGAAGGCCTCCGGGATGATCTCCCCTCCGGCAGGGTGCCGGGAAGAGCTTCAGATCCCCCCGATCTAGGGAGGGCGTTGGTGGAGGAGATTTCCCGTCAGCGACAAGTGCTCCCACTGAGGAAGAAGGAGAAGGCTCATTACTCGCCCGACAGGGAGTACTGGTCGCGGCTCTTCGCCAAGGAGCAGAAGGCGGCGATAAGCATGTGCAACCCGTGTCGGACGCAACATGGAGGAGCGGCGATGCTTTTGTATTGAGCTCAGCCGCAACATCTACAACACCCTTGTCGCGACCTGCCTCGCATATTTCTAGAGAGAAGCTCTAGCCGCTGACATCATCAATGTCAACTCCAACGAGGACGTCGGTGTCAAGGAGGAGCACGACAGTGAGGAACCGGAAGAGGATGCTTGTGTGATCATCGGTTCGATTCTCCGATTCTTTAGGGTTTAGTATGTGAGTGGGAGGATGACCGCGGACAGTATCTCTATGGTTTCAACCCGTAGATCTAAATCCACTTATTTCTATATGTAATATACTTATATATATTGAATTCGAATGAAAAGTACCGTGATAAAATTGTTTAAAATTATGTTGGCGCGACATGCACGGAACATATTGCAAAAATATACAAATTATATAAAAATATCAATTTAAATACACGATTGGCGTGACGTACTAGCGACATGAAATTTGCCCATCGTTGACACATTTAGGAGTAGTGTGTTGGCGCACATGCTGCCACTTTGGTCATACCGACAACGCTTTTGATACACGATGTCGTTACACTTTACTAGCGGCGTCATATTTATAGCAACGCCGCTAACGGTGATTTCACAACATCGCCAATGAACGTTTTTCTACTAGTCTATAAACTCAAATCCAAACCAGCCGGATATGTACATGAGCAACACATGACATGGTTATACCCTACGGGTACACGACCTTAGCATACCTAGTCCAGCCCAAGGAAGGCCCACGAAAACATGCGCCAGCCCATGAAGATTTGGGCCCATGACGCCTCTGGGTCCTTGGAAAGCAAGACTAGAGTAGATAGAAAATTTAAAGGGTAAACCCTAAAACCTGTAACCGACTCGATCTGTGCCTGAGACCTACCTATCTCTATATAAAGGCCAGGAGGGCACGACGAGGAGGCTCTCTTACAATCTCTCGCACACCACCGCATACACACCTCCACGCCAGATTGCATCTGCGCACCCCTGTACTTTTCGGTTCCGCCGTAATCAAGAGCAGACAAGCAGGAGTAGGGTTTTCCCTTCGGGGCCCTGAACCTGGGTAAACCTCGTGTCCCCGTATTGCTTGTTTGCTAACCGTTCCGCGATATCCAGCATCCCCATCTTCTCCAAAACTCAACTCCATAACAATGGGCATTGACGAGATTAAACCTCGTCAACTGGCGCCGTCTGTGGGAACTGGGGGCGCTGATTGTGCGATCGTGACGGTCCCAACCAAAGCGATCTACAACTCCGGGCGACGGAGAGTCACCTCCTCTTCGACACCTTCGACTTCACCGCCCACTCGTCGGCCACCATGAAAGACTTCGAGCCCGTTGGCGACGGACTCGAAATCCTGTTCGGAAGCTTCTGCTTCTAGGTGGGGCAGATCGGCACTCTCCGCCTCCCAGAGCGGGTGCCCCTGCCGTCGATCGGGCCTACTTCGTGGGGTCCACACCCCGTGCTACGCACATCACCATCGACAGATGAGTCCTATGACAGCAGCAGCTGCAACAAAGATCTGTGCGATCCACCATAGGATGAAGGGACCTATGGTTCAGGATCAGAAAGCTGCGGCAGCAGCAATCCAATCTACGAGCACTACCAATGCGCCGTAGTCATCCAGAGTGGCGCGGAACACCACCCTCCCAACCCGCCGCCTAACCCACAGGGAAGAAACGGCGGGAACAGAAGAAGCCAGTCCCTCCCACCCAACAGGGACGACACCGATCGGGTCATCCACCTTAACGAGGAGGGATGGGCTCAAGCACGCGAAGCCGTCGCAAGCAACAAGATCCTGCCCATGGGTGCCTCAAGAGACCTGTTGATGGCATACCACATGCTCCTAATCGAGGACCACAAGAAGCAGGTGAAGATGCAGGAGGTGCTTGACAAGCGCAAGCAAGCAGCCTCGGAGTCCAGTGCGCGGCGAGCTGCGCTCTCCGCCATGGGCATTGGATCCAGCTCGCATGGCAACCATGTCAACAAGCACCATTCTCGGATGGAGAACATGGACCCCAAGGAGCGTCGCGAGGTGACCCGGGCCTGGCAACGTCATCCCGAAGACACCGCAAGCCGCAATCATGGCGGCCACCGCGTACCTCGCGTCCCATCCACCTCCGGAAGGGGACCCGAAGAGGGTCATGCATAAGTCCGTGCTTACCGGACTCGGACTCGTTGGAGCTGCGCTCCACGGAGAAGCTCCTGCGGAGCCAAAGAAGAAGGCTGCAGTCAGGTTCAACCGTAGCCCCACGCCCTCATCCGAAGACGAAGAGCACGACCTTCCTCGAAGGCACAAGAGCTCGCGCCGTCGCAGCCGCTATTACGACGCTCGAAGCGAGCTAACCCAGCGCAAGATCGACAAGGCACATGCCAAGCGTGTATGCTCGTCTGAATCCGAGGAGGATGATGACGAAGGAGAACTCTGCGGAGCCCGATGCTTCAGCAGATCTGTTCGACGGACACGGATGCCGCGAAACTTCAAGCTTCCTTCGGACACTCCGAAGTTCGATGGCACACATGACCCCAAGGCATGGCTTAGCGACCACTTGTCGTCCGTCAAGCTACACGGCGGGAACAAGGAAACAGCCATGCAATGCCTCCAGCTGCAGCTGACAGGAGCAGCTCAGATCTGGCTCAGCAGCCTATCCTCGGGATCCATCCGAAGCTAGGAGGAGCTGGCGTACAATTTTGTCCGAAACTTCAAGGGCACCAGCAAGAGGCCTGCCTCGATCGAGGAGTTGCGGGCCTGCACCCAACGAACGGGCGAATCCATTCGCTCGTACATACTGCGCTGGTCCAACACCAAGAACTCCGCGGCACACATCTCTGAGGAGAGAGCTATCGACGCCTGCAACGACGGCGTCAAACGCCAGGACTTCAAAGAAGAGCTTGGGCACGTCAAGCCCAAGACACTCGACCACCTCATGGACATCGCCAACAGGTGGGCTGATGGCGAGGACTCCATCCACCGAGCGCATTCGGAGGAGGAAGACGACTACGGCCGGCGACGTGAGCGCCGTAGTAAGAGAAGATCGCGCGTCTACGACGATCGCGATGGACCCGACATGGTCGCGGCTGGCTACGCCGACCGTCGTAGCGACGGCAACCGTAGCAATGGCGGATACCATGGAAGCAACTTCCGTGACGGAGGACGCCCAACGCAGTCATGGCAACGCCGTGGCCGTGATGATGGACCCTCAGCATACGACAAACTATCGGGTCCATGCACCATCCACTTCTACATCGACAAGCAGGATGGTAAGAAGAAGGCAAGCCACATGCTCAAAGACTGTCGTGAGTTCAAGAAACTCAGCGAAAGCATGGCCCAGATGAGGTAGCAAGACCCGAACCCTGGATACGGGAACGCACCCGCTCCAGGTGAGATCGCACATGGAGCTCCTCCACCACCACCTGTGGGACCTTCGAACCACCCAATCGCACCCGTGCAGAATAACGATGGGCACGGGTACCCCGCGCCAAAAGGATCGTTGATGATCCAAAAAGGACGCCCAACAAACAGGGTGCAGAAGAAAATCACCTGCCAAATCAATCTGGCCGTGACCGCTCTGCCCGCCATCCCTGAGTACCTCAGCGGATCGGAGTCCTGCATCATGTTCAGCCGTTCGGATCACCCCTGCCAGGTCCCTCGCCTAGGTCATGCTGCCCTGGTGCTCGAGGCGCAGATCGGCGGGTTCGACATGAGCCGCGTCTTCATGGACGGCGGCAGCAGCATCAATTTGATCTTCGCCAGCACCTTGGCAGCAATGCGGATCCCGCTGTGCAGCCTGGAACAATCTGATACAACGTTCCACGGCATCGTCCCAGGGAAGGGCGTATTCCCCCTAGGAAAGATATGGCTCGACGTCATCTTTGGCAAGCCGGATAACTTCCGATGTGAGTGACTCGAGTTCGAAGTGGTGGACTGGCCATCACAATACCATGCCATCCTCGGGCGCGTGGCATTCGCACGATTCCTGGCGGTACCGCACTATGCGTACCTAGTACTCAAGATGCCAGGACCCAGGGGCGTCATCATAGTCCACGGGAGCTTCACCCGATAGGACCACTGCGACAGGGACTTCAACAGAATATCCCAGTCATTCGGCATGCAGGAGGAGCACGTAAGGCTCCGCGAGGTGACGGACAACGGGGCACCCCCAGTCACAAGACAGAACGCACCAGATATGTCCTTCGACTCCACAATCAACACAAAGAAGGTGCAGGTCCATCCGACGGATGCCTCCAAGACTGCACTGATCGCCAACGACCTCAGCTCCGCATAGGAAAGCGCGCTCGTCGAATTCCTCCGTGAGCGTTGGGAAATCTTCTCCTGGTATCCTGCGGACATGCCAGGAGTTCCCAAGGAATTCGCCGAGCACGCACTCAATGTCTTTCCAGATGCCAAGCCCGTCAAACAGTCCATCCGACGACTGTCTGAACCACGGGCTGAAGCAATCGGAGTCGAAGTCAACAGACTACTCGACGCAAACTTCATTAGGGAGATCAAGGAGAGCGAGTGGCTCGCCAACACCGTGATGGTCCCCAAAAAGGACATGGACATCCTGCGGATGTGCGTGGACTTCACATCGCTGAACAAGCACTGCCCGAAGGATCACTTCCCTCTCCCTCGGATCGATCAGATCATCGATTCGACTGCAGGATGCGAAAAACTCTCCTTCCTCGATGCCTACTCAGGCTACAACCAGATCCGACTAAAGTTCGAAGATCAGGAGAAAACGGCGTTCATCACGCTGTTCGGAGTGCTTTACTACAACACAATGCCCTTCGGGCTGAAGAACGCAGGCGCCATGTACCAACGGTGCATGCAGGCATGCCTGAAGGACCAGATCGGCCGCAACATACAAGTTTATGTCGACGACATAGTTATCAAAACAAGGGAGGCCAAGACGCTCATCGACGATCTCCGCAAGACGTTCAATAACCTCGATTGATACAAGATCAAGTTAAACCCAGAAAAATGCGCCTTCGGCGTCCCATCTAGTCAGCTGCTAGGCTACTTCATCTCCCAGCGAGGGATCGAGGAGAACCCGAAGAAAATCCGGGCCATAATGGCCATAGAGAAGCCGAAGAACCTCAAGGGCGTCCATCAGCTTGCCGGGCGAATTGCGGCATTGAGAAGGTTCATCAGCCGCATGGGCGAAAAAGCCCTGACATTCTATCAGCTGCTACGCAAGGCAGACAAATTCGAGTGGATGCCCGAGGCGGACGACGCATTCGAGGATCTAAAGAGGCTGCTCTCTACCTCGCCCGTCTTGGTAACGCCAAGGGAGCGCGAGCCTTTGCTGCTATACATAGTAGCCACACACCAGGTGGTAAGCACCGTACTGATGGTTGAGCGACCCGAAGAAGGCAAGACCCATGGGGTCCAACGCCCAATATACTACCTCAGGGAGGTACTAACGCCGACAAAACAGAGGTACCCTCACTACTAGAAACTCGCCTACGGCGTGTTCATGACGGCTCGTCGGTTGAGCCACTACTTCCAAGAACATCAGGTGATGGTCGTCAACGAGGCACCCCTGAACAGCATCCTGAACAACCCGGAGGCCACAGGATGCGTGGCCCTATGGGGCATCGAGCTGTCACCTCTATACATCGTCTACGAGAAGCGCCACGCGATCAAGTCCCAGGTCCTTCCAGACTTTCTCGTCCGCTGGATGGAACTACAGTTGCCAGACACGCCAGACATGACACATTCATGGACAATGCACTTCGACGGCTCCAAGCTCGAAGCCGGAGCAGGAGCCGGGGTCATACTGACCTCCCCGCAGGGCGACAAGATGAAGTACGTCCTCCGGATGAAATTTCGAGCTTCCAACAACGAGGCCAAATACGAAGCCCTCATCCATGGCATGAGGATGGCCAAGATCTGCGGCGCAACGCGCCTGGTCATCTACGGAGACTCGAACCTCGTCATCCAGTAGACGATGAACGAGTGCGACGCACATGCCGCCAACATGATCGCGTACCGCGCACTCTACAACGCACTTGAAGGAGACTTTGACGGCTGCGAGCTTCAGCATGTTGGGAGAGAAAGCAACGAAGAAGCCGACAGACTCGCCAACATCGGCTCCACCTGCGCACGGGTGCCACCAGGTGTGTTCCTCGAACAAATCTGCGTGCCATCCATCAAACGGAAATTCCCAAAGGGATCACCCGAAGAAGCAGAGCACTCGGGGGCTGCGCTACCGAAGGACAGGATGGACCCGAAAAGCTCGACACAGAGGTTGCAGTGGTCAACCTAATGTAGGTCATGGCAGTCGAAGAAACTTGGACACGGCCATACCTAAGGTACCTGATAGACGGAGAACTGCCTGATAGCCCGACAGATGCCCGACTTATATCTCGCCGGTCTAAGGCCTTCACCATAATCAATGGCGAGTTGTAAAAGCGCAGCATTTCGGATGTACTCCAAAGGTGCGTCACCAGCGGTGACGGCAAAACCATCCTCCAAGACATCCACGAGGGCATCTGCGGCCATCATGCGGGAAGCCGCTCCCTCGTCACCAAAGCTCTACGAGCTAGATTCTACTAGCCAACGGCCATGAACGATGCTAAGGACATCGTCCGAATCTGCAACGGGTGCCAAAGGTTCACAGATAAACCGCACGCGCCCGGATCAGAGCTCAAGCCCATACCTTCGGCCTGGCCCTTCGCCCAATGGGGCCTCGACATGATCGGCAAACTGCCAGGGTCCTCGAAAGGAGGTCACATCTACCTCCTGGTCGCAGTCGACAAATTCACCAAGTGGATTGAGTCCATGCCCGTCACTAACCAAAAAGGCAAAACGATCGTCAAGTTCTTCAAATCCATTGTCTACAGGTTCAGCGTGCCGCACAGCATCATCACTGACAATGGGTCGAACTTCATCTCCAAAGAATTCCAGGACTTCTGTGAAGACCTCAGAATCAACATCACATACGCCTCCGTGGCACACCCGCAAACGAACGGGCAGGTCGAGAAGGCCAACGTCCTCGGCGGTGCTGGCATCAAGAAGCGCCTAATGAGCCCAATCGAGCGACTCGCAGGAGCCTGGACACAAGAGATACCCTCGGTCCTGTGGAGCCTGCGCACAACGCCAAACAACTCAACTGGCTACACGCCTTTCTTCATGGTGCACGGAGCCGAAGTCGTACTACCAGCGAAAGTACGCCACAAGGCCCCACGGGTCGTCGCCTACAGCGAGGCCGAATCAACGGCCGCACTCGAATACGCCATCGACACACTCGATGAGGCGCGTGATATAGCAACAGCTCGATCAACGGTGTACCAAAGAGCCTTCGCAACTACCACAGCCGACGGCTGCGCCCAAGGTCCTTCGTCGAAGGAGACCTAGTCTTGCGACTCAAGCAAGAGCGACCAAAGAAATTCGAGTCACCATGGGAAGGACCCTACATCGTCACTGAAGTCATCCCAGGTGGCGTCTATCGCCTCAAGCACGTGGAGTCTGGAGTCACATACTCCAACCCGTGGAACGTCGCACAACTGCGACGCTTCTACCCCTAGATACCTCCCTCTTTTACTTACAATAAGGCTATTCAGCCAAGGTACTCAGCCGAACAATGTACCTCCTCCTTACGATATGAATAAAGCTAAGTGTCTCGCCCCAAAATTTTCACCTATTGTTTGCATTTTACCCCATGTTACAACACACTCAGGGGTTCCCCTCACCTCACGACTTCATCGACTGAGAATAACGCGTGTACACCTGAGTAGCTGACCACGTCAGGCTAACGAAAAGGACACGTATACAAACAAAGCACCACGTGCTAAACAACAATAAACCTTTACAATAAAGGGCACAACACGCCAGTCGAATATATACAAATTTTACATATATCTTTTTTATAGGTCCTACCTATTCTGAAGAATAGCCCGCGCACGCAGCTCAAACAGATCTACAATTTGTTCGGCATACTGCCTTATAGCCATATAATGTGGACGCATATCCCACTCGCCACCATCCGGCCAAAGAGGCGGCCCAACCGCTACAACAGACAGATCTACATCGGGACGATGTAACCGCACAAGGGAAAGCGCGGCCTTCACCCCCGCGACGATCTGATGTCGCACCAGTTCCCGGACACGATGCACATTTCGAAACTTCGACAGCAGGCCACAGAGAGTCGATGGCGCCTCATCCAGCGGAAACATCACATGCAGAACTAACGCCAACGAAGAATTCACCTAGCGCAGCACCCGCGACACTTGGTGGACACGATCCTGCACCGTCGCAAGGACCATGGCGCGATCACGGTCCATCCAGAAGAACCCGCTGGCCTCTATGTCCTACTGGGTCAGACAGTTGATTCGAAAAGCAACACGCTCGTTTTCCTCCCTCGGAGCAAGGTTAGCACCTGCTATACTCGCAAAAATTAAGATGAAAAGCCAACAGGCATACCCGAAACAATGAGAAGCAGCTCGAGAAACTCACATTGAAGCTGTTCGGACAAACGACACAATCCACCATCAAATACTCCTCTCTAGCAACGCCTCGCTCTGCCTTCGATTTCCAAACAACGGTGTGACCACGCACTGCAAGCAATTCTTTCTCAAGGGCACGGATGCGGTCTCGAAGAAACACAAGTTGTGACACACCATCCAGTGATGGCCGCATCTGCGGTGTACGCGAAGTATCAACGGGATCATCACCCGAAGGCCCCTAGAGTAAAAGAAGACAAGGATATGAACAAGCAGACGAAGGAGCACAGAACTCGGAAATTCATTATGTGCAGCAAAAAGCCACTGCGTAGCACAAGGATCGTTCATAGACATAATTACAACAAAGGAAACAAAAGCTATCCTACAACTACAAGGCCTAAGAAGCTGCATCCTGAGTAGCCTCGGAGCCGGACTGCCTCCCCTTGGCCTCTCCCTGCTGCCTCAACGCGTACTCAGCCAGCAAGTCAATCAACTTCGGCCCATAACGCTTACAGCGAGCAACATAGATGGCGAAGGCTACCTCGGATCCGTCAGCAGCCGTCGGCATCCGGGAGGTGACCTGATGAAGATCCAGCTCCGCTCCAGATGCCAGGGCCATTGCCAGCCCGACGGACGCGCCAATGCCTTTCTGCTTGCACTTGTACATCGTAGGCGCTTCGGCCGACAGCGCATCCGCCAAGGCATCAACGTCCTCGAGGGCGACACCCTTGGGGACGAGCTCCTTATAGAAGCGCCCGAGAACCTCCTTGGCTTTGGCAAGCGAGCCGACCACGGTACCGCAACGGTCTTCGACCGCCGCAGCAGCATCATCCAGAGCACTTCCGTGCTCCAGAGCACCGCGATCAAACTCGATGCCCGTGGCATCTAAAGAAACAAAATAAGAAACATAAATAAAAGCACAGCAAGGAAAAACAAGGAAGCCGAAAAGGGAAGACGAAGCAACTCACCCGAAATAGCCTTGGCAGCCGCCATCAGCTTGCCGGCTACCTCTTTCTCGCGCGAAGCCGTCGCGGTGGCGAGTTGCTCCTCGCGGTCCGTCGCCTCTTGCTGCAGGCGCTCCTTGGCCGCAGCTGCATTGTCTAGCTCCTGCTCGAGGCGCCCTTTCGCAGCAACGGCGTCCTCGGCCTTCTTCTCCGCTCGCCCAAGGCTCTTTTTGAGAGCATCAAGCTCACAAAGGGCAGTATTGTTGTCCTCTGCGGTCAGCAGAACACCTATCAAATCGCAGGACAAGAAATAAAAGAGGAAGCAAAAAGATCAACTCATGTACGCACCTTGAAGCTGGCTTCCAACGCCAGGTGTTGTTGCACTAGCTGGTTGGCACCTTGCACAAAAGGCTGCAAAAGACACTACCCATCAAAACAAAGGCTCAGGGGCTATGTGTAGGGGTTCGTAGCATGGAAAACAAAAAATTTCTATCGCATGAACACACATAAGCCAAGATCTATCTACTAGATTGTAGCAACGAGTCAATAGAGTACTAACCCTCGAAGATCCAAAGCGGTTAACGAGAGCAGATTCTCGTGGATGATGTAGTCGTATACTTCCGATCTCAAGATCGCGTAGACGATCCTTCCGGCGCTGCGTTCCGGCAGCGCTTCCACAGTCGGCCACACGTACGGTACTCGATGAAGACCTTCCTCTCCCTTGTTCCTGCAGACAGCGGAGGTTGTAGCACTCTCCTCGTGAATCCGGCAGCACGACGACGTGGTGTCGGAAGTAGAGGGGAGATCTCGCAGGGCTTCGCCTTAAGCCGGAGCAAGTATGGTGGAGTATGAGAGAGGGCCTTGGCGATCTAGGGTTTAGAGGCACCAAGGGGTGGGCTTGGCCGGAGGCTAGGGAAAGCTAGGGTTTGCCCCAAGTCGGCTAGAAGAGGAGACCTAGGCGGCGGCAACACTTGGAGGTGGTGGCGCCAAGGGCTAGGGTTTAGGTGTGTGGGGAGGGGAGGGGGCGCCCTACCCCTCCTTATATAGGTGGAAGGGAGGTGGTTGGGAGGAGGGAGTCCTCCTCCAACTCCTCCTCCTTGGCCGGCGGGTGGAGGGAGTAGGACTTCCTCCCTAAGTAGGTTTCCTACTCTCCCTCCACCAAGCAAACTTCACATTTGACTTTTCAAATTGGCGTTTGACTTTCAAACTTGGATTTGATTTCTCTCATCATATTGCCCAGCCAAGTGACCTAGTACATGATGCAACCATTCCACATTGTCATGACACATCCATGTACCCTTCCCCCTCCGGAGTGCCGGACCTTCCAGACCCTTCTAGAACATTCCTGGTGAAAACACCGGAATCATTTCCAAACTCCGAAACAGGACTTTCCTTATATGAATCTTATTCTCCGGACCATTCTGGATCTCCTCGTGATATCCCGGATCCCATCCGAGACTCCGAACAACATTCGGTCTCTTACTCATCATTCCATAACTACTCAACAACATCGAATCCTTAAGTGTGTCTCTCTACGGTTTGTGAATTATGCGGACATGATCGAGACACTTCTCCGATCAATAACCAATAGAGGAATCTGGAAATTCATATGGCTCCCACATATTTCTACGATTACTTTGCGATCGAATGAACCACTTACATACGATACCAATTTCCCTTTGTCTCACGATAGTTTACTTATCCGAGGTTTTGATCGTCGGTATATATACATACCTAGTTCAAACTCGTTACTGATAAGTACTCTTTTCTCGTTCCCCTGATATGTGATCCCTTGTGAACTAGTCACATGCTTGCAAGCTAATTGGATGACATTCCACCGAGAGGGCCCAGAGTATATCTATCCATCATATGGATGGACAAATCCCACTCTTTATCCATGTGCCTCAACACATACTTTCCGAACACTCAATGCCACCTTTATAGCCACCTAGTTACGGTGTGGTGTTTGATGTCATCAAAGCATCCTTCCGGTGATGGTGATTAGCATGATCTCATGGTCGAAGGAATTAGGTTACTATGTATCAGAAAGCATATAGCAAATGAACTATATTAAATGACTTGATCTTTATGCTATGCTTAACTATAGGAGTATGTCCATCACATCATTCTCCTAATGATATGACCCTGTTGTTAATAACATCTTCTATGTTTATGATCAGGAAACCATGATCATATATTAACCAACAAGCTAGTTTAACAAGAGGCTTTACTAGGGACTCTTTTATGTTTACAAATCACACAAGTATTAATGTTTCCGGTTAATACAATTATAGCATGGTATGTAAACATTTATCATAAGCATGAAGATATGATAATAACCACTTTATTATTGCCTCTTGGGCATATCTCCAACAGTCTCCCACTTGCACTAGAGTCAATAATCTAGTTTCAAACCTTGTGTATTCAACACCTATGGCTTTGAAAACAAAAAAGGAACCGAGGAAACTTACGAGTCGAGATCGCTCAAGTCGAAGACAGGAGGGGTCTTCCTGCCCTTCTTCTCTTCCTTCTTCCGCTTCGCCGGCGGGTGCGGTGCCACAGCCCGCATGGGCACGGCCGGAATAGGAGAGGAAGAGTCCCCATGACCCCCACTGTGACGCTCAAGGCATAGCGGATTCCTAGTCGTTGGTGGAGTCAAAGCATCCGACGATTCACTAGAGCTCCGTGTCCGCTTACGAGTGTGATCCTCGCTCGACTCGTTGGCCCCCTCGCCGACGATCGCGCCGATAGAAGTTTAGACATGGAGTCCACTACCTCGTTGTCCGGTGCATCCGGGAAAAATTCGGGCAATGGAGGCGACATGCCTGGCACCTTGAATTCCTGTGCAAGAAGAAAACAAAAATTTCAGCACAAAAAGGTGCAAGGACAACGCAGTCGAAAATAGCGCTATGCGCACGTCCCAGATCTACACCTGCGGAACCGGACGAGAAGCGGAGAATGGAGGAGTCAGCGACTTCCCCGGGATATCCTCTCTAGCCTTGTATTTCAGCAGCGGGCGAAGAACCCCGTCGAGATCCCCCTTGGAGAACTCCTCAGCCGAAGCCCTAGTCGGATCGCGACGACCAGAATAAAGGAGCATCGGATGCGCCCTAGCCTGGAGCGGCTGCACTCGACGTTTAAGGAAGGTGCGGATGATATCCACACCGTTCACCTCTTTATCCGGAATCAACTGGAGATCCTCCACCCGACGATAGAGTCCCTCTATCTCCGCCACCTCGCCATCCAAGATCTGGTTCTTCCAGGACCTCTTCGGCTCGATTTTCTGGGAGGGGTAAAAAGGAGCAAGACCAAAATCCTGTCCAGCCATCGTGGAGTCGCGGATGTAAAACCATCGCCTCCGCCAGTACTGGACAGATTCGGACATAGAAAAGGAAAATAAAAGAAGATTGTATTTGAGGGAAATGATGCAGCCCCCAATGGGATAAACACCATCAGAGCCAGATTGCCTCTTCACGGAATAGAGTTTCCGGATGAGACCAAAGTGTGGCTCGATACCGAGCCAGCACTCGCAAAATGTGATGAAGCAGGCGACATGAAGAAGAGAGTTTGGCGAAAGATGATGAAGCTAGACGCCGTGAAGAAAAAGCAATCCACGGAGAAAATCATGGACTGGGAAGGAAAGGCCCCGAAGGACAAAGGCGACGAACATAACCCGAAACCCAGCGGGAGGACGGGGAATTACCTCGTCGCCGGGAAGTTTGACGGCCTCCCTATCCTGCGGGATTAGGCCCCGCTCACGGAGCTTGCGGAGGTCACCCTCACGCGTCTTCGATCGCCGCCAGCCACCGTTGGTGACACGGGTGACGGCGGAACCCTTCTTGCCACCAGCGGCAGCACTGGTACCAACTGCAGATGAGGACTTCTTGGGCTTCCCCATTGCAGTGCGGCGGTGACGACGGTGAGTACGCAGAATCAAGAAAGGAAAAGTTCGAAGAAATTCCAGCGCGCAGCGAGAAAACTCAGAGAAGATGGGAGCAGTGAAATAAGAATGGATGCGGTGAAAACAAATTCACCTTTCCCCAATGATTATAAGGATGAGGACGATGCACGATGGCCGTTCATCGGGAAGACCTAGAGCCAACATCAAGATCTGGGCGTCCACGTGTCAGCACAGCAGCGAACCGTCGCTCATATGCCGCCCACTACACACGGAAATCGAGGCAACGCCGTAATTATCTCCATGCCTCGCGTGACCAGTCAACTCAAAGTCAGAAAGTGGGACCCATGTTTCATCCAGTCAAGTCATCTCTGGCGCCATAGACGCTTGAGGTCATCGATCGTCAGCACTGACGTCATCAAAAGCTATACTAGCAACGGTTACAATTCTTCGGCTACACAGCTAAGAGTACTCACTCGAATCTACGATTCGACTAATTACTCGGGGGCTACTCCTATCAGGAGCGTTGGCCGCGCACCCGAAGAACGATGAAAGTACTACACCATTGAACTATTTCTTCGAGTCCTACGTCGAGTCTATGACTCCACTACGGACTCAGGGGCTACTCCCATAGGGAGGATGGATTCAAGCATCCAAAAAATGTGTGTCCTACGGACCTAAAAGTCAACAAAGACTATGTTAAAGTCTCTTCTCGAGTCTACGACTCGAACAGACACTCGGGGGCTACTCCCATAGGGAGCGCTGGTCGCGCACCCTATGAATTCTTCGACTGCAATCCCTCGGATGAGCATGCAAAAACTTTTCGGTAACTTTGCCCCGGTTAAATGCTAAATGAGTAACATCCTCTTTGGCCACCCGAAACACCTCCGCGGTGATAAAATTTCAGATGTTGTGTCTGCGACACAAAGATAAGACCTACAGATATCATCTGATGGCCTGACAACGCACACGACTGCGCTCTGCTAGTGAGAACCCGTGCCAACATGCATGATGAAAAATCCCGACGGACGCGTTGGGTATATCATTTAAATTTACTGGAATTCCACTCCTATAAGTCCTCCGCGGCCTGAGTCGAATTACACCAGCATATGTTCCGGATTCGAGTCGAGGGACTCGAATCTGAAGAAGATCGTGTTGTTTTGTCCTAAGACAGTTAGCTGACCGTGATCCATCGGGAGAGTCAGACACACGCATCAATAATCCCTACACACTCAAATCGTTCTCTAGCAGAACAAAGATAGCCGCACCCGAAGGAATAAGGAGTCCTCAGCCGAATCTACGATTCTACTGAACACTCGGGGGCTACTGACATGGTTATACCCTATGGGTACACGACCTTAGCATACCTAGTCTAGCCCAAGGAAGCCCCACGAGAACATGCGCCAGCCCATGAAGATTTTCGGGTGGCCAGGGCTCATGACGCCTTCGGATCCTTGGAGAGCAAGACTAGAGTAGATAGAAAATTTAAAGGGGTAAACCCTAAAACCTGTAACCGACTCGATCTGTGCCTGAGACCTGCCTATCTCTATATAAAGGCCAGGAGGGCACGACGGGAGGATCTCTTACAATCTCTCGCACACCACCGCATACACACCTCCACGCCAGATTGCATCTACGCACCCCTGTACTTTTCGGTTCCGCCGTAATCAAGAGCAGACAAGCAGGAGTAGGGTTTTCCCTCCGGGGGCCTGAACCTGGGTAAACCTCGTGTCCCCGTATTGCTTGTTTGCTAACCGTTCCGCGATCTCCAACATCCCCATATTTTCCAAAACTCAAGTCCATAACAATGGGCATTGACGAGATTAAACCTCGTCAACACAAGATATCAACATAACAACAACATTTTAGTAGCATTTTAGCAGTACATCAACACTTCCACATCAATATCAGCACTACAACAACATCTCTGCCTCGTCTCCAAACCAAGGAGGAGGGTGGCAGGCATGTCCGCGGGGCCGTGTCGACGACACCGGTGTTGGAGGGCGCTTGTGACTGTGGCTTCCTCATCGGTGTATGTGGCTTTGTGGAAACATCATAATGTATGAAGATGACGTAGAGGTGTGGTTGTGCGGGGTGCCTTGTTTAAATCATATTAGAGTTAGTAAGTTAGAGTTCGTGGGTCTTTGGACCTAGGGGCAAAGAAGGTTGGGCATTTAAGTGAGTCTAACACAATTAATGAGCAAAAATAAAGTATGTCACTCACCTATGAGCCACATGTCAGATGGATATGTATTGTACATCCACGGAACGAAACCTTTTCTCGTGCCTACCTCATGATTTAGCAGCTATCCGCACCACAAAATCCATGGGCCTAACTAGCCCTCTATATCCTTGCCCATCATGTCTGATACACTAGGAAAAACCCATATGCGACGAAGATTTTTTGTTATTGTCAGAATAAAAAGAAGTCAAATCCCATCGACATAATAACTGGAAGTGGGAGAAGAGGGATTACCATGCATATTGATATATATGTTCCATAAAGGAAAGGAGTTGCAATTTTTACTTGAAATTTTTACCTGGGACCCTCGATAAAATTACCATCCTTAAAGAAAAAGTCTAAAAAAACGAACGCCGCATCAAAGAACTGAAGAAAGCGGCCTATTTGGCCCAAGGTGGAAGGTCCGGCCGTGGGCTGATGACGACAGCCCGCGTCATATACATCGATCACCCACACCGAGAAACCTAGCGCCGTCGCCCGGAGAACGAACCCATTCATTCTCATGCACTACGAGCTCCTCTTCGAATTCTCCTCTCCTGCAAATAAGAGGTGTGCTTGGCTATCCCTCCAAACCCGAAGGGTAATTTCCCCCTGGTAGTTTTTCATGTTTGTCCATCAAAACACATATCTAAGCCTTGTATATCCTCGTATCAGTATACTCGGTAGAGTTAGGTATAGTCCATGTTCCCACTAGCACTATCATCATGATCCACATACCGTATACTGGTAGATCTGGTTCGGTTCGTGCCCACGTCACCATACAATACATACATGGTATGTATGAGCATCTATGTACAATTCAACCCAGGCCATACTGGCTCCCCTAGAGCTTTATGGGGACATCGCGCCCTTCGTTTTGAAGACGCATGGACGAAACCAGACTGTCCATGAGTTTGAATTTGTCAGAGTTTGGAGAAAGGGGACACCGGAAACAAAAGTGTAAATAAAAGAAGAGTCCGAAGATGCGGCATAGAAAAATGAATTGGTACCAAGAATGCAAGCTTGGTAGGCAACGACTCTAATGTCTAAACCCATCTAAGGTTTCGTTCTTTGCCGGTCAACTTTGGCGGTTCGTTCCTCCTTCGTTGGTCTTGGGGCCATGAAGGTGTGGCAGACCACAACTCCTCGTTGGTGGATGGTTCTCGTTCCTTTTTAGGTGTTTTTTTCGTTTCTTCTTCAGAATATTGAGGCGACGGCTACACCTTAAAGTTAGAACAATGTTCTCCCACCCTATAATCGCTCCGGTGATGCGTCTAGTGCTGGCGGAGGGAGCGTGAAGTCCGTGTGGCCGGCGGATTTCTTCGACTTTTTCGTATTCGTTGGTGTAGCTTAAGGTCAATCTCAGTTGTTATTTTCGGTGATGATTGTTTCTCTGGTGCACTGATCCTTTGGGGACTTAGCACGGCGATTTTCCGTCTATCTATTATAATAAGCTATACTTCAAATCGCTTTGTCCGGTTCTATAGACGAAGGGCAAAAACAGCGGCGCGCCTTCGGCTCATACTAGTGTCAATAGTTGTCGCTAGGTGGTCCGACGATCCATTTGTAATTTTAATTACTTTTAGGATTTTTTTAGTGTTGTCGATGATTATTAATATATGATGAATTTCACAGAAAAAAGTTTAATTTTTCATCGAGGACCGTGGCAGAAACTGAGAAAGAAGACAAAGAAGAGGAAGCGGAACGCGCGGCAAATAAATGAAGAAAACGGCCTATTTGGCCCAAGGCGTAATGGCGGGTTGTGGGCCGACGTCGGCCCGCGTGATATACAGCGATCACCCACACAGAGAAACCTAGCGCCGCCGCCCCGCAGAGCCGACCCCTTTCATTCTCGTGCGCTGCGAGCTCCTCTTCGAACTCTCCAGAGCTGCTGCCTCCTCAGCCCACTCCTCGCCGTCGCCGTCGCCGTCACCATGCCGATCACCGCCCAGATGCCCGACATCATGGGCGAGCGCCAGTCCGGCCAGGACGTCCGCACACAGAACGGTAACGCCCTCCTCCTACTGCTGCTGCTTCTCACGCCAGATTCCGTGGTGTTCCGTGAGATCTAGGGGTTCGCTTGGATCCGTGTCACCTAGCTAAGCGAGGCTCGCAGTCCCGCCCAGGAAAGCAACGCTAGTCATTTGGTTAGCTAGCGGCCCGTGAGACGCTTGAAGCACGACCTGCGCCCCTGCCCGTGCGGCTCCTATGGCGAAGGGTTTTGGTTGCAATTTGAGCAATAATATTTACTGTTTAGCAAGACTAGAGTTCTTAAGTGCCACCGAATGAATGACCCAAGCAAAGCTGGGATCTCCCTAGCTTGAGTTCCAACCATGCCCTAGTTACCCATGTAGCCCTTCGTGCGCGCCCTGGTTTAATTTGCGTTCAATCTCCTCTGATTGCAGTGGTGGCGTGCCAGGCGGTGTCCAACATCGTCAAGTCGTCGCTAGGGCCTGTCGGGCTTGACAAGGTACGCTCCTTCCACTTCCCTTGTCAGTGAACCAGATAGGT